>CM031373.1:68210336-68845479 GCA_018208015.1 Medicago ruthenica | reverse complement strand
AATATTTATGCTAGCATATGACTGTGTGGAATGGCTTCCAACTTTTTAGTAAAACCGTCCACTGGTCTCATCACATAGATTTAATTAGAAGTCATTCACATAACACTCGTGAGGTAAACTGCTTAAAGGAGCAGAGTAAGAGGAGGATTAAGCATCATAAATGCCTCTATACTACACCTCAAATTAAGGAATATCAGTTTTGATTAACTATATGTATAGTAAATTACAGACTTTGCTGTCTGATAACACAGTGATTGAAATTAATATCGAGTGGTGAATTAATTAATATAGTGCACAAAATGTTACATGAGAATAGATCTTGCAGTACTCTGACATCTTTTCCAAAGACATTATTTTATTCTGAGAAGGGAAAGTGGGAAACTATGCACTAGCTATATGTTGTGGCCAATAATTTCATTGGCAGAGTTTAGTTGTACTGCAATTAATAGGGTATGGTAATGTACTGCACAACCCACAAATTGAGTTTATATGAATTCCAACACATTTACTAAGATTTTCAACTTTAAAGGGTTACTTCTCTTCTCTTCATCTATCCAACTTTCCTTCCTTCATTACCACCATGTTTTCTTTTGTGCAATTCTGGCAACTACTGCTCCATTGTTTCACTACTACTACTACCGGAGAGAAAAAGAAGAAGAAGAAAGAACACCAACCAACACCACGTAATCATCTATAGATTTGTGCTAAGACCAAACAATGTGTTGAAAACAATGTGTTGAGAGTATCACATTGTTTGGTTTAGTACAAATTTATGGATGGTTATCAACATTTAATTGGTTTGAATGGATCTATAAATGTTATTTTTCTATACCTTAGCACCGGGTGTGTGGTATCATGTAAATATTTGTATTTAGGAAAAGTGTTGTTGAAGTAATTCGAATATGAAGTAGAGGTCATATATAATTGTTTATGTATACGTTTAATCCTAAAATTTAAATAAAAGCAGTTATGGAATGAATCATATGCTTAAGTATTTATCATTACTAGCGAACACGTGTCCGTCTTTCTGGTTTTTTTATTGGGCTAAAGTTTGAAAATTATGAACAGTGTACACTACAAGAAATCAGCCTTTTAGAGACCGAATATTCGGTCGCTACATCATCAAAATCAGTCACTAACAGATTTAGTGACCGAAATAGTGACTAGAAAAAAGAGTTGCTAATTCGCTGGTCGCTAATCCTTTGTGACCGAAACAGCGACTGGTTTTTAGCGACCGAGTTTGCAACTAATATTAGAGACCGATTTAGACACCAATTTAACGCTTCCGACTATAGTGACTGAGTTTAGTGACCGAATTATTGACTGATTTTTCGAGACTGAATTTGTCACCAACATTGGTGACTGACTTTGTGACCGATTTTATCAATCTGTAAAATAATTAGTAACTAAATCAGTCTCTAATTTATTTTGTGTAAAAAAAAATATAATCTGTCAAAATATGATTTTACATCTATTTGTATATTAATATCATACATAACAAGATATACATTTATATCTTAAACTCAAACCAACCGTATACACAATAAAATAGGCCTTAGCCAATTGGTAGTATGATATTACATTAACTTAGAAACTAACTTTATCAAGGAATACAAAAAAAAAATGAACCAAACTGCATATATTCTTAAATAGTTGGAATTCTTGGATCTCCATTTTTTTTCTTGCATCCATAACTCTAATTTTATTCTTGAGCACCACCTGCAAATATCAGGCAACTTGACATCATAATATACACACTTAAGATACTTAAATATAAGAAAGAGACAATAAAATTCAATGAACATATTGTCTCTGTCTGTTGAGCTTGGACTTACTTGGACCAACATTAATGTTTCACAACCTCCTCATACATTTTGATCCCAGGTCAAATACTATTAGCTACTAGGTGCTTTCAAATCACAAAGGGACAAGTCGTTTTGCAAAAGATCGTAAATTTTAAAATGTTGAACCGAAACCTCGCATAATGAGCTCTATAGTATGAGTGAGCTTCGAGTTTACGTATCAAAGATAAAATGCAAATGTTAATGATATGATTAATCATTCTACAAGAATATATTCAACAGACGAAAAGAAAATTACCAGTAAAGGATATGGGTTGCTTTGGAAGCAAGCGCAGAAAAAACAGCACCTAGTGTTGAAAAACCACATTCCTTTAGTCTTTCTCCCTACTAAGTCTAATACCCAAAAGGTGACCCCTTGTTTTCTGGCCATTGATTAAATTATCCCCAACAATTGTTACTCGCAACAAGCTGCATAAAAAACCACTACATTGTCATTACCTATAATATGCAATAGCTTATTCCTAGATCAGTGGTTACCATGGATGGTTGTAATATGGTTAAAATATTTAGTAATTAAGGTATTTAAAATATAAAATATCAAAATGTAATAAGGCTGACTATGAGAATCAATACAATACCAATGGGAACGGATGCTAAGCTAATTAGCAGAGGTGGACCCAAGAGATTCGCATACCAATGGAAACGGTTGTAAGCTCATTAGCAGAGGAGGACCCAAAAGATATGACTGTTTCCAGTCTTTAGAAATTCCCACACATCTTCTATTCCATGAGCACGAGCTTCAACAAGTGTCGGGACTTATTGTGTTACTTCTGCAACTTGCTTCATCTCCAACCTAAGTGGAAATTAGTTTTGCTGGTCAGTGATATCTTTGAAGTGACAATACATTTCATGCATGTATGTGGGTAGATATATTAGGTAGGAAAAAAACTGGAGACTACATTAATTAGCTTAGCAGCTATATGAAAATTCAGTTTAAACGCAGAACCATTTGAAAAACTATGCAAGTCATATATACATCATACTTAGAACCATGAAATGAAACTATAATGACATCCATATTCTCTCAAACTCAATATTAGTTCAAAAGCAATATCTACTTAGCATTCTCGGATTTAGTTTTCTAAGATCATATGAAACTTCTATCTATTTTAAAACTTAGAATACAAGAACTAAAAACTAAAATGCTAGTTAGACTAAGAAGAATTAAAACTCACTTCTGAGCAGACTGAGCAGAATTTTCCATCAGAAGATCTCTGATTTTCTCATTGTAACCCTCTAGCATACTAACATTCAACTCATACTTCATCATACCCTTTCTCTTACCAAATATCATAAGTAACTCTTCAAGTGTTCTATAGTTAATTCCCCTCTCTTCCTTAAAGAAAATATGCATACATTAAAACCATCAAATACTGAAGTAGCAATAAAAAAAAAGGACAACAACTAGGTGCCAAAAAAAAAATGCAACAAAAAGCCAACCTGCATATGTTTAATGAACCCCCCTCAAGGAAGTGCTTGATGAAATTCAGCAGCAAAAATATAAGATGTTAAAACGCAATTTTGACAAAAAAAAAACAAATGAAAGAGTGCAAGAAAATTTAAAAAAAGATGAAAGAAAGCAAGGAAAACCTGTATCATTTGAGACCACGAAGATGTCTGTAGAGAATCACCACCAATCTTCATTGAAATTTCAGGAGCGTAACCATCCTAGATGACAATAAAAGATCAGTACAGAAGCCTTCTGACTCTTATTAATGAGTACTACATTTCTATTCTCAAATGATAGTAACAATAAGGGAGAGAAGACAAAGAGTACCACCAACATACCTCAAAAAAATCCAAGATATCTCTGAACAGGTTCCTCTGACTATTAAGATCTTCCTTGGCAGAACCTTATCCACCAGCCTCCACAGAAAGATTTTTACATTGATTTATCACTTTTCCTTTTAATCCTTGTAAGAATATGTAACTTTCCTATGGTTTACTCACTTCTTGAGATGCATCACTTGCATTCTTAGCCTCAGTCGAAAATTTATCAATAACTCCAATCTCAAAAATTAGAGCCAGTGCTTCACCAGCAGCAATTCTTACTGACCTATCTTCTTTATCCAGAAGACCAGATAGATAGGATATTGAACTGCATGGAAAGTAAAATCAATAAGCTGGAACCAAGGCCAAGAAACAGCTACATAAGGAATACAAATCTATATGCAGGAATGTACTCCCTTTGGCCTCTACTCCGGTCACTATTATAAGCAAAAATTTATATTTTAGATTCATTCAATTAATGGTGTATATGGTCTTTATTATAGACCACATACATCATTAAATGAATGAATCTAAAATGTTGATTTTTGCTTATAATAGTGACTGGATGGTGTAAGTAAAAATACATATTTTCACACTTATTAAGGATGGTATTATAGTAAATGTGAATAGATTAGTTGACATTAGCTTATATTCAAGATTTAGGCCCATTTTTTTCCTTATAATTGAGTCCAGAAGGAGTAAATCTAAAATAATTAATCCTAGTCTTTAGAATAGCCTGCCAGGACTCTAATTTAAACCATCATCATAACTACCTTAAATTATCAAAATAAGTTGAAAAATATCAGTAGAAACAAACAGCAACAACAAAATATAAGTGGGATTACATTTCTCTTAAGGGTTGATAAATATTTAAGTATCAAAAGTTTTAAGTCATATGTTAAATAAGCTTATTCTACTCTATCTTTTTTTCATCCCTCTTTCTATGGGTTAGTCCAAAATGTGTGAAGTGTTATTCTCGTGGTATTTACCGCATCGCCCAAATACAATCCTTCATCTTCTCATCCTTATTTGATACAACAAACAAGAGCTCTCTATATCTCTATTGTGTGAAACTCCAAACAGTTTCAAATTGATCAGCTTTTTAAAAATGAAAGCATGGACTCCCCCCCTTGGTAACAAATTTTCAGAAATCTAGATTTTGAGTTACATCGTCTATGGACTGCAATCGTCTATGGCATTGAGAAGCAAGATAACTTGTCGGTAGCATACCTCTTACAAGAAGCATGAATGGACATTGTCACTAAGCCAGAGCAGAATGAAATCAAAATGCAAACAAAAGAATAAATTGTGCTTGCCTTTGCCAATGTTTTGAATTCAGCTTCAGATTGCCTACGGTAGAGAGGAGAAAAGACCATGCAGACACCACAGCAGTTATTAATTGAGCAGAAGGTTTGACTGCAACTACCTAAAGAGTAAATAATCTGAAGCAGTAAATAAAGGGAAGACAAATGGGCATACAAAATTATAGAGTGAAAATAGCACATTTGTCATATCTAAAATACTGTGCTGATCAAAAAATAAAGCAACTAGAACATTTTAACAGATGCATACATTGGAACCTAATTTGGGATGGATCACTCGCCACATTATGTCCATTGATCGCTTTGTTTCTTCTTGATCATTCCCTCCAACAAAAGTGATTATAGCCAAGCAGTCCAACAACTATACACAAAAATGACATTAATAAGAAAGTATATAACATAATACACACATTTGATCAGCTTCGAGAATGAAAAGATTATAATTCAAAGAAACAATATCAAAAGTTGTAACTCCTATATTTGTCCAGATCTGATGAATTCACATTCACACCATTAAACATGTTTCCATCCACCAAATCAGAATTTTCCTGTTGGTAAATATCAAGTCAAACAATAATTGATAAAAGGGTTCATGGATAAATGATTGAATTAATTAAAAAAAGATTCTGAACCTTAGATACCAAACACACACAACACTGAAAAGTCACAAACACACAACACCTTAAAATGTTACTTCCAAACCACAGCATAGATAATTGATTTAGGGAACACTATACCAACCATTAACCATTCTAGTTATATAGATAAATTTAACAGAACATTCTAAAAACATAGATAAGTAACATATCATTCTAACAACATAGATAATTAACAGAATATTAAAAAAAAATAGATAGGAAGTGAACCTGTCATCTTGTCTCCAAATTCCAAGGAAGCTGCAACTTTAGCCATATCCCTCCTTGAAGCAAACTCCATGACAGATTTCCTTAAATACTCATCATCAATTTTTGACCTTAGATCTGTGACACATTAAAAAGATTTCCTCTAATTCTGGACCTTCTCAATCAAGAACGTTTTGGGAACTTATCTGAGTATAGATTCATTTTGTCTATGAGAAACAGAACCACATATTGATTTGTATGGCCGTGAATCATGGTGGAGAAAAGGAATCGATAGAAAATTCATGGTGGAGAGGATCTGGGTTTGTGGTTGATTTAGGGTTACGATTCTGAATAAAGGAGGTTTTGAGTGAGGGTTCTAGGGTCTTTGAGTTCAGAATCGAGAAGATTTGAGAAAGAATAGGAAAGGTTCTCAGTGAGGGTTTAGATCTGTGAGTTTTGTACTCTAACAAGTAAGCAAGTAAACTACCTTTAGGCGAGAAAAAAAAGGCTTGGGGGAAATAGGGAAGAGGAGATTAAGGATAGTCACTCCGCTCCATAGATAGTGAACACAGATTCTTGTTTCATTTTCCATTCCTTTCGGGTCGAAAACGCGGCGGGCTGCTGATTTCACCGTGCGAGCAAGCGAGATGGTTTTGAAATCTACTGTAGAACTGGGCTTGTCTCTCTCTCTTTTTACGATAAAACCCATATCCGATTATTCGCTGTTGTCGACTTCTGCAAGTGAATCATCGTTGGTGAAAGCACTAACTTAGATTCTGCGCGTGAAAGTACATGTTCAGATCCAAATTCTCAAGGTCGAGCTACTCTAATTGAGCTGTGAAATCGGTGTGGTGAGGTATTGGAAGTGTTCAGCGTGTTTTCCTGAAAATTAGAGTAGATTGGAACAGAATTGTGAGGGAGAAAAGTTTAATTTTATTATTTAATAAAGCTGGAAAAAAGAATAAAATAAAAGTATAGCTTTTGGAATTACTAAACCGAGTAGTGACCGATTTATCCATCACCAAATCAGTCTCTAAAATAATTTGCGACTAATTTAGCCACTCAAGAAAATTTGGTTGTGAAGAAAAATATACGGTCTCCAATTCGGTCTCCACAGTGACTAAATTATTTTGGTCGCTAAATCGGTCACTAATGGCGAGTTTTCTAGTAGTGGTAGAGACGAGTCAATGGTGATATTCCTTCGTTACCATGTTTTTGTCCCAAGATTTCTGGCAACTCTTATCCGGAATAGAATCAATGGTGAATACCGCCTGTGGAAACACCGTCTTGGATCTGTGTAGAGACGAGTCATCCGCGTTTCACCTCAAGTTGATCATAGCCATGTCATCCATCCTCGTAGCAGACACTTCTGGAGTCATGATTCCGATCATCCTACAACACCTCCAGTACCTCCGCACAGACGATTGCAATAAAGATGGCATGTTTCTTTGAAGTGACTGCGCCAGTGGGTGTTGGCATTGGAACATTCATTGCTTTGATGTATAACCCTAACTCACCAGTTGCACTCATAGCGGAAGGCACACTCAATAAGTCAATTTAAAGGCTTAATTAAAAAAACAACTACAATATCCATGTATGTTATAGCTTTTAAAGGCATTAGAATCAACGTCTATAAGGTTCCTTGTACAATGTAAGCAACATTATTGTGCTTGGTTTTTGACTGCGGTCTATGGATCTCCTCATACCTCTCATCGAGCTCAATTATGGGATGATTTGGTGCAGTTGGCCGAATCAATATTTGATGTTTTGGGCCGTGTTGAGAGGTTTTAATTGTACTTTAGTTCGTCATGAATGGGGTTTCTAATTCTTTTATTCATAGAGATAGAGACAAATACAGACAGGTTCTCCAAGATTGTGATTTAATTGACGCTTGGTTTCAAGGAGACACCTTCACTTGGTAAAGAGTTGCTGTTTTTTGGATTTCCAAACGGTTATATTTGGATTTCCAAATTTTATTTTAAAAAAAAAATCCACCGAAGTTGTTATCTTTAAAACGTTTCGTAGCACTGTTCGAAATTGTGTAAGACAGACTATCAACCACGCCGCCTCAGGATAAAACAAGTTCAGCTACAACTGTGTGGTTAACTACTCACTATAGAAAACCGTTCGAGATTTACACCTCCAATATGGTACTTAAACCACTCTTTAATACTGAAACCATTCTAATATGGTATTGTAACCACTCTATTATGGTGCTAAGACCACTCGAATATGGTGTTATCACCATTCTAACCTTTAAGTTCTCCAAAAATTCAATATGGTACTACGGCCACTCAAATATGGTGATACCATCATTCTTAATTCCGACGGGACATTATTATTCCAAAAAGGGACTATGATCTTAAAAGTACTCTTTATTCCGAATGGACATATATTGTCGAAGAGACTATGTTCTTAAAACCTTTCTTAATTCTGAAGGGACATTATACCAAATAGGGACTAAGATCTTAAGAACACTCTTAATTTCGAAGGGACAGAAAACGCAGATGAGGAGAAGAATAACTCGTTAACAAAAGCTAGAGGGAGAAGAGAGAAAATGTTCTCGACAACTCAATAGAACTCTTTGGTGTAATTTTTGAACTGAGTGGAGTCCTCTATTTATATAGAGATTTTGTAACTGTTTTAGCTAAAATTGTGGCAACAGTGACTCTAATGGATAATATCAAAAGAAAACTTAACCACTAATCAGTTCAACAACACTTGTGGATAAGATAAAAAAGAAACAAATTCACAAAAGTGGAGGAAACAAATTCATTGGATACAAATGAAAGAAAGATAGGAAACTCAGTTGAATTTTTATTCTTATCACAATCAACTTAAACTAAAGTTTTGGGAAGTGATATCCAAGAATAATAAGAATAATAATTACTATCATTTTTATCATTATCAAGTATTTAAAATTAAATACCGCAATTTAAACACTACTAATGTGTGTGTTCTATTTTATGTGGGACCCTCACTCTCTATTTTTTTAATTCACATCACACTAGCTCAAAATATTATTACTTTGTGTTTAATCTTCCAATTTCCTTTCAACTTCACACCAAATGTTCCAACAACCCCACTTGAATTTAAAAAATAGTTTCAATAATAACGTCAAAACGTTTCTATAAGGTGTCTCCTACAACTTGAATCTTTGCATAGCGAATACTATTCCGATTTAACAAGAGTTGCTCGTAGCATTGAACTCTATCTCAGACATAGAACCCGCACACAAACCTTTTTCTAAGGTGTATTCTAAAATCCCGTGCGTTTATGGTTGTGCACGTTATCCCACTTTTAACAAACGCTCTAGATATTCTGCCTCAAAATCCCATAGGAACCGGCATCAGTTCCACATCCGTATAGGTGAGTCTATCAAGAGTACTCATGTAGCTATGTACTCCACTCCACATACAATATAGATCTCATTAAGAGTTTATATTATCTCATCCTTCTGTCGCTGCATGATTCATACTTTCTTAATTTTCCTCATAGTATGTTCTATCACTCATGACTTGTTATTACCAATTGAACCTATTTCTTGGGATCTCCAGTCAATTAGGTCGGGTTACCATCACTTGTGATCTTTAGGCATTAGTCTCATCCTATTTGATGTGTTTATGACTTTCTTTCTAGTAATTCCTTTCGTCAAAGGATTGACTAATTCTTTATTAGTACGTACATGATCTACTTTAACTGTTCCTTTTGAGAGTAGCTAACTTTCTAACTTGTTATGTGTTCGTGCCTTAATTATCGTCTCTCACTATTGTAGTAACGATTTTCAATTTTGTAATAGCTGCAGTACTATCACAATGAATTAACACTCTTGGCAACAGTTTTACCCACTAGGGGATCTCAACTAGCAAGCATTTTCTCAACTTGCTTCTTCACTAGTTTTCTCTAGTGTTCTCATCTCAGATCATTCCATAGTGCATTGAGTCAATATCATATGTTTCAACAAACAACTCCTCCAGTGATGCTCAATGTGCAGCCACTGGTCGCTTAAGACTCATCTGAAGGATGTTCTATTATCTATCTTGTACCATTCAAGTACAATAGGATACTGCTCATAATGTAATCCTAGAGTCATAGTCTTCTTAAGGCACCTTATGACTCTTTCAATATCATGTCAATATGCTTCTCATCCGTCTATACTGGTAAACTTGCATAAGAGTTCCAAAGTGTGGGCAATGTCGAGTCTAATACATTCAGTGACAAACCTTAATTAGGACTGTAAATGATGCTCACATATTCTATTTGTCTAACTCCATCTCAAGAGTTCTTGAAGATTTTTACACTTGGATCATATGGTATGCTTGCAAGTTTACAGTCAAATAATTACATTTCCTTAAGATCTTCTCAACATTTTGAGATTGATCAAAAAAATTCTCTTTTCTGATCTAGTAATCTTGAAACCAAGAATTACTTCAACTTCGCCTAGGTCTTTCTTATCAATGTTGTTGATAAACAATGATTTTCTCATAATTTATAGCATGAATATTTGAACTAAATATGAGCCAGTCGTCTGCATATAGACATATATATGATCGTGCAAATGTTATTTCCATATTTATAGTGAATACATTTGTCACTTTCATTCACTTTATATTCATTCGATATCTTTAGATTGTCAAATTTTCGATGCCATTTCATAGGAGTTTATTTTTAGACCATGCAAAGATTTTTCTAACTTGTTGACCTTGTTTTCTTGTCCATGAATCACAAAACCTTTTGGTTGTTCCATATAGATTTCTTCTTCTAGTTCACCATTTAATGAGGCAACTTTCACATCCATTTGGTGTACTATCAAGTTATGAACAATGGCTAAAGGGACTAGAACCCTTATGGATATGATTCGATTGACTGGTGACTAAGTGTCGAAGAAATCTATATATATATTTTTTTCTTTTTATCTAAAACCTTTTTCTACAAGGTGAGCCTTGTACTTATCAACTGAACCATCAGGTTTTAATTCCTTTTTTTTTTTTCCAAAATCCAAATACAACCGATTGGTTTGCAACCATGAGGCAAGTCAACTAAGTGTCATGTTTCGTTAGACTGTAGAGAATCCATTTCATAGTTTTTTGCTCCTCGCCATAATTCAGCATCCAATGAGGATATAGCTTCTTTAAGGCTTGATGGATCTTCTTCCAATGTATAAACCATATAACCAAGTCCTTACTCTTTAGCTATTCTTGTTTTCTTACCTCTTCGAGGTTCTATAACATCTCGTACGATGTTTTCATAATTATTTCTGATTACTGGAATGTGGTCAAATATAGTGCCCTCACTAGCTCTTAATTTTTAAAAGGGAATTTATTTTGCCCCCACTAATGTCGTGCTCTCACTAGCGCCCCCACTATTCTTTATTTAATGGGGTATTTATTTACATAGAAATCGACATCGTTTAATTCTATGCTCACTTTAGCATTTAGGTCATAAAACCTATATGATTTGATATTTATAGCATACCTAATGAATACACATTCATATGCTCTACTAGTGATTTCAACTATCTTGGGGTCCGAAATCTGAACATAGGCCAGACAATCCCACGTTCAAAAAATAAGACAAGTTGGGTTGTCTTTTCTTCAAAACTTCTTAATTAGAAATTTTGTTTTTAGCCTTGGGTACTCTATTCAACATAAATTTCAATTTTTGTAATAAAAATTGAACATATCAAGCATATCAATTTTATTTTTCAAAATTTACAGTCATCAATAAATAGGATAAAATATCTTTTTATCATTTCTAGTTTATGTGTCATCAAGTTTGCACATATCATAATTTATTAAATTTAGAGGTTCAAATGCTCTAAACACTGGTTTATATGAAGTTTTGGTTCATTTATCTTGACCGTAACTTTTCTTATCATATAACTTTGAAATTAAGTCAAAGTTACTCAAGTTTAAAATTAAACGCTTGTTCATATGATAAATTTTGACATGCCAAATATTAAAATCACACAACTTGTAAAAGAATTTAATTTTGAACATATCATCAAAGGCGCAGTCTTTTTCCCACAAGAATGCATGGTGTACAAGTCTCTCTTTAAGTCTAAGTCAATTCAGTCTTATTCAATAGAAATCTGAAATTCAGATTGTTTCTTATTTTTATACGAAAATTTGGAACAAATTTCTCATTTAATTTCCGGTTCATCAAAAAACCTTTTCATTTTGGTCCATCATTTGATTTTTCAATGTTCATATTTTGTACATATAATAGGGACCATTTAGATGGTAAAATTGTCCTTTTTTTCCTCGGTACATTACATCTATTCAATAAATTAATTTTGATTATAACTGGACCGTTCAGTAGCTACTCCAAGAGGTGACGGAAAGCAAACTGCTTTATACTCCATAACCAAGTTAATAGTTGATTGCATAAATAACAAACAGAGGAACAATTAATCCTTCTATCAAATAAAGAGGATTTAACTAGCACTATGTTACACCAAACTATGTGGATGTGCCGAGATATAATTTTCTATCCACAATTAACTCCATGCTTTACCATTTAAAGCGATATGTGATTTTCTTAGTGTAGTTGTTGTAACAATAATCAATTCATCGTTTTAGTCGAAAGATGTATTTCAATAGCCTGTTTTATCCTTGTTATATTTTGGGACAACGAAACCTCAATAAGTAATTTCTTCGGTAGACGTGGCAGATCGAAACGTCTTAAAATTGTTGTTTTTTAGATTTCCAAACTGCTGTATTTGGATTTCCAAATTCTATTTAAAAAAAATATCTACCGAAGTTGTTGCTAGGTTGAGTCACGACCAGGTCGCTCTCTTTAAAACGTTTCGTGGCACCGTCCAAAATTGTGCAAGACAGACTATCAATCACGCCGCCTCCAGGATAAAACAAACTCAACTACAATTGTGCGGTTAACTACTGCACTGTAGAAAACCGTTCGAGATTTACACCTCCAATATGGTACTTAGACCACTCTTTAATACTGAAACCATTCTAATATGGTATTGTGACCACTCTATTATGGTGTTAAGACCACTCGAATATGATATTATCACTGATGACATTTTGTCATCTTTGTTTTTGTTAGTTGTTTTCTTAACATTTTAGGATGAGTCCAAAGCTATAATGGTCATTGAAGCTTAAAAATAGAGGAAAATAAGGCATTTGAAGAAAGATAAAATCGGGTCACGATTTCATACAATCGGGCCCGATTTGATTCAGGGCTGCCAATTCGTGATTTTTTGGGCGTCGATTTGTGCACATCGGGCGCCGATTTCATGGGCGCTTTAGAGCTTCATTTGAATTTTCATGATTTTGGGCCACGATTTCAGTGCATCGGGGTACCATTTTCGTTATGTCTATATAAGGGAAACGTGTTTCTGATTGATGGGTTCAAAATTTTGGAGAGAAAAAGGCATAATTTAGATCTGAAGAGCTGGAGATTAGGTGGGAGACCATCAAAACTCATAGTCAGTTATCCATTCCATGTAATGAATCTTTCTTTTGAATTTGTTGTTCGTACTATAGCTATGAGTAACTAATTCTATTGTGGTTGAGCCTTAGATGAATCTGATGTAATTTGTATGGCTTCATGAATTGCATGAACTCCTTGGATTATCAATGAAAACCTAGTTTTATTCAGATTTCTTTACGCTTAATGCTTTTTGTATGTTTATGATTGACTATTAGCCCTAGCTTTCTTGAATATATAAATTGATTGTGGACTTTAAATGACCACTAGCCGTGGCTTTTGAATCTGATCTAGGAAATTTGTTTAACCTAATCAATTAAGCTAGAGATAGAAAATTGTTAGGTTATGATTTAGAGATTAACGGACTGTGTAAAACCTCCAACGATTTCTATTTCACTTAAGAGATTAAGGGATAGTTACTTTAAGATAGGGTTCTAGGTCAAGAGATTGGGTAGAACCATTTTGTTAATTTATCGTAAAATTAAGTAGACATTGATATGAAAAGGGTGCAATTTATCATACAATAGCGTTAGTCATAAATTTCTAAACCAAACTTTAATTATCATTTTAACAGTTTATGTTGTTCAACCAAACCAATTGCCTCGTGCAACCCCCCATTTATACACATCATGTATCTTAATGAAATTGCTGAGTAGCAACTAATAATAGTCCTCGTGGATACAAACTTATAAATTTTATTACTTCGATACATTTTTAGTACACTTGCTTAAAGTCTATCAATCACCATTCTAACCTTTAAGTTCTCCAAAAATTCAATACGGTACTACGACCATCACAGTTCCCTTTCTCTCTCTCTTTCCCACAGTTGCCATTTTCAACAGTTTTTTGCAAATCGGTGGGTTTCTGGGTCTTCTCTTTTTGTTTCCATTATGCTTCATACAGCCACTTTAATTGTGTTTGACTATATGATTCACTTTTTTGACCCATGTTATAACAAACAAGCTGGTGAAGTATTTTACGTAAACTAAATGCTTCAGAATTTGAAAAATAGATTGCAAAGTTATGGTTTTTATATGGAAATTAAGGGTTTTGAAATCTGGGTTATGTTACTGATAACTTATATTCTTACCAAATAAAATCTATAAAGTAAAGTCTAATTTATTCTAATCTAACAAATAAACAATGTTATGAAAACCAGAGATCTTTTTATGGTAGTTTTCTTGTACTATTTTTAAAAAATAAAATTTTTACTTTAATAAAAATGAGACCTACTACTTTCTTGCTTTTTTTTTTGAGAAAAATTTACAGTGAGGAAATAGTTTATTTAAATATTTAATCTTTTACCTATATAAATATGGGAGGAATATTTTTTTGATAACAACATATTATTTTTCCCCCTCAAAAAAATTATGTTTCATGTTCTTTTTTAATTAAATAATCAAATGTTTTTCTCAGATGAATAATGACAGATTTTTTATTTTTTTATCATGATGATATTAGTTCTCTCTCTCTAAAAATTAGTTTATAACTTCCAATAGACTCACCATATACTAGGTGGAAACCCGTGCGTTGCACGGGTTTGATTCCAATATATTTCATATTATTTTAGTTAATAATGATAATTATTAACATTTGTTGAAATAGATGATAATTTACATAATTATGTAATATAAAGTTGACTAAAAATGAACATTTGCTAAAACTAATACAAAAAAAATAGGTTAAAAGGCACACAGAGTAGTATGACTAAAAATATGATATAAGTAGAGAGCTTGGGTATTTTAATTTATAAAAGGCCACTGTGTAGTACATGCAGTTTTTTTTAATTGATATTTTTTGTGGTCACAATTTGATTTGATATTTTTTTCATGTTTAATGTAGTGTCTCATAATTGATATTTATAACTATTTAATTTGTAAATGGTTCAAGTAGTCTATTTACTCTTTTTTTGGTGTACAAAGCAAAATAACACATATTCCTAACAATCGTCAAGTAATTTTTTTTCTCGATGTCATTCTTCTCCTTTTAGTTTAGTGGCTCGAAAACCAAATATGTATATTTCTTTTTCAAGACTATTTATACATATAATAGTAACGTTCAAAATTGAACCCAAAACCATTTCAAAAAACACCCTTCTTATATCAACTCTCCTTTTATGCAACCAAAAAACAACCCGTTTTTAGTGGAAAACATTTTATTTTAAAGGAAAATTTCATTTTAAATTTTTCAATAAATTATTATTATCATTTTGACATGTGGCACACGTTTATTTAAAAAAAAAACTGTTAAAAAAAAGGGGAAAAAGAGAGAAAGAAAGGGAAAAACGCTACCTCTAGTCCTCCACCTCTCATCTCTTCACATCGCCTCCTCCACCTCTCCCCCCAAAATAATTTTCCCCCTAAATTAATTCTCCTCCCATACACAGAACTTAGAACTTACAAACACAAACGCTAGAATTTTCCCCAAAATTTTCCCCCAAAACCATCGAATCACAAAACCCTTCTTCTCCAAGATGAACTTTCTTGTCAAATCTTCCTGAATCGCAACACCCTTCTTCCTGAATTGCAAAACCCTTCTTCTCAAATCTTCTTGAATTGCAAAGCCCTTCTTCTCAAATCCTTCCTGAATCTCAAAACCCAAATTTCCAATCTAATTTATTTTTTTATTGTAATCTGATTTGGGTTTTGTGGGGGTTACAGATGAATACAGTGAATCCAAACCATTCATGAACTCACTCACAATGTCTGAACTTGCTCACTCACTTTCTCTGAAACAGGTGAATCCAAACCCTTCCTTCTGTTTGTTATTAATTTTGATTTTCAATTTTGGATTTTGAGTGATTGTTGTTGAAGACTGGTAGTATATAACTTTTGATTTTGTTGAAAATTGGTAGCATGAGACTTGTTTTAGATTAAATTTTTGAGTCAGGTTTAATTGTTGTCGCTCGGGTCTGATATGCTGAAGGGGGGCAGTGACATTGTGTTTGTTGGGCTGCTTCTTTAGTTCATGTTAGTGATTTTTTTTGCCCAGCATCACATTATTTTTGCTTAATTACTCTTAGTGTTTGTTTCGAAAATCCTTCGCACATCACTAACTTAAGAAAAACCTAAATAATGTGGCTAACTATGTTAGTGACAGATTTTTAGTTGTTTAGTGAGATCCGAAGGTCATCAATTCTGTTCTATTTTATATGGGTAAGTGGTATGATACCCATCAATTTCGTTGTGTGGTTAGATACTTCTGTGTCTGTTGTTAGTTATAGTTATAGACAATGTAGTTGTTAGTTATGGTTAGATACATCAGTTTGTTTACAATTCTGTTCTGTTTTAAATTTTAGTTATATGGGTAAGTGGTATGAATATCATTGTATTGAATTCTAAAATTTGACATTTTAATTGAAATAATATTATAGCCGAATAAAATTGTTTTCAATTGTGTGTGGAAGATATTGGGATAAATTGTTTGGATTTAGTTTGTTTAAAGTTTTTGTCATTTATCTTAATTGGTTGTATGTTTAACGATCATGAATAATTTAATGATTGTAGGTATATTTATTGATGCAAGGCAACATGTTTCTGGTGGGGTACTTGGCAGAGCAGGGATGGCTGAAGAATAAGTTTCACATAACTTTATTTTGTTCATCATGTAAGTACAATTTTGATTGCCTATATTTTGAACAAGGTAGTTTTTTATATCAAAGATCATGTTGGTAAATAGTTAGAGTAGTTATTAATAATGGTAGATAAATTTTAAAATAAGAAATAACATAATAAAATAGGTTGTGTCTGACAATATTTTTTTTATTCAATATTTATTGTTTGTCAATCATATCTTCATTATGGAAGACCAGTAAATACTTCATGGTATACTACATTTTTGGTATACTCCACATAATCCTCATTTTGTTCAACTATGAGAATTTTTAAACCCTTTGGTGAAGTCACCCTTGAAAAGGCTACATATAACTGTCCATGACTAAACACGAGTTTGGGTAGGTATAGCCCCACATAGTTTAATGAATGGCCGTGACTTTTGTTTATTGTCATTGCATAGCATATCTTTATGGGAAATTGCTTTCTCCGCAAATGAAAAGGCCACTTAGAGTCATTAGATGTCAGAACTATCCTTGGGATCAGTACCTTTGATACAATATTTGACCCCGTAATGATTTTTGCCTCTATTATCCAATCTCCTAGATGCGTGATAAGGAGCCTCGTCCCATTCCATAATCCTATCACATGATTAATGTTCCTCAATAACATAACTGGCAATCCTTCTTTAAGCTCCAAACAGTGTGCTGGAAATCCATTCATATTCAAGGAGTTTAGAAATTCTACAGGATACATCATCTCTTGTTCAAAAAAGTTATCAATCGCCTTGTCAATCTCATCTGAGCTCTTATATTTCTTTGTTGGTCCTTCAGTCAACTACATAATGTAATTATTGATCTCATCAACAGTGTCATTTAGAGGAGTGAGTATTGCTCTTTCCTTAAGATATTCTTCATTCTTGAAATTCTTTTTCAATTCTGGATATGTGCTATTGACAATCTGTCTGAGTGGGTCAGTGGTCGATGGAATAAGATATTGAGTTGGTATTTTTGTCCATGATGGAATATCTTCTCCATATCCACATTTTGTCTCAATGTTTCCATCACCAAGTTGAAGGAGCCACTTATTAAATTCACATGCCATTGTATGTTGTTCACCAAAAGGTGTAGCTGCCCTTACTCTCATGCTCTTTGACAAAATGAATATTTTGCAGTAGTCCCACAAATAAGACATGTTAATACATGATTGTACTATATCATGCCTTCGACCTTTTGGCACTACAGGGAGTATTTGTCTAAAATCTCCTCCAAGAAGATCTGTTTTTCCTCCAATTTTCTGGGAATATGTATCCAATTATGTCTTTAAGTGTCTTATCAAGAGCTTCAAAAGCTAATCTTTTGGTCATGGGTGCTTCATCCCAGATTATTAGGTCTGCTTGAATCATTAAGTGAGTCGGATGAGTGTTTTGGCTGATTGAACATGTGCTGTCTTCAAAGATATCAAGAGGGATTTGAAATCTACTATGAGCCGTTCTACCTCCAGGAAGTAAAAGTGATGCAATACCTATAAGAAATGAATTCAAAAAATAAAACAATGGGACTATATTTTCTATTAAGAGGACTGAGACTATATACGCGTATTTGAATTTTGTATGGATGATGTCTATTATTAATGTTTGCCTAGATTAATCATAAAATAATTATTTCAATTGAATTGAGCACGTAATATAAAAGATAAAAAAGTTTGGGGGTTGTAGTTGTCTAATTAGTTTTTTTTATTTATACTCACTGAAAATATTTTTTTTGTTTTTTGTTTTGTTGTAAGTGCTTCGTTTTCTTGGCTGGTACTTGTTGGTTAAGAGTAAAGAGCAATTATATAAAATAGAAGTTCAACATACAATAATATCTAAAGGGAATAATAATAACCAAAAATCTGAAAAGGAAAAGAATATCATAATGAGTATTGCTGAATGTATCACTAAGTGTTTGAGATATTTACATTTTAATTTGACTCTCAAACTGTATATAATATTATGGTCATAGGATATGTAGACATATTTGTACATAATAGCGTTAACATATGAAGTAAATAAGATATCGTATCTATGTTTGTAAAGTCAATTTTCTTATTTCGTTTGAAATTGAGAATTTGTTTCCTTTGCAATCTAGCTATTCGAAACGTTGCAAGTCTTTGGCGACGCAATTCTTCAGCTTTTCCAATTGGGAACAATTTAATTTAAGGATTCAACAATTACATATTGTAGACATGAGTGGATAAATGATTTTTAACTATTTAAATTAAAGAATCCATCTCACATGTATCTGTATAAATATACAACATAAAATTGAGAAATTGATGATTACCAAAATAATTATTTCTCACAGAACACCTTTTATGATTTTTCATTATTATGCATCGTTTCTTAGAAAGTAATGAGTATGATTCAATTATAGTAAAGCAAAAAGACACATGATAATAAATATACAACGTAAAATTGAAATGCTAACCTGTCAAGACTTCCTTGTCAGTCCGTTCCTCCAATTTCTCAAATTCCACAAACTCAAAAACATGAAGAGGGATTTTGCCATCATCACAATCTTCCTTGGTAATATCTGTGTTAGAATGGAACTGTAGCATAAAAGGATTTTTTTTCAACCATCGCATATTTTTGCTTATTTTTGGTAACCTCAAATTTCTTGATCATATAGATTTCTCCCACTTGCATTGTTTTTCGGAATGTATGCGCAAGTTGGCTTGGTATGGTAGCATGTATGCAGTTGGACTGAGAAAATTAAAAAATTAGTCTAAAAGCTGCAATTACAAATTAAGAATAATAGTGAGTATTTACTTTCTCAAGTAATTACCTTTTCATCGGCCAACACCATATCCGTACTCATCAACTCCTTTTTTTTTTTACAAATGTTATGAGTATCCCACAATCTAGTAATGCGTACTTTGATACTGCTTTCATCTGTGACGGTATTGAGGTTGTTTAGAAAACTATGTACGTGATCATCTACACTCTCACATGTCCTGCAAAAACAACACACAAACATATATATTATTAAGATAGCTATAAGCAAAACATGCAAGTAAGATGCTGCAACAAAAAGGAAGGACTTACTTGCTAGCAATGTTTTTAGTGGACATATTTTAGCATGAAGTTTAAAATGAGCTCAAATGTATAAATGGAGGAGTGATATTTCATCCCTATATATAAAGGCTGTGATCTGATAACATGTACACATAATTCTATTTTTTTTTTGTTACAGTTAGCACTAATATGTGGTTTTAATTGTAAAAGGAAGCAATGTAGAGAGGGTGAGAATATGAAAATGAAGAGTAGAGCTGTTACAAAAGGAGTGAATGGAGGCATATGTAGAAACTCATGACAAATGAGTGACCTGACAAATTAATTGTTTTTTTGGCAAACGAGTGACCTGATATTTTTTTCCCTTCCATGTCTTTATGGCTATTTTTTTTTGGTGAAGTCTTTATGGCTATATGGCTAGACTAAACTATGTCTTATAATACAATTGTTTTTTTATTGATTAAAAGAGATATGGAATGAGAAGTTGGCAAGATTTCAAGAGAGTTTAAAACTTTTTTAGAGATGCCACATTATCATCACAATATTTCCTTAAGATATCATCTCAAATTTAGTGAGTGCAGATATTTTTTAAAGGTGCCACATCATTAAAATGTTAGCCAAAGTGTATTTTAAGTTTAGTTTACAATACATAAAATAAACTACCATTATTTTTTAATTACAATAATAATAATATAGAACTTTGATCCACTTTTCTCTCTTTATTACTACCTACCATTATTTTTTAATAAAAATAAATCACGTACCTTGCTTGATTTTCAACTCAATGATATGTAATGCTATACGTATTCTTCTTTATGACCAAATCAATGTAACCGTTTACACCAAAAAAAAAAAAATCAATGTAACCGTTTTTCTTCTTGTGTTAAATGAATTGTTTTTTTTTTCTCTTGTGATGGAACCGTATTTTATTTTCACAAATTAATTGTTTTTTACTTGATTATGCAACATTAATTTTAATTATTGGAAAAACTATAGAGAGCTGTCATGTAGGCAAAATCCTAGTTTAAGAAGAGGTTTTAAACAAATAATGAGATTGTTACATTAATGTGTCACATAGACAAGTTTGTTTTATAGATAGATAGATAGATAGATAGATATAGATAAATAGATAGATATAGATACTCATTAATTTATACCCATTATCATATCATAAAAAAAATTACCCATTATCATATACCCATTAATAATTTGTTTATTAGTTTTCTCTCTTTAAAAATTCATTTATATCATATACTTTATTAAATGAACCATTTAAATTTTTTTATTTATATTATGCGAGTCTGTGATTACTATTTGTCGATTTCACTCATACTTTCATGCGTTAATACCATTGACTCTTATATTGGTCCACTCTTTTATAATTATTGGACTTATCACAGTGGAAATATATTTGTCACATGAATCATGCTTTTCTTTGCCTTCAAGCTATATACTATTATTTGTTCTATAACAACATGTTCTTGCTTGATTTCGGCATGTTATTTGGTCTTAGCACAAATCTGGAAAATATGCAGTTATATGATCATATCCTTATGTGCTTCACTTAGATTAATTGGGCAAGGTGCTTATCTCCACGTAGTCGGCGACTCTATATCAAAAGTGTTGGAGGAGTAATCATATGGTACAAGCCTGAATGGAAAATTGTTGATTTAGTTTGCACTATATACTTTTATGCAACTATTTTGGGGACAATGATCAATATTCTGCGAAATATTTTGGAAGTTCTTAGGGAGTGTAAGCCTCACGAGATCGATGCTAATATTTTTTGAAAAGACATATATTATATAAACGGCTCCCTGCACAAGACGGACAGAGATAAAACCGCACAGAAACTAACAAACAAAGCCGGGACAGACACGGCATACCAACACAAAAAACAACACAGAACAGCAACAGACTATAACAGTCCGGCCTTATCACAGAAAGAAAAAACCACCCGCTGCAAACAGCAACACAAAGAAAAAAGAAGAAACCAACTCCCAAAGGCAAAACTAACAGCCCCACACCCGTCAAACAGCAAGGCCTCCACAGCACCAGTAAAACACTAAGCAACACCAAGACATAACACAACCCAACCATAAGCAATTCTCAAAGACACTTCTGGCCAAAACACAGCTGAGCTCACTATCTTTTTAGGCACTCTTTTGGATTCCAACACCACTCATAAAAATGACAAGAAGCTATTCTCAATCTACTCAAGCTCCAATGCCAAGACATAACTTTTATCTCTTCTACTATTTTGTCAATCTCCCTCACCCGGTTTTTTAAAATGTCTTTCATTTCTCGCCCTCCAAATCACCCAAGGTGTGGCCCTCCAAGTGAGTGAACAAATTCGGTGGAGTAATGATATTCAAATCTAACCAACTCAACACTTTTTGCCAAACCTTATCCACCAACAATGATATAGGTACCCACAGGTTTGGGTATGAGTTTGAGTTTTCTCCGATTTTAAAACACGGGTACGAGACGGGTAACGGGGATATAGGTACCCACCCCGAACTCATACCAAAACCCGTCCCGAATGTAGAAAATCAATTTATTACCCCTTTTATATAAATAGAAACTCAAACCCTAAATCATTTCACTCACACAGTGAGAGTCTCAGTCTTTCAGACGACACTCACTTATCATAGTTCTCTCTTTTCTTCTTCCATATCTCACACTCTCGGCCTCTCTCTTCTCCTTCAATATAGTCATTGATCGTCATCTCTTTATTGGATAAAGCATTACAACATTGCGCTCGGGGATGAAAAATACTTTTATTTTTATTAAAAAAAAATTATCCACTGCAGGGATAGGGATGAGACGGGGATACCCGAACCCGTTCGGGATGAGATTCGATTTTTCATCCCCACTGGATATGAGTAGGGTAACGAGTAAGTATATGGGAGTAGGGTATGGGGACAGGGAAGGTAAAACCCGTCCCCACCCCGCCGCATTGCCATGCCTACACACAACACGCAATTCAAATTAGAGTTTCCATCCAACACATTTCGGATTGCAAGATTCGAACGCATTGGAATACGATCAAGTAAAAGAGACCAAGAGAAAGCCATCACTTTAGATGGAGCCGGACTCTTCCAAATTAAACCAAACATCCGCTTCTTGAAAATATTCATAGGACCTTCCAATATTAACCGCTTCTCAAGCACCGAATATGTAGATCTAACCGAGATATTGCCACCCTCCTCCGGCCTCCACCCCCAAGAGTAGTTGTCGTGCATGAATATGAATCTGAAAGAATCCAAACTTTTCATCAACTTTGATAAAAAAAATTTAATTGTATTAGTTCTATATGATCATCCTTACGTGCTTCACTTAGATCAATCACTGAGATGCTATTGTTGAATGGAATTTTGAGATTCCATGGTCTTATTTTGGTGAAAATATGCAGTTCTCAGGGATAAATTGAATATTTCACTAACAACAATTGTTGTCTAGTATATATAGTTTGATTCTACTTCACACAATAAAATTTTAAAGGCTAAGAAGAACGTATGTTGATAGAGAAGAGCAACAAATGTCGTGCACTAGTATTTTTTTTTTATTTTTTTGAAAAAACAAAAAATATTAATAGACTCGAAATCAAGCACAAGGTGTAAGAAACGAGAAAAAAAATACATCTATTTTACAAAGTGCATACATACTCATAAAATGACATGAATCCATGCTCATATACTGACAACCATATACTCAAGTTATACCAAATGGCCCCTTTGATCCAAAATGCCACCTGCGCTTCAAATTACTTGGAATAATAACATGCTGAAATCCAAGGCGGTCCCAATCAAAGTGGAGGTCCGATTCTCATAGTTAAAATGAGCCCCTAATAAAATAAAAACGTAAGTGTTTTTAAAAAAAATAATCTCTATTTATATTTTAAATAACATCAATAAACATAAAAAAATAGGCATCATTGTAACTAACACAAAAAAGATCCATATTATAATCAATGACATAAAAATACAACTTCAAACTTGTAGTATTTTGACTCAAAAATTTGGATTGTGGAAAAGCTCACAATCGTGACACGGTTGTTAAATGGTGACACGATTTTTAGGCAGAACTTGGTGGTAGCTACT
This sequence comes from Medicago ruthenica, assembly GCA_018208015.1. Classification (NCBI taxonomy): domain Eukaryota; kingdom Viridiplantae; phylum Streptophyta; class Magnoliopsida; order Fabales; family Fabaceae; genus Medicago; species Medicago ruthenica. Next base: position 68,821,525 of record CM031373.1, on the reverse strand, counting down.
GGCAGAAAATCGTGGCGCGATGTGTAAAATTATGACATGATTTTGGGATAAGGTAGAAGTATTGTACTATGTACGAGCTTTATTGTGGCACGATTCTAGAAAATCGTGACACCACTACAAGAAATTGTCCTTTTAGAGACCGAATTTTCGGTCGCTATATCATCAAAATCGGTCACTAACGAGTTTAGTGACCGAAATAGAGACCAAAAATAAGAGTTGCTAATTCGCTGGTCGCTAGTTCTTAGTAACTGAAATAGCGACTGGTTTTCAGCGACTGAGTATGCAACTGAAATTAGCAACCGAATTAGAGACTAATATAGCGCTCCGAGTTTAGAGACCAATTTTGTGGCTGAATTCATTGACTGAATTAGTGACTGATGTTCGAGACTGAATTTGTCACCAATTTTGCAAACTGACTTTGTGACCGATTTTATCAACTTGTAAAACAATCAGTCACTAAATCGGTCTCTAAGTATGTTGGGCAAAAAAAAAAATCAATCAAAATATGATTTTACCTCTGTTTGTATATTAATATCATACACAGCAAAATAAACATTTATGTATTAAACTCAGTACCAACAGTATACACAGTAAAATAAGCCTTGGCCTATGGTAGTATAATATTACATTAACTAAGAAACTAACTTTTTTAAAATTCTTAACTTTGGTAGATTCCTCTTTTGCTCCAACTAAATCTGTGGATGACAAATTCCTTTCAGGATCATTGTCTCTTGGCTCCTCTGAAACTGAGAGAGATAATTCCCTTGCACCTTCTTCTGCTTTGTCATCTGACTCCACGGTATGAAGATGGGCTGTATCTGTGTCTCTTGGCTCCTCTGAAACTGAAAGAGGTAATTCCCTTGCATCGTCTTCTACTTTGTCATCCGACTCCACGGTTTGAAGACGGGCTGTATCTGTATCATAAGACAGAATTATGTGATTTTCCAAATTAGAACTAGGATCTCCAGGTGCTTGATTAGGCATGGCAACCGAAATCTCTTCTCTCTTGTCCTTCATCAAATTCAATGGTCTTTTACTTTTAATTGATTGCTGACGTAAATCTATCCGCGCAGAGCCTGGAAATAATCTTATGTGTCGATTCAATGCTCTCCTCACATTATGTATGGTTCCACAATAGTCAACAAACTGGTATATAATACAGTTGTTAGTATCAAAATTTCAAGGTATTTTGTAACATCTTTTTTTTTATTTTATATTTTCTAAAGACGGCAGCTCTATAGCATAAATAAACAGTAATAACCTGTATTATCCTTGTTACCAAAATAAACAGTAATAACCTGCACATGCAAAATGTTACAAAATTTGCTAATGCAGACAGGTTGAATCATAAGAAAAATAACTGACAAAAAAACAGATCAAACACCTTATATTACTTCATTCCTAAATGATAATGATGGACTCCAGAATAATTCAGTACATACAGAAAGTATAACCTCAAGGTATAAGTTTGATATATCCTCTGCATCTTCTGCACTCAGACCTTGAGATCCATCAGCCCTTGGAGATATTGCACCTGCAATAATTGAATCTAATACATCAATGTGTTTTGCCCCTCCATGCATCATAGAGAACTTCATCAATTCCTGTAAAGGTACATCAAAACAAGTGAATAAATTTTATCATAATTTAAATTCACATATGATGATTTTATCTTCCAAACAACAAAAGCGATGCTTGTTATAATAAAATCATTCCTAGGCATGTCCGTGACAGCTCAAAATTTACAGAACCACTCATGTGACCAAAACTTGTATTTCTCCAATTGAGCACTTGTTAATGGTGAGTCGTCTATGCTAAACCAGCTCAAAAGCGGTTTTCCTTGATGGGCGTAGGTGAATTGGTTTTTGACAATGCTGCAATCTGGATAGATATGAATTTCCCTTTTCTAGTTCCTAACTACAGTTTGGCTGAAAATTTAAACACTTACAAACCTTTAAACCCAAAATTTCTTCCTGGACACTTGTTAATCCGAGGGGTTTGTTTAGGGGGTGGAGTAGTAAAGGAAAAAGCTCTCTGCACATCAAGGTCAGTAGCACTAGCAACTAGATGGTTTGACTTGTGCTGTCGGTATGAATTGGCCTGTGTCTATCTAAAGACTAGTAAAAAAAAGCTATCTTATCTGGTGTGATTAGGTATTATGACATCATTTGATCAAACTTAACAAACTCCGCCTAGTGGAAAAAGTATTGATTTGTTGTCTGATGTGTTGGTAGGCCTTCAACCAATTAGTTGATAACCAAGACGGGTGTATTTGTATGCATACTTACTGAATTCCAGATTAGATATCTCTTTTTGCAAAACATACAGTAATAATATATGGGAAAAGACGGACATACCTCCAGAAGCAATTTGTTTTGAGGCAAAGTTCTGATACCATCAATTAAGATAACTCTAGCAGCATCCACATTGTTTGTACTCTTGAAACCAAGAATGGAATAAATGACAAAAATTAGTTAACTACACCTGACATCAGCATGTATAAAGTGACATATTTGTTTCCCATGCTTTTGATTTTAAAGAGCTCTTCTTTGTATAATTCTGATATACTTGCTAGAACCAGTTGAAAGAACTACTGTAACAGGCAAGTATCAGAAATCCATTTAGTTTTATATTGGGAAATCAACCATGGAAGCCTCGTATTTACTACAAAGATTGATACAGAGATGCCAGAAAAATAAAAAAATTAATAGAGGTGAAAATTGATTGGAGAACATACAATACAACAAATCTCGTACTTTAAGTACCTTGGGTCCATCATACAAAATAATAGGGAGATGGAGATGTCAACTATATGAGCAGGGTAAACGAAATGGAGGGATGCTTTGAGTGTGATATGCGATAGAAAAATACCTCTCGAGCTTAAAGGAAAATTATATCGCAGAACAATAAGGCCCACAATTTTGTATGGAACTGAATGTTGGGCAGTATAAAACCAACAAAACAGTAGGTATGGGAATATTACAATGAATGAGCGGTTACATGAGACAAGATAGGACTAAAAATGCAATTATTAGAGAGAAAATTAGGGCAGTCCTCTCTGTAGAGAAGGTAGTAGAATCTCGCTTTGGGTGGTATGGGTATGTATGGAGAAGTCATATTAAAACACCAGTAAGGATTGTGGACCAGATAAAGGATAGTCCAATAGTTAGAGATAGAGGGTGATAGAAAAACCATAAACTGAACCATTAAGAGAGATTTAAAAGTAAATGCTCTACCTTTGGAGTTTGGACCTAATGCACAAGATCTTACGGTGGTGGTGGTGGTGGTTGTTTTTCAATTATATATTCCCTTTTCCTAATGGCTCCACTAAATTGGACATAGAAATTAGGACTTGACAAAACAATTTTTTTATAAGGAATACTGCTTTTTACATTAAATTAAGGAGCTAAATGATGTACCTATGTATATCAAACTTTAGTTTCTGAGTAAGTATAGGTTATTCCCTCCAATGAATGTCTCAATCACTTGATAGGCTGATTTTTATCATAATAATTAGAATCATGTCAATGAAGAAAATCGCTAAGACCTAATGTTTATTGTAGACAAGCATAGACTACCTACCATATATTTTAGCCGAGAGAAATGAACGTATAAAATGGGGAGGGCATGTTGTTTTTCCTCTGCTGCAGCTATTTCAAGTGCTTCTTTGTATATACTGAAAGCAGACTCCATATTTCCCTACATTAAATACATAAAGCAGCACATGCAGTAACTTTAATACTGCATCTGGGCAATGCAGAGTTAATTTTTCTTCAGTAGTAGTACATGATAATATTCATACCAAACGTTTTTCCATATTAGCTTTTGATATAACATTGTCCACAAAGTCTGAATCTGTCTCTCTACAATGATGAATATATGCAGCACGAGCGGCTAAAACATCTCCTATTTGCTCCTTAAACCTAGCGTTAAATAAATGGATCGCTGGCACACTCTGTAATAAACATATAGTGGAGCTACAGTCAAGCATAAAGCTATGAAGTTATAGCCAAGAGAAGAAAGGAATTAAAAGCAGGGCATAACATAGTCATGTAGTTCAGAAAAATAATGTGCGTGGAAAGCACTAATTAATAAATGCAGTGAAACCACTCAACTCCGAATAACGAATAACGGACATGTTTTGACTTGGATTTTATTTTATATTCCCTCCGACCCTAACTATAAGACCTTTTACAAACAATTATTTGTCCTTAAGTATAAGACAATTTCTTTACAAAAATGAGCATAGCATCACACAGAAGTCAATGCCATCAACATGTTCCAAAGTCGTAACAAATGTAAGAGCAGATACCTTAGAAATATTACAGGACCATTCTTATTATGATGTATCTAATAAATATATTTTGATCTTTCCCTTTCTAATGTAATGCATGTGAACGAACATCCACTTCCAAACCATCACATTTCACTTATTCCTTTTCATTTGTGAAGTGCTATTATAAATTAGTTTTTGTATATGGGACATCTGTAGCCATATGACATTGATATTAACGCTTCATACTTGTGTTCTTTGAAATCACTTAACTTATGCAAGTGTTTGTTCGATCGGTCGAGATATACTTGGAAGGTGAAAAATAAGCGTATGCAGAAGCTGACCATTAACATGACATTCAAGATATTCAATCAATATAACAGGCAACTAGATACCTTCAAATAAATTTCTATGACCATATAATTAGTTTTCCAACATAAGCACATACATATTGTGCCTCATCCACAATATTTCACTTATTATACATGTAGGACGAGAATATAGATTACAGAGCAAAAATGAAAATTGATAAGTGTTTGATTAAATATTTCAAAGCCTCACATTAATCAAAGAAAAAAGACTAAAGTTGTGGTTTGGAACAGTATATCGAAGAACAAGGTTTTAAATAAAATTGGGGATTTTCTGGTTTGAATAATAAACTGAGAAAACCAGAATCGAATACTAACTATTGAATGAGACAACAACACAGCTACCGTAAAAGTCCGGCACAATGGTTCTGTAAAAAAAATCAATTGAATCTGAAAGAAATTATAAGATGACTGAATGAAATCAGCACAAAGAAAGAAGAAAAGGAAAAAGGATGGCCAATAACGATGGTTCTGTAAATGTCCTTACCTCGATTAAGTAGAGGATGAGAACGACCGTGAAGTTTCCACACTCGAAAAACCGATCGAACCAACAGATAGATCTCGTGATGGGGGTTCAAAAAGGTAGTTCTTTTCACTGATCTCGTCGCGTGGTGGCCGGATCTGGCTAAGAAAGATGTTGAACGGTGGTGAAATGAGAAAGGAAGAGGAAGGTACGGCGTTGGCCTTCGTGAAAGGTAATAAGGAAACAAATACAATATATTTTTTAATTTAATTTAAATTTCATTTAGAGACCTATATTTCAGTCGATGATAAAAGTATTGACCAATTTACATACCAGTTTGTTGTAGACCAAAAGTTTCTAAAATCCGGTCTCTGAATTGGTGTCTACAGTGACCAATTTTATACGGTCTCTAATTCGGTCACTAAATAGAAGTTTTCTAGTAGTGCACGATTTTGACAGGTTTTGGGCACTATATAAGCATTCATTGTTCATTTTTTAGTAGAGCTTCCACTACAAGAAATTGTCCTTTTAGAGACCGAATTTTCGGTCGCTATATCATCAAAATCGGTCACTAACGAGTTTAGTGACCGAAATAGAGACCAAAAATAAGAGTTGCTAATTCGCTGGTCGCTAGTTCTTAGTAACTGAAATAGCGACTGGTTTTCAGCGACTGAGTATGCAACTGAAATTAGCAACCGAATTAGAGACTAATATAGCGCTCCGAGTTTAGAGACCAATTTTGTGGCTGAATTCATTGACTGAATTAGTGACTGATGTTCGAGACTGAATTTGTCACCAATTTTGCAAACTGACTTTGTGACCGATTTTATCAACTTGTAAAACAATCAGTCACTAAATCGGTCTCTAAGTATGTTGGGCAAAAAAAAAAATCAATCAAAATATGATTTTACCTCTGTTTGTATATTAATATCATACACAGCAAAATAAACATTTATGTATTAAACTCAGTACCAACAGTATACACAGTAAAATAAGCCTTGGCCTATGGTAGTATAATATTACATTAACTAAGAAACTAACTTTTTTAAAATTCTTAACTTTGGTAGATTCCTCTTTCGCTCCAACTAAATCTGTGGATGACAAATTCCTTTCAGGATCATTGTCTCTTGGCTCCTCTGAAACTGAGAGAGATAATTCCCTTGCACCTTCTTCTGCTTTGTCATCTGACTCCACGGTATGAAGATGGGCTGTATCTGTGTCTCTTGGCTCCTCTGAAACTGAAAGAGGTAATTCCCTTGCATCGTCTTCTACTTTGTCATCCGACTCCACGGTTTGAAGACGGGCTGTATCTGTATCATAAGACAGAATTATGTGATTTTCCAAATTAGAACTAGGATCTCCAGGTGCTTGATTAGGCATGGCAACCGAAATCTCTTCTCTCTTGTCCTTCATCAAATTCAATGGTCTTTTACTTTTAATTGATTGCTGACGTAAATCTATCCGCGCAGAGCCTGGAAATAATCTTATGTGTCGATTCAATGCTCTCCTCACATTATGTATGGTTCCACAATAGTCAACAAACTGGTATATAATACAGTTGTTAGTATCAAAATTTCAAGGTATTTTGTAACATCTTTTTTTTTATTTTATATTTTCTAAAGACGGCAGCTCTATAGCATAAATAAACAGTAATAACCTGTATTATCCTTGTTACCAAAATAAACAGTAATAACCTGCACATGCAAAATGTTACAAAATTTGCTAATGCAGACAGGTTGAATCATAAGAAAAATAACTGACAAAAAAACAGATCAAACACCTTATATTACTTCATTCCTAAATGATAATGATGGACTCCAGAATAATTCAGTACATACAGAAAGTATAACCTCAAGGTATAAGTTTGATATATCCTCTGCATCTTCTGCACTCAGACCTTGAGATCCATCAGCCCTTGGAGATATTGCACCTGCAATAATTGAATCTAATACATCAATGTGTTTTGCCCCTCCATGCATCATAGAGAACTTCATCAATTCCTGTAAAGGTACATCAAAACAAGTGAATAAATTTTATCATAATTTAAATTCACATATGATGATTTTATCTTCCAAACAACAAAAGCGATGCTTGTTATAATAAAATCATTCCTAGGCATGTCCGTGACAGCTCAAAATTTACAGAACCACTCATGTGACCAAAACTTGTATTTCTCCAATTGAGCACTTGTTAATGGTGAGTCGTCTATGCTAAACCAGCTCAAAAGCGGTTTTCCTTGATGGGCGTAGGTGAATTGGTTTTTGACAATGCTGCAATCTGGATAGATATGAATTTCCCTTTTCTAGTTCCTAACTACAGTTTGGCTGAAAATTTAAACACTTACAAACCTTTAAACCCAAAATTTCTTCCTGGACACTTGTTAATCCGAGGGGTTTGTTTAGGGGGTGGAGTAGTAAAGGAAAAAGCTCTCTGCACATCAAGGTCAGTAGCACTAGCAACTAGATGGTTTGACTTGTGCTGTCGGTATGAATTGGCCTGTGTCTATCTAAAGACTAGTAAAAAAAAGCTATCTTATCTGGTGTGATTAGGTATTATGACATCATTTGATCAAACTTAACAAACTCCGCCTAGTGGAAAAAGTATTGATTTGTTGTCTGATGTGTTGGTAGGCCTTCAACCAATTAGTTGATAACCAAGACGGGTGTATTTGTATGCATACTTACTGAATTCCAGATTAGATATCTCTTTTTGCAAAACATACAGTAATAATATATGGGAAAAGACGGACATACCTCCAGAAGCAATTTGTTTTGAGGCAAAGTTCTGATACCATCAATTAAGATAACTCTAGCAGCATCCACATTGTTTGTACTCTTGAAACCAAGAATGGAATAAATGACAAAAATTAGTTAACTACACCTGACATCAGCATGTATAAAGTGACATATTTGTTTCCCATGCTTTTGATTTTAAAGAGCTCTTCTTTGTATAATTCTGATATACTTGCTAGAACCAGTTGAAAGAACTACTGTAACAGGCAAGTATCAGAAATCCATTTAGTTTTATATTGGGAAATCAACCATGGAAGCCTCGTATTTACTACAAAGATTGATACAGAGATGCCAGAAAAATAAAAAAATTAATAGAGGTGAAAATTGATTGGAGAACATACAATACAACAAATCTCGTACTTTAAGTACCTTGGGTCCATCATACAAAATAATAGGGAGATGGAGATGTCAACTATATGAGCAGGGTAAACGAAATGGAGGGATGCTTTGAGTGTGATATGCGATAGAAAAATACCTCTCGAGCTTAAAGGAAAATTATATCGCAGAACAATAAGGCCCACAATTTTGTATGGAACTGAATGTTGGGCAGTATAAAACCAACAAAACAGTAGGTATGGGAATATTACAATGAATGAGCGGTTACATGAGACAAGATAGGACTAAAAATGCAATTATTAGAGAGAAAATTAGGGCAGTCCTCTCTGTAGAGAAGGTAGTAGAATCTCGCTTTGGGTGGTATGGGTATGTATGGAGAAGTCATATTAAAACACCAGTAAGGATTGTGGACCAGATAAAGGATAGTCCAATAGTTAGAGATAGAGGGTGATAGAAAAACCATAAACTGAACCATTAAGAGAGATTTAAAAGTAAATGCTCTACCTTTGGAGTTTGGACCTAATGCACAAGATCTTACGGTGGTGGTGGTGGTGGTTGTTTTTCAATTATATATTTGAAGGTGAGAAAAACAAACACACAAGAAGGGGGGGTTGAATTGTGTGACTCTAAAAACTTGTTATCTTTTCTTTTCAAAAACTTAAGTCAAGTTCAGAAGCTGATATGAATCAGTTCTGAACTGCTTATCAGAAGTTATGCAGCGGATACAATAATGAAAAGAGATAAGGGAAGAGAAACACACAGAAATTATACAGGTTCCTTCTCAATGTGAGAAGTAGTCCTGTCCCCTTGTGTCCAACAAGAGAGTTTCACTATAATCAAGTTCTGATTACAATTGCTCAATCACTAAGAAAGAGACTTCCAGCTGCTCAATCACAAAGAAAGAGACTTCTATGCTCAACCACCAAGGAAGAGGCTTCCAATGCTCAAGTCACTAAGACAAGAGACTTCTCAATGCTCAAGTCACAAAGACAAGAGGCTTCTGACTCAGACCACTAAGGAGTGAGGTTACAATTGCTTAGTATTCAGACTAAGACTTTAGGGACCAAACTGGTTTACAAGTAAAGAAGCTTGGGATGAACACTTGATCAAATATCAGAGGTGTTCTCTAAATACAACACAGGTTAAGACTCTTAACCTTAAGAAATTCCTAAGTTACAAAGACTGAAGAATTTCTAAGAGTTTTGAACTATGACAGGTTTACACAGAAAACAGGGCAGAGTTTCAGCTTATGCGTTTCAAAGAGTCTTCAACATTTTCTTCTTCAAATCTCCCTCCTTTTATAGATGAAAATAGAGCTGTTGGAGATTTGCTGGAAATCAGGAATTTAGCCGTTGCAATTGGACTAGGTTGCTGCAAATGTGTGCTGCACTTTTTCTGTCAGAACAGGGCAGGTGCCATTTTTGAATTGGCCCACCATAAAATCTGGAGAATGTTTGGTTCAGGGGAACAACTGTTCCATTGAGTTGTTCTGACACTTCCAGGCATTAAATGCGCACAGTACTGATCAGAATCCATGCCACATCAACTTCAGAAGCTTCTGAGTGAACAGTGATCAGAAGCTGCTTCAGTTGTACGGATCAGAAGCTGGTCTTCAGATGCTGACTTTACGTTGACTTCTTCAGAGGCACTCAGACTTCAGAAGCTGCACTTCTTCAGGACCTCATCAGAAGCTCTTTCTTCAGGAGCACTTCTTCAGGACCAGTTTCTTCTTAACCTTGCAACCTTGCTTCTTGGCTTTCCTTCTTGCTCTTTAGCTTGTTCTTCATAACCATTATTAATCAATACTTGATAAGCATGTGGTTCTGAAACACTTGAACAAAGCATTAGCATATAACTAATTTTCTCTTTAATACCTTGTTATCATCAAAACCACAAAGAGAGATATGTTTACACATAATGTTTCAACAATCTCCCCCTTATTATATGAGAGACTTGTTAAACACATTTTGTTCCAACAATCTCCCCCTTTTTGATGATGACAAACATAAGTATTAAAACAGAAAATTGTTGTTAACTTAATTAACAAGTTAACTGCAGGGTGAGGTTTGTAATCTCCCCCTGAGTCTGATCCAAATTGATTTAAGTTCAGTTTAAAACAATATGGTGAAATTTACACTCAGAATTTAAAGTGACTTGTTGACTTCAGGTTCTGAGGTTTGTAAGCTCTCCCCCTAAGTCTGATAATCCACAGGATGAGTTTTGTAAGCTCCCTGAGTCTTATCCAAGTTATTTTAAATTCTTTTTACTCACTAAGAGTTATATATCTCACAGAATATATCAGAGCTAGAATTTTACTTCAAATCAGTTCTCATAAGTTAAACTTATCAGAGCTAGTCAGAAATGTATCAGAGCTTAACTTAGCTTATCTGATCAGTATTAATTGTATCAGAACTTAATCCTAACAATTGTATCAGAGCCTTATCAGAGCTTTAGTAGGCTTAGCTTCTGACAATTTTAACTTATCTGAGCTCAGGTGCTTTAATACTTGTTTTACTTTTCTCCCCCTTTTGTCATCAACAAAAAGTAGCACTTTCTCCTCTTAAGACAGAAAAATTTCTCCCCCTCTGTCAAGAGAGTTGGAAAGTATCTGTACCAGAGCAGAAATGGAATTGAAAAGAGTTTGAAAACAGTTATCAAAGCGGTTCAGTTTCTCCCTTTTTAAAAGTGTTTGAAAGCAGTTCTGACATCAAGTTCTAAAATAAGTTCAAAAGGATGCAGAATTTGGGAGGGTTGAACTGACCAAGATTGTGAGATATTTGTGCAATCATATGGATAACCAATTAGCAATGATAATCATCAGAGCCTACTGGATTTACAATTAGTATATGACTTGCAATAAAATAGAATGCTGTTCAGAAGCAGAAAAAGTTTGGAGCTTCTGATCAGGTCATTCTGTGTTCAGACATTACTTTGTTCAGTACAAACTGGTTCAGCATCAGAGCAAAACGACCAGTTGTTTTCAGTATCAGAGCAAAAGCTTTTCAAGAAGAGTTCAGTATCAGAGCAATTCTGAGTTTGCTTTAAAGACATATATCAGAATCTGATACCAATTGAGGATTTTATCTCAGAGTCTGATACTAAATGAAAACATTTCTAAAGACTGATACCAAGATGAAAAGAGTTCTAGAAACTGAACATGTCTGAAACACTTTGGGCTTTTAAAATGTGTCTGTGCTAAACATTTTGAAAATAAACTGATACCAACTGAAAATTGTTTGTCAAGCAATTTTATCAATGAGTATCAGAGCATAAAAACACATTTTTACTTGATGACTTTGGGAGGATTATAGTATAAACTTTCAAAGCTTTAATCATCATTGCCCATAGCTATACTTACCAGATTCTGACCAACATTAGAATTTTATCAGATTCAGAAGTCAGAAAATTCAGGTTCTGATCCTTCAGACTCTGAAGTTTTTCAGGCTTAACTTTAGTCAAACTCTCAGAGGGTGAGTGTTTGATAAGTCTTAGCTAATGATAAACTTAGAATCAAGGAATACAATCAGATTCAAGCACATTTTTCATGAGACAAAATGCATGTTCAGATTCTTTTTAATAAAATTGAATCTATCTTCTGTTAGGGGTTTTGTGAATATGTCAGCCCATTGATGATCAGTATCAATGAATTGAATATCCAAAACACCCTTCTGAACATAGTCTCTTATAAAATGATGTTTTATTTCTATGTGCTTGGCTCTAGAATGCAGAATTGGATTTTTAGACAGACATATAGCAGCAGTATTATCACAATAAATTGGAATATTATCTGCATGAATCTGATAATCCTCTAATTGATGTTTCATCCAGAGCAGTTGTGTGCTACAACTTGCAGCTGAGATGTATTCTGCTTCTGCTGTTGACAAAGCAATGGTTGCTTGTCTCTTGCTGGCCCAGGATATCAGATTCTCACCAAGAAACTGACAGTTTCCACTGGTGGATTTTCTTTCAATCCTGTCCCCAGCATAGTCAGCATCACAGAATCCAACTAGCTTATAATTTAGAGATTTCTTATACAGAAGTCCCAAATTAGTTGTTCCTTTCAGATACCTGAAGATTCTCTTGACAGCAGTCATATGAGATTCTCTAGGATCTGATTGGAATCTAGCACACAGACATACACTAAATAAAATATCTGGCCTAGAAGTAGTTAAGTATAGGAGAGAACCTATCATACCTCTGTACAGCTTCTGATCTACCTTAGTGCCATTGTCCTCTTTGCTTAAAGTGCAGGTGGGATGCATTGGTGTTGTCATCAGCTTGCAATCATCCAACTGGAACTTCTTCAGAAGCTCCTTGGTGTATTTGGACTGATGAACATACACACTTTCTTTGCATTGGTTGATTTGAATTCCCAAAAAGAATTTCAGCTCACCCATCATGCTCATTTCAAATTCATCCTGCATTAACTTAGAAAATTCCTTGCAAAGGGAGGCATTAGTAGAACCAAATATGATATCATCAACATAGATTTGTACAATTAAGATTTCTTTCTTAACAGTTTTTCTAAAGAGTGTATTGTCAACTTGACCTCTGACAAAACCATTTTGAGTTAAGAAGTTGCTTAGTCTTTCATACCAAGCTCTGGGAGCTTGTTTTAGACCATACAAGGACTTCTTAAGTTTAAAAACATGGTTTGGATATTTTACATCTTCAAAGCCAGGAGGTTGTTTGACATACACTTCTTCAGAAATCACACCATTTAAGAAGGCACTCTTAACATCCATTTGATATAAGATGATATTATGATTAATAGCATAAGAAAGAAGTAACCTGATTGCTTCCAGTCTTGCTACTGGAGCAAATGTCTCAGTGTAGTCTATTCCTTCTTGCTGGCTGTACCCTTGAGCTACTAATCTAGCCTTGTTTCTGATCACTTCTCCTTGTTCATTGAGCTTGTTCCTGAACACCCATTTTGTTCCAATGATGTTCTTCTGATCAGGTCTTGCCACAAGATCCCATACATCATTCCTTTGGAACTGGTTCAGCTCTTCTTGCATTGCTACAATCCAACCATCATCAGCAAGTGCTTCATCAGTAGTTGTGGGTTCAATCATGGATAGCAGGCCAAGCATGGACTCATTCTGAGTGAATGCTGATCTTGTCTTCCTTGGACTGTTCTTGTTTCCAATGATCAACTCCTCAGGATGTGAAGACTTGTACTTGAATGAGATTCTGGGTGGATTAGCTTCTGAAGGGCCATCAGGGATTTGTTCAGAACCATGCTGTTCTTGATTAGCATCAGGAGTAGTGTCATTGCTGGAGAGTTTCTCAGAGTCTTCATTGTTTTCAGCTTCTGAACCCTCATCAGAACCTGAACTGGGTTCAGCTTCTGAAGGTTCTTCTGAGATTCTGACATCTGCAAAACTCTCAACCAGCTCTGGTATTTCACTACCAGGCTTCTTATCATCAAACCTAATGTGTATAGCTTCTTCAACAACATGTGTTTCAGAATTATACACTCTGTATGCCTTGGATCTCTCTGAGTATCCTAAAAAGGTACCCTTTTGAGCCTTGGCATCAAATTTCTTTAGGTAGACCTTATTGTTCAGTATGTAACATGTACAACCAAACTGATGAAAATAAGAAATACTTGGTTTTCTTCCTTTAAATAATTCATATGAAGTTTTATTCAGAATTGGTCTGATATAGATCCTGTTCTGAATATAACATGCTGTGTTTACAGCTTCTGCCCAAAAGTACTTAGCAATTTTTGACTCATGGATCATGGTTCTGGCCATCTCTTGTAAAGACCTGTTCTTTCTCTCTACAACTCCATTTTGTTGTGGAGTTCTAGGAGATGAGAACTCATGGAAAATTCCATGATCTTCACAAAAGTTTTCAAAAGGTTCATTTTCAAATTCACCACCATGATCACTTCTGATTTTCAAAATTTTCAAATCAGTTTCTGTTTGTACTTGTTTGCAGAATTTGAAAAACATATCATATGTTTCATTTTTGGTTCTGAGGAATTTAACCCAAGTCCACCTACTATAATCATCAACAATCACGAGTCCATACTTCTTCCCATTGATTGATGCAGTTCCAACAGGACCAAACAAATCAATGTGAAGGAGTTCTAGAGGTTTAGAGGTGGAAACAATGTTCTTTGGTTTAAAAGAAGTTTTAGAAAACTTTCCAATTTGGCATGCACTGCACAGTGCATCTGAGTGATAATCAATTTGGGGCAAGCCTCTGACCAGCTGTAACTTGCTAAGCTTGGAGATGAGTCTCCAGTTAGCATGTCCCAGCCTTTTGTGCCAGACCCACTTCTCATCACTCACAGACAGAAGGCAAACTACCTTCTGCTGAACCAATTCAGAAAAATTAATTTTGTAAACATTGTTTTTCCTGCTGCCTCTGAACACTACAGACTTGTCTTTGCTACTGATTACAGTGCAGGTGTTCTTATTAAACAGGACTTCATAATTACTATCACATAATTGACTTATGCTAAGTAAGTTATGCCTAAGTCCATCTACCAGCCAAACATTATCAATGTACAGGGAAGAATTACCTATCTTACCAGTACCAATGATCTTTCCTTTCTGACTTCCTCCAAATCCCACAGTTCCTCCCTCTTTCAGAGTTAGGGTTTGGAACATAGACTTGTCCCCTGTCATATGATGCGAGCATCCACTGTCCAGGTACCAGGACCTTTCCTTTTCTTTGGATGACAAGCATATCTGCAATTGAAATAATTTCAGACTTAGGTACCCAGATTTTCATGGGTCCTTTGGGGTTAGTCTTGAAAGGTTTTGGCTTCTTGTGTCTGAAGTTATGGTGTTCAGACTTGTTCTGATACTTTGGATATGAATCCTTGTATTTAGAATAAGTCTGACTTTCAGAACCTGAGTGCTTCAGAACCTGAGTTCTCAAAGGTTTGGACTCAGACTTCTTCAGAACCTGAGACTTGAAGATCTTTGGTTCTGATTTGTTCAGAGTCTGACCTGTTGAGTACCTTGGTTCTGATCTCCTCAGAATTCTGACTTTGTTTACTTCAGGCACAAGGCAAGCTTCAGTTTTGCCTTTCTTAAAACAGTTTGAAGCAGAAAATTGATTGGTTTGCTTTGGCTTGCTTTGCCTATCATTCTGAGATTGAAAATGTTTTACATTGACTGGTTTAACAGATTTTGAGGTTTTAATAAGCCCAGTCTTAGAAAAATTTGAATCAGTTTTATTCAGATTCTGAGACTTGCTAGTTCCAGGTTCTGAACACTTCAGATTCTGAACAGGTTTAAGTTCAGAGTCTGATTTCCTCTTACTCTTAGACTTAGGACCTTTTGGCTTAGATTTGGGCAAGGTTTTAACAGTTGCCTTCATCTTACCCTTAGGCTCAGAAGCTTCAGAGTCTGAGTTGTTCAGAACTTCTGACTTAGTCTCAGATTCTGCTACTTTCAATTTCTCAGAGCTATCAGAAGCAGGCACAAAGCATATACTATTGCCTTTTAAAATATGTTCAGAACATGAAGGTGAGTTTAAATCATTTGAAGGTTTGAATAAATCATAGCCAATGCCTTCACCTTTGTTTCTGATCATATTATACATCATGGAGGCAATTTTTGTTCTATTTAATCCAGTTATCATGAAATCCTGAAGAGCTATTTCCTGATCATTAGGAACCTCTTCAGATTTCTTATGAGCCTCTTTTCTGAGTTCCTCAACTTCTTCATCATATTCAAAGATTTGATTCTGAAGTTTAAGGTTTTCCTCAGACAGCAAGTTATTTTGATTTTTCAAAGACTTAATTTCTTTAATCTTGCTTTTAAGATGACTCATAAGATCATTAACTGTTTCAATTAAATCAGATCTAGAGAGTTCAGAATATACCTCATCTTCTTCATCAGAATCTGAACATGATTCTGCATCAGAAGATGCAATTGCCATCAGGGCCAAGTTTGCTTCTTCCTCATCAGATTCTGACTCATTATCCAGATCATCCCATGTTGCCATGAGACTCTTTTTGAGCTTATTTCTGAAGTTGCTGGACTTTGAGCTGGACTTCTTTGCTTTTTCCTTTGATTTTTCCTTCTGAAGATCAGGACAATCAGCAATGAAGTGGCCAGGCTTTTTGCAGTTGTAGCAGCTTTCTTTCTGGATATCCTTTTTAGAACTAGAGCCAGATCCTCTGAAGTTACTGCTTCTGTTAGAGAACTTTTTCTTTCTGTTCATTAGATACTGAAGTCTTTTAGAAATCATTGCAAGCTCATCAGCATCTGAATCTTCGTCAGAATTTCCCTCAGGAAACTCTTCTTCAGATTCAATTGCTTTCAAAGCTTTAGCAGGTTTTCTTTTAGACTTCAGAGCCAATGTTTTTGGTTCTCTAACAGGCTCATCCTCATTGAGTCCCAGTTCATGCACTTTGAGGGAGCTTATAAGATCTTCAATACTTAAGGTATTCAGATCCTTAGCTTCCTCAATGGCAGTCACTTTAGGTCTCCATTTGGATGGCAGACTTCTAAGGATTTTATTCACATGATCAGCTGTGGTATAACTCTTCTTCAGAATCTGAAGTCCAGAAACCAGAGTCTGAAATCTTGAGAACATAGTCTCAATATTTTCATCCTCTTTCATTCTGAACAATTCATATTGCTGAACAAGTATGTTTGCCTTAGCTTCTCTAACCTTCTGATTACCTTCATAGTTAGAGCAGAGGGATGTGAATATAGCCTTTGCAGTGGACTTGTCACTCAGCTTCTGATACTCAGTGTGAGGTAAGGAATCCACAATGATACCTCTGACATGATGATGCTTCCTATAGATCTTTCTTTCAGCATCACTCAGAGTTCTTCTGTTGACAGCAACACCTTCTTCATCTACAGGTATTGAGATTCCATCTTCAATAATATCCCACAGAGTATCATCAATCCCAATAATGTGACTATACATTTTGCTCTTCCACCAAGAGAATTTTTCTGGGTCACCAGTAAACATGGGAGGTTTATTGTGTGACCTAGACTTCTTTTCTTCAGTATTATAGTCATATTGGACATTTCTTTGATTTCTGGGAGAGGGTGGAGGTGACTCACTTGTTGAGGCCATGTTTTTCTCAGGATCCTACTGACACACTGTTAAGTGTTAATATCAGAACCGGAGCTCTGATACCAACTGAAGGTGAGAAAAACAAACACACAAGAAGGGGGGGTTGAATTGTGTGACTCTAAAAACTTGTTATCTTTTCTTTTCAAAAACTTAAGTCAAGTTCAGAAGCTGATATGAATCAGTTCTGAACTGCTTATCAGAAGTTATGCAGCGGATACAATAATGAAAAGAGATAAGGGAAGAGAAACACACAGAAATTATACAGGTTCCTTCTCAATGTGAGAAGTAGTCCTGTCCCCTTGTGTCCAACAAGAGAGTTTCACTATAATCAAGTTCTGATTACAATTGCTCAATCACTAAGAAAGAGACTTCCAGCTGCTCAATCACAAAGAAAGAGACTTCTATGCTCAACCACCAAGGAAGAGGCTTCCAATGCTCAAGTCACTAAGACAAGAGACTTCTCAATGCTCAAGTCACAAAGACAAGAGGCTTCTGACTCAGACCACTAAGGAGTGAGGTTACAATTGCTTAGTATTCAGACTAAGACTTTAGGGACCAAACTGGTTTACAAGTAAAGAAGCTTGGGATGAACACTTGATCAAATATCAGAGGTGTTCTCTAAATACAACACAGGTTAAGACTCTTAACCTTAAGAAATTCCTAAGTTACAAAGACTGAAGAATTTCTAAGAGTTTTGAACTATGACAGGTTTACACAGAAAACAGGGCAGAGTTTCAGCTTATGCGTTTCAAAGAGTCTTCAACATTTTCTTCTTCAAATCTCCCTCCTTTTATAGATGAAAATAGAGCTGTTGGAGATTTGCTGGAAATCAGGAATTTAGCCGTTGCAATTGGACTAGGTTGCTGCAAATGTGTGCTGCACTTTTTCTGTCAGAACAGGGCAGGTGCCATTTTTGAATTGGCCCACCATAAAATCTGGAGAATGTTTGGTTCAGGGGAACAACTGTTCCATTGAGTTGTTCTGACACTTCCAGGCATTAAATGCGCACAGTACTGATCAGAATCCATGCCACATCAACTTCAGAAGCTTCTGAGTGAACAGTGATCAGAAGCTGCTTCAGTTGTACGGATCAGAAGCTGGTCTTCAGATGCTGACTTTACGTTGACTTCTTCAGAGGCACTCAGACTTCAGAAGCTGCACTTCTTCAGGACCTCATCAGAAGCTCTTTCTTCAGGAGCACTTCTTCAGGACCAGTTTCTTCTTAACCTTGCAACCTTGCTTCTTGGCTTTCCTTCTTGCTCTTTAGCTTGTTCTTCATAACCATTATTAATCAATACTTGATAAGCATGTGGTTCTGAAACACTTGAACAAAGCATTAGCATATAACTAATTTTCTCTTTAATACCTTGTTATCATCAAAACCACAAAGAGAGATATGTTTACACATAATGTTTCAACAATCTCCCCCTTATTATATGAGAGACTTGTTAAACACATTTTGTTCCAACAATATTCCCTTTTCCTAATGGCTCCACTAAATTGGACATAGAAATTAGGACTTGACAAAACAATTTTTTTATAAGGAATACTGCTTTTTACATTAAATTAAGGAGCTAAATGATGTACCTATGTATATCAAACTTTAGTTTCTGAGTAAGTATAGGTTATTCCCTCCAATGAATGTCTCAATCACTTGATAGGCTGATTTTTATCATAATAATTAGAATCATGTCAATGAAGAAAATCGCTAAGACCTAATGTTTATTGTAGACAAGCATAGACTACCTACCATATATTTTAGCCGAGAGAAATGAACGTATAAAATGGGGAGGGCATGTTGTTTTTTCCTCTGCTGCAGCTATTTCAAGTGCTTCTTTGTATATACTGAAAGCAGACTCCATATTTCCCTACATTAAATACATAAAGCAGCACATGCAGTAACTTTATTACTGCATCTGGGCAATGCAGAGTTAATTTTTCTTCAGTAGTAGTACATGATAATATTCATACCAAACGTTTTTCCATATTAGCTTTTGATATAACATTGTCCACAAAGTCTGAATCTGTCTCTCTACAATGATGAATATATGCAGCACGAGCGGCTAAAACATCTCCTATTTGCTCCTTAAACCTAGCGTTAAATAAATGGATCGCTGGCACACTCTGTAATAAACATATAGTGGAGCTACAGTCAAGCATAAAGCTATGAAGTTATAGCCAAGAGAAGAAAGGAATTAAAAGCAGGGCATAACATAGTCATGTAGTTCAGAAAAATAATGTGCGTGGAAAGCACTAATTAATAAATGCAGTGAAACCACTCAACTCCGAATAACGAATAACGGACATGTTTTGACTTGGATTTTATTTTATATTCCCTCCGACCCTAACTATAAGACCTTTTACAAACAATTATTTGTCCTTAAGTATAAGACAATTTCTTTACAAAAATGAGCATAGCATCACACAGAAGTCAATGCCATCAACATGTTCCAAAGTCGTAACAAATGTAAGAGCAGATACCTTAGAAATATTACAGGACCATTCTTATTATGATGTATCTAATAAATATATTTTGATCTTTCCCTTTCTAATGTAATGCATGTGAACGAACATCCACTTCCAAACCATCACATTTCACTTATTCCTTTTCATTTGTGAAGTGCTATTATAAATTAGTTTTTGTATATGGGACATCTGTAGCCATATGACATTGATATTAACGCTTCATACTTGTGTTCTTTGAAATCACTTAACTTATGCAAGTGTTTGTTCGATCGGTCGAGATATACTTGGAAGGTGAAAAATAAGCATATGCAGAAGCTGACCATTAACATGACATTCAAGATATTCAATCAATATAACAGGCAACTAGATACCTTCAAATAAATTTCTATGACCATATAATTAGTTTTCCAACATAAGCACATACATATTGTGCCTCATCCACAATATTTCACTTATTATACATGTAGGACGAGAATATAGATTACAGAGCAAAAATGAAAATTGATAAGTGTTTGATTAAATATTTCAAAGCCTCACATTAATCAAAGAAAAAAGACTAAAGTTGTGGTTTGGAACAGTATATCGAAGAACAAGGTTTTAAATAAAATTGGGGATTTTCTGGTTTGAATAATAAACTGAGAAAACCAGAATCGAATACTAACTATTGAATGAGACAACAACACAGCTACCGTAAAAGTCCGGCACAATGGTTCTGTAAAAAAAATCAATTGAATCTGAAAGAAATTATAAGATGACTGAATGAAATCAGCACAAAGAAAGAAGAAAAGGAAAAAGGATGGCCAATAACGATGGTTCTGTAAATGTCCTTACCTCGATTAAGTAGAGGATGAGAACGACCGTGAAGTTTCCACACTCGAAAAACCGATCGAACCAACAGATAGATCTCGTGATGGGGGTTCAAAAAGGTAGTTCTTTTCACTGATCTCGTCGC
The DNA here is from genome assembly GCA_018208015.1 of Medicago ruthenica. Lineage (NCBI taxonomy): Eukaryota > Viridiplantae > Streptophyta > Magnoliopsida > Fabales > Fabaceae > Medicago > Medicago ruthenica. The sequence goes on along the minus strand of CM031373.1, from coordinate 68,800,815 downwards.
GTGGTGGCCGGATCTGGCTAAGAAAGATGTTGAACGGTGGTGAAATGAGAAAGGAAGAGGAAGGTACGGCGTTGGCCTTCGTGAAAGGTAATAAGGAAACAAATACAATATATTTTTTAATTTAATTTAAATTTCATTTAGAGACCTATATTTCAGTCGATGATAAAAGTATTGACCAATTTACATACCAGTTTGTTGTAGACCAAAAGTTTCTAAAATCCGGTCTCTGAATTGGTGTCTACAGTGACCAATTTTATACGGTCTCTAATTCGGTCACTAAATAGAAGTTTTCTAGTAGTGTTCAAGAGAGAGAAACTTGAGAAATCAAAGGAGGTAACTTAGGGTTGAGTGTCTTTGGTGAAGTTCTCTTGGGTTGGGAAATATTTGTAAACACCTTGGGTGAGTGAAAATCATTGAGTCTCTTGTTCTTGGGAAAAGATTGGGAAAATGGTAGAAATTAGGTTTTTTTCTTGGATGACTTGTTGAAGCTAATTTCTTGTAACCCTTTTATACCTCTTTGTAAAGAATTCATTGATAGTGAAGCAGAGAGATCTGTCTCCCTCAGAGTAGGTCATTGTTGGACCAAACTGGGTAAACATTTCTTGCAATGTTTGTTTCTCTTCTCTCTTAATTTTTTGCTTGTGGTTTTGTGCTTTGCACTTGGTTCCTATATTAGATATAAGTTTGTTATTGTTGCTTGAGGTTACTTTAATATTGGTTACTACTTTCCTTTTGCTCCACACATCTAAGTTTATTGGTGTGAGATTTGAGTCCGAATTCACAACAAAATTAATATCTTTATCAACCGTCTAGCTACTTAAAAAGAGTTATCGTTTTCACACTTTTTGGGTTTGGCATATCCATTTACTTTTTTTTTATAACGTATCAAATGATGAGCAGAATTTTTTAGACCCCTTCAATGTCTCTTAAGGTCCCTAAAAAGTTCGGCAGATAACTCCCGAAGGGCATTGTTGGCATCTTACTCAAAATGGTGTGTTGGCATCTTGTGGAGGGGTACTTATAGATGACCGGGGGAATTCTATTTTGCACTTATGCCAATCACGTTCATGGTTAATTTTTTTTACTTGAAGCGAATCTTTGGAGAATTTTTGTTATGGTTTGAAGACGGCTTGGAGTAAAGGATTCAAGAGAATTCAAATTTTTGTGGATTCTCCAAAAGAAATCACTCTTCTAAAAGGCAGTTGCGTTTATACCCATCTGTATCGAACTGTGGTGGATGATATTCATTAAACTCATAATAATGGTTTATGGTAGTCTTTCAAAGCATGGTTTGTCTTTGAACAATGGTGTCAAGATTTTTTGAAATTCCCTCGTCTTTTATTTCTAACAGATGTTTCTGGTATTACTTTTGCTAGAGGGTTCTGGGGTTTTCTTCGGAGTGTAAGCTCTATTTTTTATTTTTTTGGTCAAATTGTAAGCTCTATTCACCGAAAATTTTTTCCTTGAACAGTGTATAGGTAGATAAAGCCTCACCCTGTTCTAGTATATCACCTAGGTAGATAAACTTTAGGTTGTGATGATTATTTTTGTTGAAATATGAAATATCTATATTATATTTTGTTGATTAATTTACTTTGAAAATCTTACATGCATATGTTCTTTTTACTTCTTATAGGTGAAGTTTAGAAGCTAATATGAAGACTTAAAATGGAAACTTGGCTATTAAGTGGACGCAATTTTTTTTAAACACTGTTATATATAAGGCTTTGTACATATATGATATGATCAAAATACTATATTTTTTGTTGTTAGTATAATGCTCTAAAGCACGTTAGGATTACATGGTTTGGCTACTGTTAATTTTATAATTTTGTAAGACTTGATGTTAATTTTCAACATATATGTATATGGTGTGGAAATTGTGCTTCCATAATATATTTAATTAAATCCATAGTTAGTTTGTAATTTGATGAATTTTATAAAATAAAATTTCAAATAATTAAACACCAGGATGTGTGTATGAAGGTCTAAAAGTTTACATTGAAAGACACAAATAGTGACGGACATGGGCCGTAGGTAAAACATTTATAGTGACGTGGAGAACGACAATTCACATGCTACAGTGATGTGGAGAAAAGTGTTTATGATTTATCATAAACAAACACATCTTCTAGACTGAACTAATCATTTTGAGTAATATCAGAATTAAAAAAGAACTTTAAATTACCACAACACAACTTGTTTTATGCAATTATGTAATTTTTTTTGTCATACACTTAAGTTTTTTCCAACATTACACACCGTAAAACAAACACACTTTGAATTGTATGTACTTAATATGTAACATTCTCTTATTCATATACTTATAGTAATTTGCTTATTTTATGTATTAAGCAAAATAACGTGATAGGAATCAATCAAAGCACAAGTACATCTGTGAGATGTGACTCATTTCATTTGTTTCCAAAATATGACAATAGTACTTTCTGAGCTTCATCTCCATTTTTATCTGTTAAAAAATTAACTCAAAATTGATGGTTGAAGTGGTGCCAAAATTGTGGTCCGATTTGGCAAAATCGTGGCACGATTTTGACTGGGTTTTGAAGTTGTTGATTCGAAAAAAATCGGGGCACGATTTTTGCTGATAAAGTTCATATAGTACTATACGAATGGGAAAATTGGGGCACGATTTTCAGAAATTGGGGCACGATTTCTCGGGATCTGAGCACTATAAAAGGCTTCATTCTTCATGTTTTGAGTGAGGCTTCAAGAGAGAGAAACTTGGGAAATCAAAGGAGGCAACTTTTAGGGTTAAGAGTCTTTGATTATGGTTATCTTGAGAGGTTCTCTTAGATTGGGAAACAATTGTAAACACCTTGGTGAGTGAAAATCATTGAGTGTCTTGTTTATTGGTGAGATTAGGAAAATGGTAGAAATTAGGGTTTGTTCTTTGTGAGCTTGTTGAAGCTAATTTCTTGTAACCCTTTTATATTTCTTTTTAAAGAACTCATGGATAATGGATTAGAGAGATCAATCTCTTCCCCAGAGTAGGTCAAGTTGGACCGAACTGGATAAACATTTCTTGGGGTGTTTGTTTCTCTTCTCTCTTTATCTTTTGTTTGTGGTTTTGTGCTTTTCACTTGATTCCTTGATTAAATCTAGGTTTATTATTGTTGTTTGTGGTTACTTTGATATTGGTTACTACTTTCCTTTGCTCCACATATCATAGTTTTATTCGTGTGATTTTGAGTCCGAATTCACAACAATTGGCGCCCACCGTGGGGCAAAGGAGTGAATTGGTTAAGTGAGTACCATGGGTTCAAAGTGGGATATTGAAAAGTTCACCGGAAGTAACGATTTTGGTTTATGGAAGGTGAATATGCAAGCGGTGTTGATACAACACAAGTGTGATAAAGCTTTGAAGGGTGACAGTGTGTTATCGGTCACCATGTCACAAGCGGAGAAGACCGAGATGGTGGACAAGGCTAGGAGTGCCATTGTCTTGTGCCTCGGGGACAAAGTTTTGAGGGATGTCGTGAAGGAACCTATTGCGGCATTGATATGGTCAAAGTTGGAGTCTTTGTATATGACAAAGTCTTTGGCTAATAGGTAACTCCTAAAACAACAACTCTACTCACTTAAGATGGTGGAGTCAAAGACCGTAATTGAGCAACTAACAGAGTTCAACAAAATCCTTGGTGATTTGGAGAACATTGAGATGCATCTTGAGGATGAAGACAAGGCAATACTCTTGTTGTGTGCTCTACCGAGATCATTTGAATCGTTCAAGGATACCATGCTCTATGACAAAAAAGGCACTGTCACCTTGAAAGAAGTTCAAGCGACTTTAAGAACCAAGAAGTTGACCAAGTCCAAGGACTTGAGAGCGGATGAAAACAGTGAAGGCCTAAGTGTTTCAAGAGGGAATGATGAAGGTAGAGGTAACCGAGGAAGCTCAAAAAACGGTAACAAGTCAAAGTATAAATGCTTTAAGTGTCACAAGATGGGTCACTTCAAGAGGGATTGTCCGGAGAACAATGATGAATCCGCGTAACTTGTCGCTGAGGATTATGAGGATGATAGTGCTTTGGTGGTGTGTTGTTGGGAGGATGAACAAGGTGATGTTTGTCACCTTGGGATTGATGCCTTATAGAGTGGTGATCGTTTGGAGAGACGTTAAACACTCAACATCAGCCTGGAGAGGCGGTGGGAAAAATACTCAAGGTCAGCCTGGATATGCGGTGAGAAGAATACTCATGATCAACCTTTGAGGTGAAGTTTTCAAGGTGAAATACATAGTGAAAGTACTCATTTGCAAGTTGAAGTAGAGAAAGCTCAACTTGAGGTGGAGTTGATGACACCAAGGATGGTGCGATTATGGAGACCTTGGGTGATATGCTCTAGTTGTGAGCAAGGGAATTCTTCAAGGGGATGGAACACTACAAGAAAACTGCGATTTAGCGTCGGCCAAAAACCGACGCTAATAGGGATAAAACCGACGCTAACACAGATTTAGCGTCGGATTAGCGTCGGGGTCGGGGGCAGGCTAAAAAATTCGAAGTTACTGGGTAGAGTCGGCTATTTGCCCTCCGAGGCTAACATAGCGTCGGTTAATCCGACTCTAAAACCGACTCTTCACAAAGCCGACGCTATTAAATTCAAAATAAAAAAGTCAACAAATTAATTTAGAGTTTGCCAGGCCGACGCTAACTTTGGAATTTAGAGTCGGCTGAACTAACGCTAAAGTCAACTTTAAATCAGTCAACTAAATATTTTAGAGTCGGCCAACCCACTTTACTGAACTAACACTACTTCAGTAACTTAGAAAGGCAAATAAATACAATTTCCTTCAAAGTCTTTCCCCTTTCTAGATATTTATTAACATAAAGACAAAATCTACTAACAACTCCAATGCACTATTTCCAAGTTCTTACCAATTCTCATTGTAAAGTAACTTAGAAAAATATTACCAAAACCACTAGTCTGAGGCTTTAAAAAGGGTTTAAACATCATACATGCTGTGATTTCAGGAATTGGATTCTTAAAGCATGCGTTCCTTTTACAATAGCTACTACAAAAATACATGTATGTTTGATGAGAAGATTCAGAACTTACATCAACATCAGGGTACTTTTCATCAACTGTGCTAAGAACATCTTAACTAATTCTGGATTTTCCATTTCCTGCAGCTTGGAAAAATTGACCAGTTCCAAATTTTATATAAGTATTATTGAATCCCAAAAAATCAAAATTTGATTCAATACGTAACAGCTTCAAATGATATTATGGTTACTGGCATACATTTTAGACTTTCAGTGCATACAATGTGTATCTAAGAAATTCATAAATTCTATTACAATCATTTTATGCTAAAAAATAAGAACTCTTACCACTGGTGTGTTTATTCAAATGCCTACTATTGGAAACCGATCTTCCATCCGAATGAGCCTCGCGAAGATTAAAGATTCCAAACATTCGCCATTCACATTTTTGGTTAACCAGAGGAGGAGATCTTCTCTCCATGATTGAAGAAAACTATTTTTTAGGATGTTTTAGTTTTAGCCAATATTAAGAACCATGCCACAAGCCCACAATGGGAAAATCAGAAAAATCTGTGCAAGCACAAAAGTGAGAAAAGGTTAATAAATCATTATCAAGAATAGCAAACGAAATTATGAAAGGTTATCAGCAATCCAAAGTAATACAAAAAAAGGCCAAATCCATATGATACAGGAACCTTCATAAAAAGGGAATATGTCACTTAATTATCTATTAATGATGATTACATCTAAGTTGCATCCACAGATTTCATATGATAGGACAAAATCATGTATTCTTAGATATGAGGAAATGGGAGAAAAAAGGCCATCTTTAGTAACTGATATCTGATTCAACATGTTGTAGACTGTGAACCAATAATGCTTCTCCTTTCCTCATGTTACAATCCATAGACCAAAATTTCCTTAACAACAAGTATATCATCCATTGCGTAAATTACCAACATCAATTTATGTCATACATGTCCAAAGTAAACAGAAAATTAAAAAATAAACAAAAGGAAGAATGAGGAAAATTTGCATACCAGAATGAGACACAAAAACTGTAAAGAAAATTAAATCCTAAATATACACCATATATGAATTGGTGAAATCTAAGAAATAAAGGAAACATTGTATGCTAGACACTTTGGGGTTTGATGAATCAATCTACTTAGTTTCAATATTTGAGAAACAGAACTGGAGATAAGAAGCAATTGAATTTCGCAGGGACAAAGAAGAAATATAATCTAAGCTTATCTACTAGCATAAGCACGTGTGACACTTATGGTAATAACTTATGAAAACAGCTAATTACATGTACATAAGTTGTTTTCACCTTATTTCCACAAGTTCTACATAATAGCTTATAGATTATACAAAAATATTTTGAATTCGTTTTGGCTTGTGTTATGGAAATAGCTTATCACTTATGCTATAAGCTGCAAAATGGGTTTGCTTATCATCAAAAAATTTCACCAAAATCAGCTCAAATGTGGCACTAACCACTTCAGCACAAAAAAAAGGTCATTTAAAGAACACTTCAAACCCAATTTTCTCAATTAAAATATGTGTATTGAATTAAAATTAAATTAAAATAAACAAACATTAAGGAAACAAGCACCAGAGCTATTCAAAACAAGAATTTCAATCTAGCTTAAACAACAGAAGAAAACTGAAAAATTATAATCTAGCTTAAACATACCTTTGTTGTTATAAGCTGAAAAATTAAGAAAGCACACCTTGACCCATCCCTTCTTTTACATTTAATCTGCAAAAACAAACATCAATATCAAATTTTGAGTTGAATTTGTAAAAGGGTATGGTGACTGATGAGAGGAACAGATTATCAAAAAAAAAAGGAAGAAGGGTTAACGATTGAACAATAAGACTGAAGGAGAGGAGAAACCTACGATTCGGGTTCAGAGCGGCCGACGGTTTGTAAGGGTCGGAAACGCAGCGGCGAAGAACGGGACCGTTGTTGCCGCGAAGGGTGCCGATTTCACAGCTCGATTAGAGCAGCTCGACTTTCTTCGCTGCTTTTGATTAAGTGAACGATTAAGTGAATGATTAAGAAGATGAATTAGGGTTTGTTATGGGTGAAAGATTAAGAAGGGCATGGTGAAAGATTAAGAAGATGAATTAGGGTTTGTTATGGGTGAAGGAAGTGAACCTGAAGTGAGGTACGTACGCGTATGGAAGAGGGAAGTGTAAATAAAGTGATTTTATTTTGATAAGTGATTATTTTATTTTGAATGATGAAAAAAGAGTTGAGATTAGATGAGTGGTGTGGATTATTTTGATAAGTGATTTTATTTTTTTGGTGAGTAAGTGTGAAAAAAAGAGAGGGAAAAGATTTTGGGATTTTTTTGGTGAGTAAGTGTGTAAAAAAGAGGGAAAAATTTAGGGTAAAATTTTGTTGACTTGAATAAATAAAAAATTAAACTTTTATTAGCAAAAAGAATAGAGTCGGCCAGGCCGACTCTAATGTTCTTTTAAAAAGTCATATGTGGGTCCCTAACATGTTGCGTCGGTTAGGCCCACTCTAATATTATTAAAAAAAAAAGAAAAATCATAAATACATGTAGAGTGGGTTGGGCCGACTCTAATTGGACGCAATTAGCGTCGGCGTCGGTGGCCGACGCTAAAATCTGAGGCTAAATTCATGCTTTCTTGTAGTGGAAGCCATTACGGGGTTTGAAGAATGTATGACATGGCTTGTGTGATTACCTAAAAGACCAAGGGTGGTTGAATGCAAGGAGATCTTCAAGAAGGCGGGAGAAGTTCCATGGTTGAAGAGGGTTTGGTGTATACTTATGGAACTACCTAAAATCCTAGTGTAGTTAGATGCAAGGATCTTCAAAAGGGCGGAAGGCATTCCGAGGGTTGAAGAGGAAAAGGGTGGAAGCTTGTTGAGCTACATGGTGTAGTTGGAAGCAAGGGGAAAATTGAAAAGGGGAATGGTGGTTGATGGTTAAATTGACATCATCACCAATTTAGAGTCAATATGGAGAAATGTTGAAAAATTGACTCAAAATTTGATGGTTGAACTGGTGCCAAAATCGTGGCACAATTTTGGCTGGGTTTTGAAGCTGTTGATTCGCAAAAAACCGGGGCACGATGAGGAAAAATCGGGGCACTATTTTTGCTGATAAAGTTCATATAGTACTGTACGAATGGGAAAATTGGGGCACGATTTCTCGGGATCTGAGCACTATAAAAGGCTTCATTCCTTATGTTTTGAGTGAGGCTTCAAGAGAGAGAAACTTGAGAAATCAAAGGAGGCAAGTTTTAGGGTTAAAGGTCTTTGATTAGGGTTATCTTGGGTTGGGAAACAATTGTAAACACCTTGGTGAGTGAAAATCATTGAGTGTCTTGTTTATTGGTGAGATTGGAAAAATGGTAGAAATTAGGGTTTGTTCTTTGTGAGCTTGTTGAAGCTAATTTCTTGTAACCCTTTAATATCTCTTTGTAAAAATCTCATGGATAGTGGATTGGAGAAATCAATCTCTCCCCCAGAGTACGTCAAGTTGGACCGAACTAGGTAAACAGTTCTTGGGTGTTTGTTTCTCTTCTCTCTTTATCTTTTGCATGTGATTTTGTGCTTTTCACTTGATTCCTAGATTAAATCTAGGTTTGTTATTGTTGTTGTTTGTGGTTACTTTGATATTGGTTACTACTTTCCTTTGCTCCACACATCATAGTTTTATTGGTGTGATTTTGAGTCCGAATTTACAACATTATCCTTTCTTTGCAAATATCACACCACAAACCCCACCATGCGAATACCATCATATGGCCAAGATCATCACATGCACCACACCTAGCGCCTCTGCATCATAGTGACTTCAACCCTCACTCCAACTGTAGCTATAAAATGGAGTAGATAGATAGATATAACACTACATAGCATTAGCAGCAACACTTTTTTTTCCTTCTTCTTCATTAACAGCAACACTCAGCCTCTTTTCCTTTTAATTAATATCTTTATTTTCTTTTATTTAATTAGTTGTTAGCTTATGGACACTACTACTAGAGAGAAGAAGATGAAGAACACCCACCAACACCAAGTAATCATCTATAGATTTGTGCTAAGACCAAATAATGTGTTGAAAACAAATGTGTTGAGAATATCACATTGTTTGGTTTAGTACAAATTTATGGATGTTGTCAACATGAGATTTCTTCTTGGAAGTTTAAATGGTTCGTATGGATCTTTAAAGTTTAAATAGACCTTAGTGAACATAACTGATACATGATTTGCACTAACTAGCTAGAATTGGAAAACTTGTCTCAACTAATAAATTCAGGGAAGAATGGTGTACGTAGATAGATTCTTTTGATTCATCACAATGAAAATACTCAAAGATTTTGTGACTGTTTCCTCATTTTATGGATTGATCATAAGTGCAATCAAATTAGCATGGTGCATAACATTCTGTTGCTAAAATAATCAAAATAACAAAATTCAGCCTTGTGCTACCTATAGTTTGATTTCCTCTTTCAAGAATTTCTTTCAAGATTGGTCTAGTATTGATTCTCTCTTTTTTTCCTTTTTTTTTAAACGGCTAAAATATATATTGAGAGAAAGTCTTCCATGGATACAACCCCGAAGCAATATAATTTGGACACGCTCATATGAAATGAACAAAATGAAACAAAAATAATTTAGCCACATCAATTGACATCTTTTACTTTCTATCTCTTTTAATTTTTTACGTCGGTTGTAAATTTTTTAAATCGCCAGTACATTTTAACCAATTATGTGTGCGAGTTTAAAAATGATTATAATTCTAATGATATGACGATGGTGATTGAGTAGCGGTATTAATTTTTTTTATACATGACAGTCAATTAAATCTTTATGAAACATGATGATTGAAAAGAAAAAAAAAATCCAAACAACCCACTTGAAATCTCAACCCCTCCCTTGTTAAACACCAAATATATATTCACATTTCTTCCTCTGTCAAATCTCAAGTACACAATTCGACCCAGACATTCAAATTCAATGTAGATGCCATGAGCTGCCTTCAACATCATGTATATACATATCCCTGCATTCACAATTCTTCATAAGATCTCAATTCCACACCCCACTTCTATTGTCATTCATTTGTTGCATCTATTAATTAACAACAATGATATTTAGACTCCATAAATTTCATACACCCGTTCAACACTTTCATATTTTTTTCTATCTCTTTCACATCATCAAACTATCACATTTATCAGATCATTATCTCTATCTCTATCAAGGTGTTTACACATATTGAAGTGTCTAACAAACAATTTTCATAAACTAATTTTATTTATTTCTAAATATTCTAGAAACCACTTGTCTTGTCATAATAGTGGAATAAATTTCATCTACATAGTTACACCTAGCCTTGCTGAACTTCCTGCCACTACACTACACATGTGATGAGAGCAGCAATTAAAAGAACAAGGACATAGCATGTCACATTGACATGGATAAATGGACTTGTCAATAATGCATAAATGTTGATAACTTTATTTCAACCACCACATATTATCTCCTAGCTATATATTAAACTCTTTGTGCTTCAATAGTTTCCAATTTCTTCCAAACAAACTCTTCCCCCTCGATCATTTCTTTATAACGTTTGCTTCTTTCTACTCGATCCACTCACCTCACAATTTTGTTTTCATCACTTTCTGCTACAAACACTTGCAAAGAGATGAAGAAGAAGAAGAGAAAGAAGAAGAAGAACTCCTACAAAGTAATAACTCAACCAATTTTGATACTATATGTTCAATTTCTTGAATTTGCAATATGTTTATACAGTATACTGTCCTATAACAAGTTAACAACAATGGTGCTTTGCTTGATTCCAGTATTGCGCGTTGTTTGGTCTTAGCACAAATCTATCGATGGCTCTGGGCAAGCATTGTTTTTTTCTCTTTAAGATTTTGCTTTAATGATAAAAACAACCTCTATATTTCCCTCTAATGTCTTTTTCATTTATATTGTACAGCTTTGCCAATATCTTCATTATACACATACCTTAATTTCATGGTGAGTTTAACTTTTGTACCGAAAGGAATACATTGTTACCTCCCTCATAGTGCAACTCTGAGTTTAAGTATTTGTGCTACATGAAAGATTAACATATAACAAATATTAATTTTCAGGTAAAGGATTTCCATGTCGTCGAAAGTGAGGAAGACATCATGCGGGTTATGTGGGTAAGATTTTTTTTATACAGACTTCCAATCTTCAATGTCTTCAACTACCTTATTTATCTCCTCATTGCATAAGGAATTGATGATGGTCTAATTTTTTTAAACTTGGCCAAAATAGTTTTAGTATCAATTCAGTGCGATTGTTAAGGTTCTAGCGGTCGAAAGGCAACAATTTCTAAATTTAAAGTCTTTTTTAAACGTTCGGTTTAGTTTTTTAAAAGTCTGGCTTGAGTTTGATATATTTTCTTAAGATATATCTTTTGATCTAAAAGTTTCAAAATCTATTTAAAAGTATACTTTTCAATGAGGTCTTTAAATAAAATAACAAGAATATTCCTAAATCTGCTAATAAGCCTGCCTTCATGGTAAAAGGGAAAATAATTTTGTATATAAATAGCTTTTTGGTATTTCATCCTTCTAGATGTGACTTATGATCCCATGATTCTCATATATAATACAAGTATTTGGTGATCAATATATGTGGCAAGTACTAAATGCATATACTTAATTTAAATTGAAATTTTGATTGCAAACACATTCACTCAATTTAGTATCAATCCAAAACAAATTTGCTGCTCTCTATCCTTGCTCAAATTGCACCAAATCTCTTGCATGCATCATTTTCGCCTCATTACTAATTTGTTTATGTACTAAGTTCATTCATTTTGATTTATATACTGGGATTACTAATTTGTTTTTCTTTTTATTCATACTTTCAGGTGTTAATACTTTTGCATCCTATATTGGTCCATTGTTGATATCAAATGTTGCAAAGAATTTGTTATCCAACAATGATAATTCAAGCAACCAATATGGATTGATTATTGCCTCCCTTCTCTTCCTCTCAAAAACTATGGAGTCACTAAGTCAGAGACAATGGTACTTTGGTGCTCAAAGAATGGGAATTCAAGTCCGTATAGCTCTTATGGCTCAAGTTTATAGCAAGTCTAATGGTCAAGTGGTGCGGACTATCCGATGATAACATCACCATAATTTGATTAATGTGGATGTCGATAGGGTTGGAGACTTTTTCCATCACATTCATGGAATTCCGAATCTTCAACGGTTTCTATTGAAATCAAGCCAGCAGAATATGTAAGATTAGAATCAGATTCCATAGTTGCTTCTGGTATATATCTTATATATGGTTTTATATCTTTAACAATTTTGTGTGCTAATGTTTTATATATCTTAGATATGGTTTTATAGATCTTAATCGTCTCATCTTATTTTTAGGATCTGCATGTCTTGTAGCTACTTATGGTTTGAACCTGAATGTGCTTTAGGCTTGGGTGATATTAAATATAACATTAGCACACAGAATTCCTACCGTCAGCGATAATGGTGTTATTCCATGAAGAACTTAGTATATAATTATAAAATGCATAAGAGAATGTTAATATAAATTGAAGGCTCTTGATGAGTACGTCTTATTTTATTTTATTTTTGAATGGATGAGTATGTCTTAATTATTGATATTCACAAGATGAACTTATTTCTAATCTAACTGAGATTTACCTTTTCAGATTATTTCCATCTCATAATTAGTGATTGTTTCCATAGTTTCTATACCATCAATTGTTATATACCAGTCTAAGTTCTTTTGGAGTTTCAATCTCATCTAGCATTGTATATTCAGTGAATGAAGTTTTTAATCATTTTATGCATTAGATTGACGGTCTTAATGCATATATATGCTACCAATAAAACACTCTTTTTCAGTTTAAGGAAAAGAAAATGACATCTATTATGACAATGCATAGATGTTCAAGAGATGTTTCAGATGAAAATTGAAACATCACCATTATGTTACATGAGTGTGTGCTTTGCATTTTAATCTTCAAGTATTGAAACTCATGTATTCATTCAAAACACATGTCACATCACATATATGAATATGGATTGAGAGGGTATAAATGATACCATAATGTACAGACTATGTTTTGGTGAATGCGCAGTGATAATAAAGATGCTAAAAGCTAAAGACAATGTCCTGCAATTAAGTAGCTTGCCGGTATAAAAATGGCAAACAAAGTCAAGCTGCATGTGAAATTGCAGTCAATGAATGATATATGCAAAAGCTTTTTCGTAATGGCTTCATTGTGGGGTTGAATAATGGTGGAACTCAACAGCATTGATTGATAATACTTGAAAAGCGCATTTGCAAAAAGCCAAGTTAGCACCAATCAAATTTAAAAGCAGGGGACACGTTTATAATATGCATATAAATTAACAAATCTAAATACACATTTTACAAAACTTTTTTTTATAAAATAAAGTTTAGGTGAGCATGACATCACATAGATAGCCGTAGTTGAACCCCCTTCAGGTGAGTCATCTCCTTAAAAACTAAGTCAAACTTCTTTGGTCACATTTTACAAAACTAATTAATAATCTATTTATACTGAAAAATTATATACATAAAGAGTAATTTAATAAATAATAATCACCAACTAAAACTCAACTAGATAGAGAGATGGGGGAGGGTTGGAAAAGTGTTCATCCACCGCAAGTTGAACAAATGGGGACGACGTTTCGTCTTTGTGAAATTCAAGAACGTGCAGAATGTCGAAGAGCTGGAGGGGAAGATGGAGGACCAGGGAAGTTCAAATTAAAGGTGAACAAAGCAAGGTTTGGTAGGAGGAAAATTTAAACTATGAAACCGCAAGGCCAAGGATACGGCGGTGATACATCAAAAGTGGTGGACGGAAGGTAGTTTCGAAGGGTTGTCATGAATAAAACATAAAATACTATGTCGGTGGAGTCGGAGGAGCCGACACTAGAGGAGGCGAAGTGTGTCGGAGTTCTCAAGGTTGCAAGGGAGGCGAAGTATGTACATACAAGGTTGTTTATGGTGATGGGTGACAACATGGAACTCTTGAAAAGTGTCGGGTTCAACTAGAGTTCCTTTACATGTGTGGGATGAGGAGTTTTCAAGCTATTAGGAGGGAAGTTTGGTGAGATCCTTGATTTTGATGAGGATACGGTGGGTAGAAGGAGATTGGATGTCGCAAAAATCATCATCTCAATGTCACGTTTAGGAATCGTCGATGAATTTATAAAGATAAAGGTGAGGGGGCGGTGTATTCAATTTAGGTGGTGAATGAAAGGAGGTTTGGGGCGGTTGGAGCAGAAGGGGGGAGGGTTAGGTGGGAAGGATGGAGGGTTTTTCATTTTGTGGGATAAAAACAAAGAGCTTGTGGCGACTCAATTTTTTTCTGGCGAAGGTGGGGACTTTTCTGGCGAAGGTGAAGACATTGATGATTCATTTGTACCTTACAACAAGAGCTTGATGCGGGGAGAGGGTAGTGGTTGATCAATGATTGTGTCCTCTTTTAATGTGAGGTTTAGAAAAATTAAGGAGTTGGTAATTCATAATAAGGTAGAGTTCATGGCAATTCAAGCAATTGGGAGAGACCCAAGTTGGATGGAGTACTATAGGAGACATGTTGCATCAAACAACTGAGAAACATGGTTGTCAAAATCGAGATCTTACTAAAGATCGTTGGGGTATAGAAAGAGCGTGGATCGTAGGATCGTAACAAAGATCGTAAGATCCCACCTAATAAACAGAATTATAAAAGAAACTAAGAAAAATAACCTTTAATAACATAAAACTTTCATTAATCATCATTCTCATTGTCTTAAACAAACATCACCTAAAAACTTTCTTAAAAAAAAAAAAACATCATCCTAAAACTTAAATTTCTTAAACATCATAAAAAAAACTAGTTCAACAAATCATTCAAAACATTCTGATCAAGCCCAACATCTTCCATAACATCATCATCTCCAAGTCCTTCAAATTCTTCATCAAGATTGTGGATCTCCAAGTCATTTTCAGCAAAGGCAGCTCCATTATCTCCTTCATTTTGGATTCCTCCCTCCAAATCTTCACATTTTATTGTAAGATCCCAAATTTCATTTTCAAGTGAACATTCATCATTGTCCACAATCCACTCATCATCGGAATCAATGTCATCAAGGCTATATTCTACCATCTTTCTAGCTTTCTTCTTCTTTGCCAATTTAGAATTAGTCATCACAAACACAACATAATTCATGGTCTTTTGTTTCAGCCTATTTCTTCTCTTTGTATGCACCTAATAACATCTAACTTTAATTACTATATAGCAATTTGATATACTATTTTCACAACTTAAATTTGAAAAAAACTTACCATCTCAAACGCACTCCAATTTCTTTCACATCCGGATGAGCTACAAGTTAAACTTAGCACACAGATTGTAAATTTTTGAAGTTCTGGATGCTCATCTCCATATGACTCCAACCATTGTGCTGGAGTTTTGGTTTTAAGAGCAGCCATTGCTATTGGACTACCAAAAAATTTTGCATTCCTCTTAAAATCTTCAAGTTGGGCGTCTATCATCCTTTCCAAACATTCATTCATAGTCCACGTTTCACTTCAAAATCAACTTTAAAATCAACACTGTAATGTAATTGTAGATTAAGGTAATAACCAGCAGCATTCAAAGGCTTGTGCAATTGTCTATCCCACCTCTAATCAATGATATCCCATAGAGGCTTGTAACTAAAAAATGGAAGAAGAAAAAAACAATATTCAGAATGGACAGATTGCACAGCTTGCACATAATTGTAGAATAGGCAGAATTCAAAATGGACAGATTGCACAACTTGCACATAATGGTAGAATAGGCAGAATTCAAAATTAACACAAGATTGATACTATACAAAATTGCAGAATTATAGAGCAGATTTACCTTCTTTGGACCCCATTGAAGTTGGTTTGGATTTTCTCCTTAGCTTGATCCATTGCTTCATAGTTCAATCCCATTGTTGGTTGTTCATCCGAATCCACTAGACGGAGTACTTTAATTAATGGATAAGCACCTTTACAACAAGTAACAATATCTTTCCAAAACTCCTTATCCATAACCACTTCTTCACTTTGCTTTCCTTCCTCTGTTTTTGCAAACTTACTAGATAGTCATTCATTAGATGTGAACATCCTAACCAATGGCCCTTTGTTTTCATTTAAACATCCTAAAGTTAAATATGATGTTGCAAAGTGAGTTACCGCCGGTCTCACCAAATCTTTTCCCTTTGTGAAATGTTGTAATAAAGAAATTAGGGAAGATTTGAGTAAATATATTGAGTGAGTTTCTTACCCTTAGAGATGGTTTCACGATGAATTGTTGTTGTTTTTTTTTCAAAATCCTCTAACATCAAATCGATACAGTGTTCCGCACATGGTGTCCAATAGATTTTCTTTCTTTTTTCCATTAACATTGCCCCAACAGCTTTATAATTTACCGCATTATCAGTTACAACCTGAACTACATTTTCTTCTCCTACTTCCTCCACAATCTGATCAAGTATGCTAAAGAATTTATCAGTAGTTTTTGTAATGTGTGATGCATCTATGGACTTTAAAAACACAGTACCTTTGGGGCTGTTCACTAAGAAGTTCAATATTGTCCTTCTTCTTTTGTCGGTCCACCCATCACTCATGATTGTGCATCATGTCTTCTTCCAACTAATCTTGTGTTCTTCCATGACATTTGTTGTCTCCTCCATCTTTTGTTTCAGATACTTTGTTCGAATTTTATGATAGGACGGTGGTTTGAATCCAAGACCATGCCTGGAAACCTTTTCCAACATTTTGCTAAACTCTTCACTCTTTGCTACATTAAATGCAATGGCATTATTGTAGAAAAAGGAAGCAATTTCTAGACAAGCTTCTTCCCTCAAATTCTTTTTGAAGATGTTGTTGATAGTGGCCTAAATGCTCACTCCTCTCTTCTTGAAAAGATTAGCAGTAGTAGCATTCCATCATCCTCCACTGGCCTTTTTCCTCTTATGCTTTCACCATAAGTATCATCCGCTTCTAATTTTTTTTAGCAGGTTGATTTGCAAGGTTTTTACAATTTCCCACATTTGAACTTTCACCTCATCAGGTACAGACTTACATCCTCCAACATTTAATTGTGTACAAGCCAAATGATGTTTCAGCTTGTAAACTCCTCCAATTACTATTTTTGCATAGTAATTGAATTTTATTTTTCTTGTTCCTCCATCAACAGATACTCCATGCTTCCAAGCAATATCATTACAGGCATTTTTTTTAACTCTGAGGGGTGCAAATGAGGAAGCACCAGCAACAGGGATTGATGAAGACATATTTGGGTTGGGGAAAAAATAAACGTGAAATATGTGAGGGAATTGTGGGATTGTTTTTTTGGAATTGAAGTGAGATATGAGAAGGAATTTTGGAATTGAAGTGAGATATGAAAAGGAATTGCAGTGAACTAGTTTTTATAGAAGGAATGAAAGATGAGAGGGAATGTATTCATTGAATGAATCATTGAAAGAGTTACAATTTCAGATAAGAAGATGGCAAAAATTCCCAATTTCAAATAAATACCCACTTTCTTAACCTAATTATTCAATTAAACACCAGCAAGTCCCAAAAAATGAAATTAATGATAGATTCTGACCTTCTAGGGTGAAATCGGGTCAAATTTGGACTGAATCGGGTTGAAATCGAACCAGATAACCCGGGTCAGAAACGGGTCGGGTCACAGTTGTTGAACCGGCCAAACTCCTTCTTCCCCGATGCGAAAAAACGCGGCGATTCCGTGTTTCCTCGGCGCGCCGCCCATTCCGCCTTGTATTTCGATCTTCCCACCACTCCAGATCAGTGGAGGCAGATAGAATCGCAAGATCGTACGATCTCAATATGTAGATCGCGATCTCGACAACAAAGTTGATAAAGACCCAAGTTGGATGGGGTATCTTTTGCGAGGTTAAGTGATGAGGATAATAGGGGCCGAATTGCTCCATTTTCATTAGAGGAAATCCAAACGGTGATGATGGAAATAAAAGCTCGGGTTTAGATGACTTTAATTTTTCTTTTCTAAAAGAGTTTTGGTATCTTTTGAAAATTGAGTTACGAATTATTTTTGATCAATTCCATGGTAATGGGGTGTTTCCTAAAAGTTTTTTGTCGTTTTCTGTTACGTTGATCCCTAATGTTAAGCATGTTTTCTCCCTTAAAGATTTTCTTATGATATCTCTATTGAGAAGCCTCAATAAGTTACGCTCTAAAGTGTTGACGGGAAGATTAGACGGCTGATGAACTCTATTATTTCTCAATCTCAATTGGATTTTTTAAAGGGGGAATACGATGGATGGGGTGTTGGTGGTAAATGAGGTTGTTGATATGGCGATAAAATTAAAACGTGAATGCTTGATTTTAAAGCTGGTTGACTTTAAAAAGTTTTATGATTCAGTGGCTTGGAGTTTCTTGTAGTACATGTTGATAAGAGTGAGTTTTTGTAATAAGTGGGTGGAGCGGATGAAGGCTTGTGGGTTTTTCTAAATTTGTTGTTGAATTCAACTCCTATTTTTTATTTATCTTATATGAAGGTGTCGGTGAAGGTGTGAAAGAGGATAGTAAGAATCCAAAGAGGATTCCTTTAGGAGGCGTGAAGGGGGTGGAAGAATAGTTGTATAAAATGGAGATTGGTGTGTAAAATGTGTAATAGTGGGGTGTCTAGGATTTATGGATGTAAAGGTGATGAATTTAAGTCTATTGACCAAATGGAGAAGAAGGTTGTTACAAGTGGAATTCCACCTTGGAAAGAAGCTTTTGCTTCCAAGTATGGATTTCAGGTGGGAGGGTTGTTTGATGGAAGTGTGGAAAAGTGGTATGGTTTGCATCGAGGTGGTGGAAGGATGTTGTGGCAATTGAAGATTGTGTGGGAATAAGTTGGTTTAATTGTAATGTGGTGAGAAAGTTGTGGCGTAGACCGCTTTTTGAGTGGGAATTGAACTTGCTTAACAATATGAAGGAGGTGATTAGAAAGTAGAGGGCATCGGTTTTGGAGGATGGGTAGTGGTGGAGAGCGGATGAAACCGATGTTTTCTCGGTTAAGTCGACATACAAGTTGCTTGAAGAATTATTGATTGTGGATGGCCATTTGTGCCAATCAAAGGTGAGGGTGTTTAAGTTAATTTGTAAAAGTCCGGCGCCATCCAGGGTGGTGGCTTTTTCTTAGAAGTTACTTCATTAGGAAAAATTGTTTTCCTTTGGAGGAAAATTTAAATTGTGAGTTTCGTGGTGGTGGAACAAAAACGTTTTTACACCTTTTCTTACATTGTCATGTGGTGTTTAAGTTGTGGTCCAAGGTATTGGGTTAGCTTGAAATGAGTATCAATACTCCCCAAAACCTTTTTTGTCCATTTTGAATGTTGGGGTGGGGAGGTGAGGCATAAGAAGCTCCTTCAAAAGGGTTGGGGTTTTATTTGGCATGCAACCCTTTGGGTGATTTGGAAATCTAAGAATGATAAAAAAAAATTAACGATAATACTAAGGAGATTAATGATATGGTGGAAGAGATTAAGGTGTTATCCTAGCAATAGAGCTTGAGTATATTAAAGAATCCATCTTATCTATTCTATGAATAGTGTTGGAACCCAAGGGATGGTTTAATGAGATTGAGTTTTTGCCTTGGAGGTGGGGTGCTTTTTCTCGATCCGTGACTACAAGGTTGGGTTGTGTTTTTTGCTCTCTTTGAGGTGGTATCCATTTACGGTGTCCTTGTATTTAGTTCTTTTTTCGCCTTCTTGTACGGTCTGTGCGAGTGTGGTTAATATATAAGTTTCTTCAAAAAATAAATAAATCATAATCACCCTATGCAAATCATACAAATTAATTACACTATACCAACTTTTAACATGTGTTGTTCGGTGCGATGGTGGTGTAAAAAAAAATCATCTTTTTTAATCTCAACTTTCAAACTCTTTTTTTTACTAAATTCTCTTTCTCACTTTTTTTCAACGAATGGTGGAAATTTCATGAGATTATCCACTCCCTTGTGTTCCCGCTTTTTTTATTTGCTAATGGATGCACAAATTTGTCCCCAACCATATCCTAGACAGGCAATAATTGGGGAAAAACTTGTGATTTTATACTAACGATAATACAACGAGAAGTGAATGTTAATCTATGTATAACATGTTTATAAACTAACTAAATAATAGATGCACTTGACCAACACAAATTACCATCCCAAGCCCATATTCAATTCAATCAAATGCAAGCACAAACATAATAAGAGCCTCCAAATGGGTAAGAAGCAAAAAGTTCATAAAACTATATGTACCAAATATCATATAGGCAATGAGCCAAAATGAAACAATCCTTGAAAAAAATTATGAACTAAACATCTTAATACTATCATTCAACATTTAATCCTTGAAAAAAAAAACAAAAACTGAATTTATTAATTTCAATCTTTGAAAAAAGTTCAAAATGTACATTGTGTTTACCCATTTTTTTTAAAACAACCTTCAAACTACACAAACCCTAAATGCAATGCCTCAGAGACCAAATACAAGAACATTGTGTTTACTTATATATGTACATTCTTGGTTACCGTGATAGTATAGTTACCATGTATATAGACACTCATCTTTAGCATACCGTTTTATGAACACAAACTACAAAAATATGCTGAAGCAAATTCTTGATATATATGACATCAAGTTAATTGATAAACAATTTTTTAATAAACAAAAGAATTGAAGTATATTAAGATAAGAGTATATCGGGTACTCTAATCAAAATATATAATATCATACACAAGATAAAAAGAAGCATAAGATGGGAACCAAAGACATATTTGGCCTAATGGACTAGCCTCTTTAAATATAGTGGATCAATACATCACTTATAAAAGAGACATTAGTCCAACATCACCCTAATCGAAAAAAACGTCCATAACAACACCAAAATGTGATCCAAAATAACACATAAATCAAACTCGCTAAAAAATGTGCACTCATTTCTTAACTCCCAAATAGCCCGCAAGACCAAAATATAATGTGATAATGGAAGTGTATATTCATGTACTCTCCAACAATAGCTCAACTGTTATTAAAGGCATGTTTGAACATCATCCTTGACTTTAAAATAAAATTTTGGAAGGAAATGAAAAACTAAACTAAAAATTGTACAAACTCTTAAGCCCATTTGGCTAGAAGAGACATACAACCAGCTCCTAATAGAAGAGATAAATTGCATCCTAATCGAAGTCTACCACTCTTTTGCATCCTTGGATTCATAAAATCAGCAGCAAGAAGATCTACAAGTGCCATATAGATTAAGATCCCAGCTGATGCTGCATTGAATATTCCTTCAACAATAAGAGCGGTTGGGCTGTTCTCATCATAAACATTGCTAATCCCTAAACCAATTCCAATCCCTACTGGAGTAGTCAAAGCAAAGAATAATCCCATGAGTGTAATTGATAGACTCTTGAAATTTGCCTGCAATGGTTGCACTTTCAATAAGTCAATAATTCCATGATTGTTTTCTTGTTTCCATTCAATTAAGGTGCACAATTTCAACCATACATAAATCAAAAATTAAATCATTTTCCATAATTCATGGATAGGTATATATTCTGCACTACCTGAGTTATACAACTTCCAAGTCCCATGCCCTCAAAAAACTGATGAAAGGTCAACGCAGCTACAAGTGGCCTTATGGTTTTAGGACTCTCTGAAGCACCCAGAGAAATTCCTATTATAACAGAGTGAACAATAATCCCCAACTCCAACACCTATAATGAAATCAAAACAATATTCAATCACAATCAATGCTATTTAAAAAATTCAATATTTGATATGATTAAAAAAAATTAATCAAAAGCCTTACATATTGGTACATAATGAAAATTATATATAATATCGTTACCTGTGATATGACCCTATGACGAAGAAGTTCTGATGACGGATCGGAAGAAACATGGCCATGTGCATAACCATGGGATGCATGAGAATGAACATGAACGTGTCCTTGATGCTCTACAGCTTCCTTCTCCACATCTAAGGTTGCCTCATGACTCTTAACCTGTGTCAACGTCGATGCCCTTTTAGAATAACGATTCTGAAAATAAGTGGTGGCATAAGTATCAACCATGAGAGACCCCATAGCAGTGCACATAGCCACAAAACCGGTGAATGGAAAATCACCCCAAGGATGTTCCTTTAAACAAGGTGAAGTAAGATTCTCAAAAGCATCAGGAAGCACATGAATGAAACCGGTGGATAATATCACACCGGCAGCAAAGGTTTTAATGATGAAAAATATATCTTTTTCAGGGCTTAACGCCGGTATCACTTTGCCAAGAAGTGGGATACAAACACCAATTGCACTTGCAACTAATATTGACACTAAAGCTGCTATTTTGTAGCGTAGAGCTTTCGATTTGTCCCTTTCTTCATCTTCTTCGTCACATGTGCACTCTGCAGCTATTAGAGTTGGGACTATAAAGAGAATGAAGATCGAAAGAACAAAGAGTTTGACATTTTTTTTGAATCCCATTTCAATGGTTAGAAACCCTAAGAAATATGGTTATGTTACAAGATGTGAGAGAGTTGTGCAGGGAGAGATGAAACAATGCACAAAACGTGTGTATTGTGAACAATTGATAAAGATGAATTTATATGGTTATGTTACGTGAATTCTAGGATTTCGAAAAAGAAATATTTGAATATTAAATATGAGATTTCGAGGTCATAAGCACGTAATGACGGCAACATCATAGTTTTTGTTTCTGTTCATATTACTGTTGTTTGTTTGATTAGACTAATAATGTGGTTAAAATGTCGACATCTACTAATAAACGGAAGGTTTTAAAGTAAGTAAATGTGGAAAGTCAACTAGCCATAGGGAAACTTATTGTTATTGTTTCAAAACTCATTGGTAAATGACGATATTTTTATTCTTCACAAAAAAAATGATGAAATTTTATTAACAGCTTGAAGTCATCAATGTTTTTTTTTTGGTCATTCATCAATGTTTTTCTACCCAAAAAAAAAATAAAGGCATCAAAAATCTTCTATACATACATTTTAGATATTGAAATGAGACAATACACATGGCATAATAAAATGAAATACATAAGAAAATTGACATGTGGCATAAACATATGAATATTAAGCTTACCAAAAGCACAAAACATACATCAACAATTAAATATTAAGCTTCTTTCAAAAAAAAAAATATTAAGCTACTGGCCCCTGTGAACATCTTTTCGTAATGTATTAAAGAGGGCCTCTCTAACCGGTGAAAAGATACTAATCACATTCAATCACAATTTATTTAAAAAAACAAATAAGGAATTATATTAAATTAACATAATGAAAAAAAAAGTCAATTTTTTCTTGGTCAAGAAAAAGTCAATTTTAGATTTTATTACACACACACACACACACACACATATATATATATATATATATATATATATATATATATATATATATATATATATATATATATATGAGTCAGGATCCGTTGACAGCAGGTGTAAATCTTGAAACTTACACCAAATCTCAACCATTATTATTAGTTGATCTAACGGTTCATATTATGTCAATAATAAATGGAAAGAAATCACATGATGATTAAAAAAGGAAATTATCTCTATGTGAGATATTGCTTGATTCACCTTTAATTATTTTTTCCCCTCATAATATGAAACTATAATTCTTTGTGCTATTGTCATGTCATTTACATCTGCCTTGCAAGTTTTTTCTGCCATGTTAGTTTGTTAAAAATAGTTTCATTCTTTGAGCAAAAAACAAGGGGACCATTGTTTTATTTTATTTTTTTGGGAAAAGGGGACCATTTTTCCTCAATTAAAATAAAAAAGAATGTTTATCTTTAATCTTTGTTAACAAAAAAATTTTTGTTAAAAAAAATTTCGACATGCAATTTTAGTCCCTATTAAAATAAATTATGCTTAAACTTTTAAATTTGTGAATGATTTTTTACATATTTATTTAGAACATTATACAAAGTTCCTCCGCAAAAAAAAAAATTAACTCAAAATTTGATTTTTAGGTTCAATTTTTTTTTTGAAGGAAGGTCTAAATTTTTATTACTTTAATCTTGAAATTTTAATGTTTATAAAAATTCATATTTAATTCATTATATGTTAAAAAAATATTATTTTTTATAAAAGAGTTTCTTATAATGATCTTAACCTGTCTGTAAAAAATTATTCAAAAATTTAAAAGTTTAAGCATAATTGAACAAATTTTATTTTAATAGGGACTAAAACAGTGTGCCGGATTTTTTTATAGAGACCAAAACATATCACTTTTTTATATGATGACTACAAACAATATTTATAGGGACTAAAATTTTATTTAATCCTTTAAATGATAACATTTTAGTGGGTCACATTATCTATAGATCACAGCCATTTAAAAGTTTTCATGTGTGGTTTATATTCATTTTGCAAAAAAAAAAAAAAACTTTCATGTGTTGTTTATATTCATTTTGCAAAAAAAAAAAATATATATCAAGTCTCCTACGGTAGGTGACCTATTCAGGTCTCCCACCAGAGACGGGGCCTTTACTAAGAACAAAGTGCAATTTTTTGACACAATCATATTGTTTTCACTGAGAATAAGTCCCATTTTTTTTAATTTGCAGGTCAGCCACACAAAAAAATATTTGTGTCATATTTTAATAAGAGAAAGAGTAAGAAAAGAATTAAGTGCAAATTAAGCAATATCTCTTTGAGATAATTTCTTTTTCCGGTCATTAAGCGATTTCTTTCCATTTATTATTGACATATTATGAGTCGTTAGATCAATAACTTACAACGGTTGAAATTTGGTGTAAGTCTTTTAAACTTACACCTGGTGTCAACGGAACCTGACTATATATATATATACACACACACACACATATTCATATGTTTTGAAATTCAAAATTCAACTTTGAAAATAATAATAACAATAATATTTTAAAAAGTTATATACTTTTGTTCTTATATAAAACTTTAAATAATTTAACATAGTTTATTTGAATATTTTTATGCTATATCAAAATATTATTATTACATTGTTAACCAATTATGAATCCTTAAAACAAAAACAATTATGAAAAATCCGACTGTTTATCCAATTACTGTTACATGTAAAAAATAAATAAATTTTTAACCCAAAAAAATTGACATTGAAGCAATTTATGAGTTTCAAATATAAACATTAGAGAGAATAATAAAATATAAGAGAATATTGGATATAAGAAATTGTAATATCCCGCTTATTAGTATCAGTTATCAGTGTTAGAAGCAATTAATAAGCGTGGTAATTTAGTAATTCATGCGATGGCAAAATTGTAAATATGTTAAAGAAGAGGATTATAAGAGAAATGGGGAAGGAAGATATTTTCATTTTCTAGTGTTTTCTTCTTCTTTCTCTCCATTAACCAGCCTTTCCCCCTCACTCTTCTCACTCTCACGCCACTCCCTCTCACTCCAATCCTTCAAGCTTCCATCAATAATCCTTGTGGAGTTGTTAGCAAGTAGTTTTGAGGAGATTAGAACAATTAGAGGAAGGAATATAGAAGGAACAAGCTAGGGTTTGCAAGAACAAGCTGAACCAGCACCAATTAAGGCTTAGGTGAGCTCATTTCAGATTCTAGAACACATCTAGAGAGTTTTTGATAGATTTTTACAAGTTGTTAAAAGATTAGAGTTTACCCTAATTTCCTAGCATGTTTAATCCTTGCTCATGAGTGTTTATAACTGTTAATTTATGAAGGAAAACCATTTTATCATGTTTAGGAAGCCTGGGTTCCATTGAATGAGCAAAATTGGTGAAAATCACATTTTTATACAGGTTTTTACTGATACGGTCGCTGTAGCGACGGACTGTCGCTTGTAGCGACCAGACTGGGTTATTCCCTGCCTAGCCGCGCTTGTAGCGACCGCACTGGCGCTTGTAGCGACGGCTTGGCGCTTGTAGCGAGGAACTGGGCGCTGTAGCGACCAAGTTCTATCTACTGGCGCTTGTAGCGACCAGGAGGGCGCTGTAGCGACCAGCCCTGGACAGTTCAACCTAGTTGAGCTGTTCTGGGGGTCCTGGTTCGCGCGGGCAAGGCTTTTTGGGAACTGATTTCTTATAACATATTTTAGAAACTTAAACCACCATTTTAGTTCATTCCAAAGGCTTCCAAAGATTGAGAAAATTACATGGGCAACGATTATACAAAGCTTGGAAACTTGTGAATTAAGAGTATGTGGTTAAGTAAGCCCTAAGAGTGACATATGAGAACGATATGTCTACAACCTTGAATAGGTTAACAGGAATAGAATTAATTTCAAATAAGTTAAGGGTAGCTTAACAGGATTCCCTAACCAGGCAGATTACAGGATACCTTAGTCAGTGGGACTTAATTCCCTCGAATCAGGCACAGTTACAGATTATCAGGACGTGCCTCAGTGCTCACGTCAGATTGACATTGGGGGAACACGTGTCAGTTTTATCAGGAAATGCATAATCATATACCAGGAATAATAATTAATAATCAGCACAAGCTTTGTGTCTTCTGTTCTCTCGACCAGTTAGAGAGAACAGGGGGTTTCAGCATTTCTGAAACGGGCAGGAACTTTCCGTGAGGATAACCACACAGAGTTACAGTGTGTCTCCTGTGCTCTCGACCAGTTAGAGAGGACGGGGGGTTCCAGATGGAACGGGCAGGAATCTTCCGCGAGGATAACCACACACTTAGGCAAGAGGAGTCCGGTGTTAGCCTGATATGATAGGATTTTCACCGGTTATCAGGGGAATGTGCTTCGGGGTTACTCCACCCGGGGGCATTCCGTAAAATGAACCCAGATAATAATGTTTGTTCAACGCTAACAGCTAACTTAAAGTATCAGTTATTATTCTATTATATTATCAGTTAGGAAATATTTATTCAGATAATCATTAGACATCAGACAGCAGTTATCATACGGTGATCCTAGGTCTCCCCTTGATCACCAGATCAGCAGGATTAGCCAGATGACCCTCTATGGGCAAAGTTAAGTTTTGGCGATCCTAGGTATTCCCAAGATCGCCGAGGTAGGCACGGCGACTCTAGGTTCCCTGAGGTTGCCAAACAGTAGGTAGGGTAGGAGCTCACTGAGACATTATGTCTCATCCCTTTCCTTCTGGTGCAGGTTCTTCTCAGGTGGCACGTCGCAAAGGTAAAGAGAAAGCTACAGATTGACCGTGCCGTATTATGTTTCGTCATGTGGATGTTGTAACATGATGTATATATATATTTCGAAAGATGTCTGTATCGGATCTTGAGATGTAATATAAACTTGTGTATTTAATAAACAACTTTTCTGTATTGTATTTAATGTATCCAGTACGAAATTTTAATACTCGTAAGAGATCCTAGGCAATCTCTATATGGGTGTTACAATTTGGTATCAGAGCAGGTCGATTCAGACTGTGCTGTGGGTCATTAAAGTACAATCCAAGTTTGTGGACCTCTTGGATCCAGGACATTATTCTAAAAGTTATATTCGGTTAAAACTGATCACTTTGACTTGTATATGACAGCTAGGATAAGATGTCTGGGAGAAGAAGAGGTAGACCTCGTACTAATCAAGCTAGTGACGAAAGTGGAGGACCTAGCATGAATTCTTGGGAGCAAATGATTCAACAACAACAGGCCTGGCAGCAGCAGTATCAGGAGCAACAAGCTCAGAATGCATTACAGTATCAGCAAATGATGCTGATGATGCAACAACAGTCTCAGCAACAAGCCCAGGCTCAACAACAATGGATGGAAATGATGCAGCAAGGTCAAGGTTTCCATCCACAGCCACCACCCCCTCCAGTAATTGGTAATCCAGTGTTCCGGGAGTATAACAGGCATCACCCTCCGGAGTTCAATGGAGAAGGTGAACCACAAGAAGCAAGAAAGTGGATTAAGCAAATGGAAAAGATTTTTAGAATGGCTGAATGTTCAGAGGAAGATAAAGTGGTCTACGCCACAAACCTACTCAGAGGCGCAGCAGAAGATTGGTGGGAATCTGCTCAGCGCAGGATGGAAGCCAATGGTGTAGAAGTGAATTGGGAGAACTTTAAAGGAGTAATGTTAGAAAAGTATTTACCTTTGTCTTACAAGGTAAAGAAGGAACAAGAGTTCTTAGAATTGAAGCAGGGTAGCATGTCAGTGGCTGAATTTACAAAGAAGTTTGAGGAGTTGTCTTACTACTTTACACACAACGAATATGCTGAGAATGAAGTGTGGAAAATGAATCAGTATAAGAGAGGTTTAAGAGGTGAGATTGATACAGCAGTTAGCCTTCAGAGAACTGCGAGTTATGATGAGTTGGTACACGATAGCTTAGTGGTTGAGGCAGGACTTGCAAAGGCCTCGAAAGAAAGAGCGGCAGCTTATGAGAAGAAGAAAAGCAGGATGTCGGATAAGTATCACGATAAACTCAAGCCAAAAGGATCCCCTCAGAGAGGGAAACAGACATACTCTCCAAGACCAAATCCTCCACGGACTAATCCTACTTGTAAGACGTGTGGGAGGATGCATCAAGGAGAGTGTATGGAAGGTGCTAATGTATGCTTTGGATGTAAGCAGCCTGGACACTTCTTGCGAGAATGCCCCTATAAGCGAGGAAAAGGAGTAGCTGAAGGAACTACAACCAGCAAGGGCAGAGTGTACTCTCTTGACGGTGCAAAGGCCTTGGCCAATGAGGATTTAATTGCCGGTATGTGTTACCTTGGTTCTCACCCAGTAAAAGTTCTTTTTGACTGCGGTGCTACTTGTTCTTTTATTTCACATAAATGTGTAGAGGCACTGCAATTACCTTTGTCTCCGTTGAATCCACCAATGTTAGTATCTACCGCTACTGAGGGCGGAATTGAGGCAAAGTATGTTTGTGAGAATTGTCCTATCACTGTGTCTAGTAAGACTTACTATGTTGATTTAGTTTGCCTCCCGATGGAGCAACTTGATGTGATCTTAGGCATGGATTGGCTTTCCGCTAACCATGTGTATATAGGATGTTCAGAGAAGAGTATTTATATGCCTACCAGTGATACGACAGAAGGTGTGGCCTTGTCTGAATTGATTAATCGCACCCATCAGTTAATCCAGTTTATTTGTGCTCAAGATAAGGGTTTCTATGTAATGGTCACTGTGGCTTCAGAGTCAGAGTTAAGTCCCAGTGACATTCCTGTTGTAAATGAGTATCTAGATGTTTTTCCTTCAGAAGTCACGAGTTTACCTCCAGAGCGTGAGGTGGAGTTTTCAATCGATTTGATTCCAGGAGCGGAGCCAGTGTCTGTGGCACCGTACAGAATGTCACCAACAGAGTTGAAAGAGCTGAAATCTCAACTCGAGGATCTAATTCAGAAGCACTTTATCAGACCCAGTGTATCACCTTGGGGTGCTCCGGTTTTGTTAGTCAAGAAAAAGGATGGAAGCATGAGGCTGTGTATTGACTACCGCCAACTTAATAAACTGACTATCAAGAACAAGTATCCCCTTCCAAGGATTGATGATCTTTTAGATCAGCTCAAGGGAGCAACAGTATTCTCCAAGATTGATCTTCGATCGGGTTATCATCAGATTCGTATTAAATCTTCAGATGTGTCTAAAACGGCGTTTCGAACGCGTTATGGGCACTATGAATTTCTAGTTATGCCTTTCGGAGTAACTAATGCCCCCGCAGTGTTTATGGATTACATGAACAGGATATTTCAACCCTATCTCGATCAATTTGTGGTGATTTTCATAGATGACATCTTGATCTATTCTAAGGATCCTCAGGAGCATGCTCAACATTTGAGAATTGTATTGGACGTCCTTAGAGACAAGCAGCTGTATGCTAAGTTTAGCAAGTGTGAATTCTGGTTATCTGAGATTAAGTTTTTGGGTCATGTTATTTCTCAAGGAGGAGTAGCTGTTGATCCATCTAAAGTTGAGGCTGTTCTCAATTGGGAAAGACCAAAGAATGTAGCTGAAGTCAGAAGCTTTCTAGGCTTGGCAGGTTATTATCGAAGATTCATTATGAAGTTTTCTCATATTGCCTTACCCCTGTCACGTCTTACCAGAAAAGATGTACCCTTTGTTTGGGATGAAGAATGTGAAGAAAGTTTCAGAGTTCTGAAAAAGAAGTTAACTAAAGCCCCAGTGTTGGCAATACCAGATCCTGAAAGGAGATACACCGTTTTCTGCGATGCATCTTCCAAGGGACTGGGAAGTGTTCTCATGCAAGGAGAAAGTGTAATAGCTTATGCCTCTAGACAGCTCAAGACTCATGAGGAGAATTACCCCACCCATGATCTTGAGCTAGCAGCAATAGTTTTTGCATTGAAGATTTGGAGACATCATTTGTATGGTGCGCAGTTTGATTTGTTCAGCGACCATAAGAGTTTGAAATATTTGTTTGATCAACGAGATCTTAATATGAGGCAGAGGCGATGGATGGAGTACCTTAAAGACTTTGATTTTGATTTGAAATACCATCCAGGAAAGGCAAATGTGGTAGCAGATGCCTTGAGTCGGAAGGCTTTGGTTAAAGCTGAGGTGATGATGCACACGTGTGGATTGTATGAAAAGTTTAGAGACCTTAACCTCCATGTTACTGATTTGGATGGTGGCACCTTGTTAAACAAGCTAGAGATTTCGTGCGACCTACGATCTAGGATTGCACAAGCGCAAAGCATGGATAAGGAGCTTCAAAGGAAAGTTAGCCAACCGGAGTTTTCTTTTGCACCTGATGGGACACTTTTGTTTGAGGGAAGAGTTTATGTCCCGAACGATGTGGAATTGAAAAGGCTGATCTTAGAAGAGGCGCATAAGAGCAGTTTCAGCATTCATCCAGGTACCACCAAGATGTATCAAGATTTGAAAAGAGATTATTGGTGGCCGAGTATGAAAAGAGATATTGCGGAATTTGTAGCTTGATGCATTGTTTGTCAGCAGGTGAAGATTGAACATCAAAGGCCTGCAGGAATGTTAGTACCTTTGGAAATTCCACAATGGAAATGGGAAGACATAACCATGGATTTTGTGAGTGGATTACCTCGAACACAGCGAGGACATGACTCCATATGGGTAATAGTAGACCGGTTAACCAAGTCAGCACATTTCTTGCCGATTAAGACTACTTACCGAGCCTCTCAGTATGCCGAGTTATTTATTTCGGAGATTGTGAAACTTCATGGCGTACCTGCTAGTATTGTATCCGATCGTGATCCGATCTTCACCTCCCACTTTTGGAGAGCTTTTCAGAAGGCTTTGGGGACAAGATTAAAGATGAGCACGTCCCATCATCCTCAGACAGACGGACAATCCGAAAGAACTATTCAGACGTTAGAGGACATGTTGCGGGCATGTATCCTAGAAGATGGAGGAAGTTGGAATGACCACCTACCACTGATTGAGTTTTCTTACAACAACAGTTACCATTCTAGTATTGGAATGGCACCTTATGAAGCCCTGTATGGTAGGAAGTGTAGAACCCCACTTTGTTGGGCTGAGGTTGGAGATAAAAGCATTTTAGGACCCGAGATCATTCAGGAGACGACTCTAAAGATTAAATCCATTCAGGATAAAATGAGGACAGCACAAAGTCGTCAGAAAAGTTATGCTGATAGGAGGCGAAGACCCTTAGAGTTTGAGGAAGGAGATCATGTATTTCTTAAGGTTACACCCAAGTTGGGATTAAGAGGAGCATTCCGAACTAAAAAGCTTTGTCCAAGATATGTTGGACCCTTTCAGATACTTCGTCGTGTTGGCCCGGCAGCTTATCAGTTGGCGCTGCCACCGGCTATGTCAGGGTTACATGACGTATTTCACGTCTCTCAGCTGAGGAAGTTTATCCCTGATCCTTTTCAACCAGTGGAGTTAGACAGCATTAATTTGAGATCAGACTTGACTTTTCAACCTGAGCCAGATCAGATAATTGATCGCGATGTTAAGACCTTGCGAAACAAAGAAATCCCTATCGTTAAAGTGGTATGGAAAGGTTCTCCCGACGGCGAAGCAACGTGGGAGCTAGAGTCAGAAATGCAAGAGAACTATCCCCATTTATTTTCAGGTAAATTCTAAATTTCGAGGACGAAATTTCTTTAAGGAGGGTAGATTGTAATATCCCGCTTATTAGTATCAGTTATCAGTGTTAGAAGCAATTAATAAGCGTGGTAATTTAGTAATTCATGCGATGGCAAAATTGTAAATATGTTAAAGAAGAGGATTATAAGAGAAATGGGGAAGGAAGATATTTTCATTTTCTAGTGTTTTCTTCTTCTTTCTCTCCATTAACCAGCCTTTCCCCCTCACTCTTCTCACTCTCACGCCACTCCCTCTCACTCCAATCCTTCAAGCTTCCATCAATAATCCTTGTGGAGTTGTTAGCAAGTAGTTTTGAGGATATTAGAACAATTAGAGGAAGGAATATAGAAGGAACAAGCTAGGGTTTGCAAGAACAAGCTGAACCAGCACCAATTAAGGCTTAGGTGAGCTCATTTCAGATTCTAGAACACATCTAGAGAGTTTTTGATAGATTTTTACAAGTTGTTAAAAGATTAGAGTTTACCCTAATTTCCTAGCATGTTTAATCCTTGCTCATGAGTGTTTATAACTGTTAATTTATGAAGGAAAACCATTTTATCATGTTTAGGAAGCCTGGGTTCCATTGAATGAGCAAAATTGGTGAAAATCACATTTTTATACAGGTTTTTACTGATACGGTCGCTGTAGCGACGGACTGTCGCTTGTAGCGACCAGACTGGGTTATTCCCTGCCTAGCCGCGCTTGTAGCGACCGCACTGGCGCTTGTAGCGACGGCTTGGCGCTTGTAGCGAGGAACTGGGCGCTGTAGCGACCAAGTTCTGTCTACTGGCGCTTGTAGCGACCAGGAGGGCGCTGTAGCGACCAGCCCTGGACAGTTCAACCTAGTTGAGCTGTTCTGGGGGTCCTGGTTCGCGCGGGCAAGGCTTTTTGGGAACTGATTTCTTATAACATATTTTAGAAACTTAAACCACCATTTTAGTTCATTCCAAAGGCTTCCAAAGATTGAGAAAATTACATGGGCAACGATTATACAAAGCTTGGAAACTTGTGAATTATGAGTATGTGGTTAAGTAAGCCCTAAGAGTGACATATGAGAACGATATGTCTACAACCTTGAATAGGTTAACAGGAATAGAATTAATTTCAAATAAGTTAAGGGTAGCTTAACAGGATTCCCTAACCAGGCAGATTACAGGATACCTTAGTCAGTGGGACTTAATTCCCTCGAATCAGGCACAGTTACAGATTATTAGGACGTGCCTCAGTGCTCACGTCAGAGTGACATTGGGGGAACACGTGTCAGTTTTATCAGGAAATGCATAATCATATACCAGGAATAATAATTAATAATCAGGACAAGCTTTGTGTCTTCTGTTCTCTCGACCAGTTAGAGAGAACAGGGGGTTTCAGCATTTCTGAAACGGACAGGAACTTTCCGTGAGGATAACCACACAGAGTTACAGTGTGTCTCCTGTGCTCTCGACCAGTTAGAGAGGACGGGGGGTTCCAGATGGAATGGGCAGGAATCTTCCGCGAGGATAACCACACACTTAGGCAAGAGGAGTCCGGTGTTAGCCTGATATGATAGGATTTTCACCGGTTATCAGGGGAATGTGCTTCGGGGTTACTCCACCCGGGGGCATTCCGTAAAATGAACCCAGATAATAATGTTTGTTCAACGCTAACAGCTAACTTAAAGTATCAGTTATTATTCTATTATATTATCAGTTAGGAAATATTTATTCAGATAATCATTAGACATCAGACAACAGTTATCATACGGTGATCCTAGGTCTCCCCTTGATCACCAGATCAGCAGGATTAGCCAGATGACCCTCTATGGGCAAAGTTAAGTTTTGGCGATCCTAGGTATTCCCAAGATCGCCGAGGTAGGCACGGCGACTCTAGGTTCCCTGAGGTTGCCAAACAGTAGGTAGGGTAGGAGCTCACTGAGACATTATGTCTCATCCCTTTCCTTCTGGTGCAGGTTCTTCTCAGGTGGCACGTCGCAAAGGTAAAGAGAAAGCTACAGATTGACCGTGCCGTATTATGTTTCGTCATGTGGATGTTGTAACATGATGTATATATATATTTCGAAAGATGTCTGTATCGGATCTTGAGATGTAATATAAACTTGTGTATTTAATAAACAACTTTTCTGTATTGTATTTAATGTATCCAGTACGAAATTTTAATACTCGTAAGAGATCCTAGGCAATCTCTATATGGGTGTTACAGAAATAAAATTAATAAGTTGTTAAAAAAAGAGTTTCATTTCATCGATTCACATTTTGTTTAGGCAAAATAGAAATTAAAGTTAAAATAAAAAGAAAGGGAAGTAAAAGGCTGAGGGGGCAAAGGACCTGACCCATGACCCAGTAAACCACAAACTCAAACCCTATTGAGTGATACAAATAAATTGTACAAAAGTGTGGTACAAAAAAGAAAAGCAACCCTAAAACAACCACTGTCACGGACAATCCAGCGAACCCACGTATGGGCGCGAAACCAAATTGCAAAAAAACGCATAGTGAATGTTCAGAGCATTTAAGAAGACGTATGAATCGTGTGTCAACACAGAAACGATTCAAGTTCCAGCAACTCCCTGTAAACTACCAGCAAGTTATAAACGTCCTTTCAGGCAAATCCAACCACATACGTACCAACACCGGTTCGCCTAAGTCTTCAAACAGAAATCATAAGTCAGTCGTTGTCCAGATTAAGGGATGAACAAACGACGAACCTCCATCATAGTCCACCGACGGCGCATGAAGCAACCACATCGGATATAGTCCTTAAGGTATGATGAACAACTACTACTGTCAACACGTAGCGTCTACACACCTAACCCTTTCGAGCATCATCAGGCGAAGCAAGTTTTATTGAATACATATCAAGGGATGCATCCAAAAAACATAGCGTAGATAAACAGAACCAGAGAACCATATCTTAAATCCACAAAAATTGAATTCAAAATTTTCCTTAACAAAAACATTATAATGATATCATTCAAAAACAAATAGTACCGAACTTTGAAAATCAATTTCTTAAACCACCTATTCAAACTAAAAATAAGTTAGGATACATAACTCTGAGATAAGTTACTCCAATTAATAATCAATTATAAACAATAAATTTCACTAATTCATTATTCATGCGACAAATATTTGTTGCCAATAAATATTAAAAAAACAAGAGACAAATATTTTTCACTAGTAGATATTAAAAAGCATGTAACATCCCGCTTCAGAGTTAAATATTTATCAGTGTCGAGACGACGTATCAGAGATATTTTAAGAGAAGGGCAATTTGGTAAATTACCGCCCAAGGAATTATAAAAGGGGAAAAACCCCAAAATTTCCTCATTTCCCCATTCTTCTTCTCTCTCTAAAGTTCATAAACTTCTCTCCCTCTCTCTCTAAGGCACACGCCCATCCCCTCTTGCCACCATCCATCAAATTTTCTTTGCAAAGCTCTTGGGTCACAAGCAAGCTAGCTTTGGGGAGGCTTGGAGCAAGAAAAGAAGTTAAGGAAGAATCAAGAAGGAGGAAGGACCAAGCTAGGGTTTTAAGGAAAAGTTGGCAAGTAAGCAATCAAGCATTAATCAAGGTTTAAGGTGAGCTCCCTAGGGTTTTAGAACCCACCATGAGTGAGTTTGAGTGTGTAATTTTATCTTATGTTAAGTTAATGATTTAGTGCCCTAATCTCTAATACTTGTCAATTCCTTGTTCAATTATGTTAAAACTGTTTAATTGCAAAAGAAAAATCCTTTTTAACATTTTTGGGAAGCTTGAGTAAGTTGGAATGAGTTGAAATGGTGAAAAATGCAATTTCTGAACATTTTCTGAACTGTCATGGTCGCTACAGTGACCAGTTCGTCGCTGCAGCGACCAAGCTTATTTTGTTACGGCAGCCCGTCGCTATAGCGAGCTCACCAGAAACAGCTTGGTCAGCTGAACTGTTTCGGGTGATCCTGCGCGTGTAAGCAAGGTTTTTTGCAACCATGATCTCAAAAACATTTAAGAATCAATGAACACCATCTTACCTCATTCTTAAGGCTCCCAAAGGATAAAATCATTTAAGAAAACAAGGTTTAGACAATGTGTTAGAGAGTCGGGGAAAAAGGTTATTTAAGTTATGGAAGCTTTTGTTCAAAGTTTAATCTTTGAGAATGGTGTATGCTAAGGTTATGATTAGAACCCCTTAAAGAGTTAATGAGAATGAGAATGTACCTAGGATAGCAAGTTTAAGATGCACTCAATTAAGTGTGCGTAAGCACAAGGAATGATTCAATATTCAAAGTTTCAGAACCTTATATTATAGGTTAAGCATCACACAATTAATTAGTGATGAATGCATTAGATATGCACAGAGATTAGGTAATGTATCAGATTTACATATGAGTAACAAGTTAAGAATTTAATTATAAAGATTACACGTGTTCAGCAGACTCCGGATTATGCCGGATGTGATTTCTCCGAAAGGGCTATCCAGACGTAAGATTACAAGTTATATGTGTGTGTGTATATATATATATATATATATATATATATATATATAAAGAATAATAAGAACAAGTTAATAAAAGGACTAGATGTGTCTCCTGTATTCTCGCTAGTTAGAACGCAGGGGGTTAAATACTAAGTTGGAATGGTGAAGTTACCATCTGTGAGGATAGCTACACATCCAAGTCAAGAAAGTTAAATGTGTCTCCTGTCTTCTCGTTAGTTAGAATACAGGGGGTTCCGAGTAAAAGCTGGAATGGTGAAGTTACCGTCCGCGAGGGCAGCCACACAAAAGTAAGAGGAGTCCGGTGTTAGCCTGATATGATAGGAATTTCACCGGTAGCAGGGAGATGTATTCCGGGGTTACTCCACCTGGATGCACTCCATAAAATGAACCAAGATAATGTATTGTTTGTTCAAAGCTAACTTCTAACTTATGTTATGAGAAAGATGAATGTGTATATATATTATATACTAATAGATAAGACAAAGTAGTCATCAGACTAAGTATAAGATTATCTATATGATAAGCATATGATAAGAGACATATAGCGATCCTAGTCTTCCCTTGATCGCAAGATATGTAGAGACTGACGGCGATCGTAGGTTTCCCCGAGATTGCCAAGAGTTAGTGCATGGCGACCCTAGGTTTCCCCGAGGTTGCCAACAGTAGGTTGGGCTGGAGCTCACTGAGACATTATGTCTCATCCCAATCCTTCTGGTGCAGGTTTTCAGGTAAGCAAGAGGTTCACGATGAAGTTCTACAAGGGAGACGCTGAATGGAGTGCAGATGCTCGTCTTGTACCAGCTCAAGAAGTTGTCAGACAATATATAAGTGTATTTTTATGGTACTTGATTGGTCGTGTATACGAGCATGTTCGTATTCATTCAGTTGTATTGTATTATTATTATTGAAAATTTTGATGTATCTAGTATCAGACTAATACACATGCTAAATATTCTAGACAATTTAGTATGGGTGTTACAATTGGTATTAGAGCAGGTCGATTCAGACCGTGCCATGGGTCATTAAAATTCAATAAAGTAGTGGGACCATTGGGTTCCGGATAATGTTCTAAATGTCACATCTAGTTGAGCCTGATCAACTCAATCTAGTATATGATAGTTAGGATAAATGTCCTAGAGCTGAATGTGACCAAGGAGGAATAAAGTTTATGAAGAGCGAAGTTTATGGCGTCTAAATTTTAAGACAGGAATTAGCAAAGGAGTAACCAATGCCAAATGGTGGCCATCAAACCGTAAAGTAACGAAGCCTGTTAGTGGCAAAGTTTCAGAAACATAAGAGCTATTTAAAAAGTAAGGTGAAGTACCTCAACCCAGTTGGACGCGTCGTTGGACGATTCCTCGTCTGCGGAAGACATAAGGATTAAGGAATCATGGGATACTCTAAGGAATGACTTGGAACCTTGACGGGAACCGCAGGTTGAGAAGTTAAAGTGAGGTGTGGACTAAGTAACAATTCTGAGTACAGAGTTAAGGAATTGCAGTACCAAACCTAGAGACTCGAAATGAGGAATTATCGGTCGATTATCGGAACCTCTAGACTCCCAGCAAAGATAGAATATGTAAGAATCGAAGGACTCGCGCACTCGAACCGGACGAGATTTAATATCCAAACCGTTAAGCAGTGACGTCTCGAACTTATCATAAGTTCTAACAGGAAATTTTAAGCAGTGACGCAGAATAGCAGTAAGTAGTGACGTCTCGAACTTATCATAAGTTCTAACAGGAAATTTTAAAAGTTAAGCTGAGGGATACTTTAAACCTCGAAGTTCGTGAGGGATGGAAATCAAAGCAGTTTAAGAGTATGTGGTAATATATAAGAAGGATGTGTTCCTACTAGGTTAAGTCTTAAGCGAATGAAGTCACAACTAGTAAGGTAACCCAGCTATTTTAGCTCCATAATTTCAAGTAGACTTGAAGAGTAAGTTTAGCCAAGAAAGAATTATTCATGAGGCAACAATAGTAAAGGTTGTGGTTGCGAAATAATATTTTTGGATTCAAAGCATTGGTCAGAAGTGACAATGCAGTGGCATATGAGTTTATTTCATGTTGTACCCACGTTATGTCAACATGTCACATGTACCAGACTATGTTTAATAATGCATATTTATCAGGCAAAGTTTATGCTACTCAGACAGTAGTGTAATATATTTCAGTTATGGGAAATGCGTCAGTAACTGAGGTACGCAGATCAGAAATTATTCGTAGTCTACAGTAAAAGGCTACGCGAGTCAGGGTTATTAATAAAGGACTAAAAGTTTAGGCATGCTATTTTGGTAGCGGTCAGAGTAGAGTTTTTCCTTTCGAAAACAAGGTTCTTGAACTCAACGTTCAGAATGAGAAATGAGTTTATAATATCGACAAAAGTAACCATGATTTATGTTGTGGAATAATGTATACTCAGGGAATAAACATGAGTTAAGAATAAGAAGAAGAACTCCAGCTGATGTGGTATTGTCTCAAGTATTTTTTATTAAGAATGATGTCACATTAGTTAGACATGGCTGATGTGATGTATTGTGTACCTGTTAGTAGTGTACATGTACTCGATCATGTATGTAAGCTATGTGCTTTAAATTGTATTATAGTGTTATGTGAGGCGGCTTATACCACTCATCACTTGGACTAAACTCCCATAAGTTTGGATTTATCGGTAAAGAAAATATTAATGCTATGATTAAGGAATATCTTGATGATGCAAGATTGTCAGAATCCTAGAAAGGAAGAAAGTTCCTAAGACTTTCAGATGCGCGTTATCGTTGATTAGTTAAAGCGGAGCACGAGTAGCTTATAAGATTTCTCGAGCCCTTAAGGATTCCGCAGTGAGAACGGAAGTGATGCTTACAGTTGTGATGAGTGTTACACCAGGATGTCAGAAAGAAAGGAGCAGGTACCATACGTGATGCCTCCTCCTTGTGTCGGTAGTGGAGGTAGTTGCAGTAGTCTTTACTTCCAGTCGAGAATACTCAATGTCAGGTGTTTTTCAGTGTAAGGATAATTCTATACAAAGAATGTTACGATTGTAACTGTAAGATGTCGTCTTACGAGGCAAAAGTCAAAGACAAGAATTCATTGGAA
The DNA here is from genome assembly GCA_018208015.1 of Medicago ruthenica. Lineage (NCBI taxonomy): Eukaryota > Viridiplantae > Streptophyta > Magnoliopsida > Fabales > Fabaceae > Medicago > Medicago ruthenica. Next base: position 68,761,117 of record CM031373.1, on the reverse strand, counting down.
TTAAATTGTAGTGCAGTTAACTTTCGAGGAATGGAGTTATTTAAGGAAAACAAGAATGACCGATGTCGTCAGGGTAAGACCATACAGACAATGAAGGAAACTTATGGGTTCATTAAGAGTATCTGATGCTTTATAGCCTTAAGATGGATTCACACGAAGTGTGTGGGCGAGAGGCATAGTCAAATGAGTCGGGTATTGCTTTAGACAACCGCGCGCCCTATTATGTAAGAATCATGTAATGTGCAGCAAGCCTCTCAATTATGGAAGAGATTGTCAAATATTTTTGACTTACAGCAATGGAAGTCGTGGCTATGGAAAAGTTCTAACCATCCAGGTTTAATAGAGGTTCATGAGTATTCCATATGTCAGACCCTAGAATAGCCATGGAGTCCGATAAGCAAGTTGAGTGGAGAATTGGCTAGTAGATCGAAAGAAGTATGAAGGATCCATTCATATGTGATCTCAAGAGGATTCTAAAATTTCGAGGACGAAATTTCTTTAAGGGGGGTAGAGTGTAACATCCCGCTTCAGACTTAAATATTTATCAATGTCGAGACGACGTATCAGAGATATTTTAAGAGAAGGGCAATTTGGTAAATTGCCACCCAAGGAATTATAAAAGGGGAAAAACCCCAAAATTTCCTCATTTCCCCATTCTCCTTCTCTCTCTAAAGTTCATAAACTTCTCTCCCTCTCTCTCTAAGGCACACGCCCATCCCCTCTTGCCACCATCCATCAAATTTTCTTTTCAAAGCTCTTGGGTCACAAGCAAGCTAGCTTTGGGGAGGCTTGGAGCAAGAAAAAAAGTTAAGGAAGAATCAAGAAGGAGGAAGGACCAAGCTAGGGTTTTAAGGAAAAGTTGGCAAGTAAGCAATCAAGCATTAATCAAGGTTTAAGGTGAGCTCCCTAGGGTTTTAGAACCCACCATGAGTGAGTTTGAGTGTGTAATTTTATCTTATGTTATGTTAATGATTTAGTGCCCTAATCTCTAATACTTGTCAATTCCTTGTTCAATTATGTTAAAACTGTTTAATTGCAAAAGCAAAATCCTTTTTAACATATTTGGGAAGCTTGGGTAAGTTGGAATGAGTTGAAATGGTGAAAAACGCAATTTCTGAACATTTTCTGAACTGTCATGATCGCTACAGCGACAAGTTCGTCGCTGCAGCGACCATGCTTATTTTGTTAGGGCAGCCCGTCGCTATAGCGAGCTCACCAGAAACAGCTTGGTCAGCTGAGCTGTTTTGGGTGATCCTGCACGTGTAAGCAAGGTTTTTCGCAACCGTGATCTGCAAAAACATTTAAGAATCAATGAACACCATCTTACCTCATCCTTAAGGCTCCCAAAGGATAAAATCATTTAAGAAAACAAGGTTTAGACAATGTGTTAGAGAGTCGGGGAAAAAGGTTATTTAAGTTATGGAAGCTTTTGTTCAAAGTTTAATCTTTGAGAATGGTGTATGCTAAGGTTATGATTAGAACCCCTTAAAGAGTTAATGAGAATGAGAATGTACCTAGGATAGCAAGTTTAAGATGCACTCAATTAAGTGTGCGTAAGCACAAGGAATGATTCAATATTCAAAGTTTCAGAACCTTATATTATTGGTTAAGCATCACACAATTAATTAGTGATGAATGCATTAGATATGCACAGAGATTAGGTAATGTATCAGATTTACATATGAGTAACAAGTTAAGAATTTAATTATAAAGATTACACGTGTTCAGCAGACTCCGGATTATGCCGGATGGGATTTCTCCGAAAGGGCTATCCACACGTAAGATTACAAGTTATATGTATATATATATATATAAAGAATAATAAGAACAAGTTAATAAAAGGACTAGATGTGTCTCCTGTTTTCTCGCTAGTTAGAACGCAGGGGGTTCTAGACTAAGCTGGAATGGTGAAGTTACCATCCGTGAGGATAGCTACACATCCAAGTCAAGAAAGTTAAATGTGTCTCCTGTCTTCTCGTTAGTTAGAATACAGGGGGTTCCGGGTAAAAGCTGGAATGGTGAAGTTACTGTCCGCGAGGGCAGCCACACAAAAGTAAGAGGAGTCCGGTGTTAGCCTGATATGATAGGAATTTCACCGGTAGCAGGGAGATGTATTCTGGGGTTACTCCACCTGGATGCACTCCATAAGATGAATCAAGATAATGTATTGTTTGTTCAACGCTAACTTCTAACTTATGTTATGAGAAAGATGAATGTGTATATATATTATATACTAATAGATAAGACAAAGTAGTCATCAGATATCAGAAAGTGATCATAGACTTCCCCTCGATCACTAAGTATAAGATTATATATATGATAAGCATATGATAAGAGACATATAGCGATTCTAGTCTTCCCTTGATCGCAAGATATGTAGAGACTGACGACGATCGTAGGTTTCCCCGAGATTGCCAAGAGTTAGTGCATGGCGACCCTAGGTTTCCCCGAGGTTGCCAACAGTAGGTTGGGTTGGAGCTCACTGAGACATTATGTCTCATCCCAATCCTTCTGGTGCAGGTTTTCAGGTAAGCAAGAGGTTCACGATGAAGTTCTACAAGGGAGACGCTGAATGGAGTGCAGATGCTCGTCTTGTACCAGCTCAGGAGGTTGTCAGACAATATATAAGTGTATTTTTATGGTACTTGATTGGTCGTGTATATGAACATGTTCGTATTCATTCAGTTGTATTGTATTATTATTATTGAAAATTTTAATGTATCCAGTATCAGATTAATACACATACTAAATATTCTAGACAATTTAGTGTGGGTGTTACAAAGCACGAGACACATTTATCTCTGATAGATAAAAAAATCACGGACAAATACTTATAGCTGATAAATACATATAATAAAAGAAAAATATCATTAACTGATACATAAAAAACACGGGATAAATATTTGTCAATGATATACACAAATATATATTCATTAATAAATATTAAAAAAATAAAGTAAAAAATACTGTTATTGATACTAAAAAAGAAAAACAAGAGATAAAAATAAAAATAACACAAGACAAATATTCATCACTGAAAAATATTAAAAAAGACAAATATTTGTCTCTTATACATAAAAAAACATGAGATATATATTTTCAATAAATAAATAAAAAAAACATGTGTAATATTTACCCCCTAATACACAATAAAATGTGGAACAAATATATATCACTAGAAAAAAAGAGTTATTTTTCATTGATACATAAAAACACGGGACAAATATTTGACAGTGCTAAATTAAAAAAAAATATATGTCACAAATATTAATCCCTGAGTCATCTCCCAAAAAAAAATTAGTCACTGAATCATGAAAAGAAAACACGGGGAAACTATTTGTCATTGATAAATATTACTTTTTTCAAAACCAAAGTAATGCAAGATTCATTATCCAAATTCATTAAAAAAATGAGAAATACAAAGAAAGAAAAGGGAAAATAGTTCAACACCTTTTCAAAAAGAATTAAATCTAAAGTTATGCAAGTCTAACTTTTTTCTTATGTATTTTAGGTTAATATTATCAGGAAGAAAAGGAAACCAAACAAAAGAAGAAAATGCTTTCCTAAAAAAAAAATGTTAAGACAATGTTAGATGACCTAACTTTATAAGTTAATTGATCATGACCACACTCTTTAGGCTTATGGATATTCAATTCAAGTTTTGGCGACATTGATGGCTCCGCTAGGGTTCTCATAGCCAGAGCGGCGAATCCATTTTTGTTTCAATTCATTCACGTCAATTCACCAATATTCACCCATCTCAATTCAACACCAATCTCATCTTAATCCATTGGATTGGATTGGATTACATTTTCACTCCAATCTTGAATTTAGTGGCTTATGTTCTCCAATTCTCTTTCATGTGTTCATCAAATTGGTTACCAATTAACGTTCACGTGCTTGGTTCTAATTGCTAACAAGGTTTCACTTCTGTTTCATACCCTTTCTGTATCGCGAGTCTTGCCATGACATTTGATTGGCAAACTGAACTTGCGGTTTCGGTGTTTCCTTCCTCAATCGTGCAGGCCTCTCTTTCATCATATGTCGTGGTTGCTCCTCCAAAACCTCTTTCTTTTACACAGGCTGTCAAAGTTTCTCATGTACATTTCTCTGAACCGCTCCTAACACCTTCAATTCGTGGTGACACACTTTCGATTAAGATTATGCATGATGCTTATATCCGAGGGTTAGAAGCTTGTAAGGTTACCCTTCGGGGCAGACTAGTATTGAACAAGGGGGACAAACCATACTCCTCCAAGGATATTGCCGCAAAGCTGCAGAAACTCTGGAAGACGGATGGACAGTGGCGTATGCTTTCTTGGGCCATGGGTATTATGAGTTCTCTTTTGCTATCTACGAAGACTTGCGAGTAGTATAGGCATTAGGCACGGTCAATTTGAAGCCGGGTGTGATGCATCTATTTGAATGGACGAAAGACTTTAACGCTCATACACAACAGCAAACACATACTCAAGTTTAGATACGGCTGTGGGAATTACCGCAGGAATATTGGATGGAGAGAACTTTGTATGAAATAGCAGGGGCTATCGGGACACCGTTGTTAATTGATAATTTTACTAAGAACAGGTTGTTTGGTCACTATGTCAGGGTCTTGGTGGACTTAGACCTTTCCGAAAACATTTTTTATGAAGTTATGGTGGAACGGGAAGGTTATGTATTTCAGGTAGAAATTGAATATGAGGGGCTGCCTGAATTCTGCACTCAAATTAAAAGTATTGGCCATAGTTTAACATCTTGCCGGTGGTTACATCTGAAAAGATCAGACGAAACAAGAGAAAATTCTTCTAGTTGACAAAGGGAAAAAAACTGAACATTATCAGAAGCAGCCTACGCAAGGATGGAAATCAAAGGATAATACTTCCAGTATTGGCCCCTCCAAAGCTTTTGAGGCTCTGACACAAGTTGCGCCTCCTCCTCATCAGAAGGAGGTGCACGCAGATCATGGGACTGATTTTGCAGACGAACAGATAGAGAGGGCAAGCACTGATGTACCCGTTACTCATACTGAGCAGCCAACATACCATATTGATGCGCATGAGACAGCAACCACAGGTCATGTGGCTACATCTACTGTTGCACAACAAATACAATGTGACCCAGCTGCTGTTCCAGCGGCCATCACATAAGTTCCAAAGGAGGCTCCAAAAATTACTGACTTGACCACCAATGTAGACGCATTAGAGGTAGTTCATGAACCACATACCCATAAGGAAGACACTTCTTTTCACTTTGCTTTGGCGAATGTTTCGGATGAGATTGTGCGGCCCCGCATTGATATGGTTGCTCAACTAGAAAGGCCAATTTTGGAACGTGTGGCACTGGTGATAGATGCAGTAGAGGTCGTTCAGCAACCACATACCCATAAGGAAGACACTTAGTTGGGATGTCTTGACGTCTCCTGTTGTCTTTCATTGCTTTTGATTCAGCGAAAAAATATAAGTTAATTGATAAATATTAAGAAAACACTCAATATTAAAAAAACTCAGGAAACATATTTGTAACTGATACATAAAAAAATACGGGACTAGTCTTTATCACTGTTTTTTATGAGGTTTTATCAGTGATAATTATATGAAAAAATAGGACAACTATTTGTCAATAATAAACACATAACATATATTTGTCATTATAAATATAAAAAAAGAGGACAAATATTTATCAATGATACATAAAAAATTTGAGTAAAAATTTATTTATTGATAAATAAACACTATTAAAATATTATTCATTGATACATTAAAAAAATATGGGAGTAATATTTTCCATTCGTAAATCTAGAAAAACAAACAAACAAGGAACACATATTTGTGATTGATACATTAAAAAAAGGCAAATATTTTTTGTAGACAAATATAAAAAATAATGGAAATATATTTAACACTAATAAATATAGAAAATATAGGACACAAATTTATCATTGCGACATAAGAAAATACGGACAAATTTAAAAAAAACATGGGATAAATGATTTTCTTTGATAAATAAAAAACAAACAAAAAAATATATTTAGAGATTGAAAAATAGTAGCCTATCACCCGTGCATTGCACGGGTTAACACACTAGTTTTCTTTTTTAAAGAAAAAGGCATAGATGAATGTACTTATAATCTTCGTCACCAAAGTCTGCATCATAAGGAAACAATATATAGTTGTTGGATAAACCTCCAGAGGGTTAGATCAAGTTGAATAGTGATGGTGCTTGCAAGGGAAATGATGCTTTCGGATGTGGAGGGCTATTTTGCAACTCAAATGGGCGATGGATCAAAGGCTACACAATGAAGATTGGGTCGTTTGCGCTTCATGCAAAAATGTGGGACTTGTATCTTGGTTTGGAGTTGGTCTGGCGAGACAATATTCACATCTTATTGTCGAGAGTGATTCAAAGGTTTTGATTGACATGATCTTGGATAATTGCAACTTCAACAGAAAATTGCCTACTTTGGTGAGGCGCATTCAAAGTCTTTTAGCTTTGAATTGGCATACTCATGTTCGTCATACCAAGCGCGAGGGAAACATAAGTGCATATTGACTTGCTAATTACAGTCTCTCTATGAGTTCATTTAGTTTTTCTATGTGTCTCCTCCTAATGATAATGGTTTGATTTTTAAGGATTTATTTGGGGCTTCTTTATCCTGAAGTGTTCGGCCAGTTACTTAGTTTTTGTTTTTGTTTGGGCTTAGGCCCTCATTTGTATAAAAAAAATTACAATGACTTTTTTTTTACAAACACATTGAATCAAATCACACGAAGTGGATATTTGTAGAGATAGTTTCTTCAATTAATTTTAAAATATTACATCATGAGTAAAACAATTTCTATGTTTTTTTTAAAGAGGGGCCTAGTCCCAAACAGAAAAACAAAGATGAAAAAAGCTAAAAGCCTCTAGAAAAGGCACAATTACTCATCACCCTACTTCGGGACAAAATTCAAAAGATGGGACTCTTGAAGAGACTCGAGATATGTGAGACACGCAAGAGAGAACATGTTAGTTCACATGAGACAAACAATGTTTAGACGTGTCAAGTCATCAACTAGAGTAACTTTTGGTCATTAGTCAAACGACCAAAACTTGGGGGAACCCCACACAAGGTAATATAAATGCAAATGCATAAAGGTATTTATATTTTTTTATTAATAAGACAATATTTACAATTTATTAAATTAAAAAAAATACTGAATATATTTTCATTTTTATTCTTTTTTATTGTAATGAAATAATTATTGTGAATATTTTTATCATATCTATTTTTTGTTTAAGGGTATTTATGTCATTTAGTAAACACACATGTCTTTCATATCATTTTCTATCCTACCAAACTTCTAAATAATCATTTTATTTTTTCTCTCTCTTTTACTTTCTTTTATTTTCTCTATCTTTTCTCCATCAACCAAACAAAGCGTAAAGAAAGTAAAGAGTAAGCTGTCCCTATTTGTTTTTCCAGAGACTAAAAGTGATTTCTAATTTTATTAGAAACTAAATTGGGTCTCGCAATTTTTTCATAGATAAAGTGAGTTTTCTTTATTTTTTAAACAAGTTTTCACTTTAAATGACGTATTGTGATTAACTAAAAAAAAATATTTCCTTTTTTATAAGCTCTTTTTTATATTTCCTTGTATTTTGATTTTAATTAACTATAAAACATTTTTTCTTCTCAAAAAATATTTTTTATTAAATTAAATTTCAATAGTATTCTTATCTATTAGTCTGTCTATTCAGTTGTACGAAACAATAGAGAGATCTCGTATCTTGCTGAGCAATAGAGAATGGGACATCTTGTCTATCTTTCTTTGTATCTAATTGTATGAAAACCAAATTACCAGAATGTTGAGAAAAATATAATATAAAAAATTGTAGTAAGGAAATTTTAGAGAGAAGGAAGAGAGAAGAAAAAAAATGAGAAATTAAAGTGGAATGATGAACTCACAAGAGATTGTTTATACAGAGAAAAAAAATTGATTGTTGGTGCATTATCGGCGAAATCGGATCAATGTATTACAACTCGTTATCATTTATTTGTGTATTAAAGAGGACTGACCAGCTTGCATACACAACTATATTATTATCACTTGGAGCATTTTAATCTAACCGTGCAAACTCATTGTGCACGGCACGCGGCCAGAGTTGGTCGCGCTCGCGCACTACAGTTGGCATCGAGTTTAGATTAGCATCCAAATGAGAGTTGAAGTTTCAATCACTTTTTTCCCAATCAACATTTATTTCTTAAAATTGTAAAGCTTGATCAATGTAATCTCTCAAATATGTGAAATTGAAATTATATTCAGTCCCTTAAATTGAACATCGGTCACTTAAGTCCTGTTTCTAAATTTTGCATCATGATTTTAGATGTTTTATGTAAAAGCACAAAGAAACCCATTATTGCGACCCCTAAGAATACCTTGACAAGCAGTTTTATTTCCAGCATTAATCACTAAACTATCTTTATTAAAAGAAACTTTAACATAATTGTTATGAATGCCATTATAGAAGTTATGGAGATACAAAGCCATGTCACAGTTGAAGAAAGAGCGAGAAAGAAAAAATGCCAAAGTTAAAATTAATCATAAACATTAATTTATCATTCTCTAAAAATTTACTCTTTCAAAAAATGTGAAAGATTTTACCATTTTCCCCTATATTTTCAACCCTCCAAAACCTTCATTTTCCCTCCCCTTCAAACTCCCAAACAAAGCCTTAGAGAATACGATTGAAGCCTTTTGGGGAGCAAAAAAGTGGCAATCAACTCTTGGAAACAAGATTTGAGGGCTAAAATTCATATTTTAAATGTGCAATTTCCCAATATCTATTGTAATGCATCTCCTTATTATGAGTAGATAAATCTCTATTGATTACGATGTAGATGAACCTCTTTGGATTACTTGAACTATGTAATTCATGAGTCCTTTTATGCAATTGAATGTGTATGATGATTCAGTTATTTTTGTGCTTAATGATTTTCTTTATCTTATCAATTTGAAATTTAATTTAGGGAATATTCTGCTACTGACCATATGTTTTTTTAACCACAAAGAGGATAATTGTTCGTTAGATGGTGACTTTAGGAATATTAAATCGTCTACAAGTGATAAGAAAAATTATCGTTCATTCATGCTTTTGATAACACTATTTCACCTAATAAATGGGACTTTTGATAACAGTAGTTCCTATTTTTAGCTTCTTCGATGATTGCTCAATGGACCCATCAAAATTGCTCACTTGGCAAAAAAAGCTGATCGAGAGTTATGTCCCGATCGAAAGCGTAATTGAGGGGCATGTTGAGTAACTTTCCCTCGTCAATCTAGCCCCGAACTCAAGCCCAACAAGGGGTCCAAAATACACCTTTGGCTCAATAGACCAATATCGAACAAAGGCCCAACTAAGATTCAATCATGTAAATCCCAAAACACAATGCACACCCTCTTTACTACTACAAACAAATGTTGTTACTAGCAGAAGCTTTAGATTCCCAGGATCCATAAGTTTCCTGGTATTGATAAGCCAACGGTCGATGGTTATGAGACCCCACCATCTGTAACCGTCACCCAACGACTATCTCACATCACTCCAAGGATCTCTACATCTCGGTCTATAAAAAGAGGACTTGCAAGGTCCTACTCATGCTCAAATAACGACTTGAGGGTCGGAGTGCTTTTTGCAAATACCTCCTCTACAAACAACACTATACAGAGCTTGCCGCACACCATTCTCCTGGTCACCTCATATCAAATTTGTTAGTCCTTTTTCAACAAGAAGAGAAGGAAGTTAACAAAGCTTTTGTCTCATTATCCATTAACTCAAGATTCTCGATGACAGAAAAAGTATTGGAAACTTATCTGCTCTGTCTCATTCCCCACTTGTGATTCTCCATTCTAAATTAGTAATCATCCCCACATATGATTCATGTACTACAATGCTCAAATAATTATATCATCATCAAAAGTAAATATGTAAAAGAAACTCTCTTTCAAAAGTTACCAACTAAACACATGACATAATCAATTTAACACCATCCAACCAGGTATAAAGGAAGTGAAATAGGGAATCCAGAAACACAATCCTAGAAAAGCTTTCATTTAACTTGCATTAGAAAGCCTAAGTGGACAATACTTATTATTAATGTTATCCTATATAATTTTAAATTTTAAGAGAACTTTTCAGTTATGTTTCTTTTTTAAAAGATAATAATAAAAGAAAACCGTAGCATATCTAGTAAAACGGTTTTTGGCTATGATATTTAGCTCCTTAAGACAAAACAGTTGAAAAGTGCTCCTTAAGTCAACACATTTTAAAATTGTTGCATATTTAGCTCTTGGAAAACATATTTTAAGCCTCACATAAAAAAGTGATTTTTTTTTTAAGAATTCAAATTAATTTACTGAAATTGAAACATGAGACCTCGAGAGAGAGGACACTCCAAAGTCTCAAGTCAACACCATCAAACCAACCTAAATAGGTTATCAGAAAGAAAGAAAAAAAGTAAAACTTATAACAGTTTTATAAATGAATTCAAATAACTTATATCTTATCACTTTCCTCTCAATTTTACACTTGCTATCTTAATTTGAAAAAAATTAATGACATATATTTTATGTCATTTCATATTATAAACTACTTCAACCGTTAATTTTATTGAACATTATAAATTCAATCAATTAGTTTATCAAGTTTATCTGTTATATATAAACTAATTTATCAACTTATCTTATAACATATATAGAACGTTAGTTTATATATGTTTTTTTACGCAATATATATGTTGAACATAAGCCTTTCCTTTTCACAAGTGGTTGAACTAACATAAAGCCAATGAAACACAAAAGGACAACATATCATAAAATCACCATAGCAACACAACACATCCTAGAATTACATAATCAATGGAGTAATATTTGCTCCATTGAACAGTACGAGCAGTTGCCAATAACGCAAGATCCAATTGGAAGCCTGAAACAACACAGAGAAGAATTATCTTCCGCAAATTGAGGTAAGAAAATATTATTAAGAAACTGATGAGTAAAATTGTTCCACTTTCAGCTGTTCTTAGAGTTGTCGGTGCTGAAATTCTTCTTCAAGCAGGTTATAAATGCCAGATAGGAGAGTGAGGTTCATACTGTAAGTTGCAACTTACCTTTTCATTAATATATTTTGCTTTCATATTTTAACTGTCAATTCATCTCGCTTACTCTTGTTCCATGAAGCCTGAATACTCCAAAATTGGTGATGTATCTGTATTATATAGTGATACTTCGCGGATCCATGCAGATATGTATACTACTGAATATTAGAATTGTTTTTAATTCTTTTCAAATATTTTATCGATTATGTACGAGATACTTAGGAATATCTTAGGAAAAATGAGTGGTATAAAAAGGGTGAGACAAGGTTATGGTACATTATTGGAGAAGTACATGATCCATTTAAGATGGTGTTGGAATTCTTGATTGACATAGTTGTCTCTTAACGAACCAGATTTATAGAAAAGATTTAATCAGTTGACATTAGACGATAATTTATTAGCAACACTTTTGAATTGTTGGCTATTGCATAGAGACAAATGTTTGTTCTTACATTTTTCAATGATGATTTTGTTGATATCCTATAATGAGTTAAAATATATTACTAGTATAAAATTGTGATTATTGTAATTATATAACGTATGAAAAATTATCAACGTCTCTTTCTTGACAATAATTTATTAACGTATTTAGGTCGTACCATATCCTTAATTTCAAAAATATTGTGTATGTGATCGTATAGCATATTCTACGTATTTGAGCTCCATACCTCTTGTTGCAGCATTAGGCTTTAAGAAGAATTGGGGACAATAAATGTTACAGGCTAAAATGGTTTGTGTAGTTTAGTTCACTTTTTTTCGATTGGTTGTTATCGTGTAGCTTAGGGAGGAGAGTAGAGGAAAAAATAGAGAAATCTTTCAACTTTTAGGAAGAGTGCTTTTGTCAAAAATGATAAATGAATGTTTGTGATTAATATATTTTTAATATTGAGAGTATTATAACAAATTAGATTGAATTTGGAGAATTTATTCTTCCCTCCAAAATCCTCCTCCAATCCAATTTTTTAGTTCTCCCAATTTAGGGAAATTTTATATTATGAATAAACCCCACAAAGTCCTCCCCTCCCAAAGCCCGTCATTCTTTCCACTTCATCCTTCTTTTTTCTCAAAGCCCTCCCCTCCCCTACTAAACTCCCAAACACACCCTTAAGGTCTGAAGGGATCTTTCACTTGCCTAAGGATTTACTTGATACTTCATTTTAATTTTATATTTATATTCGTTTTGAAATACATGAACATGACATTTAATACTTCATTATAACAATACATAAACTTCTATTTCATAAACTGAAATCTATTACAAGTTTGCAACTAGATCAATTCATGTGGTAGAGATAATGAAGAATATCCCCACCATTTTAGTATTCTCATCTCAAACTGTTTGGAAGATGTTCAGAGCCGCTATCAAAGTGAGTATTTAAATTATGTTGCTAAATTTTAATGTGTTTAAAGATTCTATTTCCTATTGCATTTTCTGACTCAGGCTCCTTAAGCTATTGCACCTAGGGCTAATTAGTAAGCACTGATCATAATTTATCAAGAAGTTGATAAATAGACACTTTTAGGTGTCCGTTAAGTCCAGCTCAGATGGCAGGTACAAGTTTGAACCCGCAATTCCCAACTTCTCAGCTCTAAGTGTGTGTGAGTGTCGCTGCTAAGCTCTTTCAAACCAAAAGAAAAATAGATACTTGTAGGTTTGTAAGTGGTACTGGTACCTAACAATGAACTACACCAGAAACATAGTAAAAATTCTTTGAAAGGAAAACATGATGTCGTCTTGCTCTTGGTCTCGAATGATATGCACAGGCTTCTTGCAATTGATTGAATTTATTTTGAAAAGACTATGAATACATGATATTATTATTGCTATAGATATAGCTTAAGAGTGATGTTAGATAGATTACTCCCATCGACATAAGCATGCTGATTTGTGATTATAGTTATATAATAATTTCAGGAGCTGGCTAACACTTCCTCTGGAAAATGGCTGCTTCTGGGGTAAACGTCGCGGAACTTGAGCTAAAGGTTATGTAAATACATGTGTTATTATGTTAGTAAAGGTCATTTGCACATAATGATGGTTGGTTCTTTTCTTATGTTAATTTCACTTCAGTCTAGCAAGCAAATGAAGAGGTTGGAATTAAGGAAGTCACATTCTTGGTGGTGGGATAGTCATATCAGTCCCAAGAATTCTAAGCAGCACTTTGAAAATCTTGAAGGTAAGCTAGCTGCCAACTACAATTGCAATGCTCTTATAACTTCTATATGTTTGCCTATTTATTTTTGACAAGTTAGTCACTAGATATTAAAAATTTTATTGGTAAATAGAATGTTAATTATTTTTAGCACACCAATTTAACTTGCAATTTTTTCATCATCTATACAACAAATGCAAACTCCTCCTTTTTCTAAGTGTCAATTTCCCTCTATTCCCCAATGCATAAACCTTTATAAAAGAAACTTATGAGTTGTGCAAAACTAATCAAGTGATCAAGGAACTGGTCACATACATTAAGGTAAGCACTATGCAGGCGATGTTTATCCAGTAATTGTTCACAGTTTGAGTTCCCTTCTATATTCATCTCAAAATAGGTAAATTAAGATGAAGTTTATCATGGACAGGGAGGTGCATCTGAGTAAATTAAGATGAAGTTATTGTTCATGAAACATCAGAAGCTCCCAAAAATACATCTGATGAGATCTTATATATATATATAGACACACACACACACACACACACACACACACACTAAACAAATGAAGAAAAGTCCGTTGCTTTTACAAGGTAATCTTGTCTTTATCATTGTTTGAGTAGCTTCTGCAGTTTTGACTCAATGAAACACTGCTAAGAAAAGCTCTTAATTCAAACTTAATTAAATGGAAAGATTAGATTTTTTCTCTTACTTTTTTTATTTTCGTCTTTGTCTATTATGATCATGTTCTCCACATATTTGGCATGATATTCTGATTTTGATGACAAAGGACTCATTGATATACCTCTAAACTCTATTTTTTATTCTTCAGGGATGAGATACTATAACGTTTTTGTCTTCTTTTTGTTTCTGATATGTACATCATATTATCTCTTATATTCAATTTAGGATCTTCATTTACTTTCTCATGCACACATGATCACATCTTTGATATCATATCTTGGAAAGAAGTGAATTCTTGTGCATTTTTTTATTCCATCATTGTGGCTTTTCTGTAGATTAGTTCAAACTCTGTAGATGTCAACTCAAGTCTAGTTATGTCGTTTCTGATGAAACATGTTCATACTAATAAATCAAATCCGAAACTAGTTCTGCTTTTCCTTGTTCTTCATTAATTCAAACTTTTGTTGCAGTTTACCAAAAAAAGTATATAGACAAATCTTTAGCATACAGTTTTATGAACTAAAAAACAACCTGAAGCAAAGTCTTTATCACTGTATATATGGCCACATGAAATCAAGTTGATAAACATTTTTTTAAAACAACCAAAAGAATTGAAGTATATTAAGATAAGAGTATAAGAGATATTCTAATCCAAATATAAAAAATCAAGCTTAAGAGAAGAAAAAGCATTAGACAATAACCAAGACCCTGCAAAACCCATCTAGCCAAAGGGACTATGACCTTCAAATACATCGTAGAGAGTCAACACACTACTCATTATATAGACACTGGTCCAACTTCAACCTAGTCACAACAACACCATAATGTGATCCAAAAACCAAAATTACACATAAATCTGACTCATTCAAAAATATACACTTATTTCTCAATAGGTCTATGTTATAGGTATATTTGGAGATCATAAGCGACTTTAAATGAAATTTTGGAAGGAAATGAAAATTTATAATAAAAAAATATATAAACATCTAAGCCCATTTGGCTATAAGAGACATAAGACCAGATCCTAATAGAAGAGATATATATTGGATCCTAATCGAAGTCTACCACTCTTTTGCATCCTTGGATTCATAAAATCAGCAGCAAGAAGATCTACAAGTGCCATATAGATTAAGATCCCAGCTGATGCTGCATTGAATATTCCTTCAACAATAAGGGCAGTTGGACTGTTCTCATCATAAACATTGCTGATCCCTAAGCCAATTCCGATTCCTACTGGAGTAGTCAAAGCAAAGAACAATCCCATAATTGTAATTGATAGACTCTTGAAATTTGCCTGCAATGATCACACACCCAATAAGTCAGTAAACAACGTAGGTTGATCTTTTATTGTTTACATAATTAAGGTGCACAAACTTTTTAAAATACAATAATTAAACACATAAACTTGTATGATTAATTTAAATATAATAAACACATGATTTGTAAGATTAGTTTTGTTTACTCTTTCAATTTTATATGATTTCATAAGGTGTGAAATATGATAACTTTTCGAGAAATGCTAATGAGTGCTTCAGGAACGCTCTTTAACAACTTTTAAATTATAAGTTTTATAAAAATTTGTGTAATAAATGCATTGAAAATTAAATTATTTGACTTTTTTAAGAAATAACTTCTTATTTTAAAATTCTCAAAGAGTGTTCTGGGTGCACTCGTTAGTAAGACCCTAACTTTTTGAACTGCAAACTTTCCATTGCTATTAAATCGTCAAACCTCTAGTTGTGGCTAGTGTGAATATTATTCAATGGAGTTATTATAAAATAGTGATTGTAAATGGTTATTTTGTTCTGCGTAGTCAAACAACAAATAAATGTTTATTAAATTTTTATTAGTCGAAATTTTTATTTTTGTCTGGAATTTCGGTTGAAGGTGATTATTAAATTTCTCATGAATCAAAAACATTTTTATATAACTTATGTTTGAGATACTGTTTTCATGATTTCCTTGATTTGAATTAGAAAAGTTCAAATTAAAGATGATGTTATGAGAAATCTTTATGCAGAAAGAAGTCCCTTTACAAATTAAGAAATATGAGCAAAAAAAAAACATATTAACGAGTGGTGCATGAAAAACATGATATATCTTTGAATAAAGAGAATATAAAAAGACATAGTTCCAAAACATGATATATCTTTGAATAAACAATAGTGGAGTTTGGCATCTTTTGAACATATGATATAGGAACAAAAACAATGGCAACCCAACAAATGCATTGGTCACACAAAGATTGAGAGGAATAAAATGTCTAGTAAAAAATAACATATAAGTCAAGATAAATACTATCTTAAAGTGTCTTATTTTTATCGGTCGAAATTACTGAAAAGTTCACGTCACCTACATTTGAAACTTCATTAAAAAAAACAACCAAGGTTTCAAAAGTCCTATCCCATCTGATCTATAGTTTTGTGTTTCACACCAACCAAACCAAACACATGGTCCCAAGCACATGGGCCCGTGAACAGTCCGAAATAGTTTGATACAAATTAAATAATTTTCTATAGTTGAGTGATATACAAACACATGTACATGGTCTCCCATGTACGCTCAGAAATAGTTTGATAATTAAATACTTTTCTATAGTTGGATGATATATATCATATGATATACCTGAGTTATACAACTTCCAAGTCCCATGCCTTCAAAGAACTGATGAAAAGTCAATGCAGCTACTAATGGCCTTATAGTTTTAGGACTCTCTGAAGCACCCAGAGAAATTCCTATTATAACAGAGTGGACAATAATTCCCAACTCCAGTACCTATAATAAAATCAAAATAATTCATTAGAATTGATTCAAACCACCATATATCATTCAAAATATGCATTATTTTGCATAAGACATGATTAAAAAAAATTGATATATTATTAGAGAGTAATTATTACTATTATTATAGATTATTCAAAAGTAGGGTTTAACTATTATATATGCATGTACAAGATTTTTACAAATACATCAAAGTATATATATCATACATAAATGTTATATAAAGAGATATAGTTAGGCGTGCACAATCAGTAATTATGGGTGCGTTTGTTTTAGCTTTAAAAAAAAATAGATTTTTTTTTTTTGGAAAAAGCTGAAACAAACTTGGCCCTATATTATTATTATTATTATTATACCTGTGTTATGACCCTATGGCGAAGAAGTTCTGATGTTGGACCCGAAGAAAGATGGGGATGTGCATGACCATGTGAAGCATGAGTATGAATATCCATGTGTCCTTCATGATCCTTCTCTACATCTGGGGTTACCTCACTCTCAACCTGTGCTGGTGCCTTTTTAGAATAATGGTTCTGAAAATAAGCAGTGGCATAAGTATCAACCATAAGAGTCCCCATAGCAGTGCACATAGCCACAAAACCGGTGAATGGAAAATCACCCCAGGGATGTTCGTTTAAACAAGGTGAAGTAAGATTCTCAAAAGCATCAGGAAGCACATGAATGAAACCGGTGGCCAAAATCACACCGGCAGCAAAGGCTTTGATGATAAAAAATATATCTTTTTCGGGGCTTAACGCCGGTATCACTTTGCCAAGAAGTGGAATACAAACACCTATTGCACTTGCAACTAATATTGACACTAAAGCTGCTATTTTGTAGCGTAGAGCTTTCGATTTGTCCCTTTCTTCATCTTCTTTATCACATGTGCATTCTGCGGCTATTAGAGTTGGGATTATAAGGAAGATCAAGATAGAGAAAACAAAGACTTTGTCATTGTTTTTGAATCCCATTTCAATGGTTAGAAACTCAAAGCATATGGGAGTGATCGGTTGAGAGAGGTGTGCAGGGAACTAGTGATGAAACGATGAAATATATATAAGGATTAGGCTATAGGGTTTTTTGTTGTAGGTCTTGGAAATGGAGATGTGAATGAATACTTAATATGTGACTTAAAGGTTACGGTTATAATGTGAATTATGCACGTAAAATGACGGCAAAAACAATGGAATTTGTTAGCATTCATATGACTAATAATGTTTCAATATTTAAAAAATAAAAAATAATGTTGTTAGAATGTCGACATAAGGGTAGCTACTAACAAGAGATTGGCTTTGAAGTGTTTTAAGTATAGAGAGGTCAACTAGCCAAAGGGGAAACTTATTGATATTATGTCGAAACTTCATTTCCACCGTGCAAAATGACGATATTTATTTCCTTTTTTTTTTTGTAGAAAATGTACAGCTCAAAATCTTATATGTATTCAAAAATAAAATAAAAAAATACAGCTCAAAGTCAGTCAACCCTTTCTGTTTCAATACTTGAAAATAGGGAATTATCTCTCAATAATAACCAATGGAAGAGAAAAAAAGGAATAAAGAATAGGGACCATCAAAGAAAAAATGTACATATCTACAAAAAAAAAAAGGTTACTTTTCAAGCTGATTGAAGTTTTGGAAGGTGCCGTGCTACACAATGCTAAGATGAGTTTAGAATCTTTGGATATGCACCTGATTCAGAATTGAAGTTTCGATCACTTTTTCTTTATAGTTCGATTCGAATTATAATTATAAGTACATGAAAATTGCTTTATTCGTCCTCACGTTGCTCAGCCACTAAAAATAAGTAATTCAGAAGTTACAACCCGATAAAAAAACGATCGGACTGTAACTCCCGAAAAATATGTGCGATCAAGAGTAACAACTTACAAATCAATAAATCCAAGGGGTTTTGAGCAACTTAAGAGGTGGATAAAGCAATTCTCAAAATAAAGAACAAATTAACCGCACTTAGTATGGATATTATCTCGGGCCCTGTTAGCCTGGATTTTTGAACATGCATTTCGACAGGAAATATGGTTACGAAGATCACGAAATTCTCTAAGTACAAGTGGAAGTACAAGTATTTCGACAAGAGTTATGAGAAGGTTTTTGACAAGTGTTTGTTCACTTTGACTGATGTTAGCCTGTATTTTCAAGTGTGTATTTCGACAGGAGAAATGGTTATGAAGCCATAAAATTCTATAAGTGCATGATACAACATAAGCTTTTCGACTAAGATGGTATCCAGAGTTGCAGATTCTCTAAGTCCAAGACAAAGGCATGATGATTTCGACAAGTCTAGTTCGACATACTCTGATTTCGACATCAAGAAGGCTTCGACCAGTACAAGATTTTGACAGGTTTCTTTGGTTCAAATTGAAGATTCAAATCCTTAATTGAAGAGGCAGGAATTAAAGAGCCAAACACGTGTAAAGCATGTTGAAGCTGTAGAAAGGATTTAGTTTATAGCTGTTGATTTGTTAGTTATTTCTCTTATGTATATATAGTAGTTTTTTTATAGGAAAAACAGGTGGTCAATCACAAATCATTTACAAAAGTTCTTAAACTCAAAGTGTCAGCGTCTAGAGAAACGAGTACAGAATGTATGTAACATTCATTTGGTGTACCATCTTTATTATTCAATGCAATGCAATTACTTTCTTTTAAGTGTTTTTGCCTTTAAACTTTAATGTTTCTACTCTTTTATCATTAAAGATATTATGCTGATTCCTGTCGAAAGACAGTTATCTTCATCATAAAAAACAGTTTCCGTCATATATTCATAAACAAACTTATGAAAATGATGAATATTCAAAGTTTTCTGGAAATAACAATGCATAACATGTCCTAGGATTTCTAGTTTAATCTTGCTTGTAATAATCAAAACTAGTCTTATTGTTTACCAAAAAACCCGGTAAACAAAGTTGCATGCCCGATGAGACCCTGTTTGTGCATTTTGGAAGAGAATTCCATTACTTTAAATTTTTTCTAATAGTTCTTGTGAATAACGTTTCTGGAAAATTTCAAATCATTCTGATAAGTTTTTCTGGAAAATTTTATTTGTGCATGCATTTAAGAAGTGGAAAAGCCCTTAAAGAAATGGTTCACCCTAATACTAGTGGTATTGTTGCATCATCTTCACAAACAAATGCACAATCTTCACAAGCACAATCTACCCAAGCATCTATTCCTACAGTAGATGCCAATGTGTCAACTGATATGGGAGTAACTGCTCCTATGTCAGTTTCGACAGTTATGGGGGTAACTGCCTCTGTATCTATTTCGACCACTGCTACATTAACACAATCTGATTATGTGGCTTCTCTGCCGCCACCAATAACTTTTCCTTTGACCCTAGGGATCCAAATTATCAAGTGAGAAATTCGTTGGATAATAGATTTCTTTCTATGCAACAATTCATGATGCCTATGGTCACAAGGGATTTTCCCTATGGCATGCCAACAATAATGATAGCTGGCCTGCACACAAGTGCGTCCACATATGCAGATAATGCAACTATGTTGATGCCATATAATTCACATTTGCCTTCAAGTTCTAGCATTCCTGGTCGAAATGCTCTGCCATCTTTGACAAATAATTATTTAAGTTCTTTAAGACAACAGATGGATGAGAGTAATCACGAAATGGTAAATATGTTAACACAATTGGAACAGTGTTCAATCCTATGATTCAGAATACAAACCAAAGTTACCAAATGTTGGCCACACAAATGGGGAGAATAACATATTTCTTCGCCCCTGTACAAGTGAGGGATCAGCAAATCCCTCAAGTCCAAAATCCCAGGCCTTTACAAATTGGTGAAAGGCCAAACAATGAGGGGAATTAAGGGCAACAACATGTTCCCCAAGTTTGACAAGTCGAACCTATAGCCCAAATGGAGGATGTTGGGAATCCTCCAGTGATCTTAGTAAATAGAAACCAGGATGCTGACGTTGTAGTCAGAAATGTCCAACAAAATAACTTAGCATGACATAATAACATAACCAATTTGGTCGAAACCATTCTCATCCAAAATGGCCTTAACATAGGCCTCCACAGGCCTAATTTTGTTTCTTCCTTGTTAGAGTATGTTCTCCAGGCTGAACTTCCTAGGGGATGGAAAATCCCTAAGTTCACTAAATTTGCTCGTGACACCAGCGAATCCACATTCGAACATATTGCTCGATATCTGACTGAAACAGGAGACATTGCTAGTAATGAAAATTTAAGAATGAAATATTTTCCAAATTCTTTAACAAAGAATGCCTTCACATGGTTTACTACTCTTTCCCCGCATTCAATCCATAATTGGAATCAATTAGAAAGAGTATTCCATGAACAGTTTTACATGGGCCAATCCAAAATTAGTTTGAAAGAATTGGCTAGTGTTAGGCGTAAGATGCCAGAATCTATTGATGATTATCTCAATAAATTTATATTGCTGAAGGCTAGGTGTTTCACCCAAGTGCCTGAACATGAACTAGTCGAAATGGCTGCTGGTGGACTTGATTATCCCATTAGGAAAAAGTTAGATACTTAATATTTAAGAGATGTGGCCCAATTGGTTGATAGAGTTCGACAGGTCGAAAGACTAGAGGCTGAGAAAGCCAGAACTCATAAATATCATAAAAAAGAAAAGGTTGCATATGTCGAAACGAACGTCAATGAGAAAGAATTTGACATAGCTTATGAGGATGTCGAAAATAGTGAGGTTAATGTTGCAGAATTAAAACCCGGGCCTCCTTATACATGTAAATTGATGAGGCCATCATATGGGAAAAATCTTGTTGAACCAAAAAATGATAGATTTGTCCCTAAAACTTACACATTTGATGTAACTATGTGATGAAATTTTTTATCTCTTAGTTGCTGATGGACAAGTTATAGGGCCCAAGGGCCTAAAAACTCTTCCGTTGGAACAACGTAAAAAGAGAGGTTTTTGTGAGTTTCATAATTTTTTGGGACATAAAACCTCACATTGTGTTCTTTTCCGGGATTTGGTTCAAAAAGCACTGAATGAGGGAAGGCTGAAGTTTGGAGACAAATCAAAACCCCGGATGCAAATTGACGATGATCCCATGAAAATTGTTGATGTTATGTATGTTGAGCCTGATGATTGCATGATGGTAAACGCAATCATTGAAGTTGTGGAGAATCTTTCAGTCGAAGCAAAAGAAACTGTTGCTGACTGTCAGGTCGTAGAGGCTACTGAAGGCGCAAAGATTGTTGTTGAGATAATTTATGAGTCTCAATTTTCTAACAAAATGAAAGTAGCATATCCATTGGCTGAAGAAGAGCTGATTGATTTTCTTAACTGTTGCAAGCTGAGCAACAAAGAGGTTGTGTTGTGTCCCAGGTGCAGCGCTGTATTTTATAAGGAGGCCACTAAGAGCTTTGAAAACTACAAACCCCAGTGAAGAAACGGGGAAAATGGTCTGGTGACCATAACCAAAAGTTCTCTTTTAATAAGAGTTACATTACCTTCACTAATTCCTCCCATTCGACCAATACTTATTTTGCAAAAGACGATGGTCGAAACAAGACCTTCGTGCCTACTGCCAAGGCACCAGTGCAGCAATGGGTCCATTCGACCCAACAGGTGTTCCAGCCTAAGGCAGCAAGAATGTTGAAAGGAAATTCAAGTGGTTCTGGTAATAAGGATTCGACTGAATCCAAGAAGTTTGCCTACAACAACAACTACAAAGGCAAAAATCCTATGACCAAAACCCAGTGGAGGAGACATCAGATATACAAGAAGGTTGCAGCTGAGGCCTTCGTTGAAATGGATGAGGATCCAAAAAGGAAGAAAACAGTCGAATTGGCCAAAAGGCCAGTAAAAGAAAGACTTTTCCCTCCACTTCCTCCAATGAAGGAAGATGATTTCGAAGAGGAAGGAGATAATTACGACTTCATGGATTCTGAACCTGACTTCAATGTCATCTGTAACGTGGTGTCAATTCTGCCAGCAGAATATGACATTGTTTCTGAAGTAGAAGATTCAAATGAAGACTTCGATCGTGAATATATAGCCAGTCACAGGCCAATGTGTTATTATGTTACAAATTTTGGTTGTGTTGATGACCAAAAGGTTGTATTTGAAAAGTCAAATGGCACTATGAAAAGCCACCTCAAACCCTTGTTCATTCAAGCAAGAGTGAATGAGATAGGAATCAACAAAGTCCTGGTGGACGGAAGAGTTGTTGTCAACTTGATGCCTCAATCCTTACTGAAGAGGATTGGCAAGCTCGACATGGATCTAAAGCCTCATAATGTTGTCCTCTCAAATTATGAGGGCAAAGCTAGCCATTCCATGGGTATCATTCAAGTGGACTTAACTGTTGGAATTATCACCAGACCAACCCTGTTTCTGGTGGTACCATCAAAGGCCAATTTCAATCTATTGCTGGGAAGAGAATGGATACACGACGTTAGAGTTGTACCTTTATCCATGCATCAAAGAATTTTCATCTAGAGGGAAGACGGACTGGTTGAAAATATAGAAGCTGATCAAAGCTATTTTATGGCTGAGGTCAATCACGTGACCAGGAGGACCTTCGACAAAAACTTGGCAAATATTGCACCATGTTCATCTGCTGATTCTGGTTTTGTGGACCAGGAAAATGTGTGCTCTATTCGACTTCACCCAACACATGGCTTCATGTGGGAGAGGAAAATGCCAGAAACTGACTCCCTTGAAAGAGTCATTGCACCCACTAGGTGGGATGTAGATGAGAACTATTATGTCTGAGCAAAATGCTTGGGACAAAATTACGACCTATGTGGCCGAAAACAAAATAAGAAAGGCCTTAGAGGCTGAATTGCAACAAAAATGGTTGTCGAAACCATTGATAATATTGATGAAAAAATGGTCGAAGACCAAAGGCTTGACTATATATATGATGACGAGCCTTTAGGTTTTGAAAAAGATCATTTTGTTTCGACCAAAAGAATCCAAGCTCAAGATTCTTTGGAGGAAGTTGACTTGGGAGATTGATCAATAAAAAGACCAACATATATCAGTTCTAAAATTGATCCAGATTTGAAGTTTCAAACAGTCGAACTCTTGAAAAAGTTAAAAAACTGCTTTGATTGGGACTACAATGAAATGTCTGGATTAAGTAGGGAAATGGTGGAATTGAAGTTACCAATTCGACCAGATAAAAAACCAGTAAAGCAACTTCCAAGAAGGTTTGCACCTCAGATTATGACGAAAATCAAAGAGGAAATAGAAAGACTCTTCAAAAGCAAGTTCATTAGAACTGCAAGATATGTTGAATGGTTAGCTAATATTGTTCCTGTTATTAAGAAAAATGGGACTCTTAGAGTCTGCATAAATTTTAGGGACTTAAATAATGTTACACCAAAGGATGAATATCTTATGCCATTGGCAGAAACGCTAGTTGATTCAGCAGCATGATTTGAATATTTGAGTATGCTTGATGGCTACTCTGGCTATAATCAAATCTTTATTGCTGAAGAAGATGTATCGAAAACAACATTTTGTTGCCCAAGGGCCTTAGGCACTTACGAATGGGTAGTGATGTCTTTTGGCATGAAAAATGCTGGTGCTACATAACAAAGAGCAATGAATTCAATGTTTCATGATTCTATTGAAAATTTTATGCAAGTTTACATTGTTGACATTGTTGTAAAATCTTCGTCGAAAGATAGGCATTTAAATCATCTTTGACAGTCATTTGAAAGAATGAGAAAATATGGATTGAAAATGAATCCATTGAAATGTGCCTTCTGTGTAGGTGCAGGTGACTTCTTGGGATTTGTCATACATAAAAAAGGCATTGAAATCAACCAGAATAAAACTAAGGCTATCCTGAAAACTAAGCCTCCTTCGACCAAGAAAGAGCTTCAGTCTTTATTGGGGAAAATCAACTTTCTAAGAAGATTTATCTCAAACTCAAGTGGAAAAACACAAGCTTTTTCGCCATTGCTTCGACTGAAGAAAAAGGATAGTTTTCACTGGGGGCAGAAGCATCAAAAGACTTTTGACACAATCAAAGATTATCTGACAAAGCATCCAATTTTATTGCCTACAATTAGAAATAATAACATGAAATTGTATATTTCAGCATCTGATTCGACAATAGGCAGTATGTTAGCCCAAGAGGATGATAATGGTGTCGAAAGAGCCATATATTATCTTCGTCGAGTTTTAAATGATGCTAAAACTAGGTATTGTCCCATTGAAAAATTGTGTTTATGTTTGTATTTTTCATGTACTAAACTTAAGCAATATATAAAGTCTATTAATGTTTATGTTTATTCCCATTTTGATGTTATTAAACATATGTTGTCTAAACCAATTATACATAGTCGAATTGGAAAATGGGCTTTGGCACTCTCTGAGTATTCACAAACTTATCAACCTTTGAAAGCAATTAAAGGTCAAATTGTTGTTGATTTTATAGTAGATCATTCTTTGGTCGAAGCAACACAAAGTTATGTGGATAAGAAGCCTTGGACCTTATATTTTGATGGTTCTAGCCATAAAACTAGTACTGGAATTGGTATATTGACAATTTCTCCTTTAAATATACCAACAAAACTCAAGTCTAAAATAAATGGTCATTGCTCCAATAATGACGCTGAATATGAAGTCTTAATAACATGATTACAAATGTTGTTGGAACTGGTGGCAAAAGATGTCAAAATTAAAGGAGATTCAGAGTTAGTAGTGAAACAATTAACAAAAGAATACAAATCTGATCATGTATTTTGTTACTGCTAATTCATTGTTAAAATAGTTTGACTCCATTAATATCCAACATGTGCCTCGAATTGAAAATCAAGAGGCCAATGACTTGGCACAAGTTGCTTTAGGATATAAAGTGCCTAAATTACAACTCCAAGAACTGATTGAAATCAAAGATAAATTGATTTCGATAGATTTCTCTTTGACCCAATTGTCAATGCCAAAACTTGGGTTGGGGGGGGGGGGGGGGGGCAGATGGTGAAAATGATTCAGATTTTGAAAATTTTGAAGTTTTCAAAAATGCCAATCTTCTCCCTCATTTTTCATTCAAAAATGGCATTTTTGGGGGGCAATTTGTTAGCCCGGATTTTTGAACATGCATTTTGACATGCAATATGGTTACGAAGACCACGAAATTCTCTAAGTACAAGTGGAAGTACAAGTATTTCGACAGGAGTTATGAGAAGGTTTTTGACAAGTGTTTGTTCACTTCGACTGGTGTTAGCCTGTATTTTCAAGTGTGTAGTTCGACATGAGAAATGGTTATGAAGCCATAAAATTCTATAAGTGCATGATGCAGCATAAGCTTTTCGACTAAGATGGTATCCAGAGTTGCAAGATTCTCTAAGTCCAAGACAAAGGCATGATGATTTCGACATCAAGAAGGCTTCGACCAATACAAGATTTCGACAGGTTTCTTTCAAATTGAAGATTCAAATCCTTAATTAAAGAGGCAGGAATTAAAGAGCCAAACACGTGTAAAGCATGTTGAAGCTGTCGAAAGGATTTAGTTTATAGATGTTGGTTTGTTAGTTATTTCTCTTATGTATATATAGTAGTTTTTCATAGGAAAAACGGGTGGTCAGTCACAAATCATTTACAAAAGTTCTTAAACTCAAAGTACCAACGTCTAGACGAGTACAGAATGTATGTAACATTGATTTGTTGTACCATATTTATTATTCAATGCAATGCAATTACTTTTTTTAAGTGTTTTTGCCTTTAAAATTTAAAGTTTCTACTCTTTTATCATTTAAGATATCATGTGTATTCCTATCGAAAGACAGCTATCTTCATCATAAAAAACAGTTTTCTTCATATATTCATAAACAAACTTATGAACATGATGAATATTCAAAGTTTTCTGGAAATAACAATGCACAAGATGTCCTGGAATTTCTAGTTTAATCCTACATGTAATAATCAAAACTAGTCTTATTGTTTACCAAAAACACCGGTAAACAGGCCCATGGAAAAGACTGAGCCTCTATGATACATAGGTTATATCAGACCTTTTTTTAAGATGGTTGCTCGATGTATAGGTCTCTCAATTTTGCTCCTAATCGAGTCCTAACTTTCAATAAACTTCTTGTTCAAAAAAAATTTCGATAAACTTTTTTTGTGTGTAAATTTTGATCGGGTCGTAACTTCCGATCGTTTTTTTAGAAATATGAGCAATTTCGACGGGTTATTGAGCAATCATTTTTTTTATAGATGTAACACATACTTTCTCTAAAGTAGTTTATTTAGTTTTGTTAAAAAAATTCTAACATGTCATTAAAGGTTAAATCTGGTGAGGACTTTGGTGCCCTTCAACCTTTCACCTTTCAAACTAGAAAGGATTTTTACACAATGCCTATCAATCTATCATAAAGGATAGACTTGAGAAAATTACGAGTATGATGGTGCTTATGATCTAGTTTACACTTAATTTGTGTTAAATGTTATGATGATATGAACACACTTAGAATATGTGATTCGCAAACATGTTTATCATGAAAATATTTTTTCATCAGAGTTGAGAATGTTATCTTATGTATGAGATGATAATATATTTACTTGATCAATTATACTTGAATTCTTTTGTTGGTGATGCAATATTCGCATAATTCTTCTTGGTGATTGCACGCGATATTTCTTATCCATCTAGTATCATTAAGATATTTTAGTTCAGTCATGAATGTACTCATAAAAGGTGCAACAATCATTCTCTTGAATGAAACATTTATGTCTTTTTCTTAAGCTCTTTTAGAAATTATTTGAACATCATTCTTGAATCTTCATATCTTGAAAAGCTTTGAGAGCATGTTATGTGATCCTCATAAAATGTATGCATAATTCGTTTTGATGTATATTGTGAAGTAAATTCTCAAGGTTGTAACACAACTTAATGTGTGTTTTGTCACATAACTTTAAGCATAATCTAGTGTATCTTGCAAGTTATAGTCTACCTTGATTTTTCAACTATGAACCTCTTCTTCCTTGAATTTTTAAAGCTTGTTGAAACCTTGTGGTGATGAGGATGAGTTAATTATGTTGAGATAAAATCCAAATCTCTATTTAAAGTTTTAAAGATAACAAACATACTAAATCAATTTTTTATTAATTCTGATCTTATTTGTTATTTAACTTATACTCTTGAGTGATTTTCTAAGTCATATCACAATATGATTATAATAGAAAGCACAAAATTATTTTCAGAGATATTGATCTCAAGTTTGGTCTCAAGATTATTGGATTATTCAAATAAGCAAAAAGGCATAAACCAAGGATGATATTCAATCTATCATATTTAAGGAAAGAAGAGTTTACTACAAATATGTATATGCACAAAAAACACATATTTAATGTGCAAAATTCAGCCAACAAAGCATGTGTAGAACCAATGCATTTTCGACAGCACATAAGAATGTGTAAGAAAAGTGATACCATATAAATTTATTATACCTTGGACATTTCTCTTTTGGTCACTTCAAAGAAAACTACTACCTAGTGCAAAAGTGTTTCTCTTTGTGTGCAAAATTGAACTTACAGCAAAGAATGTCAAGACAATGTGTTGTACACAGCCCATGCCTCACGTACTGAATAAACAAGCACAAATTAGCAATAGCTTCAGCACTCATAAAGATCAATCTCTAGCAGAAATCAACCTCATCTCAGGTTTCTGCATGAATCTTGCGTTGTAAGTTTTACAAGAGTGATAATAATATTTTAATGAAGATCTGAAGGCATCTTCTCCTATGAATAGAAGACTACAGAAAGAAGTTTTTTCAAGAATTTGGAGCATGCACAAAAACGCAAATCTCACTCAAGCAAAGCTCTTTTTAAATCAAATACAAGTTGGTCAAGATCATGCATAAGTATGCGCAAGCTACTCTTTTCGTTGCAAAGTCTTAAAGCAAAATACGACAACTACTACTTCAAGAGTATTCAACATTGTAAAGAATTCTCTTTGTGAGAGAAGCATAAAGTTTTTTTAATAATCTTGCTCGTAAAAGCAAGTTTCTATACCAGTAAAGGTTGAAGGAAGTTGATTGTAAAGATCCAAGGAGATCTAAAGAAAGAAGAAGTTGATGTTAAGTTATAACTCATAAGTATCTAGTGGAAAATCTCACAAGTACTGTGGGGATTGGAGTAGCTCACTTTGGATGAACCAAGATAAACTTTGTGTGTGATCTTTCTTCTCTTATCTCATTGATATTTCAGAATCGCAAACACGCACAACACTCCTTTTATATTCTTGTTATAATTCTGCTAACTAACTCATTAATTTCAAGATCTACTTGAGAAATTTTAATTGGCAATTTTCATTAGATCACAATTCAAACACTTATTTCTTGTGATATTATTTTACTTCAAATTAATCATGAACATCATCTTCTTGCTTGAATCTTCAATCAATCTTCGTATGTTTCCAACAATAGTATTTTGATATCTTCACGAAGTTTGTGATACTATTGTTGTAATTTGTTTATCCTACTATGATTCTTTCATTGTTGAGTAAATATAATTCACTTAGTGATATGAGTGTCTTCTAACTTCTCCACCTCTGTGAGTCTTGTTCTTTCAACAAAAACTCAATTGCAAAAATTAATAATGGTTCATCATTCATAAAAATATTTAATCCATAAGGTTTGTTGTCATTAAAATACATATTAAAAAGGTTTTGTCCTCAACAATCTCTTCTTTTTTTATGATGACAAATCTTTTGAATAAAACTTATTTTTTATGGATGAGTATAATAAAAAATACAAGAATGTTGATCGATGTGCAATTAAGTTCCCCTAAATACATGAAAGAGTTTATTTAACTAATAGTATTATAATTAAACTCTCCCAGAACACATACACGTGGTCAATTCATAACATTCTTCATTAATCATTTTCATCCTATATGAATTCCCTCATCCTATATATCTCCCCCTTTTGTCATATATAAAAAGTATTGGGGATGATATAAAATTATAAAGCAAAGCATGAGTTAAGAAATATAACGATCGTAGAAATCATGCAATTTATAATTTCGTTCACATATCAAACTTATAACGTTTGTATTTTCAACATTAAAGTTTATAACATGTATAATGATCAATAGTTATTTCAGTCAATATTACAATCAAAGATATGGACAATGCTAACAAAAAAAAAATTAAATTGAATTTTATGTAAGCACTTCAACATATTTCAGTTATCTTGATTGGAGGCAATGATGGACAAGCTAGACTGTAGCCAATAGATCAATTGTTATTGTCCAATGATTTTTAAAGTGAATTGGCATCATATCAATAGTGGTTTTCACTTTTTCAGAAAATATGTTCGTAGTAAAAATGTATATAAATTTTTACAAAATTTAAGACCTTCAAAAGGATCACCATGTGTAACATGATTTGGTTATTTGTTTAGAACAAAAGAAAATCAATTGAATAGAAAGATTTTTTTTTCTTCACAAAACACACATGTTAACAATTAAAATGTCCATGCCTAAACTTGCTTTTATATGTAAGTGAGTGTGTGTGAGACTTCTCTATTGATACCATTATATGCTTGAAATATATTTTAAACTAAAATTTATATTTCCAAAAAGCATAATGCAACAAATAAGATGCATACAAACATTCAAGTGAAGCATATGTCTCATGATGCTCACATATCTGCTTTTGACTTCATAAAATGCAAGTGAAGCAAAATGAAAATTCATCAAGATTCAAAAAAAAAAAATTCCATGTTAAGAAAAATTCTAATGTGATTTAAGAACGCAATATGTGTGTCTTATACTTTATAAATCAGTTTTGAATTTATTCAACTAGTACACAAATCATTCGCATGAAAATCAATCATATAACTTTTTTTAAAATCCTTTCAACAATAAATCATAAACTAGCATATTCATGTTAAAACATGTTAAAGAAGTATCGTTTACATATGACATATCAAAAATTAATTTTTTGAAAAGCCATATTCAAAATATGTCTCTTACGCATCATAATTTAAGAGACTAATTCTAAAATTTAAAATATTCATTGATCATCAAGAATAGATTTTCCATTAAGCACACAATACGACTTGGACATAGTAATATTCAGCAATGTAATTAATACACAGTTAAAGCATTGCCAACTAGACCATAAAAGTGTGAACGTACAAAAGTGTAAATTTATTTAGCCTTTTACGAGGAAAATTATTTTTGATCTTTGTGACAAGAACATGAGAACATTAGCATCACTCAGAAAGCTCAAGAACACACTTTGGTAGATTTTGCACAAAATGATGTTGATTCATTTAGCCTGATAATTTAAAATATGTTATTCACTTTAATGAACATCGTAAATTTTGGTGGGCCTTAATAACCCATTAAATAATTTTAAATTTGTGTAAAATTTTATATCGATGATATATATGATATAAACTTACAATCTGTATGTCAAATTTGGAAAGTAAGTATCGAGTAGAACAATATTGAGCAATGAACATTATATCGGTATATATAATTTGATCTCACATATAATTTTTATCATATCACTGTGATAACTTATCAATAATTTAGAATACTTTTATTTAAGTTTTATTTAATAAAGTAATATTTTTTTTAATCTAGGTGTGAAATTTGGAAAGTAAATATCGAGTAAAACAATATTGAGCAGTGAACATTATATCGGTGTAATTTGATCTCACATATAACTTTTATCATATCACGTGATAACTCAGTAATTTAGAATACTTTTAGTTAAATTTTATTTAATATAGTAATATTTCTTTTTAAGTTTTTTTTTTTTGAAGAAGCTAAACTAGCCCATCCAAATTAACATATGGGAGAATCGAACATGAGACATTAAGGAGGAGCACACTCCAAAGTCACAAGTCAACACCACCAAGTCAACCTAAGTGGGTTTATTTAAGTTTTTTTTCATTTTACTACATTTTCCTTTTAATTTAAATAAATAGGTAATACAAGATAAATATGAAGACTTAATGCAAAAATGTATAAAACCCTTCAAGTAATGAAATCTTGTTGACTAAGTCAAGACCAAAGACAATTGAGGTCATTTTCAATGATCAAAAAGTGGATTTTATCTCAGCAACATTTCAGATTTCGTGGCATTTAGTATCAAAATTGTTACCAAAGGTTCAAGGAAGACAAGTGGTCAACAGTCAACACCATAAAGGTTGCATCTGTTACAGTCAGTCGTAATTAGTAGCTACGACCGTAACAACTTGATGACTTCAATTTTGTTGATTTTCTTTTGGTACTTGAATTATCATTGTGTAAAAGCCATTATAACGTTTATAACTATTGGGATGTGCATGAATTCAGCAGTGTCTAGCTCATAAATAAGCTTAGTATTGTTATGGTTTGACACGACTTGCCGCCATAGAACTCTTGTAATTGCATTTTCATTTTAGGCTAAAATATGATTTTAGTCCCTGTAAATATGGCTTGTTTTGCTTTTGGTCCTCGGTAAAAAAAAAATTTAAAAACACCCTTGCAAAATTTTCTGTCTTTTAAAAAAGTCACTGACCCCACTTCAGTGATGATTTGGCATGGTTTGCGCCACGTGGCAGTTGCTGGCTGTGCAACTTTTGCTACGTGGCGATGACGTGGCATGCCACATAATTAAAAACTAAAAAAAACAATTTAAAAATTTTTTTCGAAATAAAAAATTAGAAATAAAAAATCAGAAAAATATATTTAAAAATTTTAAAAACTGAAAATAAATTTCCAAAAAATTTCAGATTATTTAATTTTCAAAAATTAAAATTATATAATTTGATAATTTTGGAAAAAATCCTAAAAAGTAAAAAAACAATTAAAAATCCTTAAAATAATTTTTTGAAATTAAAAATCTGAAAATAATTTTCAAAATCATAAAATAAATTTCCAAAAAAAATTGATTATATAATATCTGGAATTATTTAATCTGAAATTTCAAAAAAAAAATTTGAAAAAAAATTGAAAAAAAAACCGAATAAATTATCTAAAATTAAAATAAAAAATTTTGAAAAAAAATCTGAATTATATATTCGAAAATTTCAGAAAATTATTAATTTTCAGATTATATAATTTTTTAAAAAATTAATTTTCATATTTTAATTTTCAAATATTTATATTTAGATTTTAAAAAATTATATAATTTTCGAATTTTTTTTAATATTTCAAAAATTAATTTTTAAAAGTATATATAATCGGAAAATTTTTTGAACTTTTTTCTGATTTTTTTAATTTTATTTTCATATTTTTTTATTTTTAAAATTAATTTTCAGAATTTTAATTTTTTTAAAAAATTTAATATTATGTGGCATGCCACATCATCGCCACGTGGCAAAAGTTGCACAGTCAGCAACTGCCACGTGGCGGAAACCATGCCATCTCAGCTCTTAAGTGGGGCCAGGGACCTTTTTAAAAGACAGAAAATTTTGCAAGGGTGTTTTTTAAAAAAAAAAATTCTAAGGACCAAAAGCAAAACGAGCCCTATTTGCAGGGACTAAAAGCATATTTTAGCCTTCATTTTAAGTTTTGTTGTTTTTTCTTTGTTTGTTTTCATTATTTTATTTAGGTAGGTCAACCTTATGATGCTTGAGTAATTTTTCTAAGTCTTGGGATCACGGAAAGTAGTCTTATGACAGCTTTCCATAATCCCAATTTCTTTCTTTTTTTAAGGAAAGACATTCATTTAATTTAGCCTTATTCTACTTAATCAAAATTTAGGCAATCTTTCGATAAAGCGAAAGTGAAGAAAGATTGCTCGAAATATAATGTTAAACAAAAGGTTTGAAGCATGAGGATAGCCTAAAAAAAATTTGGTTAATGAGTCATGCCAATATGGAAACCATGAGAATAGGGAGCCATGTTGGTGAGACGTTTCTTTTATTAATAGAGATGGATTAATTGATACAAAAGAGAATATTTCATCCTTAGGCTTGCATTTCCCAAGCAAAAGAAAGAAACATGATTTGGAATGTTCGTTGTAATGATGAACTCCAATGATTCCAAGGAATTTTTATCATTGCATGTTTCCGAAACAATCCAAGCATTTTAATCATTCATCTTCTAAAAATACAAAAACACTTTTTATTTTCACACTTAGAAGAAAAAGGAAGTCTTGATATTCACAAGTCCCTATGGGATCGATATTTTTATTACGACGATAAAATCACGCACTTGTGGGCTTAACAAATTGATCATGGCATTGATTATTCGACTAAAAAGAAAATCAATGAGGCAGGAGCATAGGAAGCTGAACTCAAAGTTACCAACATTGTTGCAAAAAATAGCAACAAAGCATCCATAGGGAGAATGAAGTTAACAATCAATGTTATTGCTAATAATAGCTCCGAATATGTTTTAAACGTTATTCATACTCAAATTAATGAGAAATTTGGCTCATAATAACTCAACCACAAAATAGAGATGGTTTTTGTACCGTCATCTTATTCCTCTCACGACGCGTGGCAGTCCACCCCGGCCAGCTGAACCTCATTGCCCTCGTACCCGCCACGTGGGCGAGATCGGGCACCCGCAGAAACAGCTCGGGTACGGAGCAGGCCCCCAAACCACACCCGTAGCGAGCTGACCTTGTCAAGACCCGAGCTAACGGCCACATTTGGACCCGTCTACCAAGTCTTTCCCACGTTCCCATCGTAGACCGGGCTTCTCGGACGAGGACCATGTCACCGCTCCAGGTGGCTGGGGAATCCCGTAAGAGCCGGCCTCATTCCCCTAGGATGGGGGGGCGTATAAGAGGAGGGCTGCAACGGTTCACAGAGGATCACGTTCATTATCACAAAGAGAAAACCCTAGCCAAGCTCTTGAGCTCTTGAGTCATAACACAGCTCAGGGGGTTGGTACCGTTGTTCAACCAGCAGGAACAGTTGGCGCCCACCGTGGGGCCAGGTAAAACTTTCCCAGGCCTCAGTTTTCCTTAACCAAACACTCAAACAAGCCGAATCACCCAGCTCGTAATGGCCGGATCCCGAAACAACAACGCCGATCCGGACGCCGTTACCGCCATGCAGCTCCAGCTAGAGGAACTGCGCCAACAGAATGAGGCACTGCAGGCCTCCGTTCAAACTCTTCAACAACAGCAACATCAGGAGCAGCAAGATGACCAAGAGGGTCCGGAGCTAGAGGATCCCCAGCCCTTATCCGCCGAGATCTGGAACGCACCGGTCCCAGAGAATTTCAAACCCCCACACCTCGCTTCATTCGATGGGAAATCAGATCCCACCGAACACCTGACGGCGTTCAACACGCAGATGGCGATCATAGGAGCGGCGGACTCCTTGAAGTGCAAATTGCTTGTAGGAACCCTCAAGGAAGCAGCCCTCAGGTGGTACATGGGTGTGCCTCGCTTTTCCATAACCAGCTATCCCGATTTCGCCAGGCAGATGGTACACCAGTTCACAGCTAGCAAGCATAGAAAGGTCTCGACCACCAGCCTTTTCAACGTCCGACAAGGACCCCACGAGCCGTTGAGGGAGTACCTCGCCAGGTTCAACGAAGCTACTATCAAGGTCGCCAGCCCCAACCAGGAAATTTTAGTCGGAGCTTTCCAGAATGGATTGAGAGCCGGCCAGTTCAATGAATCCTTGGCCCAGAAACCAGCGGATTCTATGGAGGAAATCTTAGCCCGGGCGGAGTGTTACATCAAGGGCGAAGAGAGCAATGCTGAGAAGAAGGCCCGGGACGCACGCGAAAGGAGTTCCGGGGGGAATGAATTTCATAGCCCCAGGAAGAATAGCTATCTTCAGGCGATGCGGGGATCTTTCAAGTCACCGGCCAGAAGGCCGTTAGAAAACTTTACGCCTTTGAATCAGAGGAGAGAGCGCATTCTGCAGGAGGTCCTTCATACGAGTTTGATTCCTCAACCACCGGCCTCGCGATCTGAAGTAATGGGAAATGATCCTGAGAGGTGGTGCAAGTACCATAAAGCCAGGGGACATCACACCGACGACTGTAGAGTCTTAAAGCGGGAGATCGAGAAGCTAATACAGGAAGGACATTTGAAGGGCTACGTTAGAGGAGGGCATGGTTCCAGCCAGAGAGGGAACCAGCGCGGGCCACAGGATCCCCCATCAAGGGGTGGCGAGGACCCCGGGTCAGGCAGCGGCAATAGCAACCAACACGCCCGCGTGACCATCAACACCATTTCAGGAGGATTTGCTGGGGGAGGCGAGACTAACTCCTCCAGGAAAAGGTATGCTCGCCACGTGATGCACATCGACAGTTTGGAAGGCATGGGAATGCCCGTCCCAGAAGCTGATCCTGAACTCACTTTCTCCAGTAAGGATTTTGCGGGAATTCTTCCTCACGAGGACGACCCTTTGGTGATCAGCTTACAGCTTTTGAACTGTGTGGTGAGAAGGGTGTTAATTGATCCAGGAAGCTCGGCGGACATCCTGTATTACGACGCCTTCGAGAAGTTGAACTTGGGCGCGGAGTTGTTGCAGCCGTTCAACGGGTCTTTAGTTGGATTCGTGGGAGAGCAGGTGCAGGTACGGGGATATATAACCATGAGGACAGTATTCGGCGAGGATGAAAGCGCCAGGCCCGTCTCAGTCAGATACCTGGTGGTGAACGCGCCCTCATCCTATAACATAATCATAGGGCGTCCTTCACTCAACCAGTTGTCGGCAGCAATATCAACGCTACACCTCACCATGAAGTACCCACTGCCCAATGGTAAGGTGGGAGTGGTCAAAGGAGATCAGAGGACGGCCAGAAAGTGCTACCAGGACAGTCTAAGAGTTAGGAAACCAGACCACTCTCCGTCTGGGCGGGGCCCCAGCCCCTCAAACGCCCAGGATGTCAATTTTGTTGATTTGGATCCACGAGAGGAATACGTCGAGGAAAGACTGACCCCCATCGAGGACCTTAAGGAGATACAGATCGGCCCTCAGGCTTCTCAAACTACTAAAGTTGGCACGGCTTTGACAAAGGTTGAAGAGGAGGGGATAGTCCGGCTTCTGAGAAGAAATTTGGATTTGTTTGCATGGAGCCCATCAGACATGCCCGGCATCGATGTGAATGTGGTATGTCATTATTTGGCGGTGGACCCAAAGGTGAAGCCCGTGGTCCAGAGGAAAGGGAAAATGGGAGAGGAAAAGCGGAAGGCAATGGATGAGGAGGTAAAGAAGTTGAGGGCGGCCAGGTTTATCTGTGAGATTAAGTACCCGGCCTGGTTGGCCAACGTCGTGCTAGTGAAAAAGAGTTCGGGTAAGTGGAGGATGTGTGTGGACTTCACGGATCTGAACACTGCGTGCCCTAAGGATCCATACCCTCTCCCCGCCATTGACAGACTGATAGATGGTACTTCAAGGTATAAGACGCTGAGCTTCATGGATGCGTACTCAGGTTACAATCAAATTCGGATGGATCCCTTGGACGCCCCCAGAACCGCGTTCATGACCAACGCGTCCAACTACTTCTACCAGGTAATGCCATTCGGTTTAAAGAATGCCGGCGCCACTTACCAGAGGCTGATGGACAGAGTCTTCGCCGATCAGATAGGGCGAAACCTGGAGGTTTATATCGACGATATGGTAGTCAAGACCGCGGAGGAGGGAAATCATTGCCAAGACCTTGAGGAAATCTTGGGATGCGTAAGAAAGTACAACATGCGTCTGAACCCCTCCAAATGCTCATTTGGGGTTCAGGCGGGGAAATTTTTGGGATACATGTTAACCAAGAGAGGGATAGAAGCCAACCCAGATAAATGCCAGGCTATCATAGACATGAGGAGCCCCACGTCCGTCAAGGAGGTCCAGCAGCTCACAGGGCGTCTGGCGGCGTTGTCTCGCTTTCTGTCGTGTGCGGAAGACAAAGCTTTTCATTTCTTCACGACGCTCAGGAAGGGGGAGAGGTTCGAATGGACGGCCGAATGTGAGGACGCCTTCAATAAAGTCAAGTCTTTCCTGGCCACTCCTCCAATTTTAACGCGCCCGGATAAAGGCGTCATTCTTTACCTATACTTGTCGGTGACAGAGCACGCCTTGAGTTCAGTTCTTGTCCAAGAGAAGGAGGAGGGCGAAAAGCCGGTGTATTTCGTTAGTAGGGTGTTTAAGGGCGCGGAGCTGCGATACCAGAAAATTGAGAAGTTAGTTCTAGCATTGGTAACCATGGCGAGGAAGCTACGCCCTTACTTCCAGGGTCACCGGATCGTCGTGAAAACCAACCACCCGGTTCGGCAGGTTCTGAAAAAGCCAGATTTGGCAGGGCGCATGGTGTCATGGTCCGTGGAGCTGTCCGAATATGATATCCAGTTCGTCCCCAGGGGCAGTATCAAATCACAGGTGTTGGCAGATTTCTTAGTAGAGTTGAGTTCACCCGCTGAGGCCCAGTCACCTTTCGTGTGGATCTTATCAGTAGACGGGGCATCCAACCTGAAGGGGAGCGGCGCAGGGATCGTGTTGGAAGGCCCGGATGACGTCCTGATCGAGCAATCCCTAAGATTCGAGTGGAAGGCAAGCAACAACCAAGCTGAATATGAGGCCCTAATAGCTGGAATGCAACTTGCCCGAGAAATGGGTGCCACGAATCTCAGGGCGCGGAGTGACTCGCAGCTAATGACCAACCAGATTGCAGGAGAGTATCAGACGAAGGACGGACAGCTGACGAAGTACTTGAAGAAAGTGCAGGAGTTGGCTCAGAATTTCACATTTTTCGAGGCGACCTATGTGCCGCGCGAACAGAACTCCCGTGCCGACATCCTCTCAAAGTTGGCCAGTACCAAGAGACCGGGACACAACAGGACGGTGATTCAAGAAACACTGACAGCCCCCAGCACGGAAGCAATGATGGTGGGCGCTGTCCAGGCCGAAGAGGGAGGATGGATGACACCAATTGTAAAATATTTGGAAGGTAACTGGTCGCCTGATTCAGACGAGGAGGAACAAAAGATGAGGAGGCGGTGTGCGAGATATACCATGCAGGCGGGTAAGTTGTATAAGATGGGTGTGGCGACACCGATGCTGAGATGCCTGGCTGAAAGTGAAACGCAGCTGGTGCTCTTGGAGGTTCATGAGGGCGTATGCGGAAGTCATATAGGCGGTAGGGCCCTCGCCAATAAGATCGTTCGCGCTGGGTACTACTGGCCTACCCTGCTAAAAGATTGCGCCGATTATGTCAAGAAGTGTGACAAGTGCCAGAAGTTTGCGTCTCTCCTCCATGCGCCGGCCGAAGTCTTGCACTCCGTCACCTCGCCGTGGCCGTTCTGCCAGTGGGGCGTTGATATTCTCGGCCCTTTCCCTTTAGCGCCAGGTCAGCTGAAATTCTTGATTGTTGGGGTTGACTACTTTACTAAATGGATAGAGGCAGAGCCCGTAGCGAAGATCACTGCCGAAAGAGTTAGGCGTTTTTATTGGAAAAAAATCATCTGCCGGTTTGGTCTTCCCAGGTGCATTGTATCCGATAACGGGACGCAGTTCGCCAGCAAGACTGTCAGAGACTTCTGCAGCGGACTCAGGATCCAAACAAAGTTTGTGTCAGTTACTCATCCCCAGGCGAATGGACAGGCCGAGTCCGCCAACAAGGTAATTTTGAACGGGCTCAAGAAGAAACTTGATGACGCCAAAGGCCTTTGGTCAGAGCGACTACATGAGGTAAATCCAGTTTAATTGAGTACATCCTAGTGTAATTTGCAAATGCTAGCTTGTCTGCAGCTTGATGTGATACATCCTATTATATTTTTGAAAACATTACTTTGATCCGATTAAGTTTTTCTTTTGTGTTGCTCATGTCGTTACTAAGTGTTCAGGTACTTTGGTCGTATCACACGACGCCCCACTCATCCTTAAATGAGACACCGTTCAGAATGGTATTTGGGGCGGAGGCAATGCTTCCCGTAGAAGTCGATACGCCCACGTGGCGCAGGGAAAATTTTAATGCTGAAGGTAAGGACGTAAATTTTTGCCGGGGATGTCACCTGGGATGACGCCCGCACTATGTATATTCGCCATCAAGAATCTTTTAACTAACGTTGTTTGTTTTGTAAGATAACGAAATTGGCCAAGCATGCGACTTGGATATGCTGGATGAGATAAGGGAGGCCGCCCACATCCAGGAGTTTGCTGCGAAACAAAGGGCCGCCCGGAAGTACAACTCGAAGGTGGTTCCAAGGGACATGCGAGAGGGCGACCTTGTCCTACGGCAGGTGGTGGCGCCAACCAGGATGGGCAAGCTGTTTCCAAATTGGGAGGGACCTTACAGAGTCCGTGAGAAGCTGCCCGGCGGTGCCTATAAGCTGGAAGAGTTATCCGGGAGCATGGTCCCAAGAACGTGGAACGCCGTCCATCTGCGTCACTATTACAGTTAATTATTCAT
This sequence comes from Medicago ruthenica, assembly GCA_018208015.1. Classification (NCBI taxonomy): domain Eukaryota; kingdom Viridiplantae; phylum Streptophyta; class Magnoliopsida; order Fabales; family Fabaceae; genus Medicago; species Medicago ruthenica. The sequence goes on along the minus strand of CM031373.1, from coordinate 68,721,067 downwards.
TTGATTAAATTGTAACTTGCTTCTCGTACATTTGCAAAGTCGGGCGAGCTCCCGCATGACATTTTGTAATTTTGCATTGATATTTAATAAGGTTCTGGGGTGGCACTCTTTTCCCCTGCAAGGGCAGGGGTTTTTAACGAGGCGCCCCAGTTCTTCAATAAGCATCTTGATATATGATTATGAAAGACCTACTATTTTAAGGCGATAAGACCCCTGCGGCGCTAAGACCTACTACTTTAAGGCGGTAAGACCCCTGCGGCGCTAAGACCTACTATTTTAAGGCGCTAAGACCCCTGCGGCGCTAAGACCTACTATTTTAAGGCGGTAAGACCCCTGCGGCGCTAAGACCTACTACTTTAAGGCAGTAAGACCCCTGAGGCGCTAAGACCTAAAACCACATGGCAACAGGGCCCTACGCCAATGAGCTTGCCCCTGCACGCTCAAATCGAAATCAATGCGACTGTTTTCTCGTAAAGTTCTCGGAAAACAACTGTCGCCTATACAATTAGATTCATGCAGAAACAGTTCGCAAAACTTGAAGGAAACGCTGCAGAGTTTAAATTATAGCACAAGACGCCCGAAAGAGTAAGGTGACACTCAAGTTAAAAGACGAATATTTAGAAAGTTAAGGTAAAATCATGTGAAAGTTAAGGGCGCAAAGTGCACGCTACAGTCAAAGATAAAGTCAAAGCCTCAAAAGGGCGTTACATAAATAGCATTTGGGGGTTTACACAATAAAAAGGAACAGAACCTAAGCTACTCCTCATCCACGATCTTCCCGTCCACAACAGTCCGGAATAGGCCGATCTCCTCCAGGGAAGCTTCTGGGTATAGGCAGGCCACCTGGGCCTTCGCCCGCTCAAAGCCTGTCGTAGTCGTAGCCAGTATAACGGAAACCCCTCACCGCCGCCTGTCGTAGCCCGCTCAAAGCCTGTCGTAGTCGCTCAGCCTGTCGTAGTCGTAGCCAGATACAGACAGGGGGTCGCCGGACCAGTATAACGGAAACCCCTCACCGCCGCCTTGGCCCATGAAGACGGGAACAGAGGCGTCCAGCCCCCTTACTTTAAAGAATTTCCTCTTCCAATTTTTGTAGTTGTTTGCGAAGAGGGCGAACAGACCCCGTCCCTGCTGCGAGTTGATGGACACCCACGAACCTTTCCCCACTCCCTTGGTACAGTAGAAGGAGAGAAATGCGCCCACTGTGGGCGCCAAACCCAACCCTTGGCATAAAACTTCGAAGCCTCTGACGTATGCCCAGCCGTTAGGGTGAAGTTGAGATGGCGCTACGTTTATAGCCTTAAGGAGCGCGGCTTCGAAGGGCGTGAAGGGAATCCTTACTCCCAAATCCGTGATGGCACAGGCGTACATGTAGAACGCCTCATCTGGCACCCCTCGTGGACGACGCATATAGACTTTCTCCCCTTGGACGCAGGGTTCGGTGACAACATCCGCTTCATCTCCAGTAGAGGAAACCGCCTGGTTCTCCCGGAACTCCGCCACCCTCTTTTCGGTGCTGAACAAGGAGGACTGGGTGGCCACATTCTCATCCACCCACTCGGCGCCCATTTCAGATCTCGCCATTTTCCCCTCTCACTCACCAGGTCCTGAAGAAAAGAGAATAACTACATCACTATCATGGCTACTGCTACTTGAAGCACTTAACTCTGAGAAGAGGGGGGCGGCACCGTCGTCGCTGTCAGAGCTCACCTCAGCAGCGACGAGGGGGTGTCCAAAGTATTGTCGATCCACGAGCGCCCAGTCTACCGTCCCATCCGCCCTTCGGGCGGCCCGAATGGCCGCATTCCATACTTTGCGTCGCTCCTCTAAGAGGGGAGAACCCACTGAGTTACCCTCACTATCACACTCCCGTATCACTACCATTTTTCCCTCTTTACGAATGTACTAAGAAGCGTAAGCGTAAAATGAGAGGGGTAAGGAGGTTACCTGGTCTTACAAATAGGAAGTAGTTTGCAAGTTCGCCGGCGTGCTAGCAGGAGGCAGTTGCAGGTGATATGTTTCGAGAGGAACGGATGGTTTCGAAAAGAACGGATGAGTTAGAAGGAACAGACAAGCCCTATTTATAAGCGGAGGGCCTCGAGTTGCGAGCGCGGTCTGAAACGACGCGAGATCGAACGGTGCCAAGGGCCCGTCCTTTCAGTGCTGTGCGGCTTGATTTGCATCGAAGCAAGGGAAAGCAGGCGAAACCCCAGCCGTCCAGATGTTAGCACGAACGGTCATTGCCCATCCACCGTTGGATTTCATTTAAATGACCCACGCGCTGATAGGGTGCAGTCACCCGCAGGACACTAGGGTGGGGAACAACCACTGAAGCAGTTAGCAGACCGCCAGCTCTCACTACAAGCCGGTATTTCATAACGCCACATGTCAGACACTCACTCGGCCCCATTGAACGATTTTTGTAGTCGCCCACTAAGCTAAAACCGAGCATACTATTAATCACTTCGCCTCTTCGAGACTTGTGCTTGGGGGGCTGTGTACCGTCATCTTATTCCTCTCACGACGCGTGGCAGTCCACCCCGGCCAGCTGAACCTCATTGCCCTCGTACCCGCCACGTGGGCGAGATCGGGCACCCGCAGAAACAGCTCGGGTACGGAGCAGGCCCCCAAACCACACCCGTAGCGAGCTGACCTTGTCAAGACCCGAGCTAACGGCCACATTTGGACCCGTCTACCAAGTCTTTCCCACGTTCCCATCGTAGACCGGGCTTCTCGGACGAGGACCATGTCACCGCTCCAGGTGGCTGGGGAATCCCGTAAGAGCCGGCCTCATTCCCCTAGGATGGGGGGCGTATAAGAGGAGGGCTGCAACGGTTCACAGAGGATCACGTTCATTATCACAAAGAGAAAACCCTAGCCAAGCTCTTGAGCTCTTGAGTCATAACACAGCTCAGGGGGTTGGTACCGTTGTTCAACCAGCAGGAACAGTTTTAATGCAGAAATAAAAACTTCCTCTGATCAAGAGAAATTTGATAAGAATCATTATGATGATTCAGACTCAGTTGACACTTTCTTTTGTGCAGAGCATCAATAGGAAGTAATAGCATGTTCACTTCCTTTGGGAGGTAGTTCCATGGTAATGACGGACTCTAACTTGTCAAACTTCAATGAAAATGTTATTCATGACATGTAAGTTTTAGAATTTTTTCCTACCGTGGCATAACAAACTATGGATTTTCTAAGTGAATCTTTGGCTAACATGGCTTGTAAAGAAGAGATTGTTGAATTGGTTGGAAACAAGTCATCAATTTCAATTGGTGGTCCCAATAAAGAAGAAGAACAGGTCAAACCAACAGGTTGAGACGAGCAAAGGTTCAAGGTAGGTGCCTCCAACTGTTTGCCTCGCCATCTCTTTTGGTAGGAAGTTGTCCCTCATGCTTGTTGGCAATCTATCTTTTTTATCTTTCTTTTCCCGCTTTTATTTTTCATGAGAGTTTTGGTTGTATCCCCATCTCTCTTTGTATTCTGTTTTTATTTCTTTTATGATCAGGGTACTGCAGCAGGTGACTCCTCTACACCCCATCTTTAGCCTAAAAAATTTTGAACTATTTTTGGATTTGTAGCAACGATGTCATTTTTACATTCAATTTCAAGGTCTGATACACATGTGTTAATTGGTTTAGCTTCATATCTCAATGTAAAAAAAAAAAAACATCAAACCTCCATTTAATTAGAACAAAAACTTAAAATTTAAATATTATTTTGGCAATGTCTATTTTATTTGAATATAAATCCGTGTTTTTTGTATCAAAGAATATTACTTATAACCCAAGACCACTTAGATGAAATGGTAAAAGATATCTTTCGGTTTAATCAGAGGTTCTAGGTTTGAATTTAGCTTTGGGAATGCAATAATATAAATCTCTTTAGAGAGAGAGAGAGAGAGAGAGAGAGAGAGAGAGAGAGAGCTTTGTTGTAAAGCCCCAATCCCCGAGAACAAAAATATAAAGATAAATCACGCATTTGTCATACATTGAAACCTTACTACTTCAACATACATCTCTTATCACATATTCATTATAAAAAATTCATCAACATAATCATATCGCAGCGGAATATAAACATAATCAACATCATACAACTGTTATGTCTCAGTAATAACATACAAATCAATATAATATCTCAACAAAGTTTGACCCTAAGATCACATGGCATAACATATGCAAGACCCCATATCCTAATCAGAGCTCCTAAGCTAGACTCCAAAGCGGATAAACTCGAGTAGGCAAACGACATCCTCGACATACTCACGAGTAAGCTACTCCTCAACCTGCACGTCTACATCCCCAAGGGTTGAACCCACGGATGAGGCAACAATAAAGCCACTAGAGGGTAAGATATATGCTCAACATAAGAGAATAATAAACGCATGTATGTCAGGCAAGCAACATCAACAATCATCACATATACATCTAAACAAAAGAGCCTGGTTACATAACTCAACATATATATCACATTAATATTCAATTATAATCTTAATCGCAATCTTCAATCATATATCAAACACTCAAGATTCATCAAAGTATCATCAATTCAAAAAGTCTGGTTATTACTCATACATAATTCATAAATCATAGCATACTCTCATCATTATATAATTATCAACTTAAATATACCACATTGTAATTAAATCGTAACTTTGCGTCATAATTCATCATCATTAATTAAATTATATTCTCACATCATAATTCATCGCAAGCAGTTAAATCATCATTTCAACTATAAATCACCAATTGCACAATTATGAATCATTCCATAATTTCCACACATCGACAATTAACATTTACCACATAAATGCACAAGTTCACACCAAAACATGACCAACACGACTCATGTGAATGTAATGCGCCTAATACGACTCTACATGCATGTGGTACTATAGTGATCTCAAATAACCCATCTATCAATAGTGATCTTAAATCACCCAACTATAAAATAGTGATCTTAAATCATCCAACTATCAAATCTTGATCTTAAATCAAGCAACTATCGACCGACTATGAATGCATGGATGTTCACGTATGGACTTGACAATGCACACAACTATAAATAATTATCTTAAATCATGCAACTTTCACAACTATCAATTGCATTATCAAATCAATACATCCACACAATTCATGTTATCATCACATCATCATTTAATTCATCACATCATCATTTAAATCACCACTATAATGCATTAAGCCATAACTATCATCATAACATCATATTAATGCATTCACATGCTTCATCATCGTATAAACGACATGCTTACATTCTTCGACATTCACATAGTTCAAGCAAGTTACATTAATCCATCATTAATTCACTTTGTAACCATGGAACAACATCATTCATCCACATAACATAAGCAACATGTAAAGCATCTTCGTTTTACCACATTATCAAAGTCCGTCTCCAATTAATTAACCTATAAGCCTTACTATACTTATGTCCAAGTTAATCAATCATAAACGTCCTCATTACAATCTTACTAATCAAGTTTAAAGGTTTGGGAACCATTTAGGGTCATTGGATACCTCAAAAATTCATAAAAATAGGGTTTCGGAACTCAGGAGGTTTGGCGCGGTCATGCCCTACCTGGCAGCAAGATCACGCACGGCCGTGCCATGTAGGCGCACGGTCGTGTGCCCTGTGCAGGTCAGGGACGACTGATTTTTTGTTCCGTTTTTGCGAAAATACCGTTTTTCAATATCGTTTTCGATCCAATTCGCACCAAATTCGTCCCAACACCTTAAACAAGACACACCTTATCACCTACCACTTAACATGGCTTAAAACAACTTAATCTTAAGCACTTAAACTTAACTTAATCGGATTAAATCAAAGTTTGTCTCAAAAACCCGTTTTCTCCCAAAACAACTTAAAATCCCAAACAGAACTTCACAGCAACAATTCCAACTTTCTAATCATATCAACATGTTCATAATCACTTAATTAACAACATGAATCAACTTCAAACTGATTATATCAACAATCCACCCAAATTCACCAACTTAAGCAATTTTCGCATAAACAACAATAACCACAATTCCAACTTAACCCAAACAACATAACTTCATCATTTCATAACCCAAACACATAATCATACTCATAATTAACTCAATTAAGCGTAATCAACACCAATTATCATGTTTCTCATCAATTTCACCAAAGTTCACAAACAACATAATCAACCATGAGTTTTTGATGAAGTAAAAGCATGAAATCAACAGCTTAACATATACTTAATTCAGTCATCAACAAAGAGCACGAAAATCAACACATTTAATTATAATTCATGAAATTAAGCTATAAGCTAAAAACTCCCAAACACTCAACTACTTCTTAAACTCATATGCTAATCATAATCTCCCCTCTTACCTTAATTTCTTCACTTCTCTTGCTACTTCTAGTGCAATTCTCTCCTTCCTCTTTGATTCTCTAGCTTTCCTCTTCACCAAGCCTCTTATCTCTATCTCTCTCTCTTGCCTCTCAAAAGTTTTGTGATATAATGTTTAACCTAATTCACCACCATTCACTACTAGTGTATTTATAATAAGGTTATAGGGTATTCTCACTAATGGGCTTAATCACAATTGTCTCACAATTATTTTCTCTACACTTTTACTTCACTTAAACCCCCCTATTACATATACACCACTATTCTAAAAAATTCAAATTTCAAATTTCTAACATATTACAAAAATGTCACTACCTCTCAAATTACCAAAATATCCTTAAACTCCCAAAATTCAATAAATCACCAAAATAAACAATTAAATAAATAAATTTTAAAAATCGGACTGTTACATTTTTCACCTTTTATGATCCTACCTGACTCGATGAATTTTGTCTTTGCAGTTACGTACAAGAATACTCGATCCATGCTAATAATAATAATTCTTGGTATTTTTTGCTTGTTATTACATAAACTTCAATACTTAAGTATTATTTTTTTAGTTCAAATTTTTTTCAAGATTAAGTAGAAGACCGATTAATCCACATTTTTTAACAAACGTCTTAAATAATTTATTTATATTAATCAAAACACCCCCTCCCTCCAATTTTAGAAAAAATATTAATTAGGAGTTCTTCAATACACCTTGTGCTAAAGTGGTTTGATTTGGTTTGTTAATATATTCTGCTCTTTTTAACTTTTTAAAAAAATATATTAATCATAACAACTCATCATGTTTGCTCAAAAAAAAAAACTCATCATGTCGAAACTTTATTTCCAACGTGCAAAATGTTTTTTTAGATACTCTAGTATTTATTTTTTTCAAAAAAAAAGGTATTTATTTACTTTTATTTTTAGAAAACGTACAGCTCAATAGTATTTATTTTCTTTTATTTTTAAAAATGCAGCTCAAAGTCAGTCAACGCTTTGCGTAAAAAAGGCCAGTCAACGCTTTTTTTTTTCAATATTTTTGTCTCAATAATAACCGCTCAAAGAGAAAAACAGGAATAAGATAGGGACCACCAAAGAAAAAAAAACGTACATGTAGTTCACGTGGCATTTAAGCCTGATTGAAGTTTCGGAAGTTGCCTTGCTGGGTGGAGTTTGGAATCAAATAAATATCGGTGACAACTTGGGTACCCATCAATAAAAAGTGGGTAACACAACTCATGCTGAGTTGACATCAATCAAAGTTATTTGTTTGTTTTTTATTATTTTTAATGTTATAAAAATACATTGTTTTGATTGGGTCAACTCAACATGAGTAGTATTATCCACCTTTTATTGATGGTTAAACAAGAATTTTCCATAAATATTTGTTTTCCTACACGATATTTGAGGCGGATGAATAATTGAATCTCAACCTAGTATCTAATGGGTCTGCATATCTCCATCCCTACCACCGTAGTAGAATCCTAAACTAGAACCCGAAACTTTCACCAAACTCGAACTCATAAACTGAATCCAGAACCCATCCCCAAACAAGAAAAGGTAAAGGGTAAAACTTGCAATAAGAATAGTGATGAGGAATTTGAAGAATGTGGTGATGGCTTCCTTGTGACGGTGAAGCTGGCGGAGGTTCCATGAAAGAGAGAGCGGTGTTGAGGGATAACGAGAGAGAGAGAGAGAGAGAGAGAGGCGCAACAAAGAAGTGATAGAGTGCGGTGGGACACAAAGGCGGAACAGTGAATCAGAGGCGTACAAAAAAAATTGGGTTCAAACGATTTCAAAATGAAAGAGGCGTAATTATGTCATTTTAAACAAACGGGGTGGGTACGGAACTATGGTGGGAACTAATGTCTCCATTACATACTCGTCTTGTCTCATCTTTTGAAATCGGGAAAAACCTCAACCCAGTCAAAATGGGCCTTCCCGTCAAAGTTAGGGTTGGTTAGGGAGGGTATCCACATGTATGAATTTTGATGGAATATTGTTTTATACACTTCAAAGAAAGCTAAAACACACCAGTAATTAACGTTTTTAACCACATCGGCAGTTAACTGCCGATGGGAAGGAAACCAGCGGCAGTTAGCTGTTGTTGCCATGTTTTGCTTATATTTTCTAAAACTTCACATTTTTTCATCTTAATGTGAACAAAAACGATAAAATGAGTGAACAAAAATGATAAAATGACATGTGATTAAATTGAAAAAGCTAAAAACAACAAAAAAAAAAGTAATAAATAAAAATGATAATAATTTGAAAATTATACTCTTAAAAATAACTGAAATTATATTTTCTTTTATTATTATATATATGATATGATTTATTATATATATAAATAATTTGATTTTTTATTGCATTTTTATTTATTATACTCTTATATTAAAATTATACTCTAAAAAGCAATTTTGATTTATAAATATATATAGAAAAGAATAGAGAAAGAAAAGAAAAAATGGAAAATAATGGAATATAAATAAGTCAATGTGTGGAAAATAATGAAAAAAACAAATTCATGCTCCACGGTAGTTAAGTGCCGGTAGAGTAGAGATGTGAAACGGCAGTTAACTGCCGAAAAATGTGAAGTTTTAGAAAATATAGGCAAAACATGGCAACGACAGTTAACTGCCGCTGGTTTCCTTCCCATCGGCAGTTAGCTGCCGCTGGATCCTTCCCATCAACAGTTAGCTGCCGATGGAGTTAAAAACGTAAATAATGAAAAAAAGCAAATTCATGTTCCACGGCAGTCAAGTGCCGATAGAGTAGAGATGTGAAACGGCGGTTAATTGCAGAAAAATGTGAAGTTTTAGAAAATATAGGCAAAACATGGCAATGACAGCTAACTGCCGCTGGTTTCCTTCCCATCGGCAGGTAGCTGCCGTCGGATCCTTCCCATCAGCAGTTAGCTGCCGATGGAGTTAAAAACATAAATTACTGGTGTGTTTTAACTTTCTTTGAAGTGTATAAAGCAATTTTCATTTTGCTGTCATGCCTACTTTTTTTTATATAATTCAATTAGAATTAGAATTAGGGAAATTATTTCCGCACCTCTCGATTTTGAAAAAAAACTCCATCAAATTTCAACATCTATGATCCATAACATTTTTTTTAAGGTGTTTTTTTTTTAAGCAAAAGAGAAAATACATTAAATAAAAAAGAGATACAAAGACTGGGGGGACATTAGACCTGACCCAGGTAATACCCAAACGGAAATACATCGTGATAAATCATACCAGGTGGACCAACCATAATCTATCCTAACACAAATTCACTTATCATGGGTGCAACCCAGCGAACCCACATAGGGGCGTGAAACCAAGTTGCAAAAAATATGAAAAGTGAACATTGCAAAAGAACAGATAAGGTTTAAAAATGGCAAATGGATTGACCGCCAACACAGTAACAAAATCCAAGTGCCAATAGCTCCCTGAATACACCAGGAAGCATAGAAGCTCTTTCGAGCATACACGCGTAAGAACTCAGATCGAGGGATGAGTCCAATACGTCAATGACCAGACCCTTTCGGGTTATTGTAACTGAAGCAGACCCTTTCGGGTTACTGAAACCGAACCACCCCTAAGCCAGAATTTGAGCTCCCCAATCTCTGAACAAGAAAACACAAACACGGAACAAATAGTCGGAGACCTCACAAAACAAACAACCCGCCAACAGAGAAGATCCAGCAAACCTAAAACAACACACAAAGACCAGCCAACAGAAAAGCGGAGATCTGAGGACCCCAACAAAGGAACTTGCACGAAACCTCCCGGCATACACGAACGGAATCCAAACTGAACCAGCTTGAACCACCAAACCAGCAGATTCGGACCAACGAGCAACGATCTGGAATCAAAACACAAAACCAGAGCCAAAACAACCCAGATCCGAGTTTCAAAAGCCATATCAAAACCAACACCAACATCCTAGTTCCTTCCAAACGGCAGCGACCAAAACGTGACGAAGGAGGATTAAACAAAGAGAGTGTCGGTCGCCGGAAGGAGAAGAGCAAAAACCGACGAACAGAACTCACTGCACGGCAGCCGCCGTGAGTTTCGCTAACAAAAAGTGGTCAAAGGACACAAAACAAGGAGAGATGATGCGGATGGAAGATCCATCATCGCATCACCAACCACCACCCTCTACATCTCTTACGGTCGCAGATTTGGAAGAAGGGAGACAACGCTTTTGAAGTTTTAGAGAGAAGTCAGAGGATGTGTTTTCTTTTCAGTATTGTTAGACATCTAGATTTTAGAATTTAAACGCCAAACAATCAACTTTACAAATTTTAAAATTTGAACCCATCATTTACATGATGAACCTTTTTTGTGACAAAATAGAATTTCAGAAAAATGTTTACAGGATTTTATAATCTAAATGAGGAGGGGGTCGGAAACACTTTGAGTGGTATGGATGGGGAGCAAGAGAGTACTTCTCACTCACTTCCCCAATTTATTTTCTTAAAGAACAACATTTTTGTTATGCTTAATATCTTTAGCTTGGTCTGTATTTGTATTGACTCTGCCCTTTATTCAAGTAGTTTTTTGGATAGAAAATAAAAATCTGGACCATCTCATCATTTCTGTTTTTTCCATTAAAAAATGAAAATTCTATTATTCGATTGGAGTCCACCACTAATACCTAGATCTTGATTCGGGATCTGAAAAAAATTTGGTAATATAAAGACTCAAACAAAAAATAACATTTTTTATGTCAATTAAATTGACTTACACTATTTATCATTACTAATATTTTTTTATTAAATTTTGTATTTTGTATTAAATCACAAGTTTAATAATCTTTATTGCAATGTAAACATATTAGTCTACATCAATTTTTGATAATTTAAAAGTTATTATTATAAAATAGAATGTAAATAAAGTCACATCCTTTAAATATCATGTTACAAATATGTATATAAAAAAAAACTAAATCTTATTGTTATATTAGCTCGTTAGTATATTTAAAGATATATTAAATTATTTATTCAAATAATAAATATGATATAAGCCTTTAAGTCCTTAAAAAAATTAAGCCTTTGAGTAGAATTACATGCATATCTCGAAAACAGCAAATTGTACCTAAAATTTAGTCTCTGTCACGTAATGGATCCAATCTTGCCTTTATTTTTCAAACAACTTTAACTCTTGTAAAATCTATCTCGACCGAGTTTATTTTCTTCCATTCACATAAGGGTGGAAATAAATAAGTGACTTGATAAACTCGTAAATTCAATCCAAACTAATTAATCTGGTTTGGTTTTTTAGTTTCTCTTCAAGGTTGAGTCTAAATCGACTCAAATCAAACAAGTCTAATATATATTGGTACGAATATTAGTTTCACGTCATTTAAAATCAATGCTCTTATACCCAAACCAATATAATTATTAAAAAAATGTTTCTAATTTTTTTTATTTGGGTTGGTTCCGTTTGAGGTTTTCTATCAGGTTGATTCGGTTTTAAACGTCCTTAGTTCCAACACCTTATTGCCCTCACTTGAGTGACAGGTTAACTTTACTTAGCCCGGCCTATTTTACTTTTTATTTCACACTATATTAGTGTTTTCTTTATTTTAATAATTATGTTGTATGTTATTTATCTCATTTTGTAAATTTACTTATTTTAGAGTAGTATACAAAATCTACTGTGTTATTGAAAAAAAATTAATTTTTTATTGTATAAAATAAGTTTCTTAATTCTACTTGTTCAAAAAAAAAGTTATCTTAGTTCTCTTAAATGTCAAATTGAAACAACCCAAATTAACTTGTTCTTAATCAATTTGGTTTATTTTGGATTTGTTAAAACAATATTGCAAAAAAAAAACTAAATTAATTATTTTAATTGATTTTGGATTTCTTTTCTTTTTTTCCTTTTGAAAAAAAAAGGATAATTACATCCACCTTCTCTAAGCTCATTTGAAATGACACTAACACCCCCTCTAGTTTTAAAACTTACATTAACCTCCCTTAAATTCTATCAAATAGACAAACATCTCACTTGCTGGACCGCAGATCTCACCATCTAGGACTTGAGATCCTAAAGACAAGGGTGTGAACCCTTGGAATAAGGCTGGACGCCCTTTAGGAGGGCGCAGGGCCCACTTTACAGTCACAAATAGCCCCAGGTGACCTTCCTAAAGGGCACCCTCTGGGGGCGCCCTCAGTAGTTTACGAGGGCGCCCTAGTCATGGTTTTGGCCCTTTACCATTTGGGCCCAAAACCATGACCGGGTAGGCCCAAAAGAGGCTACAAATAGTAACCTTGGGATCACTCCCAAGGCATGACCTAAACAGAGCTCAGAAACCCTAGTTTCCATACATTGTACTCACAGCTAGTACAGTTGGCGCCCACCGTGGGGCTACGGTAAAACTGACCTAGCCACCGTCTCCGAAAGAAAATCAGTTGATCCACGGTCAATGAAAGTCACCAGAACACCGTGAGTCCACCGTATTTCTTAGGAGCAACCCTGAAACTTCCGAATCCGCCGCGATTCAACCATAACCCTAACGAAACGTTCAACCCAACCCGTTCTTTGTTGAAAAGCCAATTCTCTCTTCTGTCATTTTCGCCCCTAACCGCTAACCTTCAGTCACCAGCCTTAAACCTTCATAACCGACCCAAAACGACCATCATCGCTGTCGTTGTTCATGGACCCAAAGGCGGTAGAAGCAGTACAGCAACAGATCCGACAGCTTCGTAACCACAGCGAAGCATTGCAAGTTAACGCAATCGACATAGACCCAAGGGAAGAATTCCAGAACGAGCGCCTTGAACCCACGGAAGATCTGAAGGAAGTCACAATAGGTTCGGAACCACATCAAACAACCAAAGTGGGGACTTCTTTAGATCCCGCCGAAGAACAGAGTCTAGTGGATCTTCTGAGGAAAAACTTAGACTTGTTCGCCTGGCAACCATCAGATATGCCCGGCATCGACCCCGCCATCGTATGCCACCACCTCGCTCTACGCCCAGGAGTGAAACCGGTCGCTCAGCGTAAAAGAAAGTTAGGCGAGGAGAGGAGGAAAGCAGTAGATGAAGAAGTTGCCAAATTAAGAGACGCCCGTTTCATAAGTGAGATCAAGTATCCTACATGGCTGGCCAACGTCGTCCTCGTGAAGAAAGCTAACGGAAAATGGCGCATGTGCGTCGACTACACCGATCTGAACACCGCCTGTCCAAAAGACCCGTATCCCTTCCCAAATATTGACCATCTTATCGACAACGCGTCAGGATACCAAACCCTAAGTTTCATGGACGCATACTCCGGTTACAATCAAATAAAGATGGATCCTCTCGACGCCCCAAAAACAGCTTTCATGACCAACCACCAAAATTACCACTACGAAGTCATGCCTTTCGGCTTAAAGAACGCCGGCGCTACCTTTCAGAGATTGATGGACACCGCCTTTGCAGAGCAAATCGGAAAGAACTTGGAGGTCTATATCGATGACTTGGTGGTGAAAACAAAACAAGATAAAAGCCATTCAGAGGACCTGGAGGAGATCTTCGATCAGGTCCGAGCGTATAACATGCGTCTCAACCCAGCCAAATGTTCTTTTGGGGTTCACACAGGAAAATTCCTATGCTTCATGCTGACCAAGCGCGGCATTGAAGCAAACCCTGACAAGTGTCAAGCGATAATCAACATGAGAAGCCCCTCTAGCATCAAGGAGGTGCAGCAGTTGACAGGTAGGCTCGCGGCGCTCTCCAGATTTTTATCTTGTGCCGGTGATAAAGCTTTCTCTTTCTTTGCCTCAATAAAGAAGAAGGAACTTTTTCAATGGACCGAAGAGTGCGAAGAGGCGTTCGCAAAGATAAAGACGTTTCTCTCCAGCCCGCCAGTTTTACATCGTCCAGATGCAGGCGCCGTCCTTTTCCTCTACTTGTCTATATCAGAGAACGCTATGAGTTCCGTCCTCGTCCAAGATTCTGACGAAGGTGAAAAGCCAGTGTATTTCGTGAGCAAAGTATTCAAGGGAGCAGAGCTGAGATACCAGAAAATAGAACGCCTCGCTCTAGCAGTGGTAGCAACGGCAAGGAAATTGCGACCATATTTTCAAGGACACAAAGTCGTTGTCAAATCCAATCACCTCATCAAGCAAGTGCTCGGGAAGCCAAACCTCGCGGGAAGAATGGTATCCTGGGCAGTAGAATTATCCGAATACGACATTCAATACCTTCCCAGAGGCAGCATAAAGTCGCAGGTTCTGGCCGACTTCCTAGTAGAACTTTCATCCCCGGTGGAAGAAATTGCCCCCTTCGTTTGGTTATTATCGGTCGATGGATCATCAAACCTCAAAGGCAGTGGAGCCGGCATAGTGTTGGAAGGACCAGGGGGCCTAATCATAGAATAGTCGCTGAGATTCGAGTTCAAGGCGAGCAACAACCAGGCAGAGTATGAAGCCCTGGTAGCGGGCATGAAGTTAGCGCAGGAGATGGGAGCTGAAAACTTAAGAGCAAAGAGTGACTCCCAGTTGGTGACGAGTCAAATTACCGGGGAATACCAAGCAAAAGATAGTCAACTTATGAAATACTTAGCAAAAGTCAACAGTTTAGCCTCCACTTTCAAGTTCTTCGAGGCAATCTACGTTCCAAGGGAGCAGAATTCAAGAGCAGATCTCTTATCTAAACTTGCCAGCACCAAACGCCCGGGAAACAACAGAACGGTCATCCAAGAAGTGCTGGCAACCCCTAGCACAGAGATCATAGAAGTAGGCGCCGTGGAGAACGAAGAGGAGGGATGGATGACGCCGCTTATCAAATATCTCACTGGAGCATTTGATCCCAAAAGCGAGGAGGAAGAACTACAAATACGAAAGAAGGCCTCGAAGTATTGCATGGTCGCTGGCAAATTGTACAAGAGGGGCAAGGCAACGCCTCTGCTCAGGTGCCTAGGTGAAAACGAGACCCACCTCGTCCTCTTAGAGGTGCACGAAGAAGTATGCGGAAGCCACATCGGCGGGCGATCCTTGGCCGCAAAACTCTTAAGAGCAGGGTACTATTGGCCAACAATGATCCAGGAGAGCGCCGACTTTGTAAGAAAGTGTGACAAGTGTCAGAGATTCTCTGATAAGAAGCACGCCCCTGCTTGCGAACTCACCTCGGTCTTTTCCCCATGGCCTTTTCACAAGTGGGCAGTGGACATTGTGGGCCCATTCCCATTGGCACCCGGACAACTTAAGTTCCTCATAGTCGGAGTGGATTACTTTACCAAGTGGGTTGAAGCCGAGGCGGTCGCCAAAATTACGGCGGACAGAGTGATACGTTTCTACTGGAAGAAAATAATATGCAGGTTTGGGCTACCCAAAGTTATCGTATCAGACAACGGGACTCAGTTCGCTAGCTCCAAGGTGGTAGACTTCTGCAACCAACTCGGAATCCAAACGAAGTTTGTCTCAGTCATCCACCCCCAAGCAAACGGACAGGCCGAATCTGCAAACAAGGTAATCTTGAACGACATTAAAAAGAAGGTCGACGACGCCAAGGGACTTTGGGCTGAGCAGTTACATGAGGTGCTCTGGTCATATCACACGACGCCTCACTCCACAACCAAGGAAACCGCGTTCACTATGGTGTACGGCGCCGACGCTATGCTGCCTGTAGAAATTGACACGCCAACATGGCGTCGGGAAAACTTCTCGGAAGAGGCTAATGAGACAAGCTTGCTATGCGGAATAGACATGATCGATGAGGTACGAGAGGCCGCCCACATCCGGGAATTCGCCGCAAAACAAAGAGCAGCCCGCCGATACAATTCAAAAGTAATCCCGAGGGACATGAAAGAAGGAGATTTGGTCTTAAGACAGGTCGTCGCGCCCACTCGAATTGGCAAGCTACTACCCAACTGGGAAGGACCGTACCGAATCAGGGAAAAGCTGGCACACGGAGCATACAAACTGGAAGAGCTGAATGGAGACACGATACCACGGACCTGGAACGCAGTCAACCTATGCCATTACTACAGCTGAGTATTTCATCATTTTTACAAACAAACCACACAAGACTAAATTGCTGTAAAGCTTGTATTTTGCTTGTATTTTCTTTTTCAGAATTCTTTGTATTTTGATTTCGACTAATGAAGAGGAATAAGGGAGCACTCTTTTCCCCGCGAAAGCTGGGGTTTTTAATGAGGCACCAATTTCCGTTTACTTCTATCTTTGCTTTGACTCCAATATCACAGACATCACCGGAACAAGATAGACAGCGTCAACTCGCAAAAGGCGCGCCATATGATCCGTTAACCCCAAAGGGGTTGCCACCTGATTCCTTAATCCTAAAGACAGGGCTCTAAGATGTCGTGAGCTTAAAAAGATATCGCCACCTAATTCCTTAACCCTAAAAAAAGGGCTCTAAGACGTCGTGAGCCGAAAAAGAGATCGCCACCTAATTCCTTAACCCTTAAAAAAGGGCTCTAAGACGTCGTGAGCCGAAAATGAGATCGCCACCTAATTCCTTAACCCTAAAAAAGGGCTCTAAGACGTCGTGAGCCGAAAATGAGATCGCCACCTAATTCCTTAACCCTAAAAAAGGGCTCTAAGACGTCGTGAGCCGAAAATGAGGTCGCCACCTAATTCCTTAACCCTAAAAAAAGGGCTCTAAGACGTCGTGAGCCGAAAACGAAAACGTTGTGGAAATAGAAGAGTTCATGCAAAAAGATTCCCCAATAAAGCAATAACGCTGAAAATTAAACGGTTTGACAATCTTTAGCAAGTCGCGAAAATAGACAAGTAATAGTTACCGCCCAGGAAACATCGTTATCATCGTCGTCAAAAAGAAGAAATTCGAAGCAACATAGTACAAATAATGCATCATTACGAATTCAAAAAGTTCAAGATCAAAGCAACTTAAAATTACAACAAAAGTTATTGTTCGTCCACAAGGGCGCCATCTACAATAATCTTGAAAGAGTCCAAAGACGAAAGGTCAACGTCCGGATGAAGAAAGGCGACCTGCTCCTTCACACGATCAAAGCCATTCTCAAAGGACAGGGCCAGTTCTCCTTTGGCTTCCGAGACCTCAGCCTTCAACGCCACTTCCCTCTCAACTCATGAGGCAACCTCATCCCTCAACCGAATGATCACCGCATCCTTCCCAGCTAGGTCGGCGTCATGACCAATCTTCAAATCACTGATACGTTCATCACACTCGGACCTCATCGCCTCTTTAGTCTCCCTGACCTCCTTCTCCTTGCTCTCCTGGACTTCTTGTAATTCCTTCTCCAACGACTTCACCTTATCCAGCAATGTTTCTCCATTACGAACCGACTCTTCATATTTGCAATCCACGGCCATCAAGAGCATAATAGACCGCAAACAGTTCACACCGATATCCCTCGTCGTAAAGGGAACGGGGTTCTGTGTCCCAGCTTTCACATCATCAGGATTACAAACCATCTTTTCTTTCATGTAAGCTCCATAATCGAAATCCTTGTCCCAAAAAGATTGGACCTCCCAGCTGGGACCAGTAAATTCAGCGGCGGGACGAGAATGCACCTTCTTGGACCTCCTCTCTTTCATCACCCCCTCTTCCCCATCTGGCGCTTTCCTCTTCTTCTCCTCTCGACTTTTCTCTTGCGCCACTTCAACGTCAACGTCGCACTCAGGTTGAGCGTCAAGAACAACCTCAGCTTTCCTTTTAGACTTGCGAAGGATAAGCCCAGAAGGATCGCTGGCGTCCGAGACCCCGCCCGATTTCTTGGCTTTCATCTCGGCCAAATACTTCTTCCTCTCCGCAGCTGTTAGAGGCGCCATGGATTCTGCAAGTCAAAAACCAAAGCCAATACACAAGTTAGTAAAGGAAAAGGTGAGAAAGCTAGACAAGTAGGGTTACAAAATCAACTCACGCAAATAAATCTCTAAGCTATCAACATTCCCCTCCCTATTCAGCAACTCCCATATATCCATGGGCAGCGTCTTGTCCAAGAAGGAAACGACATCTTTTTCATACCCACTCAAATGCTCGTAAGCAAACCCAGTAATAGAAGCTGGAGAACTCGTCCAGCAGATGGGGAATTTTAATTTGTTCTGTACACGCACTGCGGCGTCCTCGCAATCCTCTCTTCCCCTCACCCTAAGGAAGGTTCGTCTCCAGTTCTTGTAATGAGACGCGTAGGGTGGAAACAACCGTTTCCCAGGATGGGCGCCAACGGACACCCAAGACGACTTGTCTACCCTCTTAGTACCATAAAAACTAAAGAAGCAACCAACAGAGGGTTCAAAGCCTAAACCCTCGCACGCGATCTCGAAGGCCCGGATGAACGCCCAACTGTTGGGCTGAAGCTGCGAGGGCGCCACATTTAACCACCTCAAGACACTTACTTCGAAGGGCGTGAATGGATACTTCACGCCCAAATCTTCAAAGACCGCTGTGTACATGTAGAAGAACTCGTGAGCCATACCCCTTGGCATCCGTAAGTAAATTTTCTCACCAGGGCGGCAGGGCTCAAGAATCACGTCTTTTTCGCGTCCCGTCGAAGAAACACTAATTTTGCTTCGGAACAGCGCCACTCGCTGAGGATCCATATACATGGACTCCAAGCGCATCATTTCGTTAGCAAAATCCCCTTGTCCCGAACTACTAGCAGACGCCATACAGCGAGTTTCTCTCGTGTGGGAGGGACCTGGACGAACAGAAAGAATAATACAATCAGATGAATTCCCACTATCATCTTTCCCCTCACTATCGCTCGAGTCGCTCGAAAATTCTCCTAAAACAGAATGGCCATAATAGGCATTTTCAAAAACAACCCAATCGGTGGTTCCATCCGATCGTTTCGCAAGTCTAACCGCCTCTCTCAATAACACATCCCTCTCCTCCGAATTAGCCGGAGATATTACATTGCCATGAATGCATGAATGCATGAACATCAAATAATGACTGAACAATGCACATCTTTATATAACTCAACAATTACACATCTTTAAATAACACATCTTCATATGACACATCTTTGTATAACACATCTATGTATAATCACATCTTTAAATCACACATCTTCAAATAGCAAATGTTTATATAACACATCTTCAAATAGCACATCTTTATATAACACATCTTTACATAGCACATCTTTAAATCACACATCTTTAAATAACACATCATTAAATCACACATCTTCAAATAACACATCTTTATATAACACATCTTTAAGTCACACATCAATTACATCGTTAAATAATTCATCATTTAAAACATATTATCTCAATTACATTAAAATAAAATAGTAGAAATAGTTTTCATTATAACAATTATCTCTATAAAAATCACTTTAAATCTATAGTATATTATTTGAGCTAGAATAGGAGCATCTCTTTAATTGACATGTATATACTTGCACAATATATATTATTTTAACCATGAAGGCCTTAAATACACGTTTTATAGTAAAAAAAATATATGCTTAAAATGTAGACACTGAACACACAAAGAACATAACATATTAAGCTATTAGAAATTCGTGTGAGGATAATGGGCTAAAGCATCAGGTAACATACACATGGAAGGAACTTTATCCACCTGAAAAATCGATTTGAAAATAACTCCAAGGAAAAAAAAAGACAAAGTTTTTGAGCTATCAGAAAGTGCGCAACAAAAATTGTCGATATTATATTTCAACCTATTAAAGTGAATTATAAGAGTGTATCCAGTTCAACCACAATATCACAGTCACATACTAACTCAAACACGATCGTAAAAACAAAGAACGGCACAATTAAGGCAACACATAAGAAATCAAAACAAATCAAAGATTCAAAACAGAACATAACAACGAATCAACTACAAATTTAACACATAAAAATAATGAATTCAGAGACCATAATATATCCAAATCACATCACTAAATTAGAGCACGGATTAAACATGAATTCATTAAAAGATCATAAAAAAAACAATGGAAAACAAAACCATTCACTACCCATATGTTCATACAACCCTTATGGTGAATAGAGACTCCCCCCTTACCTCTAGTTTGCAGAATTTGATATTCCTACGGTAAAATCTCTCTCTAGGTTCTTCTCACTTGTCTCCTTGCTTCTTCTCTCCACAACCCTAGTTTCCTTAAGTCTTCTCTCAATTCTGATCTTTGTGTTTTGTAACCTAATTCTCTTATGACTTTCTTCTATTTATAATCTTTTAATTGGGCTAGGTTCTTCTCATAACTTTTACACCAGATTATTCTCCACTATTTACACTTTCTTCTTTCCTATTTAATTAAAACACTACTTATTTACTTACTTAAACCTCCTTTTCGCTAATACACCTTTATTCTCTCATGTTCACTAAAAATATCCTTTTCTCCTTAATTTCTCTTAATCTCCTATTTTTCAACAACTAACTAACTCATCTATTCGCTCAATACCCACAATCCAAAAACTTATTTGAAAACATCAAACAGATAATTCCTAATAATATTAATATTACTTATATTATATAACAATAATACCAATAAATTAATATTTAAAAATCGGGGTGTTACAACTCTCCCCCACTTAAAGAATTTTCGTCCTCGAAAATTGCCTAAAGGAAACATTCTTACCCACACTTGAAGCATCTTGCTTCTCCCCCACTTTGCTTAGACCCACCCAATAGAACGAAACAAGTATCGACAGTACTTACATACATGTCGCATACAAGGGGATAAAAAAAAGTTTTGGCCTGACTGGACCGACCTGCTCTGATACCAACTTGTAACACCCTAAACCCCACATTTTATTTTCTAATAAAATTCAATAAATAATTAAACACGCAAGGGTGTCACACATCTTAATCAATCCAAAAATACTTCATTTAAATTAAAAAACGTCGCAACGGAAAAGTTCTCAAAACATCAAAGTAGTTTTTCACATCTTTAAAATCCATAACAAAACTGAATTCGAAAGAATTCTAAAACAAAATCTGAAATAAAATAAATCCCCATTCCCTAGTGTTACTAATCAGAGCGACGACTCGATAAAACTCCCAAAAGCGGCAAAAGTAAATAAGAAGGCTCCAACGTCATCCTCTGAGACTCACTGCTACTAATTATCTTCTTCCTGTGAATCTGTACCCGACGAGAGTACAGTCCAGTTTAAGAGGGTGAGAATATATCCAACACAAGAGAGGTACAAACACATGTGTAGATTCAGATAAAATAATCATCAATTGCAGTTAGACATGTATACATCACAGATAGGTAGTATTCACATTTAATCATAAACATTCATTTAATAAAATTAATAGGCATCAATCAACATCTTATAATAACATACAAGCATCAACATCATTTAAGAATATCAAGTAGGCATATAGTAAAATACAGGCCATTCACATATAATCATATAGAAGCACATCATTGAATATCACATCTTTAAATAGTTACACATCTTTAAATGACACATCTTTTAATTACACATCTTCAAATAGACTTGCAGGTATGTATGCAATGTCACTAACTCGACTCTATATGCATGTGGTACCGGTTTTGGATATCAGAGGTGTGTTACTGATTTATCCCCCATCTTTAAATCACATCTTTAAATCGGACTGACCATGAATGCATGAACATCAAATAATGACTCAACAATGCACATCTTTATATAACTCAACAATTACACATCTTTAAATAACACATCTTTATATGACACATCTTTGTATAACACATCTTTGTATAATCACATTTTTAAATCACACATCTTCAAATAGCAAATGTTTATATAACACATCTTCAAATATCACATCTTTATATAACACATCTTTACATAGCACATCTTTAAATCACACATCTTTAAATAACACATCATTAAATCACACATCTTCAAATAACTCATCTTTATATAACACATCTTTAAGTCACACATCAATTACATCGTTAAATAATTCATCATTTAAAACATATTATCTCAATTACATTAAAATAAAATAGTAGAAATAGTTTTCATTATAACAATTATCTTTATAAAAATCACTTTAAATCTATAGTATATTATTTGAGCTAGAATAGTAGCAACTCTTTAATTGACATGTATATACTTGCACAATATATATTATTTTAACCATGAAGGCCTTAAATACACGTTTTATAGTAAAAAAAATATATGCTTAAAATGTAGACACTGAACACACAAAGAACATAACATATTAAGCTATTAGAAATTCGTGTGAGGATAATGGGCTAAAGCATCAGGTAACATACACATGGAAGGAACTTTATCCACCTGAAAAATCGATTTGAAAATAACTCCAAGGAAAAAAAAAGACAAAGTTTTTGAGCTATCAGAAAGTGCGCAACAAAAATTGTCGATATTATATTTCAACCTATTAAAGTGAATTATAAGAGTGTATCCAGTTCAACCACCATATCACAGTCACATACTAACTCAAACACGATCGTAAAAACAAAGAACAACACAATTAAGGCAACACATAAGAAATCAAAACAAATCAAAGATTCAAAACAGAACATAACAACGAATCAACTACAAATTTAACACATAAAAATAATGAATTTAGAGACCATAATATATCCAAATCACATCACTAAATTAGAGCACGGATTAAACATGAATTCATTAAAAGATCATAAAAAAACAATGGAAAACAAAACCATTCACTACCCATATGTTCATACAACCCTTATGGTGAATAGAGACTCCCCCCTTACCTCTAGTTTGCAGAATTTGATATTCCTACGGTAAAATCTCTCTCTAGGTTCTTCTCACTTGTCTCCTTGCTTCTTCTCTCCACAACCCTAGTTTCCTTAAGTCTTCTCTCAATTCTGATCTTTGTGTTTTGTAACCTAATTCTCTTATGACTTTCTTCTATTTATAATCTTTTAATTGGGCTAGGTTCTTCTCATAACTTTTACACCAGATTATTCTCCACTATTTACACTTTCTTCTTTCCTATTTTATTAAAACACTACTTATTTACTTACTTAAACCTCCTTTTCGCTAATACACCTTTATTCTCTCATGTTCACTAAAAATATCCTTTTCTCCTTAATTTCTCTTAATCTCCTATTTTTCAACAACTAACTAACTCATCTATTCGCTCAATACCCACAATCCAAAAACTTATTTGAAAACATCAAACAGATAATTCCTAATAATATTAATATTACTTATATTATATAACAATAATACCAATAAATTAATATTTAAAAATCGGGGTGTTACAGTATCCGTGTTGGGCTAGTACCCATGCAGGGTTTAAACACCCATGTTGGGCTAGCACTCATCGCGGGCAAGCATCCATGTTGTGCTAGTACTCATAAAATTTTTTCATATAGCTCCGTGACTGGTAATCCCCACTTGCTGGGCAAAAGATCATAGGCAAATCCCCCCATAAACAGTTTAATCACTTCGCCTTGTACCAAAACTCGTGCTTGTTGGGTTGTGGACCGTAGATCTCACCATCTAGGACTTGAGATCCTAAAGACAAGGGTGTGAACCCTTGGAATAAGGCTCGACGCCTTTTAGGAGGGCGCAGGGCCCACTTTACAGTCACAAATAGCCCTAGGTGACCTTCCTAAAGGGCACCCTCTGGGGGCGCCCACAGCAGTTTACGAGGGCGCCCTAGTCATGGTTTTGGCCCTTTACCATTTGGGCCCAAAACCATGACCGGGTAGGCCCAAAAGAGGCTACAAATAGTAACCTTGGGATCACTCCCAAGGCATGACCTAAACAGAGCTCAGAAACCCTAGTTTCCATACATTGTACTCACAGCTAGTACACTTGCCTATTAACATCTTTAATTTTTTTGGCTTAAACGCATTTTTGGTCTTTTATCTCTATTGTGAGGTTCATATTGGTCCCCTTACAAAAAAAATGTGCATTTTTGTCCTTTAATTTGATTAAATCGTAGCAAGTTAATTATTTTCATCTGTTTTGTTAGTCAAAGTCAACATTTGTGACACATGACGTTGATCTGGACAATCAATCACAACGTCATGTGTCACAAATATTGACTTTGACCAACAAAATATATGGAAAAAACTAAATTGCTACCATTTAATTAAATTAAAAGACCAATACTCACCTTTTTTTGGAAGATAAGAGACCAAAAACGTGTTTAAGCCTGATTTTTTTCGTTAACTTGTTTCTCACCGTCGGTTTCATGGACAGTCCGATCACCGTCAAATAGAAAACCACCGAGTAATCCATTAAGGTGTTCGTATTTTTGACATAGTTGTAGATATGTGGATGCTATAAATTAGTAAATAAATAAAAAGATTTGGTCAAAAAATTAACAAGAAAGATATTTGGATGCTAAGAAGAAAATTGGTTTTTAAGGAATTCTTAGCCTCTAAAAAAAAGGATTGTTTTTTTAATCGAAAAAAAAATTCATTATTTGAAGAGATCAAGAAACGTTGACACAATTTATAAGATTTTTTTTTTTTTTAAGAAAACACAATTTATAAGATGTTGACACTATCATTTTTCTGAAATATTGAATGAGATTGTCTACCAGCAAAATGACATGAATGTTTGATGTTTGCTGAATACATACAAGACTAAATTAGACTAAGATGTGAACTGGATGGAGGAATATTATCAGAAAAGTCAAAACCCAACTTAGTTTTTCTGAGGTGTAACGTAACATTTGTTCACACTAACAGAAATAGGAATAGAGAGTTTCTTTCTTCACTCTCCACACTTGATTCGGATTATGAAATTAGAAATTCGAAATGTTGGAGTGAGTTTTTAACGTGTTTTTACACCGAGAAGCTAGGTGGAAAAAGAAATCCGACAATTACTTTTTCCACCCTAGCAGTTTCACACGCGCCCTAATTGTTTCTAAAAATACTCTTTGTTCGGGTTTTAGAATCCGAAACAAATTGTTAGGTTTTTCGGATTATATAATCCAAAATATGCTTTGCCTAGATTTTTAAAGAGACAATGGTTTAAATTATTTCGATGACATAAATTTAAATGACAAACATAAAATAAATGTAAATATAAACAAAATTAAAAGGACAAAATGATCCAAACAAAATCTCATTTTATTATATATCAATACATTTACAATAAAATAAAGTTTAAGCTTAAAGCTTATTACATAAAATATTCAAATATCTAATGCTAATCTATTAAAAACCTAAAGCTAAACTTGTGGTGCAAGAAGATGGAGGAGGGAGGAGAAAAAGATGTGGGGGGAGGGGGCTGGGGTAAGGTTTGTTTCCTGTCTAGGACAAAAGAGACCTTGATGGTCAACCTTACATCCAAGCAGACCAACCTCGCACCAAGATAGATCGCGCTTCTTTGCAGCGTGGCACCATCCCCATTGACCGTTCATACAATCCTTGAATTTCTAAAGCAACCTTTCTGTATGAAAGACCAACGATGAAAATACATTGTTGTAGAAGAAAGAGGAGGAGAGAGTGTGATATGATGGTTTGAGAAATTGTGAAGGTTTGAAGGGTATTTATAGGGGAAATTTGTGAAGAATGGTTGCATAGAGTGTAACGACTCTTAATTATGGGTCAAAAAACCGTGTTCAAAGGGTTTTACCAACCATTAAAGCTAGTAAAACCCTTTGAAAAACGTGTTCCATGAGTTACTCTTGCTGAGCAAGCAACTGTCCAAAACTCTGACCAGTTTCGGATTATAAAATCTGAAATGCTTCAATAATGGGAGAAACTTCACTCTTTGTAGGATGAGGGATATTTCGGATTATACAAACCAAAAATCTTATGTACAGGATTTTTTTATGTGGTCCACATTGCACCGACAGTTTTTGTGGTCCACGATGCACATAAACTTCTATAAATTAGTGTGCCTGTTTTCATAAGCAGTAAACCACACCAAAAAAAAAACCATGGAAATTTTTAGCATTGATCCGAAAACCAAGCTAGTTGCAGTTTACTATAACGGGGGAAAAACCAACTCATCTATTCAGGATTCGCACTGATGTCACGCTCTCCGGGTTGAAGGATTAGTTGGATCAAATCAATCGTCAACTCAACCACAGAGACACGAGGAGGGTGGATGGTGTTGACTATCGACGTCCATCGACCGACCCAGTCGGAACTCTGCGATTCAGCTGGATGAAGCCTGGGAACGATGACGATGTGAGAACCATATTTGGTCAGTACAGTACTAAAAAACCGATCGAGTTGAACGCTTCGTTGGTTAGATCTGTTGAAGAAATTCATAAAAGTTTGATCCGGCCTAGGAACTAGATGAAGAAATTAGTTTAGCTGATCCGTGATCTATTATGTTTTATTTTAATACGTGTTTTATGTTGTTGAATTATGTTGTTGAAATCAATATACCTATGGTCAGTTTATGAACCTGACTTCTCCTAGAAGATCTTCATCATGCTGTCAAAAATCTCTCCGCTGAACTTTACGCTAAATATGTTCATTTAAACTTTGAAAAATCTTTCAAAAGATATGAATGAACACATAGATAGAAAATATACGAAGATATATAGGGTGCAATTTAGGTTTGGATTATATAATCCGAACCAGTTTAGCACAAGTTTTTGTGTGGTCCATATTGCACCGACGGTTTCTGTGGTCCACGACACACAGAAACCTCTATAAATAAGTGTGCTCGGTTCATTTGCTGTAAAACACAACAAAAAACTCTGAAAAATCTTCTGAAAGATATGAACACCAAGAGGTTGCTATTAGCTAGATCTTGCTGCATTGACAATATAAATATGTCAGTTGGCAAGGCAGCAGGATCTAACTCAAAACAATCCTCTTGAAACACCTTGTCTTTCATCATTATGTTGCAGATCGGATTCCGAATAGGTTCTTGTGAACTTGATCCAGTTGACCTGTCGATCGAAATATGTCAGTTGGCAGGCCAGCCGGATCAAGTACAAAAGCACATCTTCGAACACATTCCCAGAAGATTCATCACTTCTGTTATTGTGTTGTTTTAAGTTGTTTAATTATTTTTGTACCTTTTTTAAAAAAAAACTATGTCATTTGCCATGAAAACCTACAAAAAATCAAACTTAAACACAGTCTAGTGTTGTTCGGATTGTAGAATCCAAAAATATTTAGAGAGTTTCGGATTGTATAATCTAAAACCTCCCAGACAAGGTGGACGGTGGCGTTTCACCCAAGGTTTATACGGTTTATGGTGTATTTAATGCATTTTTGGTCGATTGGACCATGAAAAATGTTTCCTTTAACTGTAGTTATAGTCTAGGACTGGTTTAAGGTTATGAATAGTCTTGCATGCTTCAACAATTTCATTCATTCTTCATTTCCCATCATTTCTTACTTTTTCTTAAACTCTTTTTAGTTTTTTAGGAGTGTTTACGATGTCATGGTCACTGCTGACCGTTCATAGAATCTCTGCAATTGCTTTGCAGTTTATGGGGGATTTTACGGCGGTCAGCATAGACCTTTGATATCAAATACAACACAGAAAATGTAGTTCGTTTGATTTCGGATTCTAAAATACCTAACAATCTGTTTCAGATTTTAGAATCCGAACAGAGGGTATTTTTGGGGAAGAAAATAGGGCGCGCGAGTAGATGATAGGGTGGGAAAAGTAAATAAGGCTGCTGATCTGTTGGCCCATCAGACCCATAATGAGAAGACTCATAAACCCAATGTTTAAGGTTTTGTGTTAAGATGTGGTGTCTAACTCACTTATGTGGTTGTTCTGGGATCAAATGTTGATGATTCCACGAGCTCCCTCATGAACACCACATCTTAACACAAAACTTTAAGACATTTAATTTATGGGTCCTCTAACTTATAAAGTGTTCAATCTTCGAGTTTTTATGCAATGTGGGACTTATAAAGTGGTATTAGAGTCAAGGTTCGACGAAGGATTCGATCGACTTATTGTATCAAAAGTTTTCCTGACCAATGATGTGTTTAGGCAACATGTCCTATTGTGTGCAGCAGGCAACGACGCTGCAAGTACAAGTATATGTGGATGAAAAAAAAATTCCTCTTGAAGGGTGACATTGATGAATTCATGGACTCACACTTGAGAGGGAGATTGTTGTGTAGCAAGTGTGAGTTAGAAGTTCTACATTGCTTAAAAAAGTGGAGGTTCACTTTCGAAGTAAGAGGACTCATAAGCCCATTTTCTTAAAGTTTTGCGTTGAAGTGTGGTGTTCAACTCACTTGTGTGTTGCTCTTGTCCAATATGAATTATCTTTGGGCTCCCTTGTGTCCTAATAACGGAGATAAGACACCCACTTCAACCACTATGATCGCAAGAAAATTGCTCTTCTCCCATACAAAAGTGTTCACTCTCATAGAAAGTGACGAAAATACCTCCAGCGTGACTTAAGTCACGCTTTCGTCACTTTATATGGGAGTGAATAATTTTGTATGGGAGAATAGCAATTATCCTCCAGTTATTAGACATCAATTGTACTTAGACAAAATGTTTTAAGATAATCCTATTTGTTTTAAAAAAATAATAATAATGTTTTTTTTAAGGAGAAAATAATAATAATGTTACATATTGGAAATCTTTCAAACTTCTTGTCAAAGAGTGTGATCTTGTTTTCTCAATTAAGAATTCAACAAAATTTGATAATGAATAGAATCAGTGGTGGAGCTAAAAATAATTTTGTGGGTGGGCCAATTCGTTTATTGTATAAAAAAACGAACAAGAATTATAATAAAAAAGTCTAGCCAAGGATTCGAACTCGAAACACAAAGTCATGCAATCCACTGACTTAACCGCTAGGACAAACTAGACAATCATTAATTCTTGCGCAACAAATGTATATATAATATAAATTCATATTAAAGTATTTGTATACATCCCTATTAAAAATTA
Organism: Medicago ruthenica; assembly: GCA_018208015.1. Lineage (NCBI taxonomy): Eukaryota > Viridiplantae > Streptophyta > Magnoliopsida > Fabales > Fabaceae > Medicago > Medicago ruthenica. Next base: position 68,691,924 of record CM031373.1, on the reverse strand, counting down.
ATTTTTTTAGGGTTTGGGTGGGTCATGGCCCACCCTAGCCCATGAGAATAGAATACCACTATGACGGCTTGCAAAATCATACCACGGTCCACGACAAAGCTTTGAATCCAGAGACAACTCGACGATGAGAATCATATACATAGCCACATAGGTGAGAGCTGAGAAGAGAAAACTAAAGGAAATAATGGTGTTCATGCATGCAGACCATTATAATGTTTCATGTCATTTCACTATCAAAAGATATAATATGGTCGTGCACACTACGCGATAAGAGTCGATCAATTGGCCTAAGTTATCAAGGGCTTTTTTAATGTGATTATTACCAGGTGAATTACTCAAGTGGAATAATATATTGAACCAAATGCATGCAGATTGTACAAGATAACTTGTGGGTGATTCCCCTTTTTTTTTACTGTTGTGGATGATATATCAATTTAAGTTGATCCAAAAAGATGAAACAAAATGAATGAGTATAACTAAGAATGTAAAATACATTTCACTAGAATATACTATTCTAATTTTTATTTTATAGTTAAAAATATTTAAAAAATTACGATACGGAAAAAAATTGCTTTATTAGCCTATATAAGTTTATCTTAGTGGATGGGCTGAGCCTGAGAGAGTTAAGGATTGGTGTGATAGAGATTGAGAGTTTTATTCCACTCACAACATAACACTAACTTGAATAACATTTATCATAAAAAAAAAAAAAAAAAACAGCATAAATATGAAAATGGAAGGCTTGATAAATATTTGATCTGGATGATATAGTCCAATGACAGCCATGAATTGATATCCTTGCGCCATTTTGTGCAAAGGCAAAGAATCGGCAGGAAAGTACAACGGTACAACAACTGAAGAAGAACTAGAACAGAAACCCAAACTAGTCTAATCTAATCTACTTTTTTTTTTTGACAGGTGATTTAAACTACTTATAAATCTCAATACAATGATGCTTAATTTAAATAGGAAAACTTCCCATACTAATGTTCATACTTTAGCCCTATTCATCTTAGTCAGGAGATTTTTTATTTCACTTTCCAATTTGGCTTTCATCTGGGGAGAAAGATTATTCCCTGACTTCTCCAGCGCTGATGTCATCATCTGCAAGTTCTGCTTCATAATCTCAAGAGGAGGAGGTGTCTCACCAGGCATTGGCATAGACCTAGTTGGTTGAGTTGGTGTCATGAGTTGCTCCAATGGTGGAGCCGCGGCAGGAGGATGATGGGGCCTTGGTTGAGTAGGTGTTATGAGTTGCGTCAATGGTGGAGCCGCTGCAGGAGGATGATGGAGCCTTGGTTGAGTTGGTGTCATGAATTGCTCCAATGGTGAAGCCGCCGCAGGAGGATGATGGGGCCTAGGTTGAGTTGGTGTCATGAATTGCTCCAATGGTGGAGCTGCTGCAGGAGGAGGATGGAGCCTGTAGCCCACAAGAGCTGCACCAAATGGGTTGTTCTGCTCTAAATTGCGAAGTGCTTCTGCAGCATCTATGCTTCTAACAAAAACAATTTGAGCGCTACCATTATCTTTCATCAACTGAGTTTCGGATGCTTTCAGCGGACCAAACCGGCAAAATGTTTTCAACAAATCCTCTTTTGATGGGATATCAACTCCTGGTGCGAATTGTAGAAAGAGAAAGGTTCCAGGTGATTCTCCATTGTACTCCACTCCACCTAAGTTAACAGTTTTGGTACGGCTCGAACAAGCGGATAAGCTTCTTGGGTGCCCTGACTTCAATTCAGATGAAAGGAAGTTGACAGGTCCGGATTCTTTTCTTGTTGAACTGGACTCAAAGCTAATGTTGTTCAAATCAGGTATCTCTCTAGCATGTTTAGTATTGGGATGCTCCTGTGGTGCTTTCTTCGTTCTTTTCTTCTTCTCTCTTTTATTTATGGAGGCAGTGCCAACAAATCTTGCCTGGTATACTGAACCAAGCTCTGATGCAGCATTTACCGACATATTATGATCAGTACTATTTGCTGCAAATCCTTCCTGGGAGGCAGTACCAGCCTCTGATGTACTCACTAACAAGTTACTGCGAGTAACATTTCCATCAAGTTTGCCTTGGGAGACACGTATCTCTGGATTTGAAACTTTGAAAACTTGTTCTTCCTTATTTTCACCATTGCTTTTCTGATGAATATCAACAGGTAGAGGTGGGGACATAAACTGTAAATCTATTACTAGTGAGCTGCATTCAGTACTCTTCGAATGGAAATGAGAAGCAAGCTGAGTACCTTGATACTTTTGTGCAGCTTCCAACTTTTGTTTCTTTTTAGGCCTAGTCTTTTTTTCAGAAGCAAGGACATTATGATTTTGAGTTTCAGGAACTGAGCTGCTTATATTTCCACTCTCATTTATAGTTGTCTCCGGACTTTGCAGCTGATGCAATGAAGTTATTTCTTCCACCTTCCTCTTTTGTTTAAGTTTTTTCCCAGAACTTGTGCAGTCACCTATAGAAACATTACCCTTCATATCTGATAGACCAGAAAGAGGTTTCATCTTACGCCTTGCTGCATTTTCCGCTTTAGTATTCTTTCTCTTCTTCCCACTTTTGGTATCCAGTAAATCATTGCCACCAGGTTTCCCTGTTTTCCCCCCATTCACACTAACCAAAGAAGTAGCAAGTTCAGCCTCATCATGATATTCAGATATTCTTTTTTTGCAGAAGAACCACTCAACCAAATCAAAGTTTTTATCCTCAATTGGAGACATACAATCAACAGCAGCAGAAAATAGTCCTGAGAGTAAATCACCGGAAGTTGCACTTACGAAATCTGGACTGCTAGACATACTACTACAGCTGATGAATTTTCTGTACCAGTTATTTTGGAATCTCTTGCTAACCAATTTATCAGATAAAATAGATCCATTTGACGGTTTACTAGTTCTGCTTGAAGCCTTTTCTTTAACAACAACACATGGAGTTTTCGATTCTTCTGTTTCAGCTGGCAAATCTTTATCTCTTGGTCCACTATTTGTGTATGGGTAAGATAAATATTTACTTCTTCTCCGACATCTGGATTCAGCACCTGTTATGAAGGAAATAATTGCCAATAAGTGACATGTATCCCAGTTTGTGCAATCACAAGGTTCTATTTGCATCTGATTTAAAAATCGAACCAAACTAGACAGTTCAAATAGTTAAACCGTGGATCGACACTATCAACAGTTTGGTTATTTGAGTGGTCCAACTAGAGTTTTGTCTTCATTCGAGAAAAAAGCAATTGAACCATAACCTAGAGATCTTCTAAGTTTGGTTTCTAAAACATTATATGACAATAAATAAGCTATCATGAATCATGTGAATCAGGCACCTATAAGGAACTAACTGCATGGATTAACAATTTAACATCTATTAAAATTCTTTGACATATGTATGCCAAATAAGTTGGGTAACAAATTAAAAGTCCAATTTCACATACCAAAAAGTGAAATTTTATCATAATCATGAAATCAATAAATGATACCTAAGCTCTACAAATTAAGCACATGTACTTTTAAAAATCAAATTGGTACAACTATCATTAACACAGGAGATTTTGTAATTTAATAGCCTGTTTGTTTTCACGGCGATATAAAATTCGGTGTGTGTCCATCCTGAAGCTACAGTTTGTTGCTTTGCTGAAATCGCGGTAATAATATATCGAGACGTGGCAATTCAATACATGACTGACTTTCCAAACATACAAACTAGAAAACCATATTTCCAATTCGGAGACTATCTAGGAAAAAAAATTACAAGCATGGCATAAGATATTGCACAAATGAGATAACTAGTTCAATGTGAATATCTTACCACCTCGGATTTTCTCTGAAATGTCAGTCATGGGGGTGTTTTCAGTCATTTTCTTCTCATAACCAGAATCTACATTTTTAAGTCCTACTCCTGCCTGAAGCACATCCATTGCCGCCTTCTGATACAAATCTTCTTGGAATGGAAATAAAGCAAAGACAACCAGAATCAGCAAACTACTTGGACAAAGATTCAGCGAAGTTAATCTTTACCCTAAATTTAAATAAGATGCAAGTTCTACAGATTAAGCAAGTTGTACTTTTAAAAATCAAATTTGTGCAACTATCATTAACACGAGACTTTTTAATTTAATAACCTGTTTCTTTCACGTTGATATAAAATTCAGCGCATCTCCTCCCTGACGATACAGTTTGTCGGTTTGCTAAATTCACGGTAATAATACATCAAGACGTGGGAATTCAATAAAAGACAGACTTTCGAAACATACAAAATTGAAAAAACCATATATAGGAAGAAAAATTACAAGCATGGCATAACAGATTGCACAAATGAGATAACTAGTTCAATGTGAATATCTTACCACCTCGGATTTTCTCCGAAGTATCAGCCATGGGGGTGTTTTCAGTCATTTTCTTCTCATAACCAGAATCTACATTTTTAAGTCCTGCTCCTGCCTGAAGCACATCCATTGCCGCCTTCTGATACAAATCTTCTTGGAATGGAACTAAAAGCAAAGACAACCAGAATCAGCAAACTACTTGGACAAAGATTCAGCAAAGTTAATCTTTACCCTAAATTAAAAAAAGATGCCTAAGCTCTACAGATTAAGCAAGTTGTACTTTTAAAAATTAAATTAGTGCAACTATCATGAACACGAGACTTTTTAATTTAATAGCTTGTTTCTTTCACGTTGATATAAAATTCGGCGCATGTCCTTCCTGAAGATACAGTTTGTCGTTTTGCTAAAATCGCGGTAATAATAAATCAAGACGTGGGAATTCAATAAAAGACAGACTTTCGAAACATACAAAATCGAAAAAACCATATTTCCATTTCAGACAATGACTATATAGGAAGAAAAATTACAAGCATGGCATAACAGATTGCACAAATGAGATAACTAGTTCAATGTGAATATCTTACCACCTCGGATTTTCTCCAAAGTATCAGCCATGGGGGTGTTTTCAGTCATTTTCTTCTCATAACCAGAATCTACATTTTTAAGTCCTGCTCCTGCCTGAAGCACATCCATTGCCGCCTTCTGATACAAATCTTCTTGGAATGGAACTAAAAGCAAAGACAACCAGAATCAGCAAACTACTTGGACAAAGATTCAGCAAAGTTAATCTTTACCCTAAATTAAAAAAAGATGCCTAAGCTCTACAGATTAAGCAAGTTGTACTTTTAAAAATTAAATTAGTGCAACTATCATGAACACGAGACTTTTTAATTTAATAGCTTGTTTCTTTCACGTTGATATAAAATTCGGCGCATGTCCTTCCTGAAGATACAGTTTGTCATTTTGCTAAAATCGCGGTAATAATAAATCAAGACGTGGGAATTCAATAAAAGACTGACTTTCGAAACATACAAAATCGAAAAAACCATATTTCCATTTCAGACATGACTATATAGGAAAAAATTTACAAGCATGACATAACAGATAGCCAAAAATGAGATAACTAGTTCAATGTGAATATCTTACCACCTTGGAATTTCTCTGAAGTATTCGTCACTGGGGTGTTTTCAGTCAATCTTGCCTCATAACCAGAATCTACATTTTCAATTCCTATCTGAAGCACATCCATTGCCTCCTTTGGGTAAAAATCTTCTTGGAATGGAACTAAAGCAAAGACAAAGAATCAGCAAACTACTTGCCCAAAGATTCGGCGAAGTTAATCTTTACCATAAATTAAAAAATGATGCCTAAGCTCTACAGATTAAGCGCGTTGTACTTTTAAAAATCAAACTAATTGCAACTATCATTAACGCAAGAGACTTAGTAATTTAATAGCCTTTATGTTTTCACGGTGATATAAAACTCAGTGCACGTCCTTTCAGAAGCTACAGTCTGTAGCTTTTCTAAAATCGCGGTAATAATACATCGAGATGCGGGAACTCAATAAATGACTGACTCTCCAAACATACAAAAGAGAAAACCACTTTCCATCCAGGGCACGACTATATAGGAAAAAACTTACAAGCATGATCTAACAGATAGCACAGATGATATAACTAGTTCAATGTGAATATCTTACCACCTCGAAATTTCTCTGAAGTGTTCGTCACCGGGGTGTTTTCAGTCATTTTTGCCTCAAAACCTGAATCTACATTTTCAAGTCCTGCCTGAAGCACATCCATTGCAGCCTTCTGATAGAAATCTTCTTCAAATGGAGCTAAAGCAAAGAAAATCAAATTCAGCAAACTACTTGGACAACGGTTCAAGGAAAAATAAACTATCATTCGAACATTTAAAAAAATTGCAGTAAAATAGTAAAGCTCCATAGATTGACACAAGAGACTTTGTAAATTAATAGTTTATTTTTTTTCACGGTGTCAAAAAAAATGATACCTAAGCTCTGCAGATTAAGCACATGCACTCTAAGAAATCAAATTGGCACAACTATCATAAGCACAAGATATTTTGTAAATTAATAGCCTGTTTGGATTTAAAATAAATTATTTTGTTTTAAAAAAAATTAGAGATTTAAAAAAAAAAATCTGAAGCAAATTTCTGTTTGTCTACTATCATAAAAATCTTTTTTTTTTATTTAAATCTGAAGCTCCTACACTTAAGTTCCTTGTATTTAATAGTAAAAAAATAAATTTTGGAAAAGCTACTAGGACTAGCTTTTCAATTTAAGGTTAAAAATGATTATTTTTAACAAAAGTATTTTCTAAAAAATCTTAAACAAGCACTATTAAAATGATAAAAGTGATTTTTTATTTTCTTTTAAAAAACAGATTTTTTCTGGAAAAAAAAAATCTCAAACAAACGCATCCTAAATCTGACACAAATTTACAAGCATGATATAACAGATTGCACAAATGAGATAACTAGTTCAATGTGAATATCTCACCACCTCGGAATTTCTCTGAAGTGTTGGTCACCGGGGTGTTTTCAGTCATTTTTGCCTCATAACCAGAATCTAAATTTTCAAGTCCTGCCTGAATCACATCCATTGCCTCATTCGGATACAAATCTCCTTGGAATGGAACTAAAGCAAAGTAAACCAGATTCAGCAAACTACTTGGACAACGATTCAACGCAAAAAATGATCATGCATACATTTTAAAAAATTACCGTAAAATAGTAACAACCCATATATTAACACAAGAGACTTGGTAATTTAGGCTGCCTTTGTTTTAGCTTAAAAAAAATGATTATGTTTTAAAAAAATCTAAAACGAAGGATAGAGAAAAAGGAAGAGAGAGACTAAGAACATAAGATGAGTATGAGAGAGAAAATTGTTCAAAAGTTGTCACAAAATGGTTGTACAACTATCATTTCTCTATTACCATCTATGGTTATCATTTCTCTGTTACTATTTATGATTTCCTTAAACAATGTCCTTGGACACTTGTTAGCATAACCCATATTTTTTTAACAAAACACGATTAAAATGATAAAAGTGATTTTTCTTTTAAAAAATCTCAAACAAACACACCCTAAATCGGATACAAAAATTTACAAACATGATATAACAGATTGCACAAATGAGATAACTAATTCAATGCAAATATCTTACCACCTCGAATTTCATCCGAAGTATTCATCACCGGGGTGTTTTCGGTCATTTTCGCCTCATGACCAGAATCCACATTGTCAATTCCTGCCTGAAACTCATCCATTACCGCCTTCTGAATTGAACTGAAACAAACTCGGACAGATTCAGCAATTTACTCAAACAAAGATTCAACCATAAAACTATCATGCAAACAAACATTTAACAAAAATTGAAGCAAAATTGTAAACTGTATAGATTAATTACAAGTTCATGGTTTCAGTTTTGAATTAACATTAACAATTAACAACAAAAAAAGAAATCAGAAAACAATGCAACTTCAAACACAGTTTCAATAGATTTACGAATTTTCTTCAATCTGAAATCGCGGTGCAGACTGAAGGTTTGATCTACTGCAACGTAATTGAATTGAGTTTTTGCAATGCCACGATGAAAATTCAAAATCGAAAATGAAAATCAAAAAACGAAAACCTGGAAGATTATTTTCTCCAGGTGGCCAGGTGAGAAACTCCGGCGATTTTCCCGGCGAGAGTTTCGGTTTTTTTTTCTCAGTTGAGTTCAGTGCGAAACTATGTTGTGTTGTTACTAATTCCGAGGATGCAAAGTACAATGAGGTAATGGGGTTTTTTATAGTTGTCATGGAATCTAGAAAATGGGTTTTATTTTATTTTGTTAGGGTTTAATTAACTTATGATTAGTTAAAAAATGTGATTATTTTTTTTAATAATGATGGGCCTTTTCAAATAAACGTGGATTGGGCTTCTTATTAAATATTAAATAAAATGCCATTTTTACAATTTTGATCGAAAATCGCATTTAATTTTATTACCAAAAAATATAAGGAATTCCATTTATTTTTCTTTGACCATATAATCATTTTTTTGAGGGGTTTTTTTGTAAAGAGGTGTAATCATTTTATTTTACTAAGAAAATCTAATTTGATTTTAACACAGAAGAAAATAAGGAATCACATTGATTTTCTTTTATCGGTGTAATATTTTTACTTTTTTGGTGAAAAGACAAAGACCCATTTAATTTTATCACAAAACAAAATAAGAAATTCATCTTTTTCAAAATAAAAAATAAGGAATTCATTTTATTTTCTTTGACCTCGATCAAATATTAAATCTTTTTTTAAGGAAAATATTAAATCTTTTTATTTTTCTCCCTTTTTATTTTATTTTCTTTGACATCAAATATATAAGAATATTTGTTATTGTTAAAATAATAAAATAAATTAAAATAAATTAAAAATTTAATAAAATATTATAGATTTTTTTATTCATCTTTATTTGTATTTATCTTTATCAAATCACTAGCATAAAAATAGGGGGTTTTAATAACACTAATGTTCAAAAAAAATGGAATTCCTTGTATTTATCGGTTCATTGTGTTTATTTTATCGCATTCATTCTAAATTCTAAAAAATGTTCTTTACAATTTGTCAAAAAAAAAAAAGTTCTTTACAATTTAAACTATCAACAAAAAATAAAAAATTTGTTCCAGATGCTTTTAAGCTTTTAATGGAAAAAATCATTAGTGCTAATTAATCTAACAAGTGGGTTATTTTTATCCATATGAATCTTCTTAAACCTTCAAGGGTTATGGCTCACATAAAACATAAGGGGGCAACAACCGTTGAAGAGAGTTAGTGACCAAGACATTGACCTAACTATTTTGTTCAAAGGTATTATAATCAACTAGTTAATAGCACTATATTCATAGTTTGTACTTGTAGTTACCCAAATAGTTCAGGGAAGAGGAAATCAGACTTGACCTAGTCTGTCTGTCTGTCTCTCTATCTATCTATCTATCTATCTATCTATCTATCTCTCTCTCTCTCTCTCTCTCTCTCCTCCCTCCCTCCCTCCCTCCCTCCCTCTCTCCCTCCCTCTCCTCCCTCCTCTCCTCTCTCTCTCTCTCTCTCTCTCTCTCTCTCTCTCTCTCTCTCTCTCTCTCTCTCTCTCTCTCTCTCTCTCTCTCTCTCTCTCTCTCTCTCTCTCTCTCTCTCTCTCTCTCTCTCTCTCTCTCTCTCTCTCTCTCTCTCTCTCTCTCTCTCTCTCTCTCTCTCAAGGAATTAAAACCAACCATTTTGCCAATTGAAAACCTCCATTTTGTTAAAACTAGACAATCCTCTGAAAATAAACTCTTTTATAAATATTATTATTTGTCGACACACTAGTACACTTGCTAGTATTTTGCCATCTATTACTATTTTTATGTGTGACATGTAGAAAGGAAGAGTGTCGTTAAAGATGTAGAATTGTCATACATGGAACAGACGGTCATTGATAAAAATTTCAAAATAATTATCATACAAATGATCAAATTAACCATAATTAATTTTTTAAAAATGCGCATTGTTAAATGAGGGTATTGCAGGGGTATTTTAGCAGGAAGATATATAACTTCATCATTTAGTGGGTATTCGTCAAAAGTGTAAGTTGATGCATATTTAACGAATAACGAACACCCAATTTTCTTATTTTAAATAAGGGTATTGCTAACGAGTGCCTCCGAGCACTCCTTAAGCATTCCAAATCAAAAAATTATTTTTAAAAAAAGTCAAATATTTTAATTTACAATGCAGTGACTACACATATTTTTTTAAAAAAAAATACTATATATATTAAAGACCCTTAAACAGTATTTGAAGGCGGTCGTTAGCATTTCCCTTAAAATAATAGACAATAATTTGTTTTAGTCAATATCGTCTTCATTATCAATTTAGATTAACAAACCCGACATAATAATATTCTTCAAAAAAATAAAAAGTCGATTTGATAATAGATTATCCATGTATGCTTAGATTTTTTTTTTAAAGACGTATGCTTAGATTTTTAAGTAGCAACATCTTCGATAAATATAATAATAAATCCATTTTGAGATGTATTTTTATTTAAAAAGGTGTATCTTTTTAATATGATGGATACCGACTTTATATGAAAAATCATCCTTCTAAAATATTTTTACTATAAACTAACTGATTGTAATGAACTTCAAATAATTGAGGAAATACTCATATTGGGCAATATAAATATCTTATATTATTCCCAAGCGACATCAACCATATTGAGAATAAAAATAAATTTATTTTTAGATTTTTTTTCTCACATAGATCAAATCCATACATCAAATCCACTTAACATCATTTTGTCTCTCAATCCTCTAAAAAAAACATTTTGTCTCTCAATATAATGTATATCCACAATATTCAATTGATCATTTATCTCCATGTCTCTACCATACATCAATAATCAATCAATAATATTATAAAGGACAATATTTAGCTAAAATCTTGTATAACACAAACTTTTTTTTTGTTACATTGTATAACACAAACTATGTATAACACATGAGATGCTTTGAAACTGTTGCATAAACAAATACGAATTTAGGCGCTCTTTCATATTCACAAACAATCTGCATACTTATATCATGTATTAAAATGAATTTGAGTAGTCCTTGTGAGCATAACTCACTTGGCAGGGACAATGCATTGTTATATGGGGTCAGGGTTCGAACTCCGAACACCTCATTTATTCATCTTAAAAAGTGAATTCTAGTCACTATGATACTTAACAAAAAAATGCATTTGAGTAGTTTTTAGTGCATATAATATCCAAGCTATGCATTTGAGTAGTTTTTAGTGCATATAATATCCAATCTCTCTCTCTCTCTCTATTTGTCTATCTATATCTATATCTATATCTATCTGTGTGTGAGACGTTTTCTCATCAGACTCACAAAATGAAACACTAAGTCGTATGGAGAATTCAACTCAAAATGATGACGGGGAAGACTTGGACATTCAACTTGAGGAATACGCAGAGGAAAGGTGCACCAACATTACGTCTAGTGGGAAGGTTCTTGACAACTAGGGAAATCTGTAACCCATATAATCAAGGAAAAGATGGGAGAAATTTGGCATCCTGGTAGAGGAATATTCATCAACAAGGTGGGCAATGAAGTGTTCCTATTTCATATATATTATCATCTAATCATGGGAAGAGTGAGTTCTCAAATGTCCAAGGTGAAAAGGAAGACCCAATGAGGGGCCAATGTATAAGATCTTGTTTTGGATACAAGTCCTTATTTTACCAGCAAGCTTCTTGTCCATGAAAGCCGATTAGAATATAGTGAACTACATAGGAGAGTTCCTAGAGTATGATGAGAATAACACAACGGGTATCTAGAAATCATACATGAGAATTTGAGTTATGGTGAATGCATGTCAACCGTTGAACATTAAGTGAAAATAATGGTCACAAGAAAAATGGATTTTAATTGTGCCCCTTTTAAAATTTATACTGCATTTAGTAAAAACCTTTCTCAAGTTAAACTTGGAAAACAATACACTAGTAAAATAAATATTCTTAAACAAAAGTAGTGTATGTGTTGTGTGATTCATATACACTTAAAGTAAATAGTAGAGTTAGAGAGATCATACACAAGAAATATCACGGTTCATCCAATGTAAGCTAGTCTAGTCCTCACAACAGTAAGATTTCACTATAAGAACCTTCTATAATCCACACCTACAACTTAGATCACTCTTGATCTTACAACATGTATTTTCTTATCCTCAGTAGGTTTACAATGAGTTTGTCACAGCCTTCCCAGAATACTAATACTCACTTAATCTTTCTATAGGTATAAATGCTATCTTGGGAAAAAATAAATGTTATCTTAAAGAGTCACATAGTGCATGTGTAATGGTAAATATGTGGGTATGCCTTCTATGATGGGCTGGAAAAAGAAGGCAATGTTTGATTACTTGAAAGATCAGGTATGGAGAAAGATACATGAATGGTCATGTAAAAGGTTATCTGAGGCAGGAAAATAGGTCTTGGTTAATTAAGTTGCACAAGCAATCCCAACTTATTGTGTAAGTTTGACTTTGTTTCCAGTAACGCTAGGTAAGAAATGGAGAAAATGATTAATTCATTTTGGTGGGGTTCAAATAAAGCGAGTTGGAATGACATTAACTAGAAGATTTGGGATAAGCTTATTGTCTGGAAATAACACAGAGACACTATACTTCGACACTTTTATGGTTTCAATTTGGCTATATTAGAGAAGTAAGTTTGGACCACTAGTCTTCGGCCGGAGGGGTTTATTTACTAACCAAGATATTATTATTTCCAAAGCTTTCAAAGCAAATTATTATATATCCAAAGGATGGAATTTTAGACGCCAATTGAGTTGGACACAATTCAAGCTATGTATGGTGTAGTATCCATTCTTTCAATGTGGGGTCTTGACAAGTTAAAAAGTAAGCTAGTGTGTGAAATCAAAAGTGCATACTAGTTTTGGGTGGTTGTCATAAAGTTCATATATTTCATAAAAATTAATAGTGTCTAAACTGACTTTGAAAATGCAAACACTGAACAAAATTAATGAAGAAAAATATATGATTTGAGTGTAAAAACTTTCTGCAAGTGGATGAGTGGAAAAATTGGAGTGTGAATGGTGTAAAAACATTTCAACAAGTGCAAAATGCATAAAAGTAAATTTGACTAAAGTGGAAATATTTTACAAGTGCAAGAAATGTAAATGACTTTGAAAGTAAATGAAAAAATGTAAAGTGGAAAAATTTAAATTAAATAAATGTAAAGTGCATAAATTTAAATGTGCAAGAAAAAGTGCGTGAAATTTAAATGTGGAGAAAAGTAAATTGCAGGAAATAAATTGAAAGAAAATTGAATTGACAAGAAAATAAATGACATATATACTTAATCAAATATAGAGAATCAATGACTGTTTTAGTGTTAGATGTGATTTCTCAAATACATTAGTCAGCCACTATTACAATGCCTTCAATCCTTGTTTATAGAAAAACTCAATAACTCCCTGGCAAGCATGTTAGCCACGCATATAGACTGATATCGGTCTTCGACATTTCTTTGTTATGCATGGCTGACTTTGTTCGATGATATATGTATGAAGTTGTAACTGCTTTGTGTCGATAAATTGATTTGTTGAAGAAGGCTTGTTACTTTTAATTGTTTACCAAGTCCAATTTTTTCTCATGTACTTCACATGCAATTGATTTCTTCTCTGTATTTTTGTTTATTTATTTATAAAAATACAAACAAATTGGTTCAACCAATGACTAGTCTTCAAGAGTTTAATAAAAAAAATCTCCGTGAGTTTAGCTCAGTTGGTAGGGATATTGCATATTATATGTAGGGGACGGGGTTCGAACCTCGGATACCTCACTTCTCCACTTATATGAGTTTGAATTAAACGCATTGAGTTTGTATCTTGTTGTAATCACATTAGAAATAATATGGGTGGAAACCAAAAGGACAATACTATAAAGCAACAAGAATGACATCAAATCTAAATGTATCATCACACTGAAGTCTTGTTAGATCTTAATTTTTCTTTTTAATAATGAATTAAAATTCATTTGTTTCTATCGTTAAATTGAAGATGGAAATCCATTATGATTCAAGAAACTCTTCCAAGAAGATCTCAGGTAACACAAATAAAGAAAATATCATTCTTATAATGTTACCCATAGAGATAATGAGAATAAAATATATTTTTTTTAAGGAAAGAATAAAATTTAGATGAACAGTTAACAATTGTAAGTAAAAAAAGGATTATATAGATAAAAAAAAATACTATATATTCTACACTTAACAATTGTTATATGTTGACCGTAAGCAAATAGTTTTAAATATCTAAAGTTTTCTAAAATAGTCAACAAATAACACCATCGTTATGTAGTAGCATATATTGTATATTTTCTTTAAGAGAGTAGCATATATTGAATTAAGTAACAAGCCCTAAAACAAAAAACTATAATATAAAAAAAAATTACACTAAAACTTGTACACGTAACTGAGACAAAATCCAACACAATTCTACAATTAGAATTAAGAAATCCTCAAAAACTCTTCCATTTCCACACACATAATTGAGACAACTCATGAATGAAACAAGTCAAACTATATATACTTAATGTTCAGCTTATTTAGTTAACGAACTTAATTTTTAACTTAATTTTAGCTCATGGGGTTCATGAACCAAGTACAACAAGTTAATTGTCAAGTTGAGTTTCGAGCTATGCTTGAGTTGACTCAATTCATTTCCATCCCTACATGCCGTGGACTAACATCTTGATCCCATATGCATTCATCATCTTGTGCTTCTCTTTTCCCCTCGGATAGACTAATAAATCTTGTGGAGACCACTTCAGATCACTCTCCTCTCCACCTACTGCTCGAGCAAGAAAATCATATTAAGCCAAAACGATAGTTTCGCTTTGAGAATTCTTGGATTCTCGATCAAAGCTTAGTCAGAATGGTTGAAGCAAACTGACCATATTATCCTTCTAATAGCATCTTACAAAATCTTGTGTATTGTGTTGAGGATATGGAGCCTTCGAGTAAAAAAAATGTTCCAAATTTCCGTGGGCGTGAGTTAGAAGTGATTCAAGGAAGCAATGATCATCAATAAGATTCTGTAATGACTGCTGAGCAAAATAAGTTGTCATGTGTTTTGTTACAAGAAGACAATTATTGGAAACAATAATCCAATGTCTTTTGGCTCAAAGATGTAGACAAGAATAGTAAAAAATTCCATGCTTCACCTAGTGCAAGATGGAAGAGGAACTTCACAAAAAAAAAGTTGTATGGTGATAACAACGTTATGGTGGAGGATCAGACTGGTTTGTGAAACATTGCTCAATCTTATTTTCAAAATTGCTACATGTCGAACAATGGTGGTCATGCCCCATAATTGATGTCGTACCACATTGTATATACGATATGGATAATGATTCCCTCACTTCACTTTTTATTGAAGAGGAATTCCGTTGGGCGGCTTAATTTATGCACATTGACAAGTCTCCGAGACCAGACGACCTTAACCTAGGTTTTTATCGCAAATTATGGCCTTTAATTGGAAGAGAAAAATTTTATTCTTGTTGTATGTGGTTGGAAGAGGGTCGTTTTCCTGACAACCTCAACGATACCAAGATTGCTCTTGTGGCCAAAGTTGACCATCAATAAAGCACGAGGGATATCCGCCACATCTCTCATTGTAATGCATGTACAAAATTCTTTCCAAATTCCTTGCTAATCATTTCAAACACATTCTTCACAATAGTATTTCAGATTCACAAGTTTCTTTTGTTCTTGGTAGAGATATTCTTGATAATGCCTTATATGCTTTTGAGATTCTTCATTATATGAAGTGAAAAATTGATGACAAAGAAGGCCTTGTTGATCTAAAACTAGATGTCAGTAAGGTATTTGAAAGGGTTAAGTGGAGCTATCTTGAGGCTGTAATGCAAAAAATGAGCTTCTTTGACATTCGAATTCGTTGGATTATGCAATGTGTATGATCAGTAAGTTACCACGTGTTGCTTAATAATGAATGTGTTGGTCCTATAACTCTTATTTGTGGCCTGCACCAAGGTGATCCCCTCTCACCTTGCTTATATGTTATATGTTCTGAAGGTCTTATTGCTTTCATTCGATATCATGAAAGTATATGTATCTTTCATTGTACTTGTATTTGTATAGGTAACCCATATACCAGTCACCTCATTTTTGTAGATTTTTTTTGAAAGACCTCATTTTTCTAGATGATAGCTTTCTTTCTGCAAGACTACATTTTCTTAAGTGGCAACACCAAAGCAAATTCTTGACACTTATAAGGCAACTAGTGGCTAGGCTATTAATTATAAAAAAAAAAAAAAACATTGCATTCAGTCACAACACAAATACTACATGTTGTGCCAATATCACTAGTATCTTGGGAGTTGTGGAAATTATGGGACAAGGTAAATATCTTGGTCTTCCATCTATGGTTGGTAGAGACAAAAAATATATCTTCTCTTTTGTAAAAGATCACATTTGGAAGCATATACAATTTTGAAGTTCTAAATCCCTTTCAAAAGAAGGCAAAGAAGTTCTTCTAAAATCAATAGCCCAAGCTATTACTTCATATTGTATGGGAGATTTTCTTCTTCCTACTATTCTTGGTGAAGAAATAGAGTGCATAATGAATTCCTTTTATTGGGGTTCAAAGAAAAATGGTGGTCGTTGTACGAATCGACTAATATAGGACAAGGTGACTATCCACAAAGACCATGGAGATTAAACATTTTTGTTGGAGATTACTTTGTTGCTGCCTCCCTACTAGATTCAGCCTGCACAACCGAGGCATCCAATGTTAAATCAAATGTGTTATGTGTTATAGAGCAGTCGTTACACTTGCCTTTGGGAGCAGAGACCGGTTGATGTATCAATGACAATCAACCTTGTGCTTGACACGTTTCGAGACTACATGTTTTGCAACCGCGCTCATAAGAATTCTAACATACCATTGCAAATTTTATCCTAGAGGAAACCTAACCAAAATTGGTTGAAATATAATGTTGATTGTGCTCTATTTTCAACCGAAGATAAATTCGGTATTGACATTTGCTTCAGTGGCATTCTAGGTCCTCTTGTCCAAGCCCACTCCATAGTTCTTCACTCATTTTGTTGAATGACTGAGTGTGAGGCTACATCACCATAACATACATCGAGATTGTTATAAATTATGGCTTAGAGCGGGTCAATTTAGAGAGTGATTGTCAAATGTTTTTAATGCGGTATCAAATCTTGATTACTATGAGAACAAACTAACTAGATACCATGTTGTCTAATTGTAGGTCTCTTATCTCCTCTAATGCTAGCTACAATCTAGCTTGTATCCGTAGGGTAACACATAACCACTTATTACATTGTTCTAACGTTTGTATTTTAGTCTAATCCATTTAGATTAATTAAGTTGTCAATGTGATGATCTCTTTATTAAATGATTTGTAAATACTTTGATAAATGTTGTTTAAACTTGAGGTCGGCTGTCTCACATTGGTGAGTCCCAAAGCTAACTCACATGAACTTTTGATTACCAAACAAAAAAAAACACAAAAAGTTTCACACGTCATGGATATAGCTAGAAATGTGAGGAATATTCCAAGTACTACACGTAGTATATTTTTTACGAAAGGAACTTGTGTTCAATTTAAGGCAAGAAAAATAAACGGTATCACAAAAATTTAAAAATAAAAAAAAAGCGGAAACAACGCGGAATCACAAACTCACGTAAGAAAATTAGAAAAAGCTAAAAACACCGAACAAAAATTGATCGATCAATCAGGATCGGAAACATGACGTCATCATCTTCCACCATCCCTCACCTCCCTCCGCCCGAGGACCGCCCCGTTCGTGTCTACGCCGATGGAATCTACGATCTCTTCCACTTTGGACATGCTCGTTCTCTTGAACAAGCAAAAAAATCGTAATCTCCATTACTCTTCATTCTCTACTTAATTAATCCTCAGTTAATCGATTATTTATATAATCACTTTTTTTTATGGAATTGTAGATTTCCGAATACGTATCTTCTTGTTGGATGCTGCAGCGATGCGGTGACACATAAGTATAAAGGCAAAACGGTTATGACTGAAGATGAACGTTATGAGTCTCTTCGTCACTGCAAGTATGCAATATTATTGTTATAGCATTTTTTGTGTTTGCGTTCTTTGTTAATGTTATTGTAACTAATTTGTGTATGTTTTTCTTTTCGTTGTGTAGATGGGTGGATGAAGTGATACCTGATGCACCTTGGGTTATTAATCAAGAGTTTCTTGATAAAAATAAGATTGATTTTGTTGCTCATGATTCTCTTCCGTAAGATTTCGTTTCGTTTTTGTATATTTTTATAAGCTTGTATAACTGACAAGTGTGATTGAAGTCGTGTCTGAAACCGTGTCCGTCACGACATACATAATTAGATTGAATTATGTCATTTGTTTAAATTATTATAGTTGTTGACGTGTCTGTGTCCATGCTTTATGGTTTATAAGTATTTTTATTTTCAAATCATACGCTGTTCTAAAATTTTAGAATTGTACATTTGTTCCAATTCAATTCATTAATATGAGTTATTATTCATGGAAAGATATGAAGTTTATAAATTAAAAGCTATATTTGCAAATCGGAAAATAATTTTGACGTAAACGGTGTGTTAGGTGTTTTTTTTGATCCATGTGTTAAAAAACAAATAAAAAGAAACAAAAGAAAGTATTTGTTTTGAGGGTGCGGTGTGTTTAGTAAATTTTGGAAACATTTACGGTGAAACCTATGCCGAATGCTTTTTAACTTATCATGCCATGTATGGTATAACAGCAATTAAAATGGATATCTTCTTAGGCTATATTTTTTAGTTTAAAGGGCATAAAGTACACTGCTGCAGTGCAAATTAGTTTTACACCAACATCTAATGAGAGTGTTCTATTATGCCACGTCAAATCATCAGTTTTAAAATGTAGTTACACGAGTCATGTGATGTGGTAAAATAGTAGATTTTATTTGGATGTTAGTGTAGAATTGGTTTAAACCGACCAATAGTGTATTCCCTTTAAATCCTGGATTTAACATGACAATCACATTGTTGCACAAAAAAATTATATTCATACATTTTTAGAAGATCCTGCTTATTTATTGTCTTTGGATAGAATGATACACAATTTTTATATGACAAATCCATATGAGAATTAACATAAGAAGAGTCATTTCCTGTTTCAACTCCCAAACCCCTAGTTCTTCGGTACTGTTTGAGTTTGTAATCCTGGTTTTTATTTTTATAGACCTACGTTGTTATTGGCATGCTGTTTAAGCATTTGAATGCATTATATAGCTAATGCATTGGGTTTTGCAATGAAATGTTGACAGATATGCTGATACCAGTGGTGCTGCAAATGATGTTTATGAATTTGTATGTATCAGTAAATTTCATTATCTTTTTTCCTCAATTTTCTTTTAAATTTCGTTGGGACTGCATATATAATGTGTTGTATTAATTCGATGCAGGTTAAGGCAGTTGGAAGATTTAAGGAAACTCAACGGACTGAAGGTATATCTACATCAGATATAATAATGAGGATTGTGAAAGACTATAACCAGTATGTGCTACGTAACTTGGATCGTGGGTACTCAAGAAAAGACCTTGGTGTGAGCTATGTTAAGGTGTGATTTTGGTTTATATCTCTTTGATATCTTGTTATATGATACGCGATTGATTGAATTGTTCACTCTTATATTGTCTTTAATATTGTCTACCATTTGAGGAGGAGCTTATGTTTTTCCGTGTTGGTATTTAAAATGAACAGGAAAAGCGATTGCGCGTGAATAGGAGACTGAAAACTTTGCAGGAGAAAGTAAGAGAACAACAAGAAAAGGTTGGTGTAAAAGGTCTATAATTTTTTATATGCCATATCATTTGACTAAGTTGTATAGTTCATTGTGCATGCACTTGGGGATGGGGCAAGGGAAGAGTTTGTGAAGTGAAAAAAGATCATAAAATGGTGGTTCTAGCTGTGGCAGAGAAGTAAAAGTGATGCACTCTAGCACTTCGCTTCTCTTCCCTATTTATTACTTTGATGGAGCAGTAGCTCTTCCACAAGTTCAACCATTAGGTTCTGTGTTGCTTCTCTTGCCGTCAAACTTACATTTGTATTTATCTTGCAATGGTTGTTTAAGGAACTGTTAACGCTAAACAATTTTAATGATCCTTTTTTGTTCGCAACCCATGAGCTGTAAAATTTTGTGGGGTAAATAAAAGAGTGGGTAAATGACCCAAATACCCAATGAATATAGAAGTGGAGACACTCACTTTGCTAAATGTAGATCTCGTGAGAGGGAGTAGGATGCATGGGTACTACCATATAAGGTAGCCATAATTTCAACGTTTAAGGGTGGAAGTTGAAACAACGGTGAATCGTCGAGATTCTTGTTGAGAAAGTAGATTGTCAAAACTTAAGGACATCAAATATTTATGCAGTAGGCTATGAACATTCACTCGCAACTATAATTTATGGCACCATACATTTTAAAATTACCTGCAGTGGATTGGAATTTTGATCGTTGTACACATCTTTTTTGTTCATCTAGATCCAAACTGTTGCAAAGAATGCTGGTATGCATCAGAATGAGTGGGTGGAAAATGCTGATCGTATGGTTGCTGGATTTCTAGAAATGTTTGAAGAAGGTTGCCATAAGATGGTGAGCTAATTTATGCAGAAATATTATGTGACTTTCATTATGCAAGATAATTAATACCTAGCTTTTAAACTTTGCATGGGTATATATCAGGGGACTGCCATATGTGATCGAATTCAAGAAAGTTTAAGAGGTCAGCAATCAAATGATGAATCAATTTTTCTTCAAAATGGTAAGGATGATGAGGATGAAGAGTATTATGATGATCATGAGGAGGATAATGATGAAGAATTTTTTGAAGAATATTTTGATGACAATGAGCTTAATCCTCAGAATAATGGGAAAGACACAAACAAAACTTAGGCGTACATAAATGGATTTGCTAGATTGTTGTCAGAATATGTTTAGCAACTTCCCATGAGATTTATGCTGCAAAATTCTGTGCTTAGTCTTGTATCAAGAAACATGTTTCAATGTTGCAGAAGGGGCCTTCAATTTTGCTGGTGTGGTCCAAACTTTCAGCATTATGTCTTCATATACATCAAAGTGTTGTTTGTGTACCTGCCCTGAACTTTTGTTTCTGATTAGAGTCATGCAATTGACTTTATGATAGTGAATATTCTGTCATTTCCTTTTTTTTTGTTCAGATTTCAGCCTCAAAATGTTCAATATATTTTACTTGCTTACATCCACACCAACTTGAGACTTGAGAGATAGGGCCTGAAGGGTGAGAATATCTGCATTTCATTGCTGCATGGTTTTGGTCATGTTAAATGCAGGTAGAAAATTTTGTTCAGAGTTTGTTTGTAATGTCCCTATTAAATTTGCTTGTTGTAGAATAACAATTAGAGTATGTTCATATTACTAGTAATGGGAAGGAAATATTTGATTGGTACAAGTTTATGCAAAACAGCAAAATGAGATGTTAAATATTTGTAGGGTTACTAGAAGAGAGTTAGAGCTCTTCGTGTACTGCTTCATGCTCTCATTTGCCACTTCATTAAAATGGAGCAATGCAATGGTGATGAATAGTGATGAGAAGGATGACACTGGCACCAGCTTTGATAAGAAACTATCTTGTACTCTGTGTTTGCAATATACTTTGAACATGATTGAATGGTGTTAAATGTAACACCCTAACCCTTAACCGCCGATTATTAACTTTAATAAAAAAAACGTTAAGGACATAGGAAGTTACAACATGATGAAAACTCATTTTCATAAACATCAACAGAAATCAAAATATATTTGATTCACAAACAGCAGCGGAAAATAACAAACACAGCTTATAACCAAGCATGCATATATTACACAAATATATATATATACAAGATTCTCAAAATAGGCAATTCTACAACAGAGACCATTGCCAAATTCATACATACGCGTTCAGATACCCAAAATAGTGTTACAAATATCAGAGCCCTAGACTCTAACTAGGATACAACACCTAGTACCAAAAATGTAAGGATAGCTAAGCTATGCCCTCACCACTACGAAAGCTCCTAAACAGCAAAAGGGCTATTCCTCAACGATAGCCTCGCCAACCTGATAATCTGGATCCCCAAAGATCCAGCAAATAACACATAACAGAGAGTGTTAGTATCACAACCAATAAACATGTATAAATAACGCATTATTATACATAACCAAAACACAACACAAAGTTGACAATGCACAAACTCATCAATAACAATTACCACTTAACAACCATTATGCACACATAATTCCTAAATGAACACTAATGTCACAAAGGATGTATGCCTCAAAATGCACTCTAATGCATGTGGTACCAATTCTTGCTCAGCTTTAGAGTCATGGCGGACTGTTGGATAAACTTATATCCCTTTTCATCGACTGCACCTCTCATTCGCCATAAAAGGACGGTCGTGCATATGACCAATAATAATTGGATTTCATTCTTTCATCGACTGCACCTCTCATTCGCCATATAAGGACGGTCGTGCATATGACCAATAATAATTGGAATTCATTCTTACTCATAAAGAGCATACATACCATCATGAAATGCATGTATGTTCACTTAGCAATTATTGATATTTACACCTACATATGCTCAAATATGTGTGTACACTACCAATACTCATGCTAACTTCAACAAGTAGGCACTCATGGCCAATCATAATACAAACATGTATATACTCAACCATGTTCACAATCTCAAATAAACCAATCAAATCATATCAAAATCTCACACATAAGGGTTTCAAAGGAAGACCCACACACTTTGATAATCCCACCCACATGCTAGGGTTTTACTCAAGCTTTTCGTGAAACAAATAATCTTTAGAAAACATTAAGAATAAGTTAAAATGGTGGGCAAGGTTTCCAAAACATATAATGAGAATGCAGTAGCAAAAAGCCATCCCCGCGCGCACCAGGACCTCCAGAACAACTCAACGAAGTTGGCATGTCCAGGGTTGGTCGCTACAAGCGAGCCCTTGGTCGCTACAAGCGAGCCTGGTCGCTACAAGCGCCAGTGTGGTCGCTACAAGCGCAGATAGGCAGGGAATTATCCTGCCTGGTCGCTACAAGCGACGGTCCGTCGCTACAGCGACCATATCAGTACACAGTCATGTAAAAATGTGATTTTCCACCATTTTAGCCTATTCAAGGTTACCCAAAGTTCCAGGACTTGCTAAAAACAATTTTCCTTCATAAAACATCATTTAAAAACAATCACAAGCAAGGATTGCATCTAACATAGAAATTAGGGTTAAAAACACTATTTTTCCATAACTTTTCCTTTGCCTTCAAAACACTATAACTTCAACAAAACATGCTAGCAACATCACTTAGCATCAAATAAGCTTAACATGATTCATTAGCAACTTTAATCATAAAGATTTCCATCAAAAACCTAGATAAAGTGAAAGGAGAAGTTTGGGATGGAGAAATAGACATTCTCCCCTTCTCAAAATCACTTATGAACAAGTAATACTAACTCTCTTACCTCACAATCAATGAATCTACAGAAATTCCAAGCTTTTCTTCACAAAATCACTTGCCCTAGCTTTCCTCTTGCTCTCCTCCTTCTCTCACGTTTTCTAGCTTCTCAAAAAGAAAATGAATAGTGATTGGGAAAGTCTATGTAATAATCTCTTATAACCCAATCCAATAAATCATGGCCATCCATTCCTTACTAACTCTCAAGGACCAATCCTAGCCCTTCAATCCAATCCAAGCTCACTAAATCTCATCCACTTGATCATTTCTACTCATAAACTTAAAAGCCCAATACTATTCACACTCTAGGCCCAAAACTCTAGAAACTCGATTACGAATTTATCCTCGCGCCAAATAATTATTTCTCTATTACGAGAAAATATTTTTAAATGCAAATCCATAAAATAAAATATATAAAAATATAACATACGAAAATAGGGTCGTTACAACTCTACCCCCCTAAAAAGAATTTTCGCCCTCGAAAATACCTGAAAACAACTCTGGATAGGAATCCCTCATCTTGCTCTCGAGCTCCCACGTCGCATACTCACCGGCTGGGCCTCCCCAAACGACTTTCACCGATGAAATCTCTTTGTTCCTGAGCCTCTTCATCTCTTGTCCTTCAATCCTTAAGGGTACCGTTGTAACCGTTAAATTCTCTCTCACTTGTATCTTGTCCGACTCAATCACATGTGACGGATCCGATACATATTTCCTTAATTGAGACACGTGAAAAACGTCATGTAGATTTGACAACGACGGCGGTAACGCAATCCTATACGCCACCTTCCCAATCCTCTTCAAAATCTGATATGGACCAATGAACCTCGATGCTAACTTCTTCGATTTCAAAGCCCGTCCAATACCCGTAGTCGATGTAACTCTTAGAAACACATGATCTCCTTCTTGAAATTCTATATCCTTTCTTCTCTTGTCGGCATAGCTTTTCTGGCGACTCTGCGACGCTCTCATCTTCTCTTGGATCATCTTGATCTTCTCGGTCGTTTGTTGCACAATCTCAGGTCCAAGCACCACACTTTCTCCCGATTCAAACCAACACAAAGGTGTTCTACATCTTCTCCCATACAACGCTTCAAAAGGTGCCATACCAATGCTCGAATGAAAACTGTTGTTATACGTAAACTCAATCAATGGTAAGCAAGCTTCCCAACTCACTCCTTGTTCCAAAATGCACGATCTTAATAAATCCTCCAATGATTGAATTGTCCTCTCCGACTGACCATCCGTCTGCGGGTGATAAGCAGAACTCATCCGCAACTTAGTTCCCAACGCCTCTTGCAAACTCTCCCAAAACCTTGAAGTAAAACGGGGATCTCGATCTGATACAATACTCGACGGAATTCCATGCAATCTCACGATTTGCTCGACATAAATCTCAGCCAACTTCGGTACTAGCATACCGGTCTTGATAGCTATGAAATGAGCAGACTTTGTTAACCTGTCGACAACTACCCAAATCATATTGTTACCTTTCGACGTCTTCGGCAAACCGCTTACAAAATCCATCGCAATACTATCCCATTTCCACTCTGGAATAAACATAGGTTGCAATAGCCCCGACGGCTTCTGATGCTCCACCTTGGACTTCTGACAAGTCAAACACGCGAAAACAAACTCGGCGATCTCTTTCTTCATCCCCGGCCACCAAAACATTTTCCTCAGATCTTGATACATCTTAGTAACACCAGGATGAATACTTAAGTTGCTTCTGTGACCTTCCTCTAAAATCATCCGCTTCAATTCAGGCACATCAGGTACACATAACCTTCCTTGACACCTCATCACACCTTTCTCATCGATCTCAACATTTACCTTTTTTCCTTGCTCGATGAGCGTCTTAAGCTTCATCAATCTCACATCAGACTTTTGCTTTTCCACAACCTCTTCAAGAAAATCATTCGTCAACTTCAACATTCCTAGCTTCACGCTTCTGGTTGTCCTTTCACAAACCAAACTGAGGTCTCTAAACTCTTCAATCAATCTCAGTTCCTTCGCCATCAGAGACGACATATGCAAAGACTTCCTACTCAACGCATCGGCTACCACATTAGCCTTACCCGGGTGATAGTTCAACTCAAAATCATAGTCCTTAAGAAACTCTAACCATCTTCTTTGCCTCATATTGAGCTCCTTCTGATCAAACAAGTATTTCAGACTCTTATGATCGCTGAAAACCTCGAATCTTGACCCATACAAGTAGTGCCTCCAAATCTTGAGAACAAACACAACAGCAGCTAGCTCCAAATCATGCGTAGGATAGTTCCTCTCATGAATCTTCAACTGTCTTGATGCATAAGCAACGACTTGTCCCCTCTGCATCAACACACCACCTAGACCCATCTTCGACGCATCACAATAAACCACGAACGGTTCCTTCGGATTTGGCAGAATTAGCACAGGTGCAGATGTCAACCTCCTCTTCAGCTCTTGGAAACTCTGCTCACACTTGTCATCCCAAATGAAAGCTTGACCCTTCCTAGTCAACTGTGTCAACGGCAACGCCAACTTTGAAAATCCTTCAATGAACCTCCGATAGTAACCGGCCAAACCAAGAAAACTTCGGATCTCAGTAACAGACTCCGGCGTTCCCCAATCTTGTACGGCTTCTACCTTAGCAGGATCCACTGCTATACCACCACTTGAAATGACGTGACCCAAAAAGCTAACTTTATGCAACCAAAATTCACACTTAGAAAATTTTGCATAAAGCTTCTTCTCGCGCAACACCTCCAACACAATCCTCAAATGCTCGGCATGTTCCTCTTCCGTCTTTGAATATACCAAAATATCGTCTATGAAGACCACCACGAATCGATCCAAAAAGGAATGAAATATACGATTCATATATTCCATAAACACTCCAGGTGCATTAGTAACTCCAAAAGGCATAACAGCGTACTCGTAGTGACCATACCTTGTTCTGAAAGCAGTCTTTGGTATATCCTCCGCCTTAACTCTTATCTGATGATATCCCGATCTCAAATCAATCTTGCTGAACACACAGGCTCCCACTAACTGATCCATCAAATCATCTATCCTCGGAAGTGGATACTTGTTCTTGATAGTTGCTTTATTCAACTGACGATAGTCGATGCACAGACGCATACTACCATCTTTCTTCTTTACCAACAGAACCGGCGCACCCCACGGCGATACACTCGGTCTAACAAACTTTTTCTCTAACAATTCCTCCAATTGTTCCTTCAACTTTTCTAGCTCAGCAGCTGACATACGATACGGCGCCATTGATATTGGACTAGTGCCAGGTACTATGTCAATTGCGAATTCAACCTCTCTCTCGGGTGGTAAATCCAAAATGTCATCTGGAAAAACATCTGTGAAATCACGCACCACCGGCAACGCATCAACCTCAATCTTCTCTTCCACTCTCAACGAAGCAAACATAGCAAACACGTCCTCATGAGCCTTCACTGATCTTACCACTTCTCGACAACACATGAGCTTCGAACACAACTCTGGCTCCGGTCTTGGAAACTTAACCGTCCTCTTACCACAGTTGATGTGAACCCGATTAAATTCTAACCAGTTCATACCAAAGATAACATCTATTCCGCTCAACGGAATGCAGACTAAATCCATACCAAAGTGTCGGCCATACATAGTGACTGAACAGTCAACACATACTAGAGTAGTCGATACCGAACCACTCGCAGGCGTTTCAATAACCATGCGTCCCATCATATTTTCTACTTTAAGACCCAACCTCTTAACACAATCCATAGAAATAAACGAGTGGGTAGCACCCGTATCAATAATAGCAGACAAAGGAGTATTATTGATAAAGCATGTACCTCTGATCAAGTTATCCGCCTTCGCATCACCACCATCTAAAGCAAACACTTTTCCTCCAGCCGCTCTAGGCTTCTTACACACGTTGCTCTTATGACCCGCTTCTTTGCAGTTGAAGCACACAATACCCTTCTTGCACTGATCAGCTTTGTGGTTAGGATCACCACACTTGAAACATTTCCCATCATACTTCGGGCATTCAAAGAAACGATGTCCCGGTTGTCCACACTTAAAACAATTCCTATTACCTCCAAACTTGCCACCACTACTCCCACCTTCATCAGGTTTCTTCCCACCTCTACCATACGGTTTACCTCTAGCCATATCCTTTCCCCTCTTCTCATTCGCGGCTTTGTAGTAATTAGCTTTAGCTTTACCATCCTTATCACATATTCGGCTCTTATTCACCAACATCGGAAAATTCCTGATCTCGCTAAACCCAATCAACTGCTTGATGTCTGGCCTCAGCCCATTTTCAAACTTTACACACTTGTCTTCCTCAGCTTCCACCGTGTTGTAATGAGGAGCAAAACGACACAAGTCTTCAAATTTGGCCGCATATTCCGAAACAGATAAACTCCCCTGCTTGAGCTCCATGAACTCAATCACCTTACGGTTCCTCTCGTCTGCCGGAAAATACTTGGTTAAAAACTCTCTCCGGAAACGAGCCCAAGTAACTAAAGCTCCACCAGCTCCCAACCTCTGACTAGCATTTCCCCACCAATGATCAGCCTCATCATGGAGAACATACGCTCCTAGCAATACCTTATGCGCATCCAGACAACGCATAGCCCCAAAAATTCTCTCAATTCCTTCCAACCAAGTCTGAGCTCCATCTGGATCGTATCCTCCCTTGAAGATAGGCGGTTTGTTGTTCATAAACCTCTCGAGTCTCAGCTCATCTTCCCCGCCTCCTCTAGCTTGTTGTGCGGCTCTATCCGCAGTCCTACTAGCAGCATCCTGAGCCATGGCATCCGCCATCCGCTCCATCGCATCCGCAAGTGCTCGTTGCGTCATATCTACACACACTACCAACCACCACATAACACAAGTGAGAACACAGTGTTTAAGAAAACACATGCTACACAAAGGGTATACTAAACTTAATTGATCCAATGGATCGACCTGCTCTGATACCAACTATTGTAACACCCTAACCCTTAACCGCCGATTATTAACTTTAATAAAAAAAAACGTTAAGGACATAGGAAGTTACAACATGATGAAAACTCATTTTCATAAACATCAACAGAAATCAAAATATATTTGATTCACAAACAGCAGCGGAAAATAACAAACACAGCTTATAACCAAGCATGCATATATTACACAAATATATATATATATACAAGATTCTCAAAATAGGCAATTCTACAACAGAGACCATTGCCAAATTCATACATACGCGTTCAGATACCCAAAATAGTGTTACAAATATCAGAGCCCTAGACTCTAACTAGGATACAACACCTAGTACCAAAAATGTAAGGATAGCTAAGTTATGCCCTCACCACTACGAAGGCTCCTAAACAGCAAAAGGGCTATTCCTCAACGATAGCCTCGCCAACCTGATAATCTGGATCCCCAAAGATCCAGCAAATAACACATAACAGAGAGTGTTAGTATCACAACCAATAAACATGTATAAATAACGCATTATTATACATAACCAAAACACAACACAAAGTTGACAATGCACAAACTCATCAATAACAATTACCACTTAACAACCATTATGCACACATAATTCCTAAATGAACACTAATGTCACAAAGGATGTATGCCTCAAAATGCACTCTAATGCATGTGGTACCAATTCTTGCTCAGCTTTAGAGTCATGGCGGACTGTTGGATAAACTTATATCCCTTTTCATCGACTGCACCTCTCATTCGCCATAAAAGGACGGTCGTGCATATGACCAATAATAATTGGATTTCATTCTTTCATCGACTGCACCTCTCATTCGCCATATAAGGACGGTCGTGCATATGACCAATAATAATTGGAATTCATTCTTACTCATAAAGAGCATACATACCATCATGAAATGCATGTATGTTCACTTAGCAATTATTGATATTTACACCTACATATGCTCAAATATGTGTGTACACTACCAATACTCATGCTAACTTCAACAAGTAGGCACTCATGGCCAATCATAATACAAACATGTATATACTCAACCATGTTCACAATCTCAAATAAACCAATCAAATCATATCAAAATCTCACACATAAGGGTTTCAAAGGAAGACCCACACACTTTGATAATCCCACCCACATGCTAGGGTTTTACTCAAGCTTTTCGTGAAACAAATAATCTTTAGAAAACATTAAGAATAAGTTAAAATGGTGGGCAAGGTTTCCAAAACATATAATGAGAATGCAGTAGCAAAAAGCCATCCCCGCGCGCACCAGGACCTCCAGAACAACTCAACGAAGTTGGCATGTCCAGGGTTGGTCGCTACAAGCGAGCCCTTGGTCGCTACAAGCGAGCCTGGTCGCTACAAGCGAGCCTGGTCGCTACAAGCGCCAGTGTGGTCGCTACAAGCGCAGATAGACAGGGAATTATCCTGCCTGGTCGCTACAAGCGACGGTCCGTCGCTACAGCGACCATATCAGTACACAGTCATGTAAAAATGTGATTTTCCACCATTTTAGCCTATTCAAGGTTACCCAAAGTTCCAGGACTTGCTAAAAACAATTTTCCTTCATAAAACATCAATTAAAAACAATCACAAGCAAGGATTGCATCTAACATAGAAATTAGGGTTAAAAACACTATTTTTCCATAACTTTTCCTTTGCCTTCAAAACACTATAACTTCAACAAAACATGCTAGCAACATCACTTAGCATCAAATAAGCTTAACATGATTCATTAGCAACTTTAATCATAAAGATTTCCATCAAAAACCTAGATAAAGTGAAAGGAGAAGTTTGGGATGGAGAAATAGACATTCTCCCCTTCTCAAAATCACTTATGAACAAGTAATACTAACTCTCTTACCTCACAATCAATGAATCTACAGAAATTCCAAGCTTTTCTTCACAAAATCACTTGCCCTAGCTTTCCTCTTGCTCTCCTCCTTCTCTCACGTTTTCTAGCTTCTCAAAAAGAAAATGAATAGTGATTGGGAAAGTCTATGTAATAATCTCTTATAACCCAATCCAATAAATCATGGCCATCCATTCCTTACTAACTCTCAAGGACCAATCCTAGCCCTTCAATCCAATCCAAGCTCACTAAATCTCATCCACTTGATCATTTCTACTCATAAACTTAAAAGCCCAATACTATTCACACTCTAGGCCCAAAACTCTAGAAACTCGATTACGAATTTATCCTCGCGTCAAATAATTATTTCTCTATTACGAGAAAATATTTTTAAATGCAAATCCATAAAATAAAATATATAAAAATATAACATACGAAAATAGGGTCGTTACATTAAATGTATTTTTCTTGAGATGTAGTGGCGTGATTTTATTTCTGCACATTTTTATGATACTGCATCCGTTCATTTTGGGTTAAACTCGTGTTTTATACGAGTATTTAAGCTCTACTACCTTTTAATATCTAACCTATGCTTCAAACATACCCTTTCTTCTATTATATTTCAATTTCTATTTTGGCAAAATTGATGAAATGTCTAAACCTTTAGTTATTCACTGTGGTTGAAATGGTTGTCTCATTCTTGCTGCTAATTAACCTAGGAGAATGCTAATGACTGCCCTTGGAGCATTGATTAAAGTACTAAAATAAGTAACTTTGCAATAAAAAGTTGTGTAATTATTGCTAAAACAAAAATAAAAACATGTATTTCGAAGACAAAGTTTCTATTCCTTGGTTAGCAAAACCCATTAACCTATTATAGGCTCTATATGATTTAATTACCGACTTGTTTAATTTCTGTTTTCCATGATCGATTAGACACCAACATTAGAGCCACCCATACCCATTTGTTAGAGATGTTGTGAGTATTTTTGCACAGCCCATATTTATATACTGTCCAGTGTAATTTCCTTGATTGGCTTGTATTATTTATTGCATGTTTCTGCGGGTTTTTGGGGAGCATAATTTACTTGTTGCATAGCTAAGCTTCTTTTCTCATCAATGGAATGTCCAACACTCTCGACACACTGATGAGCTTCACGAAATTGAGTACTTCATTGCCGGACTAATGGATTTAATCGTGTTTAGAAATGTCTTACTTTATGCGTAATTGAGCAATTGAAACATAGTGGATATATAACATTCCAACTTCACAATTTTAGATACTTCTTGAAGTGAAAATTAAAACTTGAAATCTGGATTATATGTGTCATCATGGGGAAGTTTGGGTAAAAGGATTTATCTAAACCTGTACAAAATACTATATCAATTTTGGGTTTGAATTTAATAATAAGATTGGAGTGAAGAGGTTGTTATCCTTGTCTTGGCTAGTTCCAGGTTTATGTTTTTTTTTTCTTTTTTCTTGAAATGGCTGTTATAAGGTGTAGCTATTTGAGTGGTGGGGTCTATCTCCTAGTGGATATCTCAATCAATATTCCAAGACGCTAAAAGATAGCAGTAGTTGGGAGATATGGAGGTAGGAAAATCCTGTTTAATTTGATTCAAATGTTTTAGGAAAATTCATTATGATGCTTTCATCAGCACATATAAATATTTACTTCAATTTTGACATTGGGTTGACATTTGTGATTTTAGGTTGAATGGTTATATGGCTGATTATCCACATACAAAATATTTATTCTTGTTTTGATTATTTTGCATAATGGATTTTTAATATATATTTTTTGAATTGTATACATGTTGGCCTACATTAATACTTGGCGTTTAGCCTATAACTTACTAGATGTGGACTTAATTTCTATCCGATGACCTCAATCAGGACCAAAATGAACTTTAAATGTGGTGTCAAGCTTTTACAAGTTAAGTTGGTTGTTCAATAGACACCTTAAAATTGTTCATTTGTTGAAAAAACCGGTCAAAAGTTATAACTTAATCGATTTTTACACACAAGTTAAACCTTAAAAAGGCTTATATTTAATAAATTAGAGGAATAACATTCTAACACTTAGCTGAGGTCTTAACTTTGGGAAATAAAACAGGCATGTTTGATATATTTCTACACTTACATACAACTACAAGTACAAAACAAGCACCTAGTAACAGTATTCACTATTCAGTATTCACCAAAAACAATAGGGGATAGATTCCTGCTGAGAGCATATTTCCCACTAAAAGACGAGTAGCTTCATTATTATTCACTTAACAATGACAACTTTTGTTGACATGATTTGAGTGCCGTGGTTTTTTAGAATCTCAAGCAATCTATATTAACTATAGCTATTAGCTACATTATCAACTCTACCTAACTTTCATAGTTTTTTTTTTTTTAAAGAAAATACCGCTTCAAGGATAAAAGTTATTTTTTGTAAAAAAAAGGATAAAAGTTATTTAGATATTCATGTTGATACTTTAGTAAATTACTAGGAAATAACATTATGAGATGATACATAGTAACATTAGAAACTAATTCTTCGAGTTGGATATGATCATAATTGATGACAAAACTTTTTTCTTGAGAGATTTAATAATCTTGCATTTTTATGGTGGATATGAACCCAAAATCTCTATTAAGTTAGAAAAAATCTCTTACCATCTCATCAAAATGTTCTTGGGTCAAGCACTTACATTATGTGTGGATGCATAATTTCTGAAAATTTTATAAATAATATTAAGACATTATCAAGTTTTCACCCCTCCACCTTTCTCTTTCACATCAATCAATCCCTATGACACAGTATATAATATAGATAAAACTACGACACTCAAATCATGTCAACAAAAGTTGTCATTAGGGGTGTTCGTGATGTAGTTCAGTTTTGAGATAAAAATTCATCTGATCAAAAGATAAAATTACATGTGGTTCAATTTTGATGAATAATTTTAAAAAATCGATATGATCTTATCCAATTTAATGCGATTTAATTTGGATCATTTTTTAATATTCAAATTTCAAATTGTAAATTTTATTGTTAATAATAATATTGTAAAATATGTTTAATGCAAAATACAACATATGATTTATTAAAAATTAATATTATAAAATAACAATGATCAATTATCTTTGAAGTGTATGAAATAGTAAAATATTAATTAAACTAATAGGTACTATTAAATAATTAAAAACTAAAAAATAATATATTAATGTAATATATCATACTAATAAAAAAGAAACTATGTGTTAAAGTATATACATATTTGGTTCAGTTTGGTTTGTTTTAGAATAACATATTCAATATCCGATTTAATATGAAGTTTTCACAAAAGAACATTCAAACATATCAAATAATATTCAGCTTCGTGCAATTTTTCAGTTTTTTTAATCAGTTTTCAGTTTTACAAAATCAATAAAATGAATAGTGTTGTGTGTGAGCTGTACAAAATTACAATTACAAAAGGGCACAAATGACTCATTTAGGGTTGGCCTATTGGTTGACTTGGAATCTTGGAGTGTGTTCCTCTCAAAGTCTCAGGTTTGATTCCATCTGTGCCAATTTCGATGGCCAAGTCCATACAGAGCTTTGCTCTAGCTTTTAATGGGCCTCTGCAAGTAGGCGGTGAAATTGGTCCCCTCGAATTAGTCGGTCCTTAGATCGAAGAGTTTTAATAAAAAAAAAAAATTTACAAATGAAAATGACTTCTTAGCAAAGTCCCCAATACAAATCAATACAATACCAATACGGCAATACCCATTTGTTGCCAAATACTAATACTAGTAGGCTGCTTTCGGTGGTTTCGCACTAGCAATCTATATATCCCCACATGATTCACGAATATGAATTCTAGGAGTCACTTTCAAAATGATGATCATCGAATTATTTTTTAAAAGACAATAACAAATATATAATCTATGTTATTGTGATCAAATCAGCAAATGCTATTTGAACACAAATATGGGACAAAAATACGATAATTTAGTAGGTATTGTATCTTTACTGTATATATATATACAGTGAATTGTATTTTTTCCTTCTGCATTTTTTTAATATTAAGAAGAATTTTTGTAGCACAGATTTGTTTTTGAATGGCTTTAGCACAAGATTTGAGTTGTTTCATTAACCAACTCATTCACAAAACTTAAGTTGCTAACCATTTTTCAATATAAGTCTCATAATCTTGGTGTGTATGCATGGTTTAATCTATATGAAAGTTTAAAAGGAAAAAGAAAGTAAAAAGAAAAAGGAAACAAACCGAGACTGTCACCATTTTGACAATGAGAGACTATGAAGCCTGGATACGTAGTACGGGTGCGGGTACGATACGATACGGGTACGTGGATGCATGAAATTTTAAAATTTAGGATACGATACGGCTAAGATACGTTAACAAAATATATATATTAAAATTTAGGCCAAATACCTATTTTGGTCCTTTAAGTTTGACAAAAATACCGGATTAGTCCTTTAAGTTATTAAGTTTCAAATATGTCCTTTAAGTTGTTAATTTATTACACCGTTACCCTTTTAAGGACCTATTTGAAACTTAAAAACTTAAAAAACTTCAAATAGGTGCATTAAATTAACAACTTAAATGACCTATTTGAAACTTAAAAAACTTAAAGGACTAATCCGGTATTCTTGTCAAACTTAAAGGACTAAAAATGGTATTTGACCTAAAATTTATATGCATGTAAAATACTAGAAAAAAAATAAGCATTGATTACTCTTCAATAATATATAATCATAAAAGTCACAATTCACAAAAAATAATACATGTGATCAAAATAAAAAATGAAACATTTTTGTATAAATCATATTATATTTTCATTCATATGTTAGAATATCAACAAATACATCAATAAAAGAACTCAAAACAAAGTTTGTTTAATGTTGATTGATTGAATCTCCTCTATCTCGTTATTTTCATCCACCAAAAACATAATTTTTAATTGGTTAATAAAAAAACAATTATAGTGATTCATATCTTAAATTGAATCATATACATCTCCATTGAATTTTCACAACACAGTCTCACATTTTTACCCTTCATTTTTTTTTCTAGGATACGTCTCTGTGAAGTATCTAATAAGTATCTTTGTGTATTTGTCGAGTATCTTATAAGTATCCGATAAAATATATATTTTAAATTAAAATATTTAATTCCGATACTCCGTGGGTACGTATCCGAGAGTATCCGTTGAGTATCGATATCTGATACGGGTACGTCTCTATTTTGGAGTATCCGGGCTTCATAGATGAGAGGATAAACATGCATAGATGATAGAAACCGGACACTCTGAACAAAAGCAAACTTTGAAATGCCAACAAAGCATAAACTGCATATAATCAAAATGACGGTAGATAAATTTACCGTATATTAAAGACAAGAAAATAAATATCTGAATCTCATATTCGATAAAATGTTAGTAATTAATTTGTTGGGAAACTAATTGCAAGCATGAATAATTTTTGGAAGTGGAGGTTAGGGCATGATGGCTGCAAGTGGCGGCGTCATTTATTTGCATGGGAGGAGGAAATGCGGGGGAATGATGTTCTCTTTTGGCTAATATTGTGTTGAAGGATGGTGTTGATGACTTTGGAGGTGGAAGCTATCGATTGACAAAATCTATAATGTTCGAGGGGTCTATCAGTTGTTGATGGCTGCGAAGGTTCTCAATCATGACAATTTCATATGATATCATTTGAAATAAAACAATTCCTTTAAAATGCCTATTTTGACGTGGTTGACTTTTTAGGAATCGCATTGCTACAAAGGACAATCTAGTTACGCACGTAATTCTTCAACCACATTCGAATTTATGTATCTCAGGTTGCGGTCAAGAGGAATCAGTGGATCATTTGTTTTCGAGGTGTAATAATTTTGGAAGCATTTGGATTATTGTATTCTAATGGATGGGCGTTTCTTAAGTGACTCCCTTTCAATTATCTGATTGCTCTCCATTTTAGTTCGTTGTGTGGCTTCACAAGAAGATTGAGGAACATCATGCATATTGTTTGGTTAACTTCAGTTTGAGTTATTTGGAAAGAACACAACTCACGTTGTTTCAGACAAAAAACCCAAACATTGCCGAAATTGCTTGATAGAATTAAGTTTGTTTTCTCTTTGGCGGATGAAAGAAAAAAATTCAGGTATTCCCTTTCATATTAACCATTGTTGGATTAACCCTATGTTGTATATGGAGTATCCTTATTGGTGTTTTTTGTTGAAACAAAAATCTTTTTGATGAATGTTTTAATGATAACAAACCTTATGGAATAAAGGCTAAAGTTTTATGAATGATGATCTACTGATGTTTGCACTTAAGTCTTTTCACAGAAGTAGACAAGAAAGAAGTCTCTTACAAGTGCATATATATACTCAGTGGAAGATTACCAAAACAGTAGCATCACAAGCTCAAAGAAGATATAAAAAGAATATTATTTGAATCAAAATAGTGTTGATCAAAGATTCAACAAGAAGATGAATTTTACTATCAATCGACTCATCCTCGTCACCACATGGTTTTCAATAAAGCCTTAACAATTCGAGGAATAAAGGGTTAATATTTGAATGGTACACAAGATCACTCTTAAAAGTCATGTGAAAAAACACAGATTGAGTTTTTGTTACATACCTTGAGTATCTACAAGATACGAAGATTCAAGAATGATCTTCAAATAGTTTCTAAAAGAGTTTAAGGAAAAGGCATAAAAGTTTCATTCAAGAGAATGATTGATTTTACCTTCATGACTACATGCATGCTTAAACTAAAACATCTCAAAGATACTCAATGGACAAGAAACATTGTGTGGAATCACTTAGAAGAATTATGAGAAGAATTGCATCATCAACAAAATAATTCAAGGTTAATTGACCAAGAAGATATTGTCTTCTCATAAAGAAGAGAACATTATCAACTTTGATGAAAAAATGTTCTCATGATGAAGATGATTATTACACTCGAAATTATTCTTATTACTTCATCAAAATGATTACAATCAACTCCGAAGAGAAACCAATCCATGAATGAACTATTCATTAAGCCATTCATTAATTGGAGAATTATCAAGAAAGAAAATTCATGATAATATGCACGAAGATTCTATCATAAAAGAATTATGATGATCCAAGAATCTTCCATCATTATTCAAGATATGATTTGGGAGAATAGAAATCAATCAAAGGAATTTGACTTTGAGAAAGGTTTCTCATGTTCTTACAAAGAACATTCTGGTCATACAAAGTGAAGAGAACATCCTTATTTGATGTTTTAAAGATTACAAACATATTAAATTTATTTCATCTTGTTATCTACTAACCATTTTGTGAGAATTGTTTCATGAGAACATTACGAGAACGTTCTGGTCACTGTTCCAAGAACCTTCTGGATACAATGAAACATTTACATCAAAAGACAAGAAAGCAAAAAGGAATGCATGTCATTAAAACATGAGAAGTTATCTTAGGGTCTTGAAAGTTTCGATCCATTTGGAGAAAAGCCGATCAAAAGATAAATATCTCATGAAATGTATTAAGTCACATGTGAAATGGAATGACATCATCATATGACATCATGGTGACATAAACATAAGTGACTTGCAAGTTCTTACAGCAAGCAACAGCTCACTACAGCAAGCAATAGCTCATTACAGCTGTATACTTCACACGTTAAAGCAACACAAAGCAAGCTGAATCAACCAGAATATTCTGAGAACATTCTGGCCGAATTGAAGAAGAAGTGTGAAATCAAATGAAGTTGTAGACAGCTGTACAAAACGTGTCTAACAGCTCTATTTTCACCCTTGGTCACCAAGACATTCCTCACCTATAAATACAAGAGGCTTTGGAAGTTAAATGCAAGAGTTTGCAAAGAAAAACATCTCTCTCTTTCAAGCTCTTCACAACATCTCTCTCAAAAGTTCTAGATCATACTCTTATGAGTTTTTTAGTAAAATCTCAAACATGTGTTGAGTATTTTATTTGATCGAAAAACTATCTCATCATACAAAGTGTACTATATTCTCAAGTCTATTCGTAACAATAGTTTGAGAAGGAATTTGTAACAACCTTTCTTGTGCGAAAGCAAAGAATTGTAGAAGCCTGCCGAGGTTGATAATACGGTTTGTAACTGACTGATCTGGTGTGATCAAGAATCTATGGTGCTAGTCAGAAGTTTCTGTTAGCAGGATACTATAGTGGATAATCTCACACGAGGTGTGGGGACTGGAAGTAGCCGGGTTTGGTGAACAAGGATAAATCTCCTGTGTTTTTCTCTCTTCCCTTCTCTATTATTTTCATTACACGATATACACACACTATCACAAATAATAATAATATCTATTAATCTCTCCAGAATATTCTGGTCCTAATTAATCACAATCAATCCAGAGTTCTCTGGTCCTATTTAATTTAATCATTTATATTGTCTTGATTAATTCATACAACTGCATCCAAAATATTCTGGTCCAAGATAAAACAAATTCTTAAGTTAAACTCACGTTTAAAATCAACATATAATATTGTTTTATCATTCTGCTGTTATTTAATCATTCTCCAGAACATTATGGTCCTTGCTTTAAAAGCTTAATATCATTCTGCTGTTATTTAATCATTCTCCAGAACATTCTGGTCCTTGTTTTACAACTTAATATAATTTTACCCATTCTGCTTATATATTAATTAATCATTCTCCAGAACATTTTGGTCCATAGTAAAAGTAACTTAATTAAATCCAGAACATTCTGGTCCTAGATAAAACAAACATTTTTATCTAAAAATCTGTAATCTTGTTATACTAACAATTACCAAGAATTTTCTTGAGTATATAAACTTGTTAAGTTTTCCAGGAGTAATAATTTTAAATGGATCACAATTCAAACCCCCATTTCTTGTGACTATTTCTTTCACTTCAATTTTTAATTGTTATTTTGTAAAGTTGTAACATACTTTTGATCATCTGTGCAATATGTGCACTCTTTATGTTGAGAAGAGTAGCTCGTTCAATATATTATTTTATTTTACCTTGTTAAAAAAATTGAAATGTAAAAACCAAATAGTTCGAAAGCATAAATGATCTCAACACAATTTTAAAGTAGTAACGAGTGTAGAACGAACCAAAAAGAAAATCGAGTCAACTTAATTGAAAGATTAGTGAAAGTTTAATTAGTACTCTTGGCTATGAGACTCACAGTCACCTACGTCAATGGAATTTGGTAAGGATAGCTTGCAAATTCCACATATCCAACTGCTAAAGTAACTTCATTTAATTTATCTATATAGTACTACTAATATATGACTTTTCATTGATGTGCTAATCTCTCTTATGAAAAAAGGGTCCCAATTGTATTATTATCGATCATCATCAAACAAAATAGAGTGGTCATTGCTCGTGGAATAGGAAAAGTCAGCACATACCCTTATAATAATAATGTATACCTTTTTCTAAAAATAATAATTATCTATAATATTATATAACAAATTTAAAAATAACTCCTAGTAATAATAAATGAAACAAGGTTCCGTGAACTTGGATCGGTTGGTAGGGACATTGTATAATATATGCAGGGGCCGGGGTTCGAATCCCAGACACCCCACTTCTCCACATTTAAAATGTGTAAGTTCTAGCCACTAGACTACTTGACCAAAAAAAATGAAACAAGTCTACAAATCAAGTGCCTGACGATAAGATTAGTAAAAAAAGTGCTTCACAACATGAATATTGCTTCTTCTATCTTACTCCCTCCGTCCCAAATCATAAGTTGTTTTAAAAAAAATTGTCGCAAAATATAAGTTATACTAAGCATAATTTTTTTTGAAGGAAGCATAGATATTATTTTTTTTCAATTATACACTTAACTACTTTTAACTATTTATCACTCTTTCTATTTTTAATTCTTTAATTTATATTTTTCATATCATTAATGAAGAATAATTTTGTAAAATAACTAATAATTTCTCTTTCCATAGAAAATTAATTACTTCATCTGGCCCAAAATAACTGAGGCATTTGCAAAAAAAAAAATCCTAAAATAATTAGCTCATTTCACTTTTCAATGCAATATTATTTTTTTTAACAATTATAACTATAATTAATACTACTTTCACCACTCCCAATTCAATTTATTCATATTTTACATTTATGATAATAGTGAATGTACTAATACTTGACAAAGACATTCAAAATCATTTTTCTCTCTCTTTCACTTATACATTTTTTTCTTAATAGGTGTGAAATGAATAAAAGACCCAATTATTTTAAAATGGAGGGAGTACCTTTTTTAATTGATGTAAAATGATCAAGACGACTTATAATTTGAGATGAAAGATATTTCACAAAACAATATAGACTAAAGATTGAAAACGATAATTTAATAAAAGATTTCTTTTATTAAATTATATTATTAGTTATTGATTATTTTTAGGGATAGTTATTAATGTATTCTTTTTTTTAGGGGGAGTTATTGATGTATTGAATTATTGTTAACATATATGTAAATTGAAATATAATAATTTGAGATTGATGAATATAACATTAGAATAAAGCAATTAATCCCCTAAAAAAGCAATTAAAGCTACATTAGAAACTAAATATGATTCTTCATACACTTGCTATTTTGGACAAATACTTTTTGCAAATGTCAAAGTAATTATAGGATAGAAAGAGTAATAATAAATAAACAAACGTGTTTGCAACGCCAAGCAAAGTGATCTAGAAACATAGCCTAGTGCACACAAAAAAAAAAAAACCCTAAAAGTTATTACAAAAGTTAAAAAAGAAACAGTAGTAATAATTAATAATAACAATAAGACTACAAATAAATAAATAAATAAAAAAGTAGTATAGTGTAAATAAAATATTATAGTAGAGTGGTTGGTCAACAATTTTAGGCCAAGTTAGCAACCTAATTCGTCTGCTTTAATTTACGTGTCACTTTCATGCCTCCGCCACCCCATGCGACCAAAGAAAAGAAAGAAAAATAAACCACTATACTCCTTATGAGACTTCTTTTAATGAAACAAGAGATCGGCTCATTAACCTTCCAAATTGACTCCTCCTCCACCTTCTCCTCCATGAATATGATCACTAACAACATTATTAATATTATTATCATTGTTTGAAGGTCTTGGATTGCTCATTATTCTCTGAAAAAACATGTTATCATCTCCTCCTACTTGTGTATTAACGTTGCCACTATACATATTGTAGTGTTGATACTGTTGTTGCTGCTGCTGCTGTTGAAGCTGTTGTTGGTAGAAAGGATGAGACATCATAGTTTGATTTATAGGATGGGAAGCCCGTGGGCCGAGCCCAAGGCCTGCTAGGGTTGAGAAATTAGGTGGTGATGATGATGTGGCTGCTGCTGCAAAAGGTGCAATAGGGCCTCCGGTGAACTGTTGTACCATGGCACGGAAATTGGTAGTGTCCGTGTTAAGTAAAGTCGTCGGCGTTCGCCGCGAAGCCCTTGATCTTCTCCGTATGGGCTTTGAAACACGGCCTTCAGATGGACCCAAGTTGCTGGCTGAGGTTGGTGAGCTTGGATTCATCATGGTAGATTCAGGGGGTAAAGTAGCAGCTGGGATGGTGTTAGTAGTAATGGAAGTGTAAGGAGGGGTTTGATTGGGGAAATTTTGATGATAGAATTGAAAAAACTCATTTGGTGGGGGATCAGACATGGTTTTGATCATGTCAAGTGACCGTACAAGGAAAGCAAATGAAAAGAGAAGAAGAGTTAGAGGGAAGGAAACATGTGTGTCGTGTTGGGTATTTATGGTTGGATTTTAGTATTTTTTGCATTTTAAATATTTTGTATATTTAGTCAAAAGTGTGAACGTAATGGTAGATCCTACTTTGGATTTGGGAAAAACAGTAGTACATTCTTAAGGGGGGCACCATGTGATATGGCACGTGATATTACCTTTTTTTAGACTACATAAAAGTTTAACTTAATTCTTAGCAACACTATATATAGAATAGTATAGTGTGACCACTATGGTAGGATGGTTAGAACCAACTATTTAGGTCTAACAATTTTGTAGTATAGTACTTGTAGAGGATCCAATTTGGTATGATACAAAGCGAATGTAGAGTGAGCAAACCAACTATAAATGGAAACTACATAATGAAAATATATATATATATATATATATATATGCTTAATTACAGTTTTGGCCCCCTAAGTATCACGAACTTGTGATTTTGGCCCCCTATAAAAAACAATAACAAATCAGCCCCTTAAGTTTACCCCCTTTTGCACTTTTGGCCCCCTGGTCCAATTTTGACTCAGTCAATGCACACGTGGC
The DNA here is from genome assembly GCA_018208015.1 of Medicago ruthenica. NCBI lineage: Eukaryota > Viridiplantae > Streptophyta > Magnoliopsida > Fabales > Fabaceae > Medicago > Medicago ruthenica. The sequence continues at coordinate 68,649,297 of CM031373.1, read as the reverse complement.
ACCTCACTTGAGTGAGTAGGATGCCACGTGGGTAATTTTTTAATTAAAAAAAAATAAAAATGCCACGCGTGTATTGCTTTGACTAAAAAAATAAAAAAAAAACAAAAAAGGAAAAGGAAGGAAAAGTTTTTAATTCAGTTCTGGTACATTTCAATTCTCTCTTGCTAACCATGTCAGATTCAATAACGCTCATATTCATTCATCATCACTATGGCGTGTCACATAGCTCTAAGGTCGTTTTTGTACAAACGTTGTTGCCGTCGCCGTTGGTGTCAAAGCCGGTGAAGATGCTCTTCAATTCGTCCATGTCGCCAACGTAAACGGAGGGTTTGGTGGTAGTTTTCTCGGTCTCATTGTCTTTCCTTTTCGTGCGTTTCTGTTGGTTTATGTTGCGTTTCCAAAATTTTCATCAATTGATTTGGTGTCGTGTCTGGGTTTGTTTGTTTGAATCTCAAAGAACAAATTTTGAATATGGATCTGGATGAGTGAAATGGGTAGGGTTTTATGAGCAACAACCAAAGGGGTGGAAATGGGTGGTGAGGAAGACTGTAGGAAGGTGTGGTGCGGCGGATTTCTGATAGAATCCGTGTCTATGTGAGAAAGAAGAAATTAAAAAAAACCTAATTCCCAATTTTGAAGCTGTGAGAGTTTGGGTTTTGATTGTGGAAGTTGGAAAAAGAAATTAACAAACCAGAGGAGGAGGAGGAGAAGTGAGTTTAAGGAAAGAGCAAACACAAAGGGATGTTGAAGAAGATGGAAGCTAATGATGCGTGCTGTGTTGCTATCATTTTTTATTTCCTTTTTATTCGTTTATTTAATACCTAAATGATTATGTGGCTTTTTATTTTATTTTTAATTTCAGAATTACCCACTTGGCATCCTACTCACTCAAGTGAGGTGCCACATGTGCGTTAACTGGGTCAAAATTGGACCAGGGGGCCAAAAGTGCAAAAGGGTGTAAACTTAAGGGGCTGATTTGTTATTGTTTTTTATAGGGGGCCAAAATCGCAAGTTCGTGATACTTAGGGGGCCAAAATTGTAATTAAACCATATATGTGTGTGTGTGTGTGTGTGTGAATCCTCAAAGTTCATGTCCTATAAAACTTATGTTGAGATGGACCAAAATATCATAATGTATTAAAGAAGCAAATACAAAATTTTGAGACTAAAAGGTAATATAATTCTAGTGAACTTTTATGAGTTCAGATTTTTTTCAAGCGTTGGATCTATTGCAGTTAGATCTAGATATTCAATCAAACTATAACATCCGTAACACTACGGATGATATATTCCCTCTATTTCATATACAAGACATTGACATCTTATAAGAAGAAAAAAATTAAGTGTTTGTGTTGTGTGGTCACAACACCAAATACATGGTGTTTAGTGACACACATAAAAAGATTGATTTTACATTTTTATGTTGATGTTTGTCATTTTTTATGCGTGTCTGTGTATTATGTATTTGGTTTGTGACCATCCAATAATAGCTCAGAAAAGTGTTGTCTCCTGACTAATTTCTTTTTGCTCATGTAAACAAAAATCTCTTTAATTAACCATCATCCTCAATTGCAGTAAATGAAAAACCATCATCCTCAATTTTTGTTACTATTAATACTAGGTGTTTTAATCTTATAATGAGAAAAATGTAAAAAGAATAAAGTTTTCTGAGGAGAAAAGAATAAAGTTAATTACTGATAAAATTAATTATAAGGACCAAAAGAGAATCTGATGAATGGTTAAATCATTAGTCATTTCTCTATTGTAAACGACTAAAATTAGTCAAAATACGAAAAGTATCGATAAGAATATTAGATTTATTTCGTAGAGGAAAAAGAATATAATATTTTAAAAAAATGTTCTTCATATTTATTGCATGTAATATTTAATTTTACTCGTCAATGCGGCGAATGGATTCCTCAAATTCATTTCCACGTGAAAAGTAAATTGTGATATCTAACCATTCAAATATAATTCATTGTTAAGAGTCCCACATCGGATAGGAGATGGTCTGACAATGTGTTTATAAGTGGGGGTAATCCTCACCCCACAAAACCGGCTTGTGAGGTGAGGATTGCCTCCACTTATACACACATTGTCAGGCCATCCACACCCCCTCACGACCAGCACTATTGGGCTTGGTTCGTGGACATAAATCGGATAGATAGGATTCTTGAGAATAATTTATAAAGAGGAGGCAATCCTCATCTCACAAGCCAGTTTTGTGGGGTTGTGTTAGACCCAACTACGATTTCTAAGATTCACTTAAATTTTCATGTGTTTCTTCTCTTCTTTTGAATTATGAGAGATCACACATTATTTCAATAAAGGTTGATTTGATAAGAAGTTAATTTATTTGCAATAGGTTCAACTTCTGATAGAGATGATTTATAAATATTTATATAAACGTTCTTTGAATTTTAAAATTAAGGCTCATCTTGGTGAGCTCCGGAGCTGACACACTTTATTTACATAGAATATACACGTGAGATTGGTGGGTTGGGTTGATGATTTTGAAGGAAACGGCGTCGTTTGGATGACGTTATCGTTTGAATATTCATACGTAAGTATAAGACTTGTGTTGTGTTTTGGTTGGTGTATGTGGGTTGGCGACTTGGTCTTGGTCACTAAAAGAGGAACCTGCTAAGCACCTTCCAATTCCATTCTCACTCACACACACTTCCTTTTGATTCTCACTCTATATGCAAATGAATGAATCTCAAATTTAGTCAATGGTCAATTCAATGGAGTAAATGAAGCTCTACCAACACTCACACAGCACAAACCTCTTGATAGTCCCATTAAATTACGGTCTCATAGTTTCAATACTTTTAAACATTTTTATTAATTTGGTCTAATGAAGAGTAAATTATTATTTTTGTTCTAAATTATAAATTGTTTTGACAATTTCACACGTGTTAAGAAATGTAATTAATTTTGTATGGAAAAGAAATATTATGAGTTGTTTTACAAAATTGTTTTTAATAAATGATATGAGAAAGATAATTCAAAAAATTGAAAAAAGATAGAATAATAAATAGTTAAGGGTATAATAGGAAAAACTACATTGATGTTTCATTGGTATTGTAAAACGACTTATAATTTGGGACATAAGGAGTATTTTCTAAAATTATTTTTTAACCCAGGGAAAGGGGACCTGATAATTCAAAGTTCGGTCGTCAGGTAACTATAGTCTAGCAAATAATTGTTCTACTATTATAATAAAATAACTATTTTTCAGGTCCATAGAATAACTGATGCATTTGGTCTATATTATTGAGCAACTGATCAATCTTGTCTATATTATTGACCAAATACATCAGTTATTCAATGAACCTAAAAATAATTTTTTATTATAATAACGATAAGAGGAGAACTATTGTATTTCAAAATACACGTGGAAAACATCCATTGTACAATTATCAAGAAGTGAATTGGGAATGGGATATCTTTTACTATGACGTTTAATGTGAGAGAAGGGATAAAGAAGTTAACAATGGCTGATGATATTTGATGTGATATTTAGTACAAGGTAATGTGAAAAGAAATGGAACAAAGAACAAATGCCACCACAATGGATAAAGTTGATATACATCCCGTGTAGACAATCCATAGAATCCATCAGCCATTCATAAATTTAGCTCTATACAAAAAAAAAAAAGAACATTTTTAAGACAACACATTAACGTGGCCAACAAATAATTAATATTGGAAAAATATTCTTACGAAATGAAATCTTACAAAAAAAGCAAATAATCGTGATTGGTTATTTTAGACTCTCATGTATTCCGTCAAACAAGGAGAGTGGGTTCGACCAATCAATGAAAAATGGACACTTATGATTCGTGAATTTTGTTAGCAATTTTCGTTATTTTTTCTCATTAATATTTGATACTGACCACTCAAAAAAAATGCTATCATTTTCTTACATTTAAATTAACGAAACAATTTTTTTGTAAAATAGCTCAATTATTAGAAATTCACTTTTTTTTTAGGTAAATAATTGGAATGTTTGGGGTTCAAAATCCAATTTCTACATATATTATACAACGTTCCTATCAACTGAGTTAAGATTATAGAGACAAATTAACGAAACAATTTAACGGTGAATCAAAGCTAAAATGCAACTGGTATATTGTGTTTAGATACATTACAATATTTATGGTTAGTTCTTTAGGATAATTAGCCCGACTTATGTTTATGGTTTTCATGGACCATTTTGACAATTCAAGCATTTCAAGAGCTATATGGTATAATTTGATTTGAAAATTTATTGTATTAGGATGTTTACTTTTTTTTTTTTTGAGAAAGGATGTTTACTTCCTTAATTACTTCATACATAAAATAAAAGAGCAAATAATCACAAAGTTTGCAATCTTTATTTTATATTATCTTTTAGAATGATTACTTGAAAAAGACTCTGTCCTTCCTCCATCTTCGATCCACTTTCATTGTACCGTTTCAACTTTCAAGTGTGTGTCTAGCCACGTGAGTGGCTCATGAGATCATGATTGAAGCTTGGATTCATCTTATCGAGTACCTACAACTCTACAATGAAAAATCGAAGGTGCTAATGATTTATGCTCTATTCAAAAATCAAAATTTGAACATGTCCTTAATTTTTTATAAGTAGAAATCAAATTTAATATTCCAAAATTTAAAACATTCATGTGCATTACGCACCAATCACCTGCGTTAATTCTTGATGGTAAGATGTCTTTAATCATTAGAATTAGAGCCAAGTACTCTATATGGATAACTTTTTTCCTTAAAAAATATAGAGCAATTATTATCTAGTCACAACCCCAAATCAAAAATATTTGGACACACATACAATGGAAAGAATTAAAAAAAAATTTAGTCACATCATTTTTTAGTTTTTTCTTTAAGTTTTTCTTATCTATGTGTGTCTATGTAATTTTTATTTGTGTTTGTGACCAACTAAAACTTTCTCCAAAAATATAAGCTAATTATTATTTTATTTATTTATAATTGGTGGCAGAATTGAAATATCATGTTCATGATGGTCACAAATTGGTGGGGTCATAACAATTTTTAAGTATTAATTAATGTATGGTGCAATTTGTCTGGTAAAAAAGGAAAAGAGAGAAAGTGAACAAAAAGATAATAAGAGTCTTTTCATTTGGTGCATAAGAAAAAGACAGTGTACATTTTTTTTCTTTAATGTTATTAAAAATAATAATCTTCCCTCTCTCTGTCTTTTTCAAAATAATATTATTTCTCTTTTTTATTTTTCTATCAAACAAATAAAGAAAAAAAAATTTCTTTCTCAAGTCTTAATTTCTTCTTATTTTCTACTATCTAATCATATCATATAAAAATTAATCAACATGTAACAATTTTTTAATCAATAATCCAAATTTCTTTCTAGTTAGTTTCTATATCACTCTCATTTCCTATTCCAAACTTTTTCCATTTCCTATTATATTTCAAGTTGTTGCTAATTATTGCAAACTTCTCTTCAAACTTTCACCTGAATTTATCTTTGATGGAGAAGGAAGGTGTTGAACTTCAAACTAATGCAGTTTCAATGATGTCAGATTCTTCTCTTCTTCATCATCAGGTGATTCTGCACAAACCCCTTTTGCTTCTTTGTTTGAAAATCTCAATGCTGATGACCCTTTTGCCTATGTAGCATGATTTTTCTTTAGATCATATGGGTTTCCATTGGTTTGAACCATAGGGTAGAAGATGATGCAAATTTATAATTTTTAGCATTTGGGCATAAATAAAGTTTCCTTTTTTATTTTCTCCAATATTTTTTCTTGGTTGTGTTAACCTTCTGGTTCCCAGAAGAAGTAGAAGAAGAGGACACTCGTAATCCCAAGTTTGGTTAGGAGTTAAGTAAAGTATGACAAATAGTTGTTCCATTCTAGAATCGAACTTGGTTAAATTATTCTAGTTTTTCTTTTCCATTAGATATTTTTGTGTCACTTTCCACATCTTAATGAACAAATAATACATATTTATATTTTTTAGCATATGGGCTAAAATAAAGTTTCCTTTTTTTAGCAATCTAGTTTTTTGTTTCCATTAGATATTTTTGTGTAACTTTCCACATTTTAATGTACCAAATTTGAGTTTGATGTATTTTTAGACATGTGCTAGAAATGGAAATAATGAGCAAAATTTGTTGATTTCACAGTCCAGAAGGCCTAGTCTTTCATCTCTACAAATACCAACAAGGACACTAGAAAGTGCATTATCATCTTCTACTAAGACAGATGGTCCTACATTATCAAGTCCAGGTTCCACTAGAGGACTGCCACCAAGGCCACATTCCACCAAAGTCAAGTCCTCTATGAGAAATTTACTTTCTGATAGGAGCTTTAGGACAAAAACTTGTTCAGAAGATTCTGAAAAGAGAGTTTTGATTGTTTCTGATACTTTATCATCAGATAATGGTCCTCTGGATAATAAGCCTTCAACTTCAAGGTCCCATTCACTTAATAAGATTATGTTCCCTTCATCGAGTAAAGCAGCACATTCATTACCGGTTACTCCAATTGCTAATTCAGGTGCAGAGAATGTACATGGAAGACATGTAGAGGGTGATTCTGATTCAAATGTATGTTTCTGCTGTTCTCATAGTAAAGATTTTTCTACATTTTTATATATGAAAATATGATGCTTAAAGTATGCTACATTGATGAAAAATGTCGTTTCTGTACAGAAATTGAAAGTGAATAAGCATATGACTCGATCATTTTCAGTACCGGTTAATGTCAAAGCCACTAATTTAAGGCCTGCAACAGATTCTAGGCGTCTGGTTCGTGTAATTTCAGCAAGACCACAGCCAGCAACTACTGATGGCATTTCAACCCGCAGTGATTCAATGCAAGAGATCGGTAAATCTTCATGATATATGGAACTTAACTTACTTTATGCTATGTATCCCTTTTAAATCTTCATGATAACCTTTTTATGATAAAAAATAAATTTAATAACTGTGTATGTTAACTTTCTTGTTATCTTTTGACATTTATTTTGTTTTCTTTGTGAATGATCCTCTATCTTTTTATCTTTATAGATATTAAATAGGTGATGTTGCCCTATCAAAATTTATGAATATTTATGAAGAGATTTATACACAAAATTGTGCCATGACAAGCTTATTTAAAAAATTCAACATGAGAAGATCATTTCCCATTGGAATTACATTTGCACTTTCAATAATAACTACTTTTATCTGCATATATAGTCTAAATAGTAAATTATTGTTTTTTGCATTTTGTCACGTCGTTTCGTTTCAGTCATTGAAGATGCTTCCGAGGATATTCCAGAAGAAGAAGCAGTTTGCAGGATTTGTTTGGTAGAGCTTGCAGAAGGGGGAGATACTCTTAGGATGGACTGCAGTTGTAAAGGTGAGCTTGCACTTGCTCACCAAGACTGTGCAGTAAAGTGGTTTAGTATCAAAGGAAATAAGACATGTGATGTCTGCAAGCAGGATGTCCGGAATCTTCCAGTAACCCTCTTGAAAATTTCTAGATCCTCCGACTGTTGCTCGGCATACATTGAATGCATCACAACAGAGAGCAGTAACTAATTACAGGTAAAGTTTAATTGTTTCTACGTTGTGATCATTTTTTTGTTCAGTTCAATTCCTCGTCAAACTAACATATTAGAGAAAAACCTACAATGTTCTTGTCATGCTTACTTGTTGGCCTTGTGGTCCAAATTAAAAGATCATCTAGAACATTTAAGTTCCAGGACCAACAATTTTTATTAGTTTCGCGTTGCTTTGATTGTAAGGCTGGTTGTAGTCTAGGGTCATTAGGTTTCGAAATTTGCAAGTTACCTTTATATGTATATTTAGTCCTTGAAAAACTGCTGTACCTAATGAAGAGAAATCACTCAAAGATATGGACGAAAACTTGGTATTCGCCGAACGAGTCAAAAAGACTAATCTGTATGTAAATGGCTGTTGGGCTGTCTAACAAACACGAAATTATAGACAATCCTGAAATTTGTGTCTATGCGGGACCAGAAAAGGTTATTACAGAATTTGAACCACAACCAAGCCTTTTCCCACTAAGAGGGGTCGGCTACATGGATCAAATTACTCCATAATGTTTTATCATAAACCATATTTCGGTCGAACTCATTAATTTCCAAATATTTCCTAATACTTTCTGTGATAGTTTTTCTAGGTCTTTCCTCTGCCTCTAGTGATCTGGCTATCCTCCAACATCGCATAATTATGAGGAAGCAATGCTTAGACTATAAATCTGCGACAACTTACTAGGCAATCACTGGCTTTTCTAATTAGGCAAATATATTATGAATGATTAGCTATTGTATTGAGCCTTGTACTCGTATAGACTCAATGAAAAATATGACATTCCATCTCAAGTTAATATTTGTTACATTCCTTTCTTAAACAACGCTCTACACAAAAAGAAACATAACAGACCTATAAACTAAAGAAATTGAGAAAATGTTACCAAATAGTAGATTGTTTTGTATTTTTCTTTGTTTTGACCTGAAACTATTATTGAAAGAGAACATGCCATGTGGGAAAACAATGTAGTTGAGTTTCTTAGAGAATAGAATAGATAGTCTTTGTGTGTCATAAGCCCCCACACCCCACTGCCTTTTCTAATTATAATGTACTCTACAGGATCTGGCAGGATGTACCAGTACTTGTCTTGGTCAGCATGCTTGCATATTTTTGCTTTCTGGAGGAACTACTGGTATGGTACCGATCTTTGTTGGATCATTTTACGTATAGAATTAGTGTTTTCAAAACCGGACCGGTCATCGACCCAGTCAAAGTACTGATTCACTGGTCAAACCAATGGGTCACTAATTGTATTCTTTAAAAATTTTGTATTTTTACAAGATGGAAGTATTTCTGACTCAAAGATTTCTAGTGTACCAGGTTTCAGATTTGGGCCCACGTGCTCTCGCAATTTCATTGCCTTTCTCCTGCATTTTAGGCCTCCTTTCATCTATTATTGCTTCAACCATGGGTAAACTCGCTTTCTTCTTTTTCCCTTAGCATGCCAAAGTAATTAGTTCCCTTAATTATATTTTTTCATTTCCTTTTTGGGCCGATTAGTTTTTTGCCATGAACCGTATGAATATTGTTCAAATAAAGTGCTTGATAGAATTGTGTGCCTCTATCCCCTAAAACCGTTTATGGTAGTATTTGAACCTAATCTGAAACAAAATCATAACTGTATCTTCAAAGAATTTGTTCTTTGAAATTTGGGATATATCAATGGATTTAGCAAGAATTGGAATAAAGGAACAACCTGTGTTTCACTTTACAACGATTGTCAAATTGTATCGGATTCCGACATGACACCAACGAATGTGATTGATTACATTCAATCACTTGTATTTTATCAAATTATTACAGGTGTCTAAGTGTCATTTCATTGTCTTGTCCGTGTTTCATTGTTTTTAACATGAGTGGTGATTAGAGCAAGACATGTGTACCCTGTGTGAATTTTCCTGTTCATTAAACTCTTCTACTAATCTTTTGCTTCCACAGACATGATAATTACCTAGTAACTTGTTACAATAATCACTTGTTAGCTGGAAATAATTAATATGTTCAACAAATTTTAAATAACATGTTTTTTTGTTGGCAGTGAGCAGGAGTTACATATGGGCTTATGCTTGCTTCCAGTTCGCATTTGTCATCCTGTTTGCGCATATATTCTATTCCATAGTAAGATCATTATCCACTCTCCATCATGCTTTGCTTGTCTTTTTTCTCCATTTCAATTTTATGAATAAGTCATTTACGTTAACATTTGATGTTTCTACTTGTAGCTTAATGTCAGTGCGGTTTTCTCGGTTCTTCTTTCAACATTCACTGGATTTGGGATTGCAATCAGCGTGAATTCTCTCCTAATGGAATATATCAGATGGGAAACAAATAGGCAGATTCGATCTTCTAATCAAAATATTATTTCGAGTCAGCAGCAGCAAGAAACTCAGAGACAACCACATCAACTGCAAAGGATGCAGCAAGAGCAGCACCAATGACAGTAGTTGATACCACTGGTTTAGACCAGTTTTTCAAACTATAAAGGATTTTGTTGTTTCTTTTATTTATCTTACTCAATTTTCTATGATATTAAGATTGGCATTCTAGAGTGTGGACCAAAAAATTTGATTCCACCATGTGCAGTAGTATTTTAAACTGCAGAATGCCAGACATATACTATAGGAATGTTTTGTTAAATATAAATATATTTGAAGAGTGAAGGTTTCAATGTGCTTGCTTATTTTATGTGTCTCACATATTTTTCATTATTAAATTTTGGCATCAAGATTTGTGTAACATAATTTAAAAATATAACTGATTAATCCTCGGAGTCACTTGGCATAAGGCATCTTTATGTCTTTAGCGATCCTCAGAGTTTTTTTTTTTTGTCTGAGTCCTGAATTATAAGTGTTTAAACATCTTTAACATTCACAATGTGTATGCATTTAATTTCATGCATCCAAGAGAATCCAGTAATTTTGTTATTAGCATGAGTTACAATCTCTTGGATCATATTCCTTTTGTTTTTATTATAATAAAAATTAACCAACTTCACACGTATCCAAAATCTTTTAAATTTAGTTAAACTAGATTTTGATCCACGCAATGCACGGTGGTATTTGAGAAAAAACATTAGTAAGAATTTGCCATGGAGTTTCTATCTAAGAATTATGGGATGGCGAAATATTTGTCCACAATCTTCCTAAATTTGGTTTATTTAGTCTGCCATTTTTTCTCTATACCTTTGAATATGAGTAATGCTTAGTACTATGAAACTTCCACTACGATATGATGGTCGAAGAAAATATTTATTAATGATATGGAAACTTGTTTAGTAGAAAGAAATTATGTGTTCCCTCATTTCAAAGGTGAAACATAATTATAGATTGATCAAACTCTCGTGAAATAAATTCTTCACTATAAGTGAACTTAAAATACATGTTTTACGAGACAAGATGCATCAAATCAAATGATGTTAATTCTATTTTGTAACTGAGCAGAGGAAATCAAATTTGTAATGTATAACTCACTAAATGACATAAATGTGTTTTGTATCGCTAAAAAAAAGTGTAAGAGTAGTATAAACTAGAAGAGGATAGGAAAAGGGGGTCGCACAAAAGAGGCAGAATATATGTAGATTATAGAATATGGAGTAGTAAGCTATGCAATATAGAGTAACACATCACGGCACAGATGAGATTATATGATAAAAGAATGATGAGATGTCAACAAAATGGTTTGGGAATCTGATTTTTTATATATATATATATATATATATATATATATATATATATAATAAAAAATTAGCACTTTAAAAAAACCTTTTTTAAGATATTTATTGCCAACTCTTCTCTTTTCAATTGTCAGCTAACATTAATGAAGGGTTGTTAAATACGGTGAAGGTTGTTTACAAAATAATTATACTATTAGATAAGGGTTAAATAAGTAAATGGTCCCCCTAAATATACCAACATTTGATTTTAGTCCCCCTAAAATATTTCTTAGGCTTTTGGTCCCTTCAAAATTTTCCATCAATGAAATTAGTCCATAGTTTTTAGTCAACTCATGTCTAACCTTCATATTTTTTTAATAAAATTTTCCAGATATGAGTAGAAAATTATGACAATATTTTCCAAAAAAAAAATAGAATTTTTTTAACAAAACATGAATTTAATATGAATTTTTTAGCACCAAAAACATAAAAATTCATATTTAATTCATGTTTTGTTAAAAAATTCCAATTTTTTTTGGGAGAGATTATCATAATATTCTATCCATTTCTGGAAAAATTCATTAAAAAATATGAAGGTTAGACATGAGTTGACCAAAAAGTAGGGACTAATTTCATGGATAGAAAAATTTGGAGGGACCAAAAGCTTAAAGAATATTTTAGGGGGACTAAAATCAAATGTTGGTATATTTAGGGGGACCATTTACTTATTTAACCCTATAGATAAAAAAGGTCGGTAAGGTGTAGCTCTTTTGAATATTGATAGATTAGACACATTCATCGGGATTTAAACCCGAGACCTCATAGTTGTGTGTGAGTTTTAGGTATTACTTGCCATTTTATAAAGATTACAAAAAAGTAGATATGTTTTGCTTATAAGTGAGATTTGATAGAGTATATAGCTAACGAAAAGAGAAACAATTTATGAAGATTCAAAAGGGACAACCGACAACGTATTTTCATAGGGCCGAATAAGATTTGCCATTTTTTTAATATTTTTCATTGACCTAGGTTTGCATTGACTTCATTTGAAGAGGAAACGTTATACGATGTAGTACGGTGTCTTGACTGTGGTAGTTCAAATATCAACTATTGAAAAGAGAAATGATTTATAAACCTTCAAATAAGACAACCGACAACATATATTCATACGATGAGGATACAATTTGTCGTTTTTTAAATATTTTTGTGGGATAATGGACTAACCTTTTTTTTCTCAGATGTCATATCATATATATGTCGTATGGATAGCTTAACTAAGGTCCTAGGTACGAATCCAGCTTTAGGTATGCAACAATGATAAAACTCTTCGAAAGAGTTTGTCGTTCATTTAAGTTCCACAAGACTTGAGGGATTAGTTTTCACAGTTGCACGCACAGAGGATACCTGTTTTTTAAAAAATAAAATAAAATCCGCGGTACGTGTGTAAAATGGAGTTGACATTTTTGTATTTCTCTTGTATCATTGTAGGAAATGAATTCTCTCTATTTAAAAAGTGACGTTCGGAAGAATTTAACCATCTACATAAGTCTCAGTTGGATCCGATTTGCTAATTTTTTTATGCAAAACCCCCCAACACAAAGGTTGTGATTTACCTAACTACTTGACTACAGGATATTGCAACTGCAACCAATCCATTGCACCACCAAGTCACCATTAAATTCCATATACCTTAAATATTAAAATTGTTATATTGTTTTCTTCTTGAACATCAAATATTACAAATTAAATCTGAAGTGTTTTTGCATTTAAAAATGCAATCCACAAAACTTTCTTAAAGATAAATAACACTTGATTTTCAGAACAAAATTTGTTAATTTTTTTCTTGAGAAAGAGAAAGAACTAATAAATATGTACTAACAACAATCCCACAAGTCTAATGCTAATCTAGAATATAAAAAAAAAAAAAAAAAAAATCAAACTGCGTGGAGTTGCACAACTACGAGAAAACTGACAATATACCTCATTCACTATATTCAAAACATCCATTCCAAAACAAAAGAGATTAAGATCAACTGATGTTTGATGTCAGACACTACAAGGAATTCTATGAACACAAAACTGTGAAAGTTCAAATGTTGATGCTTGATTCAACTGTGCTGCTACATTTCAAATCTGTGAGTATTGAAGTAAATTCCAAATAGTGCCTGGAATCTCTTGGAGATGCAGGAGAGTTGCTTGAAATTGTCATGTCTTCAAGATCTACTTTTTAGTCTTTGGTTTAGTTGCAGCTTCAACAAGTCTGTACATCCAACGGTCCAGCATCCCTGTTGATGTAAATGTGTTGGTTTTACAGAATTTGAGAGCAAGAAACAAAATGAACTAAGGCAGGAAGATTTTTAATCTATAAGGATTCCAGAAAATCAACATTTAATAACTTAATTGTGAATATCATTACAACCCTAGTTAGCTTGAATTCTTGCTGAAAATGCTAATCCAGAATTGAATTATGTAAATTATATGTTGTCTTCACGTAAAACATATTAAGCCAGAACAAATATTCATGTCTAATATGTGATGTGAAAACTGGCCTGGACTGCCTCGTTCGACTTGTCGCCGAACCGAGAACCAATCAGGTGTCTACTCTAGTCTCCTTAACCCGAAAACCGGTAGATCTCACAAGTCATAATCGGTGAACAGGTACAGATACAGTCAAACCAATACAAACCGGTGATAAGAACTGGCCATTTTCTATTTTCTATACTGATATTTGTTTTAAAATTAAAAAATATATATTATTTACCCAAAGCTATAGCTTAAAACTATAATCGTATGGAACACACGTAGTAGATATTCCAGTTAAAGGAAAAATTACCTGTTACAGCAAAGGTTCCACCTAGAACAGCACAAAGCCGAGTAATAAAATGAAGAAAACTACGGCGCTCTTCCTTGATAGTGACAGTAATAGGCGATAGATCATACAAAAAGTACACAGCTGCATATGCAAATCAACAGGAATTAATTAACATTTGAAAACTGAAACCAAAACTCAGAAATCTATAATGCCAACTTCAAACTAAATCCAACCTGGCCATGTCCGATCAAATTGACTAGTAATGGGGGAAAAGTATTCTGTAACTGAGAACTGATTAGTTGGTAGAATTTCTTTAGAGATATATCTGTATTCAGTTGGAACAATCTGCATCATAATTTGAAAACTGCACTGTTATTCAGGCCATGTTAAAACAATATTCAAGAAAGAGCTCAATATTCAAACCTTTATATAGTATTTAAAAGTTCCACTCGCATCATGCAGAATCCTTGATGTCTCATCAAGTGGGTTATGAATTCCTGGATATTTAGGGCCAAATGACAAATCATGGATAACGTGACTCACATTCACATTCTTTCCTCCATCGAAGATCTGGAGAAAACCATCACTAAAAAATTACGCATCTGATATACCACAATTCATGAATCTGACGAACATCTTTGTAAGCAAATTTAAGACATGAAGGTCTAATAGAAGCTGCTGAATGTCACATTGCAATAAACTTATTTGCAAACTGTTACTAAAGTTATTTCTTTGGCAGTAAATTCAACCCGCTTAGTAAGTTATGCACTAGTAAAATCGACATACTTTATTTACAGTTATTTGGGACAGAATAAAAAAACAAAAAAGAACTCAAAGAAGTATTTTAGTTTTATGTAATGTTAAATTCTATTGAAGATGCCTGAACCTGTTAAGTTTTAGGAAAAAATGTTTCAAGGAATTATAATATGCACATATGTTTAGTCTGTGCACTGAATTCTGAAATATTGATTTTTTTTTCAAAGATTAATGAAGAAACAAAAATATTTTACCATCTGTGCAACATATATGTTTAGCCCATGCACTGAAATATGGAAATTTCCAGCAACCCTTTGAACATCTAAAACGCCATAAACCTGCGACAGAATTAAATTAAATATTAAGTTTCTTTCAAATTAGACAAAAAATATCACAAACAATTCATGATATAGTAACTGCAGAATTTATACCCTGCATCCTTCTCCATTTTTTAATGCCTCCTTCACCTTCTTGATGGTATTTTCAGTGGCTTCATCAAAGGTTTGTAAGTGAACTTTTTGTTCTGAATGCTCATGATGATCTTTACCATCATCTGTTGACAATTTTTAAAAAGCTGTAAGTGACCAGAATAGAACTATAAAAGAATGTAAGTCTAAGACAAGTTGTGATCTCTATACTTGTCATGATATGAGCATGATACACAAAATTAAGTGTTTAACAGTTAAAGTCACACTAGTTAATCTTCAATATGAATTGAGAAAAACATGATTTCTGGCATTCAATATGACAAGGAGTCTTGGGTTCATTCTACAAAATGACTGGGAAATAGAGAGAAATTAAATCATAGGATTCAGCAAGGGTGAATGAAATGGATGAATGTTGAGTGTGAGTCGTAATAGAAAGTACCACTTAAGTTTACGCAGTGTTTGGCAGGGGGACAATGAAGAGAAGATGAGGAATATTTATAAACGTTCTTTGTTTGGTTCAAAATTTTGGAGGGAATTGAGGTAGCCAAGATACATCCTCTCAATTTTAGCACCCCTCCAACATTGGGAGGGATTTGGAAGGGAAACATGGGTACGACAAACTCCACTGCCACCAACATTGGGCAGCCTCTACCTTTATGCCATCACCACTCTCCACTGCCGAGAACCCTCCAACTTAAACCACCCTGACACTCACTATCTCTGCTAGGCACCCAGACAACCTCAACCATCATCATCTGGCTGGCACCCTCCATCACATCTATTGTCACCAATGCCCTCTGCCATTGACACCATGCTTCACACCATTATTGTCGCTGCATGACATCCTCCACGCCACCATGGTCTGGCATCCTCAACCACCGCCACTACGTGGTAGGACTTGGCATTCAAAGATACTACCTCCTATAAGTGTATCTGTTATAATATGCTTTGTATCTCTTGTAAGTAGTCTAAGGCTTGTATAAGCCAGCTGTATTTGTACTGTTATGTAACTGACATGTGTCAGTTAGAGATAGGTTAACCTGCTATAGCAGGTATTCATCCAGCTGCCTATATAAAGCTGTCTGTAACAGATTTTCCATTTAAATGAAATCATAACAGAATTGTGATGAAGTTTGTTATTCTCTCTCTCTCTCTAGTTCTCTAAATCTAATATGGTATCAGATTGACCTTTGATCCATGGCGACCTCTCCGCTTCCTACGCCACCGCCTTCGCCGCCGCCGGCGGCCGCTGCAACGTCTTCTCCGGTGATTACGCCAGCTGTTCCGCTTCGTTCTCTTGTTGACGACGACGCTTCGCAACGATCTAACTTCGTCTTCTCCCTGAAAATTTCTGAGAAGCTCAATGAGAAGAACTTTCTCGTCTGGCGACAACAGGTGGAACCGTACATCAACGCGCACAATCTTGATGATTTTCTTGTTGCGCCGATCGTTCCACCGCGTTTTCTCACTGCGCAAGATCGCGCCTCTGGATCTCTCAATCCTGAGTTCCGTCAATGGCGTCTCAAGGATCAGATGCTTCTGTCCTGGCTTCAATCTACTCTGTCCAGTGAGATTCTTGCGCGTGTCGTTGGTTGTTCGCATGCGTCTGAACTCTGGGAAAAGCTTGTGACCTACTTTCACAAACAGATGCGTGCCAAGGCCAGACAGTTACGTGTTGAATTGCGTTCCACTTCTCTTGATAATCGTACGGTACAGGAGTATCTCCTTCGCATTCGCAATCTTGTTGATAATCTTGCTTCTATTGGTGATCCTATTCCTGTTAATCAGCATTTGGATGTGATTTTAGAAGGTTTACCACAGGAATATAGTCCAGTTATCTCTGTTGTTGAAAGTAAATTTGAGATTATTGACATTGATGAAGTTGAATCTCTGTTGATTGCTCATGAGACTCGTCTTGATAAGTTCAAGAAGAAAACTGTTGATGATGCTGCCTCTTTGAATCTGACTCATACTTCATCCTCTGATTCTCCGTCTCAAAATGCTTCACCTGTGCCTTCATCCTCTGTTAACAACACTGTAGGTCCTGATTCCTCCAATTTCACTCCTAATTTTGGCTCTTTTCGTGGTAGAGGAGGACGTACTGGCAGAGGACGTGGTAGAGGGGGACGTTTTTCCAATGTTCAGTGCCAAGTCTGTTTCAAATTTGGACATCTTGCTTCTACTTGTTGGAATAGATTCAATCAGCAGTTTCAAGCACCAATCCCTTCTAATTTCCAGGGTTTTGTGTCCACTTCTGGTGACCCTGCTCATGTTTTTAACTCTGGGATGTCAGGTTATGGACTCAATTATGCTGGTTATGGTGCTTCTCCTCCTGGCTTTGGTGCACAGTTTGCTGGTTTCAATCCCCTGCAGCAATGGATGCGTCCCCCACCTCAACAGAGACAACCTGCAGTTCAGTTTACTCAACCTAGTGCTATGATCACCAATGCTCCATCTACCAGTGGTTCTTCTACTGCTTCAACTGCTTGGTTTCCTGATTCTGGTGCATCTTTTCATGTGACTGGAGATGCTATGAATATCCAAGACTCCTTCTCTTTTGATGGACCTGAGCAAATTTTCATTGGGAATGGCCAAGGTTTGGATATACATTCTTCTGGTTCTAGTGTGTTTCCCTCACCTCTTAAACCACATATCACACTTACACTAAATAACCTGTTGCATGTTCCCTCCATCACCAAAAACCTCATTAGTGTTAGTCAGTTTGCAAAAGATAATTCTGTCTTCTTTGAGTTTCATTCTGACCATTGTCTTGTTAAATCTCAGGCCACTAAAGAGGTGCTTCTTCATGGTCAAGTTGGTCCAGATGGTCTCTATACCTTCCCAAGTGTCTCTCTTCAATCTGCTAAGTCTTCATTGTCTTTACCTTCTTCAAATACTGCATCTGTTTGTACTCTTAATACTAGTTCTAGTACTTGTAATAGTTCATCTTCTAGTTCACAATACTTGTGGCACTTAAGATTAGGCCATCCTAATACTCACACACTAAAGCTTGCTTTACAGCATTGTAAAATACCCATTATTAATAAAGACAAAGATGTTTCTACTTTTTGCACTGCTTGTTGTATGGGAAAAGCTCACAGATTGCATTCACCATCTTCTGACACAGTTTACACTCATCCTCTTCAGCTTGTCTTTAGTGATCTTTGGGGTCCCTCACCAACAGTTTCATCCCTTGGCTATAATTACTATATCACTTTTGTTGATGCCTTCTCTAGGTTCACCTGGATTTATCTCTTAAAAGCCAAGTCTGATGCCTTTACCATCTTTAAACAGTTCAAAGCCATGGCTGAACTTCAATTAGGACACTCCCTTAAGGCTTTGCAAACTGATTGGGGAGGGGAGTTCAGACCCTTCACTCAATACCTTACTACTCTAGGGATCACTCATAGACTTATTTGTCCTCACACTCATCACCAAAATGGTGTTGTTGAGAGAAAACATAGACATATAGTTGATCTTGGTCTCACTTTACTCACTCAAGCATCTCTTCCCTTAACATATTGGGATCATGCTTTTCTTACTTCTGTTTTTCTCATAAATAGACTTCCCACAGCCTCTCTTCAATTCCAGATTCCATATCAAGTTTTATATCATCAACCACCTGACTACAATTTTTTAAAGGTCTTTGGTTGTGCCTGTTTTCCCTTATTCAGACCTTACAATGCCCACAAGTTTGACTTCAGATCCCATGAGTGTGTTTTTCTGGGTTACTCCTCCTCTCATAAGGGGTACAAATGCTTGTCTCCAAGTGGTCGTATCTTCATTTCTAAAGATGTTCTTTTTAATGAATCCAAGTTTCCTTATCATGATCTGTTTACTACTACTCCCTATGATCCTCTCAAACCTGTTAGAGATGTCTCCTTATCCTCTCTTCCTCTTAACAAACCCACTGTCAGCTCTTCACTGTCCACTCCAATTGTTCTCACCCCATCTCCATCATCTCAACTTAATACCTCCTCACCTACTGAGTCTTCCCCTGACCCTGTCACCTTATCTTCTGCTGCCTGTTCCCAGCAGTCTGCTCCCTCTCAGTCTGGTTCTGTGATACCTTCTTCTCCTCCCCCTGTCAACACTCTCCCTGTTAATACTCATCCCATGCAAACACGCTCCAAATCTGGTATTGTTCTACCTCGTATTCATCCCACCCTTTTCCTCACACACACAGAACCTAAGAATGTTAAACAAGCTCTGGCAGATCCCCAATGGAATGCTGCTATGCAGGAAGAGTTTCATGCTCTTCAGAAAAATAATACCTGGTCACTTGTTCCTCTGCCACCTAATAGGCAAGCTATTGGCTGTAAATGGGTGTTTAGAGTAAAAGAAAATTCTGATGGTACTGTTAATAGATACAAGGCACGTTTAGTTGCTAAAGGCTTCCACCAGCTTCAGGGCTTTGATTTTACTGAGACTTTCTCTCCAGTTGTTAAGCCTGTTACTATCAGATTAATTCTCACTCTTGCTCTGTCATACAAGTGGCCTCTCCAACAGCTGGATGTCAACAATGCCTTCTTAAATGGTATCCTTGAGGAGGAAGTGTATATGCAGCAACCTCAAGGTTTTGAAAGTGGTGACCCTCACCTAGTTTGCAAGCTTCACAAGGCCTTGTATGGTCTTAAACAAGCACCTAGGCAGTGGTTTGACAGGTTGACAACTACTCTACTTCAGTTTGGGTTTCATGCCAGCAAATGTGATCCCTCCTTGTTCACATACACCAAGCAAAAGCAAGTGGTCTATCTCCTAGTGTATGTGGATGATATTATCATCACTGGGAGTTCTGCCTCTCTTGTTACTTCTCTGGTTACCAAACTGAATTCTGTCTTTAGTCTGAAACATCTTGGTACTTTAGACTACTTTCTTGGCATAGAAGTCAAGCATCTCTCTGACAACACCTTGCTGCTCACTCAGAGCAAGTACATTAGGGATCTCCTCTCCAAAACCAATATGCTTGACTGTAACCCCATTACCACTCCCATGATATCCAGCTGCAAACTGTCTAAACAGGGTTCAGATCAGTTCCATGATACATCCCTCTACAGATCTGTTGTTGGCTCTCTTCAATATGCCACTATTACCAGGCCTGAAATTGCATATTCTGTCAACAAAGTTTGTCAGTTTATGTCTCATCCCCTTGATACTCATTGGGTTGCTGTCAAAAGAATTCTCAGGTACCTCAAAGGTACTCTACACTATGGCCTGAAGTTGCATCCTGCTCCTACTCACAAGCCCCTTTCTCTTCAAGTGTTTTGTGATGCTGACTGGGCAGCAGACCCTGATGATAGAAGATCAACTTCTGGAGCAGCCATATTCTTTGGTCCTAATCTCATTTCCTGGTGGTCCAGAAAGCAACCAGTTGTAGCCAGATCTAGCACAGAAGCAGAGTACAGGGCCTTAGCTCAGGCTACTGCTGATATTCTTTGGGTTCAGACGCTGTTGCAAGAACTCACTGTCCCTTTCTCCTCTCCTGTTGTTCTTTGTGACAATCAATCAGCAGTTTTACTGGCTCACAATCCTATTTTACACTCCAGGACCAAACATATGGAAATTGACCTCTTCTTTGTTAGAGAAAAGGTTCTGGCCAAGCAACTTTCTGTGGTTCATATTCCTGGTACTGATCAGTGGGCTGACATTCTCACCAAGCCTCTCTCTACTACTAAGTTCCTTTTTATGCGCTCCAAACTCAATGTTGCTGAAGCCCCACATTGAGTTTGAGGGGGGTGTATAAGTGTATCTGTTATAATATGCTTTGTATCTCTTGTAAGTAGTCTAAGGCTTGTATAAGCCAGCTGTATTTGTACTGTTATGTAACTGACATGTGTCAGTTAGAGATAGGTTAACCTGCTATAGCAGGTATTCATCCAGCTGCCTATATAAAGCTGTCTGTAACAGATTTTCCATTTAAATGAAATCATAACAGAATTGTGATGAAGTTTGTTATTCTCTCTCTCTCTCTAGTTCTCTAAATCTAATACCTCCGTCCCTATATATATAAGACCTCTTTGAATTCATGTCTAGTTTTTTTTTTTTTTTCATTTCATTGGAGGTATTTTTGTGAAAAAGTAATTAATGCATCTTGTAACTTGAAGAGGGACTTATAAAAAGGGACAATTTTTTTTTACAAGAGGGTCTTACATATAAGGACACAAGTAGGTAGTATTTATTATTATGGCTTTGTCTAACATGTGCAATATTGCACATGTTAAAGGAACTAAAAGTAGCAATTGTTTATTGAAAACAACAGTTATTTATTAAAAAGTTATGTATTTAATATAAAATTCACAAGTTCCAATACAAACTTACCATATTGAACTTTTTAACATGTGCAAATTTGCACATGATAGAAGAACCCTATTATTATAAGGATATAGTTGTAAATTAGTTTTGTTTTCTCTTCTTCCCCTTGCAAATCAAAGGTTTCCCTGTCCTCCTTGCCATGTTGGGGTGATAAATGTTGGATGGAGAGTAGAGATAAATGTTAGAGCAGTAGCTTATTCTATCAACAGAAATTTATGAAACAAAAAGAACCAGCCTGTAGTTTAATAATAGATGGTTTTTGTCGAACTGTGCCAAAGGTTTAACTTATTGGGTCAAAGCACACCAATGAATTTTACACGTTAAAACGGGCCTCTTACATAAGAGCCCTATGGGGATTAAGAGTGAATAGTGCATATGCTTAGCCAGCCTAATGTTAAATTTAACTTTAATTTGAAAGAATACAGCAACAAAGTGCAAACTATATCCCACATGATCATATCATAGAGGCTCTGAGGCCGTGCCAAGAAATACTCTCCTAAAATCTAAGGCAGATATATTTTTAAATTTAATAATAGTTTCTAATAACTAAGAGTATGTGTATTTTCTATTAAAATTGGTATCTTTGAAATGACATTAAATCTCTCGTCATCTCATGCATCCGTTCACTGAGATCTTCAGTCCAACATTTAGGACTAGACTACTTATTTAAACACAAACTGGAATGAGTTGTCATAGGAGAGAATCCTTTTATTATCCCCCCAAAAAAAAGGAACTGAATCTACCGGTCATCAAATGAAAATAACCCAATCAAATGCAAACCATGTAATTTTAACCTATAGTTTTGAAATTATAAGCATGATGAAACAATACATTACCATGCTTGTGAGTGGCATGATCGTGATCATGTTCATGTCCCTTTTCAACAAGATCAGATATATATTCAGTGCCAATTATCTGCCCATAACTGTTCAAACGAAGCTGCAATAAGTCCAAACAAATTAGCATAAATAACCATTAATGATACAGGGATAAAGAATACTAAAAAGGGTGTATAAATTCTCTTGACACATAACTCAATGCCTATTAATTGACAAGTAACAACCACTGTGCATATCTAACAAGTTCCTGTTTGTTAATATATGTTGAAAGTAAACGAAGATAAAGTAGAGAAATATAATGAGCTGTGTCACACAGTCAAAACTAGACAACAGGGCTTGAATATACTGGATTAGTGTAATAATTGCAATGAGACAATTTCCTATTTTCCTAATTATTATAAGCATGTAATTTGGTTAGAATGTAGCCTATACAATGAATCTAAACTTATTTACAAAATATTATTCTTATTACTTTCTCCTATATTGGAGCATATAAATCATGTGTGATGCTAATTCAAATATAATTTATCCAAGAACGCTAAAGGACTAAGTGAAAACATCTGCATCTACAAGTTGATAATGTTGTCTCTAAATATACTTCAAAAAAAAAATGTTGTCTCTAAATAGGATCTTCTCTTTGATAAATAAAGTAACAACCTATCTCAATGTATTTTGGCCTCTAGAAACACTGGATTCACGGGTTTATGTGAAGAAACTTGATTATCACATATAAGTACCATATATATAGTCTCCCCAAATTAAATCTCTTCAAATTAGTTATTTAAACCAAATAATTTCACAGATGATTCAGATGATGGCTCCCTATTTCTCTTGATAATACAACCTCATGATAGCGACAAGGAGCAGCTGATCCCAAAAACCAATATAGTGATATAGCATATTGTAGGAAGATCACTACTGAAGCTAATGGATATAATGCAAATAATATAATATAATCTACATTACACATGAAAAAAACAATAATTGAGCAAAATAATTAAAATTTGAGCTATATTTGTTACTAGAAATAAAAAATCAGAGTTATAATGCAAACATACAAATTAACAGAAGGAACTTAAATAAAACTAGGGGAAACTTTCTTCAAAGTCAAACAAAGAGATAACTGATGAAGAAAGAGGTTGGGCAAAATAGGTTTTTGGTCCATTGTTGGTATACTAGCTGCTACAATTTCAAACTGACCGTGAAATTGCTACCATCCCTTCTCCGCTAAAACTTTTAAACAACATGCATCTACAACAGTAATTTTCTGCAACACAGCGCCTTGCCGTGATAGCACTATTATCTCGCACTGTTGACTAATATGAAGCAATACCCAGAAGTGAAACTTCCATCAATAGGAGAACCTATTAAGTCAACATCAGAATATCAAACAGTCGGAGTTATCTTCAAAGTTGAGGCGTTCTGTGGAGCTCCTTTAATATAATGAGATATGGATAATTACATCCCAATGAACCTCACATGGTCGAGAATCGATGTTTGAACGAAAAATTTGCAACACAGATCACTATTAAGCTGAGGATAAAACTAGAGATTAATGCACACTTAGCACTCACCTAAATTTTCCAAAGTAAGCAATATGATAAATAAATAAATAATTGTTTTACTTTCACAGCTTATGGGAGAGAAGGGTTCTATTTTTTTATGACATGGAAGGATACAAGACTTTGAATAACCCTATAGTGGATATCAACATATTAAGAAACTATATAAAATGAAGCAAAATGCATACTTCTAGAAAACCAAAACACATAAAAAGAAATCTAAAATGGTCTACTAACAAGCTTACTTTCCATATGTTCGTATCAAGATCCACCTCATGCTTGCCAGACATATCAATGGCATCCACACTTAAAACTGCCAACAGAGAATCACAGAAAGAGAATTAGAATCTTCGTCATTGTACAGACTAACAAATCTGAATACACATCAAAACCAAAAATGAAACTCAAAATCAACATGAAGCAGATAAAATGCCGGTGCTAACCATCACAAGGTAAAGAAGGGAATGTCATATTTATATGAATTGGAAGAGTTTCTCCACGCTTCAAGTCTACAGACATCTGCAAAAGATGAGTATATAATAAGTTAAAACTATATGTCTACACAACTTTTGCTAATATGCACAGAACTAATATCATTGATATTTACATTAAACAACGACAACCAAATAATTACAACATCCCGAATGATGAAGATTATAACTTATGCTAATATACACAAAGACCTTTTATTTAGTGCCTTTTTAGATTGGCTTATTTGAGCTTATCTACAAGCATAAGCAGTTGTGAAACTATTTGAGAGAATTTATAAAAACAACTTTTGACATGTTCATAAGTTCTGCAAGATAGCTTATGAAAGCAACTTTTGAAATGTTCATAGGTTTTCCAAGATAGCTTTTGAAAACAACTTATACAACTTAATTTTGTCTTTTGTTATAGAAATAACTTATACATATGCGCATATCACGATAAGCACTTATGCTATAAGCTGCAACTTAAGCTGTTTATCCAAACATGGCCTTATTCCAAAATTAAATACAAAAAAAACCAAAATTAATTAATTTACTAAATTGAAGTTAAAAAAATTCAAACCTGATGAACAGTGTAAGTTGTAAGATAATAACCCAACTCGTGCAGAAACAACGTAGCCATTATAATCAAACCAATTATCGAAACTGCAACCCAATAACAAAAAAAAACAATAATATCAAATAAAAATCACAAATTTATTAAAAAAAATACAAACTTTCTGTAAAAAAAAATGGATCAGGGTAGAAAAAATGAGAATTACCAAGAGCACCAGATTGGGTTTTCTGCAACAAGTGATCCTCTGTGCGAGGAAATGCATCGAGATTCTTAATGACTTGTTTCATTCCCATTTTGCCCCTTTTGAATTTTGATGAATTGAATTCAGAAAAGAGTGTTTATGTGTAATGAATCGGAAAAAGAAGAATGAAATTGTTGGAATTGTAATTGAAGATTGAATTTTGATGAAAATGGAAAATGTGAATGGAAGGAGCTACCACCGGTTCTTCAACCACCCGCTCCCAAAGGTGTTTTGTTTTGTTTTCTTCTTTTTTTCAAGTCTTTGTTTTGGTTTTGGTCTCTTTTGTATTTTCAAATAAAGGTCTCACAAATTAATAATCTCGATGCATTTCCTTCCATAATTGTTTACTTATTAGTGCATTCTATATTTAGTTTTCATTTGTTTTTGAAAATTATATTTTTTTTGTTACAAAAACCAAAAATCAACCAAATTTTGCAGCTTATGATATAAATGTTGATCATGATAAATTTTAGTTTTATGTATAAGCTTATATAAGCTATTTTATAATAAGAAAATAAAAATAAAAGTTATGCTGAAAACCATGAAGATGAGTGTTACAAACTAGTTCTAAAATAAAATATAAGTAAAGTGTTAGTTTTTTTTCTTAAAGAAGTAAAGTGATAGTTTAAAAGTAAATGTATATGGTTAAAAATTTAGTTCACATACATCAACTTTTTAACTATCTCTTTCGCTTATATTTCATTACGAAGGGAGTAACTAATTAATATTTTTAAAAATTCCTTCAAGAATATTTTTAGAAAATATATTTCTTAAACTAACAAATTATTAAAATATATGTGACTTCTTTCAAAAAAAATTATTAAAATATATGTGCACTTTTAACCACCGAACTTATTTCTTCGAAAAAAAAACCCAAACTTTTTAAACTTTCGCGATTTTGGCCCTACAAAAAACAGCATAGATAACATTTAAAAAAATTATTTTTTTTTTACTTGACCCATTTCAACATAAAGTTGAAAACTTGCTTACCAAACAAGTAATTTTCCCAATATGGCAATCAAAATCTAACTCATGAAATATTGAATATTGAATGAGAAACAATAAAAAATTCATTCATGTGTAATTAATCATTGATATATAATAAATAAAAAGAATAATCCTAATTAAATTTAGATGAGTTGAGTCTTAATATCACAAAAATCAGAACAAACTTAAAAAAAAAGACATTGGAAGTTGCTTATTACATTAATTTACAACATTACTGATTTATTATGATTTACTATTTAATAAATAATTTATCAGTGGCATGTAATTAAACCGCCAAACCCCTCAATTAAGGAACATCGATGGTGATTAGCTTTCCTATACTAGTACTATATATAACAAGGAAAATGCTAAAGAGTGTCCTTGTGATATTGGTTAAGAGGATAAAAATAGTAATATTGCATTGGAAAATGGTGAAAAGTGATTAATTTGACTTTTTAAAAGTTAAAATATTGTTGGATCAAATACAAACATACTAATTTTAGTTTCATTAACAAATGTTCGTAGGACACTTGTTAGCCTAACTCATATAACTATACTAGTAGACATAGGATAAAAAGAAGCATAAGATGATAAAATCATATTTGACCAAAGGGACTACGCTCTTTGAATATGGCGGATCAATGCACCACTCTTAAAAGATATGTTGGTCCAACTTCACCCTAATAAAAAAAACCCATGACATGATGTGATCCAGAATAACACATAAATCAGTCTCGTTAAAAAATACACACTCATTCCTTAACTCATAAATAGCTCGTAAAGACCAAAATATAATGTGACGATGGAAGTGAGTATTCATGCACTTGCCATCAATTGCTCTATTGTTATTATTGACATATTGTTATTATAGATTTTTTTTTGAAGGAAATGAAAAACTAAACTAAAAATTATGCAGACATTTAAGCTTATTTGGCTAGAAGAGACATGCAACTAGCTCCTAGTAGAAGAGATAGATTGCATCCTAATCGAAGTTTACCACTCTTTTGCATCCTTAGATTCATAAAATCAACTGCAAAAAGATCTACAAATGCCATATAGATTAAGATACCAACTGAAGCTACATTGAAGATTCCTTCAACAATAAGAGCAGTTGGACATTTCTCATCATAAACAGTGATGATCTCTAAACCAATTATAATCTCTAATGGAGTAGTCAAAGCAAGGAATAATGAATAATCCCATGATTGTAATTAATAGACTCTTGAAATTTGCCTGTTGTGATTGCACTTATTGGTCAACAAACAATGTAGGTCGATCTTTTCTTGTTTATACTCTACTAAGGTGAAGAAAGTTCTAAAATATAAAAACACACCTTAATTGTTAGAATTAGTTTTGTTTACTATTTCAGTTTATATGATTTCGTAACAGAAATGTGAAGTATAATAACTTTATAAATCAAATCAGATCATAACAAGTTCAAGATAAACTAAAACGATACATAAAATATCATATAATCCCCTCATCTTACTTTTTGTTAGGATACATGGCAAGACATATAAACAACACACAAACTCACACGATAGCACGCACGCGCGCGCACTCACCTTCACATGTACACCCCTTCACACTATGGTTTTGAATTAGAACTTGGTATAACTATTGACAGGTCGGAATGGTGTACCGTTGTGGACTTTTTGGGTCATGACTCGACCCAACCTGCTGATGGAACGTATAACATCATAAAAGGAACATACAAACCTAATGACCTATCCTGGTAGATTAAGGTAG
This sequence comes from Medicago ruthenica, assembly GCA_018208015.1. Classification (NCBI taxonomy): domain Eukaryota; kingdom Viridiplantae; phylum Streptophyta; class Magnoliopsida; order Fabales; family Fabaceae; genus Medicago; species Medicago ruthenica. Next base: position 68,621,333 of record CM031373.1, on the reverse strand, counting down.
GTAAATCAAATTACATGAGTTTTAACTTAATCATCTCATCTTTACTTTTAGGTAAATCAAAATATTAAACCATTTTTTGGTTTATGAATCAAACAACTTTTTTCCTTCATTAATATCATTTCTTATAAAAAAAAAATTGAATCTCTTCCTCCCTAAAAAAATGGTCTCTTAAATGTGTTGCAGAGGAAGCAATAGTAATATGTGTTGTTTCCACAATCATCTTTTTTGGTTTTGGGAGAACGCAAGAACAACTAAATTGCAAATTTCATTGGCAAGGATGTTTTGCATAGAAGAAATTGGTTGTTTAATTAAATAACACTACTAACAAGGATTTCTCAATTTCTTTTCATTTGGTGAGATGAAGATATAAAAAACTTGAAAAAAAATATAAATAATTAATGATGGTGGGACTCACTTAATGTCATGACCCATCATCAATTTTTTGTGTCGTTCTCTTTTTTTTTTTTTTTGAAGGGAGACCGTTGTGTCTATCTCTTTCAAAATGATATCTCTATTTATTTTTATAAATGGTGAGGACCCTTACTCGGGTATGAGAGGAGTGACAGCAACAACCATGAGAGGTAGAGCTAATAATGTATATTTTTTGGTCCCTCAAATAATGCTTTTGTAAGCAATTTGGTCTCTTTGTTAATTTTAACTAAAAATGTCTAGGGTGGACCAACATTATAGGTGGTCCACCGTAGACCTTATAAATTAATTTCATTTTAGCTCTTCGATAATTTTGAAACAAAATAGACCATTAGATCATACAAAACCATTGAATCTAATAACAAACCACCAACACATGAATTTTCTTTCCTTTTCTTCATGTTCTTCCTTCTATTTCTTCTTCATCTTCATCACATTCATCCATCTTCATAAAGAAGATGAAGAGATGAGGATTGAAAAATGAATTTGAGCAATACTCATAAAGAAGATTAAGAAGAAACATAAGAAAGAAGATGAAGAAAAGAATGTTAGTTGTTAGTTGTTTTCAATCTAAAATCCGATTTTTGGGCTACTTGATCAGATTGCTCCGAAACTTTCCCAGAGAATCAGAAAAGAAAAAAATAAAGGATCAAGACTCCCTTTGAAGAGACTTCTTACGAGACTCCTCCCCTTAAAACTATCAATATCTAACATTAATACTTTCATCAAACATATCAGTATCTGAAAAACCTTCAGAAGCAAAGCGTATCAATTCTCTAGATGCAAGGACTCCTGTAATTGCTCCAGTGTAAGCTCCATAAAAAACACCCGCTCCTGTTTTCGGGCCATAGATAGCGCATGTTGCTGCTCCTATTACAGGCTCTCCTAAGGTTCATAACAAACTATTTTTAGTGATTTTACATTACATGTCTAAATAATGAGATTTATAGTATTTTAGGCTTAATTGGACATTTGGTCCTTTAATTAATAAAAGTTACGTTTTCCCTCAGCCAATTTGGTCACTCTCTGTTAATTTTAACCTAAAATGTCTTATATGGACCAACATTGTAGGTGGTCTACCGTAGACCTTATTATGTTATTTCATTTTAGCCATTTGGTCATTTTGAAACAAAATAGACCCATGAGTCATGCAAATTTGTTGAATCTAATATTGAACCACCGACACATAATTTTCCTAACTATGGGTCTCAACGTTCATATGGGTTAGGGGCCAAGTCATAACCCAAAAAAACCACAACGATGCACCACTCCAACCTATCTATAGTTTTGGCTCGTTCAACTTCAAAACCATAGTGTGAATATGGGTCTCAACGTTCATATGGGTTAGGAGCCGAGTTATAAGACCCCGATCCCCGAGACTACTATTTAAACGATAAATCATACAATTCAACGAATCGGGATATCACAAATCATCAATTAAACTCATACGATTTTCTCATAATAAAAATTTCATCAACAATATTCACAACACAACGGAAAATAATTCATCTCAACATATAATCATCTCGGGTGTCATCATAAAAATAAAATCACAAAATAAATACATCATCATCATGATCATAAAGATCCATCATCAATAGTTCAACAAGTAAAATAAAATCCCCAAAAATCCTAGACCAGAGCTCCTAATCTAGACATCCTCAAAAGCAATAAAAAGGAGTAGGCATGACGCCATCCTCAGCAAACACTAACCAAGCAACTACTCCTTAACCTGCAAGTCTACACCACGAGGATGCAGGCAACAACTAAGCCACTGGAGGGTAAGATATACGTTCAACAAAAAGGATTAATAAACGCATGTAAGTTTCAGGCAAAACATCAACAACATATAAGCATTCAACATAAATAGCCTGGTTATCAACACATGCATAATTCATTCATCATTATTAACAACTTAAATGGCATCAACATTCCAAAACATGATTCATAAATCATAGTATATTCTCATCAATGTATAATTGTTAATTTAAATATACATCATCAACAAACAATCTTCATCTCAACTATAAATCATCATCAACACAATTATGAGTCATTCATAATTTCCACACATAAACAATTAGACATTTACCACATAAATGCACAAGTTCACACCAAAACATTCTCATGCGCATACAATGCGCCTAACACGACTCTACATGCATGTGGTACCATAGTGATCTTAAATCACCCAACTATAAATAGTGATCTTAAATCACCCAACTATAAATCTTGATCTTAAATCAAGCAACAATAAATCTTGATCTTAAATCAAGCAACTTTCGATTGACCATGAATGCATGGATGTTCACAGTATAGACTTGACAATGCACACAACTATAAATCATGATCTTAAATCATGCAACTTTCACAACTATCATTTGCATTATCAAATCAATACATCAACACAATTCATGTTATCACCACATCATCATTTAATCACAACTATAATGCATTAAGCCACAACTATCATCATATGATTTCAATTCACCACATTCAACATCTTAAGTCATCATCACAACAACATACTTTCATTCATCATCATTCACATAGTTCACATTCCATAATTAAATCAAGCAAGGTTTCATTAACCTATCACTATACCACTTTATAACCATGTTTCATCATCAATCATACCCCTATAATCAATTAACATGTTTACATACATCTCACGGTGCAATTAATTAACTTCAACTATTACTCATCACATTCTCATCATTAATTACTCATAGCACATCATTAGAGATCACAACTTCATAAATACATACTCATTTATTAGCTCTAAAGGCTTCCTTAGACTCATTATTAGTTTTAAGAATGTTTCGTGATTCATTGAAAAAGTTATGCTGAAATTTCATGAAAAATGTAACATGACCTATGTGTAGTATTTTAATCATAACTCAAGTTCTAGAAATCTAAATGAAGTCAAATCAACGACAAATGAAAGCTAACATCCATATCTATCCGAAACCCAACTCAGAACAGAAAATAGTGAAAAACCAAATGAAAGTGCATTTTGGGTTTATGTCCTGACCAAAATCGTGGCACGATTTCTTCACATCATGACACGATTTTCACAGAGTCAGAACACCAAATTATGGACTCAAAATCGTGGCACGATTGTCCAAATCATGACACGACTTGGATGACAGTCAGCCACCAAAAATCAGTTTCTAAAACGTGTTTTTCACCAAAAATCACTTTTAAATCACTCAATTCAATCTCAACACACCCAAATCATTACCCATGATCAAAACACTTATAATTAACACTTTCACCACTTTATAACACCACTTAAACAACTTAATCATAATCACTTTTCATCAATAATTACCATTCTTTTCAATTAATTCAAAAATCGTCTCAAAAGCTCATTTTCACCAACAATCTATCAAACAAACATGGTATAACAACAGTAGCAGCATTTCATCATGTTCCACATAATCATAATCACTTATTTCAATCATCATAACAGCAACTTATTCAATTTAACAACAACTTAATCATTTTCACTTAATTAAGCAATTTCACCAAGAACATAGCAACAACAACTTAAACCACAACTTAATCAACATAATCTCATGGATTCTCAAACCAAACTTATACCCATGCTCAAAATCAACTTAATAAACCATAATCATCTCCTAATTATGATGTTATTCATCAAAATCATCAAAACTCACAAAGTTATCAATTGCACTATAACAAACCATGAATTCTGACATGAACAAAACATGAACTCACCATCTTTTAACATACTCAAATTAACCATAACAATAGAGCACAGATTTCACATAATTAACAACAAACATCATGGAATTAATCATAAGCTAAAACACTCAAACTACCCATTTGCTTATTAAAACCCAATTGGTGAAAATAATCTTCCCCTTTATCTCAATTCTTCACAAAAATTACTCCCTAGCTTGAATCTCTATCTTCTAGTGATTTCCCTTCTTCCTTCTCTCCAAGTTTCTTCTTCTCTTCTATTCTCTCCCTCTTGTCCCTTCTCAAAGTTTCTGAAAAATGTGATGACCTAATTCACCAACACTCACTACTACTCTTTATATAATATTGGTTAGGATCACTCACACTAACGAGCTTAGTCACATCCAACTCTCACGATTATTTCTCTACATTTTTACTTCACTTAAATCTCTCATTTTACTTATACCCCACCATTCTCTAAAATTCAAATTTCTAGTTCTAACATAATTACAAAAATGCCACTCACTCTAAAATGACTAAAATACCCTCAATCACTTAAAAATTCACTAACTCACCAATCACACATCAAATAAACAATAATTAAATAAAACAAACAATTATCAATATTAAATAAATGTAATGCTAAAAATCGGGCTGTTACACGAGTCATGACCCAAAAAGACTACAATGGTGCACCATTCCAACCTATCAATAGTTCTTGCTAGTTCAACTTCAAAACCATAGTGTGAAAGGGTGTACATGTGAAGGTGTGCATGTGCGCATGCATGAGTGTGTGCATTCGTGCGAGTTTAATTATCATGAGGGAGATGATGATCAAATTTTTCTAAATATTATGATAATTAGTTTATCTTGTTAGTTTTTTTGGATTGTATGAATATTATTGAAATATTTATGATTTTGTACAAAAACTATTTATGATAATTAGTTTATTCTTTTAGTTTAATTAATTTGTGTCTTATTAAATTTAATTTTTTTCCTTTAATTTACGTGTGTTTAATTAATTTTATATCTTTAATTAAAATAAAAAAGTGATGTAACAAAAAAAAGGTAGAAAGTGCATTACTGACGGAAATTTCTGTTAGTAATGCAGATCTGCATAAACATTACTGACTGATAAATCCGTCAGTAATATTGGCGGACTGTTTTGCCAATAATTACTGAATGAATAATCCGTCAGTAATGCACCATCAGATTCCTCAAAGTATTACTGACGGATTTATCAGTCAGTAACATTATTGACGCCAGTATTACTGAGAGATATTTTTTGTCATCAATCCCCTAGTAATACGTATTGTTGAGGAATTTTTTACATTACTAAGGGTTTAATTCTGCCAGTAAAAGGCAAAATTCTTGTAGTGATATCCATGTTACAAACATGCTCCTAATTTGTGCTGATACAGTTTGGATTATATAATCTGATCTATCTTTCCCTTGAATAAGGGTGTTTAGGGGGTGTTCGAAAAAAAGAGCAAGGAATGCGCCCTACTTTTTGGGGTGTTCAGATTAAAAATTTCGAATTTGTGAAAAACTCATTTTTCCACCCCAAAATAAAGGAAAAACTCAATTCGGATTATAAAATCCAAAAATCGCATGAGCATTTTCGTAAAAAAATAGGGCACACAAGAAATGGTTAGGGTAAGAAAAGTAATAGTCTTGTTAAAATTCATAACAAGTTCAAGCTAACCATACTTAAAATACCATACAATCCCCTCATTTTATTTTATTAGGATGCACGACATGTCATCTAAACAACACACACAAACTTGCATGCATACCTTCACATGTACACCCCTTCACACTATGGTTTTGAAGTTGAACTAGCCAGAACTATTGATAAGTTGGAATGGTGCACCGATGTGTTCTTTTTGGGTCATGACTCGGCCCCTAACCCATATGAACGTTGAGACCCATAGTTAGGAAAATTATGTGTCGGTGGTTCATTATTAGATTCAACGGTTTTGCATGATCCACTGGTCTATTTTGTTTCAAAATGATCAAAGGGCTAACATGAAATAACTTAATAAGGTCTACGGTGGACCACCTACAATGTTGGTCCACGTAAGACATTTTAGGTTAAAATTAACATAGAGTGACCAAATTGGCCGACGAAAAACGTAACTTTTGTTAATTAAGGGACCAAATTTCCAATTAAAACTAAAATACTATACATCTCATTATTTAGACATGTAATGTAAAATCACTAAAAAATAGTTTGTTAAGAATCTTAGGAGGGCCTATAATAGGAGCAGCAGCGGGCGCTATCTATGGCCCGAGAACATGAGTTGGTGTTTTTTATGGAGCTTACACCAAAGCAATTGCAGAAGTCCTTGCTTCTAGAGAATTAATACACTTTGCTTCCGAAGGTTTTTCAGAGACTGATATGTTTGATGTAAGTATTAATGTCAGATACTGATAGTTTTGAGGGGCGAAGTCCCGTAAGAAGTCTCTTCTACGGGAGTCTTGATCCTTTATATTTTTTCTGATTTTGTGGAAAAGTTTCGAAGCAATCTGATCAAGTAGCCCGAAAACCAGATTTTAGATTGAGTACAACAAACAATGACCTAAAACAGAAGGATGAGAGTTAGGAAAATTAATATAGTCCTTAAACTGAATATTCATGTTACAAACAGACTCATAATTTGTGTTGATACAGTTCATATTATATAATTTAATCTGTTTTCCCCTGAATAAGGGTGTTTAGGAGGTGTTCAGATTCTGTAATCCCGTCATTTTATTCTATTAGGATACATGGCATGTCCCCTAAACAACACACACAGACTCGCACGCATGCGTGCACGCATGCACACCTTCACATGTACACCCCTTCATATTATGGTTTTGAAGTTGAACTAGCCAAAACTATTGATAGGTTGGAATGGTGCACCGTCGTGGTCTTTTTGGGTCATGACTCGGCCCCTAACCCATATTCGAGTAAGTTGTCTCATGGGCGAGTACTGCATGCTCATACCAAAGTCAGATAAAGGAAGAATGCATGTCCCATTGCTGACTCAACTTGAGCAATCAAGGCTCAATAACTGCAAAATTAGCGGCGTGGGCAATCATCCGAGCAAGGGATCCAGCCCACCACCTTAACTCTAAAATGAAGCTAACCAATCCTCAATAAATCATTATAGAGTGCTCCTATTAAAGGTAATGAAAATGTGATATTAGCACTCTATGAGTAAATTGATTGTGTCTGGATATTTTATTCATATATTTTCGTTGATATATTTCAAGAGAGCAAATGACATTGCTCCTTTTTTTCTCTCTGGGTGATGAACACAGTTGCACTGAATATATTCAGCTTGAATTAGATCTCTTCCATGGAATTAGGCTTTCCCTTCCATTTACACGGCCTCAATTGGATCACTAGTGTGTATATAAAATGCTAGATTTTATGTTAGGTTTTAAAATACAAGGAGATTCCTTTGGTGCATTTTTTTTTTTAAGATAGTAAGAACTAGTATCAGATACTAGATAAATACTAGTAGTTCCTCCTTTTCATTTAGAAAAACTCTAGCATTTTATGGGGTTGAGATCCTTTCCATTTCCTAAATAAAATGGAAATGTCCATTACTATAGTTTTGAAGTAAATAAATGATATAAGTGCACACATTTTTGGAATTTAAGACATTAATTGAACATTTTATACAATAAAACAAGATACACATCATTTACAGGAAATCACCAGAGCATATACGTGTCAAATATTACATTACTAAGATATTTTCGCTATTAAAGAAGCCAAACACATTAAATCAGTAACCTAAATGAGATAGAAGAACTAATTACACAATGCCATTTTCACTGGCTGGATGGGGCATTATCTTCTGTATGCATTGGCTCCGCCTGAGGAACCTTCTTCACAAGTGATTTAGGTATGTCAATATAATCTTGTGCACAGCGCTGCTGAGGATGAGACAAAAGAATTAACACATGACGGAAAAGAACCCTTGCTAACCCTTGTCCACTCTCCAATATATAACCCTCATATTCAGTAACATGTTCAAGAGCTTCCACCAGTGAATCATAGATCTCTTGGGGGCAATTGTCAGGTCCGGGTTTGTCATGAAGATACATGACATCAAAAGTGAAGAGCTTCTGGTTCACAGGCCACTGATGTCGTGGGTGCACTGTTGATCTGCAGTAGAATAAAATCTAGAAAGAATAGCAAACAACAGATTATGATTCATGACAGAAATGTCGAGTAAACAATAAATTCTGAAGACTTTAAAGTTCAAACCAAGCATATGATAATATATTTAAACAAACCAAGAAAGATGGAGTGATTTGACAAATCACCGACGGCAGCCACCACCACTCACCACTCTTAAAATGCGACCCTGCATACGAGATTTTTTAGCTTCATGAGCAGCAAGTCGGAACAAAGTAGTAAGGTCTGGTTGACTGCTAGATGTAGTAGCCGAAAGCCCTCGCATTGCTGCAATTGTTGACTCAACTTCACTGCTAAACTCTTTCCTCAGCTGTAATAATTATAAAAGGCATAAAACAAAACAAACTATGTTCAGTACATGCTTTGAGCACCCTGTTCCAAAAATAAAGTGTTTGTAAGATCCATATCCAACATTAGGAAACCCTGAAAAAACCATTTATATTCCTGTCTATGCTAATGTCCAATGCCTAGATAGCACATCAAATTTGAAGGAAAAAGAATATGCTCTCAAAACATGAAAAGGAAAGACCATGACACAATGTTCAATCAAACATCATATCTAAATACAAACCATTTAATCCAAATCATTAGTAATGGTTTGAGTTATAATTTTCGTTTGTCTCCCCCTACCTCTAACCATTAGTTTTCCCCGAATGTAGTGTTTCCTCCTCATTGGTGACTCAACAAAACTACTCCGCACATATCCAAATCACCTACAACGAGATTCTATCATTTTTTCCACGATAACGCCATCCCATCTTCTAGGAAATTAATCGTTCCTACTTCCCATGTACAAATCTTTTAGGAAAGGCACCTTTCCTTTAATAAAGGAGTGAAATATTGAATAGCAAAAGAAATACATGACAGCTCCAAGGACAAGAATAAATGAGGGTGTTTTTTCCGAGTTTGTTGGGATCACTTATACTCATATAGATACTGTCTGTGCTCGTCGAGATAAACCCATACTAAATGCAAGCAGATCCCATTCACCATATCAAACGGATAACTGCTTATTTAAATTAACCATTGAAAATGAATATTTGGAAGAAAGTGATTTGAGGAAAGAGGAATCAATGACCAATGAAGTCAGAAAGAAAAATAAAGATGAAAGTTGTATTGTCATCTACAAAAAAGCAAGACAATGAGGTCTGTAATGTAATGGGATCTCTATTAACTTGTCCAATGCAAGTCCTGTTCAGAAGAAAAATCAAATGAAGAACAGGAACTAGGGAGGAATGTTAAATCCCTCAAAGATCATGGCGTGTTTAGATTAACAACTTATAGCACAAGCGCTTATGTATAAGATATTTCTATAGCAACAGATAAAATAAAGCTATATTGTTTTCATATAGGGTCTGTTTGGCAAGACACTTTTTGAGCTTATAGCTTATGTCTTATAAGTTCATTTGACTAGAAAAAAAACCGTTTGGTAACTGTCACTTTCTAAGGAGCTTATAGCTTATTTTTACTATATATAGTGTTTTTTTGATAAGCCATTCAAGTAGCTAAGAGCTTATCATATTTTATTTCCAATTTTACCTTGTAATCTTAATTGATTTTTTTTAATATTAACTAAATATATATGTTTTATGTCATTTCATATTTATAAGCTAATTCAACTGCAAATTTTACCAAATATTACATATTCAATCAGCTAGCTTATCCGCTATCAGCTATATGCTATTTTTTACTGACCAGAACCATAAACTATTAGCCGTTTTTCATAAGCTATCTTGAAGAACTTATGAAAATAAGCTGAAAAGCGCTTATGGACAATGTCATAATTAGTTCTCTCAGATAAACTCAAATAAGTCAATCGAAACATGCTATGATCTTTGAGGGATTAGGCTTCCAATTCCATTGCAGTTAATTTTGATTAACTACTAAAATAAATTTCAAACTCTTCCAAATTCAAATTGCATGTAAGATTAAAGAATGAAGCGAAAGATTGAATTTTTAGAAAGATGGATGAATTACCCAAGAAACGGAATCGGAGAGAGTAGCGAAAGCGAAACGGTGTTGAGGATTGATGGTGAGTTTAGCATTAACAAAGAGAACGATGGCTTGTTTAATTGCGTCTAAACGAGTGAAGGGTCTTCCATTGGGTCTATTACAGGTAGCACCTTTCATCTCCGCCATGGATTGTGGATCAATGTCGATGCAGAATAGTATATCTTCGTTGTTGATTCGTGACGGTTGGAGTTTGTAACTGCTTCTTTCTCCTTCAACCCCTTCCATTTTCGCTCGTTTTCTTCTCCAGCTTCTGCTATTCTTCTTGATTGGCGGTTTCTGTATGAGAAAGATGAGAGGGTGTTGTTAGTAATTTTATTCCTTCTTTCGTTTTAGTTTTTCTTCTTCAAGGCACTAATTTTTGCAATTATGTTAAAATGCGGGTTTACGTTTTAACAATTTCTCAACCATTTGGATCAATCTATTAAGATTTAGTTTTTTTCTGTGAACACCGCAACTCGAGAATTTTGTTGTGTATGTATCAAACCTCCCATCATTTAATATTATGTTATATTTTTTTTTGGGTTAAAGACATTTGTTAAGAATTTAAAAAGGCTTAATTGCATTTTTTTCCCTTATATTTTGTCAATTGTGTGATTTTGCACCCCATCTTTTTTTTGAGCGACTTTGCACCCTATCATTTACCCCCTTTCTGATTTTGTAGCCCCTCATGTGTTTTTTTGCTGATGTGTTGAATTTTGCTGATGTGTATTCATTAAATGCTTGTCATGTGTAATTTGTATTTTTTAAAAAATCAAAATTGAAATAATTTGTATTTTTTAAAAAATCAAAATTAACAAAATTCACATGTTCGATCTCATTTAATGAAAACCACATTTTCATTAAATTCCCATTCCCCCCTTTCTTCTTCCTTAAATCCTTCTTCTTCTATCCTTAAATTCGTTCAATCTTTCAATTCGTTCTTAATTCTTCCTTAATCGAACTCGATTCTCTTCTTCAATTCCTTCTTCCTTCAATCTACCAGACCGAAATTCATCCAAACCTTCATCCAAATCCAAATCGAAACTCATCCAAATCGAAATTCATCCAAATCTAAATCAAAATTCATCTTGCAAGCTAAGATCAAAATGAACCCAGATTTGTTTATGAGTGTGTTCATGTTCGATCTCGATCTGTTTCTTGTGTTGGCAGATGTTTCTCTGATTTTCTGTTTTTTGTTGTTGTTCATGATTCGATTTTAAAGATAGATTTCATAAGGAAGCTTCGCCAACTATAAAAGGAATCAATTTGGGAAAAAATTGGTTTGAGTAAAAAACTGGATTCGCTGCGTGAGGTTTCTTTGTTGTTACTGTTGCAGATTCAAGAGATGGATAGTAGCAGATCTGAAAGAATTTCTTGTTGTTACTTTTGATTTTTTAAAAAATACAAATTATTTCAATTTTGATTTTTTAAAAAATACAAATTACACATGGCAAGCATTTAATGAATACACATCAGCAAAATTCAACACATCAGCAAAAAAACACATGAGGGGCTACAAAATCAGAAAGGGGGTAAATGATAGGGTGCAAAATCGCTCAAAAAAAAAGATGGGGTGCAAAATCGCACAATTGGCAAAATATAGGGGGGAAAAGTGCAAAAAGAAATTAATTTATAAATTTAATGTATAAAAAATTGTTTTTAAAGTTTAAATGTATTGAATACACAAATTTTAAGATAAAATTTCTTTTTTAGGTTTTTGAACAAGTGATTTAATGCACTTGTTAGCATTTCCTTATTTTTATATAAATTTTTCATTTTCTTTTGGAAATAGATAACTTTTCTTTGACGGGCAGCGTATTACGAGAAAAGATCCTCTTCATTTGTCAAAATAAATGGAGTATGCAATATGAAAAAAGATAGACACAAAAAATAGATAGTGGGTCCCACCATCATTAAATATTTGTTACTTTTTTCAAAATTCTGTGTGTCTTTATCTCTTCAAATGAAAGAAATATGGAGAATGTTGTAAATTGAGAGGATCTTAAATCATGTATTACCATAAACTCATTTTCAAACTTTTCAATTATTTATTATAATGACTTTTTAGAAATTTTGTAGATGGTTAGTGTAACAACCCAATTTTTAGTATTAGATTTATTTAATATTATTATATTCGTTAATTGTTTATTTTATTAGGAATTGGCGAATTAGTAGATTTTTAGAGTTTGAGGGTATTTTGGTAATTTATGGGTGAAGGGTATTTTTGTGAAACGTTAGAAATTTGAGAATTTAAAGGATAAAAGTGTAAGAGTAAAATGGGAGGTTTAAGTGAAGTAAAAGTGTAGTGTTTTATTTATGAGGAATGAGAATTGACTAAGCTCATTAGAGTGAGAGACTCAAACTCATTATATATAAAGAGTAGTGTGTGTTGTAGAGAAATTAGGTTAAGCTCATTTGTCATAAACTTAAAGAGATGCTAGAGAGAGAATAGAGAAAGAGGAGCTCAAGAACAAAGGGGAAAAAGGAAGATTTTACCTAAAAGAGCTTATTAGAGTGAAGATTGAGGTAAGAGGGAAGATTACTTTCACCATCTAGGGTTTATAAGCAATTGAGTAGCTGTGTGTGTTTTTAATTATGTTTAATTCCATGAATTGATGATGATTATGTGATAATTTCATGCTCTAATTATGGTGGTTAATTTAGGTATGTGAAAGTTGATGAAATCATGTTGTTTTTATGTCAAAGTTCATGTTTGGTTGTAGTGTTTTGGTAACCTTGTGAATTTTGATGAAATTGGTGAAAGACATGATAATTGATGATGATTGTGGTTTAATAAGTTGAATTTGATTATGGGTATATGTTTGGTTTGAGAATTCATGAGATTATTGTGATTATGTTTGGTTTAAGTTGTTGTTATTGTGTTCTTGGTGAATATGAGTAATTGGATGAAATTGATGAAGTTGTTGTTGATTTGATTAAGTTGATGCTATGATAATTGAAATGAGTGAGTATTGTTGTATTGAATATGAAGAATGAGTTGTTATTGTTGTTGATGCCATGTTTAGATGTTAAGTTGTTGGTAAAAATGAGTTTTGAGACGATAATTTGGGTTAATCGGAAAATATGGTAAATATTGATAAAAGTGATTATGATTAAGTTGTTTAAGCTAATATTGGGGAATAATTGATCAGATAATGATGAGATTTTTCCGCGCCGAAACGAAGAAAAAAAATCAGCTTTTCACTGTCTGTGCATAACGCACGACCGTGCGTCCCAAATGCATGGACCGTGCGTTACTTACGACATTGCCAATTAAATGGCAGACGACCGTGCGTCTCATGAGCACGACAGTGCGTTTTCCCAGTGGCTTGGAACTTCATATTTTTTTGCTTTCTAAAGGTATTTAGGCATGTGTTTGGGTTTCAAACCCCTAAACTTGATCATTAGCAATGTAATTAAGATGTGTTGAGTTGATTAACATGGTCTATGATTAACGATAACTTAGGAATGGAAAGAGTTATGAATGGACTTGTAACTTATCTTTAATTGAACCGTGAGTTGTTTGTAAGCTTGTTAATTGACTAATGAGGTATGAATGATGACAGAACATGATAGTATGTGAGATGGTGATGAGTTGGTTAGTAATGAGTTATTGAAACTTTGTTTTGATTTAGTATGGATTGTTACCTATGTGAGAGAGATTGAATGAAGACTTGTTGTTATGATGATTATGACATGATGATAATTTGACATGATGGATACAATGAAATGATTATATGATGAGTGTTGTAGTGTAAATGAACCAATGATGTGATTAAATGATGTTGTGGTGATGACATGACTTGTAATGTATGGATATATTGATTTGATAATGCAATGATGTTGATGTGGAGATATGTTATATGATGGAGTGAATTATAATACTATATGGTGTGTACATTGTCGAGTCGATACGTGGTGTCCATGCATACATGGTTTGTCTATTCGTAAATTGATGATAACATGCCGATGGAGTTCAGTAATATACTTCTGAACAAACCAACATGTCGAGGGATTTGATTATCCAACATGTCGTGGGATCACTCAGTAATAGACCTCTGATATCCAAAACCTTTGTACCACATGCATGTAGAGTCTGTTAGGTGCATTACATGAACATGAGGAGTCGTATGTGGAAATGTTTTGGCATGAACTTGTGCATCTACTTGGTAAAGGTATAATTTGTGATGTTGATGAGATGTGAATGACTTGTAGTTGATTCGATGATTATTTTGTTGAGAATATGCTATGCATGCTTTGTGAGTCTTGTTTTAAGGTGTTGATGTAACCAGACTCTTAACTAATTGTAAATGCGATATGAATGTTGGGTGTTGTAACCAGACTTATTATGATATATATATATATATATATATATATATATATATATATATATATATGCTTATATGATGTTGTTGTTATGCCTGAACTTACATACGTTTATAATCCTTTTATGTTGAACTTATATCTTACCCTCCAGTGGCTTTTTGGTCGCCTGCATCATTGTGGTGTAGACGTGCAGATTGAGGAGTAGCTTGCTTGTGAGTATGTTGAGGACGACGTGATGCTACTCGTTTATCTTGCTTTGAGGAGTCTAGATTAGATTTTCTGATCTAGGATTTTTTTGGGATCGTCTTATTTTCTTTTTGGATTGATGTGGATGGATCTTTATGATCGAATTGTTGAGATTATCTATATTTGAGATTTTATGATGTGACCCGAGATTATATTTGTTGAGACGTTTATTTCCGCTGTGATCTGTTATATATATTCGATGGGATTTTTTTTATCATGAGAAATTAGTATGCGATGTTTGATGAATGATAACACTTTGATGTTGTTTAATCTTATGATTTATTAATTATATATTAGTCTTGGGGTTCAGTGTGTTATAGTTAGTAAAAGAAAAGAGTAAAATCCCCAAATTGAAAAAACAATAAAAAATTGAAGAGCGTAAACATAAATTATGAAAATGACAAATAAAAATGAAAGTATTTTTTTTTCTTTAAATAACATGTATGAAGAAATGAATGTGTAATATTTTCTATTCTTTTTATAAAAATATTTTCTAATTAATATTGATGTAAGATAATATCACAAAAAATAGAGGTTTGAATTGTGTGATCCGCTAAAAAAATTCAAAAAAAGTTTCTCAAGTAAAACTTTGAATTGACTATACTAAACTTCGAATTGATTACACACAAAAGTTATACTAATTAATTCAATGTGGGTTATTCCAGTCCTCACAACACCATGAAATTTTACATTAGATAGTTGGATTATAACTTAACCTCAACTCTTTCTTTTCTTTGATCACCTTGGATCTTTTTCCAATCAAGTTCTTTCAACCTCGACGGGTCTAATCACTTGCTTTCACGAGCAAGCCTTTTACAAATTTCATTTTGCTCTTTCGAAAAGAGACTTTTATAAATGTTAAATTCTCTTTGAAGTAGGTAAGTTTTGCTTGAAAGCTTTTCAATAGAAAATAGTAGAGCCTGCTCAAACTTATATATGATCTTGATCAATTGGCACTTGATCTAAAAGAGCTTTTCTTGAATGAGATTTGTGTTGATAAGTATACTCAAAATTTCTTGAGATTTTCCTTTGCTGTAGTTTTCTATTTATTAGAGAGGATATCTTCATTAAGATATTATTAACCTCCTTGTAAATTTTGCAGCTCAAGATATAAGTGGAAAACTGAGATCAGATTTATTTCTGCTAGATGAGATCGATCTCTGTGAGTGCTGAAGCTTTTGCTTTGTGCTTGTTTGTTCACTACGTGTGGCATGAGCTATGTACAACTCATTGTCTTGACATTCCTTGTTCTACATATAATCTTGCACACAAAGAAAGATTATTCCTTGTCATGCAGTGATGTGACCAAAGGAGAAAAAAACCAAGGGATCATAAGTTTACATGATACCACTTTTCTTACACATCCTTATGTGTTGTCAAAGTTGCATTTGCTCTTGAAATGCTTTGTTTTTTAGAAAAGCTGTTGAAATGCTTTGTTGGGTGACTTTTTGCACATGATATTAAATTTGTTCTTTTTCTGCATATGCATATTTGTAGTAAACCAATATGATTAAAATTCATTTGTCATGACATATTGCTTCCTTCAAATATTTATTGCTTCCTTAGACGTGATATACTTAAATATTGTTCTTGGCTTATGCGCTTTTGCTTATTTGAACAATCCAACAAACTTGAGATCAATCTCTCATATAATGACTTTGTGCTTTTCTTCATAATCACACTAAAATTCAACCTGTGGCTTTGAGAAACACTCAAGTACACAAATTAAATAACAAATAAGATCAGAATAAATAAAAACTTATAATTTAATTAGTGCACAATTTGATCATACACATATGTATTTATTCCTGCGTAATATCTATACATTAAATGCTTCTTCAAAAAAGAAAATATATACGTTAAATGCATTCTTGAATTTGTGATTAAGTCTCTCACGTAATAAATGCATAAAATAGCTGGTCGTATTCAATTTCGTATTTGTGCTCTACTATATGCGAAAGAATCATGCAAAAAAAGTTACTTGTTATGAATAATATTATTATGGTATGGATGTCCATATTCTCTAAGGCTTTCTATGTTCTTTAACTCCTAGTAGTGAATGTCTATATTCATTGTTATTGGCACATAGTCTTATGACTCTTCATGTACTTGTAACTTACCACATTTGTGTCCTATAAATAGGACTTATATGTCAATGTAAAGAACACACTTGTGAAGATAATAATACAAAAAAAACTTTCATCTTCATCTTTGATCTTGTATTTTTACTTTGTTTTATAACACGTTATCAACACGATGCTCTGACCATTTGAGATTCGATTATTTGGAACATGTAGTTTTGTTTGAAAGAAGAACTAGAGCATATAATCTGGTAACACATAGAGCTGTTCTTGCGGTAAGTCTTTTGAACCATTTTCTTTCTTTAGTTAGATAATTATAATATCAACATTTACATCTCTTTTAAAAAATAACATTTAGATAACCACGACTATGAAGTTTCTAATCTCATTCATATCTATAGTTATATAATTTTTGTTTTGCACATAAATTTTGTTGAAAAATTTACTTGACTTGTATAATTATCATATATTTTTTTTTGTTCTTGTTAAATTTTAGAAGAATTTAACACTGAAGTTCTTTAACATATAATTATCATTTTTTTTTTTTTTTTAAGATGGTTGTATTGTTGAGGGGGAGAAATAAATGTATTATGTAAAAGGATTATGTACTCTTTTTCCTTAAAAAAAAAGGCGCCTTTTTTGTAACATCCGGGATTCGGATCTGGGATTCGGCATCTGGGCCCCCGCGATCCCCCGCAATGTACTCATGGACTTTTCCACCCCCCATGTGGAGTTCATGCCTTCCGTGAGAATCGAACCGTCTACCTGGGCCTAAGTACAAGTTCTTTGCATTTCCACTACCAATTGAGCTAGTACAAGTTCTTTGCATATATCTTTCTTTTTTTTTTTTAAATTCCAGAAGAATTCAACAACGAATCATCCCTGAAGGATAGTTCAAACATTGAAGATATTTTATTATATAGTTCTTGAAGAACTATTTTTCCTTTTAATATTAAAGCATCCATGAAGGATTGCTCAAAGAACGAATATATATTTTTTCATTGATTTGAGATATAGTTCTAAAAGAACGAATAATTTAATATCAAGCATTCGTAAAAGATTGCAAAAAAAAAATATTGTGATTTTCCTTTGTTATTCTCGATAGAGGTTTGTGGTGAGTTCTTGAAGAACTAGATCTTTGTTAACATCTATTGAATTTATATTTTTATCATGCTAATCTTTTATATTTTTAATAATTTTTTTATTGAATTTGATTCAGTTAACACATTAGCATGTTTGATATTCTTGATAAATTTTTGAATAATTTAACATCGAGTATCCCTGAAGGGTTGCGCAAAAGAATTGTTCTTGATCATTGTGAAGATCATGTATAATTCTTGAGGAACTAAATATATATGAAGATCAAAAGAATTGTCCCTGAAGGATTGCAAACAATCGAATTTTTATCATTGTTTATGAAGATTTGAGATATATATAGTTCTTGAAGAACTAAATATTTAATATCAAACATCCTCGAAGGATAGAAAAATCATGACATTCCTTGGTGTTGATAGATTTATGGTTGAAAGTAAGATCTATTTTATCTTTGTATTATTATTATTATTTTTTTAAAAAAAGTATTGAAGAGTTATACGTTGAGAATGTAATGTAGTTCTCGAATAATTAATTTTTTTTTTAGGATCCCTGAAGGATCGCTCAAATGAAGAATTTTCTTATTCATTGTTTATGAAGATTTGGAATATAGCTCCTGAAGAACTAAAATTTAATATTAAATCATCCTTGAAGGATTTCAAAATTGTGATTTTACTTGCTTATTGTTCATAGAGGTTTGTGGAGTTCTTGACCACAATTCAAATATATAAGATTTATTTGATCGTAGTATAAATTCTATGAAAGAATTAAAGAAAAATAAATTATTTATGCCTCTTGAATGTGCTCCTGAAGTAGCAGAATTGAGAAAATAATATAAAGAAAACTTTGAAAGATAAATCACATTTGTAATTGAACATAAGAGTAGTCATTGATTGAAAAGATGAAGTCTCACATGATAAATTAAACTTTATTAGATTGAATCATCTATACTCGTTGTTTCGTATAATTTGTGCTCCGCATATTTATTTATTTGGTAGAATGCTCCACATAATTGCTTTTCAAATGAAATAGTAGGTATTGTGTTTATGAATTTGATATTATTGCTACTTTTGAAACGATTAAGATTTACAAACCATATTGTTTTGAAATGAGAATCTTGTTAGTTTACTGAATAACTATAAATCATATTTGTATTATGGATTCCTTCTAAAAAGTATGTCTATGCTATTTCAAGGTTTCGTTCAAGTATTGCTCCTAGAACTTGGACTCACTAAGGAGTACAATAATTGTATGTATATTTTGTTGGATATTGTTTGTAAATGAATGATTTCTTATGTAAAAGACTATAAAAAAATTGGATGAGTGATAGAAAGAAACTAATTTTATTATTATATTTGGCATTGCAAAAATTATTAAAGGCTCCAGAAGAGTCAATATATTGTTATATGGAGGAATAGAATTACACATTGAGAATGCATTATATTCCTCTAAGTCTCATAGAAATTTATTATCCTTCTAAATAGATATCATATTGAAATAAGAAATAAAGGAGATGTTGAATATCTCTATATTACGAGACATGTTTTGGATAGAAATAAGTGTAGATAAAAAAAAATTACATGTCTTCATATGAATTGACTACACTTATATTAGTGCAATTGAAGCACGGATAATTGTAAAATTGAAATTTACATATCATATTAAATTTATTGTTGGCAAGACCGGTTGGGTTATCCCGGATCTATTATGATGCGAAAATAGTTAAAAATTTATACGGACATGTATTGAAGAACCAGAAGATTCTTCAAACCATTAATGTTTGTGTGTTATTACTTTCCAAAGTAAGTTGACAATCTGAGAAAATAAGTCTCTTATATATATTAGGTGATATTTGTGGATGAATACACCGATGAAGTGAATCATTTTGATACCTTATAGCTTGATTTAATACATCGACTAAATGATCACATATATGTTTATTGTCAACTCACAACCAGAAGTTTGTGAGATTGTTTTCTCAACAAATTTGACTAAGAGCTCAATTTTTTGGAGTTTTCAGGAAGCATTTAATAAGTATCATTTCTCAATTTAAATTGATATTGAACATCGTGTAATATATGTTCATAAAAAAAATGGTCTTGAAGGTCCATTCTTTAGACGTCTAAAGTTAATTGTATGAATGATACTTATGAGAACATAACTTCTAATTAAATTCTACTTTGGGAACATGTAATCTAGTATGTTGAGATATTGATTCGCATCAAGCCAACACATTATTATGTGTAAGTCCTCCCCTTAATTTATAATTTATTTTAGGTTAACAACCAAATATTTTTCATCTAAGTGAATTTTTGGATGTGTTGTGTATATCACAATTGCTCCAAAATTATGCACTAAGATAAATATTGAAAGAATATTGGGAAAATATATTTGATATGAATCCCCTACTATTATAAATTGTATTGAGCCAACTTCAGTATGCCGATTATCGATTAATGGATTAGTTTTCCCAATATTAGGGGGAGAGAATAAGCATCTGAAAATGTGAACCCAAAGTTCATTGAATGAAAATGTGAACCCGAATTTCAATTGAATTATTTGAAAGAAAATATTATTATCTCATCTTGATCCTCGAAATATCACTCATTTGCAAAGTTAAACAAATAAAATAGCAGCTGCTAATGCTCCAATTGGTTCCAAATATAAAAATCCTCAAATAAGAAAATGAGCCAAAATGAAAGATAACCCAAATGAGGATATAGAAACTCTAAAAGAGTCTTCTAACATAATGGATTTTTCAGTTCTAGAAGAACTTATCAGGTACCTGAAATTTATGAAATATCGATAAATTATGTCATGAATGAAAGATCTCAATGAAATGAGATGGAACCGAAAAATAAAAGTCAACGTTGACGATGTTTTTACATAAAATATAGTGCTATATTTAAAAATGATAATGAGGATCATGAATTAAAGTCTATTGAGGATTATAGACAATAAAATGATTGACTAAATGGAAAGACAAATTTGAGGCAATATTAAACTAGCTTTGCAAAGCGAATGGTTTTTGGACCAGTAGTTCATACATCTGAAGAAGTGTAAATAAAAGAGAATAATGAAATATTGATATATGAAGTTTGCCTTATTTTCAAGAGTATTGGTGAAAACCTACTATTAATTTTGAAGAGGCGTATCCACCTGAAGTGAATTCAAGTACATTATCATACTTGATTAAGTATAGCACCACTTGAAAGCCTCAATCTATCTATATATGAAGTACATGTTACAATATATTTATATGACTCACTTGATATTTTCTATAAAATTCCCTGAAGGAATCATTTTATCGAGGCATACAATTCATATTATTGAAGAGATTACTTAATCAACTTGAAATATAGAAACATATTGTATAATATTCTTAGTGAATATTTTCTAAAAGAGAGATATAAAAATGATATCATTTGTCCATTTTGAAATAAACCTGAGAACTCTTGAAGAGTTTTTGAAAGATGATTTATTAAAGAAAAATATTGAGATGAAATATGTAGAAAGGGTAAATATTTATTTGAGTTGAGTATTTGAAGAGTAACACTTTTGTTAATCAAGAAGCTTATATAACAAGGTGGTAAAATGTTTATATATGGACAAATCTCATTTGTTGTATACTCAAATGGTTGAAAAGTCATTAGATGTAGACAAAGATCGTTTGAAAATTTGAGTAAATTATGAAGAACTAATTGATCCTGAAGTACCATAATATTGTAGCTCAATTAAAGGACAATAATGTACATACCTTGATGATTATTCATGTTATCATATATTATTATTTTAGATATGCAGGTTATTTGTCGGATCCTCAATATTAATGTGCTTGATTGAGGTTTATGATTAAACACATAGAAGAAACTTGTGGTTTGTCTTTTAGAAGAACGAGCAACAATCCTTTATGAATATAATACCATATGCATTGTCAATTTGAAAGGATATGATATAAGCAGTCAACAAATTTATTCATGTGATAATATTGCAGACATTTTCACAAAGTCACTCTCAAACATAATTTGAACAACTGATGTAAAAGATTGGCCTTCATCGTCTCAGAGATGATTGTTTGGATGAGGGGGAGATATAAATATATCTTGCACTCTTTTTCCCTTCACCATGGTTTTGTCCCACTGAGTTTTCCTGGTAAGGTTTTTAACGAGGCAAATATATTGGATATTGTGCTCTTTTTCCTTAACTAAGATTTTTTTTTCCATTGGGTTTTTTCTTAGTAAGGTTTTAATGAGGCATATCCTTCATGGACATCCAATGGGGAGTGTTATGAATAATATTATTATGGTATGGATGTCCATATTCCCTAAGGCTTTCTATGTTCTTTAACTCCTAGGAGTGAATGCCTATATTCATTGTTATTGGCACTTAGTCTTATGACTCTTCATGTACTTGTAACTTACCACATTTGTGTCCTATAAATAGGACTTATATGTCAATGTAAAGAACACACTTGTGAAGAGAATAATATAAAAAAACTTTCATCTTCATCTTTGATCTTGTGTTTTTACTTTGTTTTATAACATTACTAACAATATTCAATAAATTTGGCGTGAATTCATACTCGAAATCGAGCTAGATTCATGAACTGATTACGCGAAATCCAATTTTTTTAGAACGAGTTAAAGGCATAGGTGTTGTTGGTAGAGAGGAATTTATAAATTGGGGGTTATCAGGACCGATGCTTCGGGCTTCCGGAATACAATGGGATCTACGTCAAGTTGATAATTACATTCCTATTTATATGCCTAAAAATTAATTTGTTGTCATTTTTTTTAGAACCACTTCTAAATCGCAGACATAATTGACAAGTGGCACACATATTTAGGTGATACATATTTATACCAAAATGATACTTTTTTTTAGTCTACAATACAAAATGTTCCAATACAAACAATATCATAAAAGCAAATAAGCTTATATTTTGAAAAACAAAGACTCATAGCTTATATTTTGAAACACCCATAGCTTTTTTTTAACAAAAATCACGAATGTTTTGAAAGGGGTGAATTTAAAATTTAGTTGAGTTGCTTTCGGGGCTTATCCGAGTCAAAGAATGACTCCAGGTTTAAAGAACATCTACAAGAGTATTTATATATTATCTTTCAATGATCCTCACATTGACATTGAAATTTAGGGTCCGGTTGGTTCAACGGATGAAAGGGGATGAGAGGGATTTTAATGGAGGGTAGGGGGAGGGGAGGGAAGGAAAGGGAGATATTTTAGTTAAATACATATTTGGTTCAAAAGAAGGAAGGAGAAATGAAGAGAGGAATTATAATTTTCCAAAGGTTCCCCTCCCGCTATCACGGTAACCTAAACACGCTTCTCTCTCGACTCTCGAATCCCCCCCCCCCCCGCGCTGTTACCCTCACATCCCTCAACCTCTCTAACCACCTCCCCTTCCCCGCATTTGGGTTGAATATTCTTCTCAAAAACGGCACTATATCGTCAACCTTGACCACTCTCACATGTTCCAACATTGCCTCTCTATACCACACTGACATATCCTTCATTACTCATTCTTTCCCTTTCCTCCAACAATTGGATATCAGTTTCCCTAAAATAATCACCGACCACAACACCCATTATAATAATGCTCTAAACCTTCTTACTCAAAAGCTTTCAAAACTCCGCAAAGTTAATCTCTCTGGTAATTTATACATTAAAGACTCCTTGTTTTATCAACTCTGCAAGAACTGTGAGCTTTTAGAAGAGGTCGTTATGTTTGACTGCCCTTTCCTAACACGTGCTGGTATTGCTTCTGCAATCTCTCAGAGACCCACTTTGAATTCTTTCTCTGTTAGAAACTTTACGGAAGCAATATAAGTCAATAAAGTTACTCCATACTTTGTTAATTCATTGCGGAGTTTGAAGGGATTAACTTGTCTTGATTTGTCTTTCTCATGCATTTCTGATTTCTTGCTTTGCTCTCTAGCACTTGACGCTCTTCCTTTGACCAAACTTGTTCTCCATGGTTGCTTCGATTATACATATTATGGGATCTATCGTCTATTGTCAAACTCTCCATTTCTACACCATTTAGATCTTCAACATGCAATGTTTTTGAATGATCAATGTATCAATGACTTGTCTCTATTTCTTCCTCATTTGCTGTTTATAAACATCAATGGTTGTGACAAGCTCACCAATGCAGCCTTCTTTGCACTTCTTAGGAATTGTCCTTTGCTCACTGAGATCCATATGTAGTCAACAATACTTGGAATTGGTTCAAGACCATCCCTGGATTTGGATTTGGTTGTATACCATCAACTCAAGTCTCTCTATTTGGCTAACAATTCACATTTGCAAGATCAAGACATCAACATGTTTGCTCTTATGTTTCCTAATATGCAGCTTCTTGATTTGAGCTCTTGCCATGACATATGTATTGGTAAAGTGTTAAAGACTTGCTGTAATATCAGGCATTTAAAATTCGCCTTCTGTCCATGTCCACGAGCTAAGCTATTTTCGACCAAAATTGAACCTTCCAATCTGGAGGTGCTGAACCTGTCACACTCAAGAATCAATGATCAAGTACTGCATCAGATCTCAAAGATTTGCCCTCGCCTTCTGCAACTGGACCTGAAACATTGTTACCATGTCACGGAGAAGGGATTGAGGTTAGCGCTAGAAAACTGCACACATCTGAGAGAGATTAATTTGCAACATTGTCGTAAAGTGTCCACTAAAATTGTTTCCTGGATGATATTTTCAAGGCCATCGTTGAGAAAAATAACGGCTCCGCCTCATTTTCGTCCCTGTGACCGTGACAGGAAACTCCTCTTTGGGCGATGTCTTGTTTGTTAGTTAGTGCTCTGTTCGAGCGTAAGTTTTTTATGTTTCAGATGTTACTTCTCTTAGATTTTTTCTTTATTTTGTTGAAAATGTATGTGAACTTCCATTTGTTTTATTTTGTTACCAGTTTGTTCGCACGAATATACATTTCGTTATTATTTTAATGAAATGAAATGCATTTCATATTAGAGTGAATAAAAATACTCTGATTTTCTTACATATAATGCAAACATTTATTTTCTTTTGACGTGAGAAATTGTTATAGGATCCTCATTCGCATTTGGCTGAGCTTTGAAATCTATATTGTGGAATATAACATCTGATCGCCACGGTAGAAAACCTATTATAATTAGAGGGGTTATCACAGTGTAAGTATATATATGTCACATCTCACATGAAGTCATGCTTTCCTTTGCATTCGAGCTAGTCATACTCTATAATATGTTTTGCTATATATAACGACAATGGTGGTTTCTTGATTTTAGTGTCGTTTACAACACGTTGTTTGGTCTCAGCACAAATCTATGGATGTTTCTGTCGGCATTCAACTTGAAGCCGGGTGAATTGTGAGTTTCCATCAGACTTGTTTGTGAGCCGTTGTTAAAACTAAAATTTGATTGACTCTCTGTAGGCCATCCATATTTTTAAAAAAGTGCATTTGTACATGTTTTATACTGATTGGTTACATAGAGATAAATCTTAATTCAATAGTGTCTGTTTCTATCGATCCCAAGAAGTTCCTTCCCCACCATTTTATCCTATAAGCAGTGATAGCTTTTCAAATTTCGTATGTGAGAGTCATTCAATTTCATTAGGGGAATTTCATACATGTTTTCATTCAGTTGTTAATTGATATCGCAAATCAATGCCAATAGTCCAACATATTTCTGATATCATATTTTTTGTAACACGAGACATCTTTTTTAATGAGGCGTGTGGTTTTTTATGCCTCTGTCCTTAAAACACTTGGCATGATAGGACGCGAACAAGTGAATAAGATATGATACAATTCATACAGAATCCTCTATTCTTATGACATGCTAAATTGTTGAATTTTGTTTCATCATGTTGGAGTGTTCAATGTTCATTGTATTTTGCAGGTGGATGATTCCATATTGTTTACAAACCTGACACATCAGGTCATTGACTTCATACTGCCAATATCGGGTATTATGCTATTTTCACACTATTTGAAGAGCTTTTCCTATTTTATTTTTTTAGATTAAATATTTGAATTCACATGCCTACTAACTCATGTGATCATTTGGCATTTAATTGATTTACTAAAGAAAAACCAAGTTAACTTTACAACTTGGCTTTGCTGTTCTGGTGCACCCTGTATAGCATTGTCCTTAGATTCACTCTTTCTCTTCTTTTATTTCATGGTGAGTTTAACTTTTTTACTAGAAGAAATACACTATTACCTCCCTCATATTGAAGTTGTCATTGTCTTGTATTCTGCAACCTTGATCCAATCATCTTACCTTATGCTCTCAAATTTCTTGATTTTACCAGCAATGTTCCTCATTGTAGTATCCAATACATAAGGAGTTTTTTCATTGGTGACTTTTGTTGAGTTCGCTAGCAATTTGCAAGTTTCTCTTCTGTGTTATGGTTCCATGGTAGTGAAAATATTTGATCCTACCTTCAGTTTTGTGAGTTATTTTTCATCTAAATTCTCTGACATGTAGATCCCTAGGCTTCTTGGTTGAACAACATATTTTCTATGCCTGCAGTTGCATCTCTATACACAAGCTTCTCAAATCCCCATTTCCTGCGTAATTTGTATGACACAACCAAATATAGCTATGTTATTATGAAGATTGAAGCAATTTGGCTAATCAAATTTAAGCAAAAACAAAAAGAGAGTATTCTAAATCAAGAGAGTATTAAAAAAGAGAGTATTCTCATAACAACCTCCAAATTTCCTTAGCATATAAGAGGATGGTATATCCTTCATAACTATTACAACAATGTATATAATAATAATTTCGGCAATATTTCATATTGATTTCCCCCTTAAAAAATTCATATTGATTTTATTTTATAATATGTGAACAACAGAAGAATGTAGTAATTAGCTTTGATGGCAAGCAACCAAGAAGAAACAAACAAACCTGTTATGGTGACCCATTTCTTAGTAAGCAGCAGCTCAGCTTTGGTTGCTATGCACTCTCCAAAGTCGAAACTTCATCAACTTTGTAGTGGAACCGAGCCTTATATATTTTTACAACACGGTATTTTATACAATTCTTGCTCTTTATATATATTTTCTCTCTCTTTTTGGGTTCAACATCAGCACTTATTCAATGTATTTTATACATTTTCAAATATTGTAGTAATTCAATGTATTTTATACATTTTCAAATATTGTATTAATTCAATGTATTTTATACATTTTCAAATACTGTATTAATTCAATGTATTTTATACATTTTCACATATTGTACTAATTCAATGTATTTTATACATTTTTGGATATTGTATTAGTGTTTTGTGAGTCTAAATAATATAGTTCAAAAACCTATGTTTGAATGATTTCTAGAAAGTAGGACTTAATATTCTTTTAAATTACTATCACTTTTTTTTTTTTAAGGATTTAAATTACTATCACTTAAAATAGTTTTTTTTTTAAAATCAATTATATAATCATTCATCATGTTCTCTTTGAGTTTTTTAAAAATATAAACTTAGTCCTCCCAAATGTATAATAATTTTTTTTTATAAAATTATTTCTACACTATTTGATTTTTACAACACGGTATTTTATATAATTCTTGCTCTTTATATATTTTTTTCTCTCTTATTGGATTCAACATCATCACTTATTCAATGTATTTTATACATTGTCAAATACTGTATTAATTCAATGTATTTTGTACATTTTTGGATACTGTATTAATTCAATGTATTTTATACATTTTTGGATACTGTATTAATTTTTGTGTGTCTAAATAATATAGTCAAAAACCTATGTTTGAATGAAAGATTTCTAGAAAGGAGGACTTAATTTTTTTTAAAATTACTAACACTATAAAATCATTTTTTTAAAATCAATTATATGATCATTTATCATGTTCTCTTTGAATTTTTAAAAATCTATACATTAAATGCATCGTTGGATTTGTGATTAATTCTCACATATACTTTGTTACTTTAATTAACTTAGGATGTGGCAAATCCCTCTGCACCTACTTACTTAAAAAGTAACATTCTCACACGTAATAAATGCATAAAAATGCTATCCTAAAAAACAAATTGCATAAAAATAGTTGGGTGTGTATATCTAGCGAAAAATTAGGTTTACAATCCATGACGGTGAGACCTATGTTAACCCTTCATGAATTGTGGGTAATTTAACCCTAATGACAATTATGATTCGATTCTAAATTGAAGAAGATGAAGATTACATGTTGAACGAAAGAGATGAAGAAGTTTGATGTTCTTAAGATGAAAATGGTAATTGATTTTAAGAAAAAACCAAAATGGTGAAGCTTACATTATCTCTTGATGAATTGTGGGTAATTTACCCCTAATAACAAGTAGGATTCGATTATAGAACGAAGGAGGTGGATATCACATGCTGAATGAAGCAGATGAAGAAGTTTGATGTTCTAGAGATGAAAATGATAATTGATTGTAAGAAAAAAGATGAAAAATAGATTTTTCTTTGATAGGGGGTAAATTACCCCCAAAACATTAAGGGGTAATGTAGAAAAAAAACCATCCGGGACCCTCTTGATATATAAAACACGAAAGGAAGTTAATATTTTCTTAGAAAATTAGCATCATAAGCTGCATAAAGCTGCATACTTTCCCCTAAAAAATGTATATTTTTCTAATCATGACATCAGAGGGACACCCACCATAACATTAGAGCAATGGTTCTTATGGTTAGGCAAAAATAACAGTTTGATTTACTTATAAATATTCGATGTTTAACCTTGTAAAATACGTGAACACGGCGAAAAGAGAATTATCTCCTCTGGTAGAGGGAACATGTGAAAAACCAAAAAACATGTCTCCTGAGCATGCTACATTGTGTACCACATGATAGACTAAAAGAATCATAAAATGACTAAAAATGATCCATCGAATGACATCATAGTGACACCCGCCATAACATTAGAACAATAAAAATAGCATGATAATCATCCATCGAATGAATGCAATAAAAATAAAACCAATATATCATAAATGAAGTTACAATAGAATGAATGATGTGCAAACAACTGAGGCACAATACATAATTGTCTCCATTCACCATTCTTATTTATGGGTTCAATTCCATAGTGTTGAAAATAAATAAATCCTTCCTCTTAAAATGAGTTATCACTCTCTTATTTTCTGGTAGGTGGTAGCATTCTGATATCATTCCAAAGCTTTATCTCCTGCATTAATCAATGGCATAAAACCAATCAGATAAAATGAAGGCAGACCATTACAAAAAAAATCCCACCATTGTCTCAAAGCTAATAAAAAATTAGCAACATTCATCAAGATTCAAAGACAACAACCTATCAAAGAAGTTTCCATTCTTTACCTAATTTCAGGTCCAGTTGAATTGATTGTGCACATGTTCAATTTACAATGATATTTGTGTCCTTCAAATGCTTTCGCCTTTCGTTGTCCAATTATCTGTTTTAATTTTCATGTACTACACTGTATTTTTGACCTATTTGTCTATTTCTGCAAATAAATACATAGTCTCCACCTCTAAAAAAATAATACATATAGTCTCCAAACATCTTTCATTCATTACAATACCGATTGTTGGGAGTCTCTCATTGGATGAAATATATGGAATAATATATCTTAAAATGTGTTTATAAATGAGAGACATCTCTCATCTTACAAGCCGATTTAATGGGTGGTTTTAGGCTGAATCTAAATTCAATCATGAGCAGCAAACTCATCAATAGCAATTCCTACTTCAGTAACAAAATAAGGGACAATAGCTTTCATTCCATACTTAGAAAACACACCTTACGTGTTAACTCCATCATTATTCTGGCTCACATTGGAAGCCTTCTAGCTTGTTCTTGAAAGAGCTTTATCGCAAGCTGAAAATATATCACCCATATAAATTATACCCATTAACATAGAATGTCACTATGAAATGGTAAAAAAAAAAAGACTTTTCTCAAGCTAAAGATTGTACCTGAGGTTGGACTAGACATTGTTTGATTAGTGACTGCCTTCTTAGATTCTTCAGAGCTGAGATGTTGCACCAAAGGATTAGCAGTCATAAATGAACAAATTTCAAAAATCAGAGTAAATTGCTAAGGTTTACCTTATTCCATCAGAAATAGGAAGTTCTTTCAGAGTCAGCTCTGCACTTGGAGGAAATTTTGCATGAAAAACATAACATGGAACAAAAGCTTGTATTATAAAAATGCAACCAACAAATTAGGGAGTACAAAATTTAGTGTTATGTGAGAGAACTATACACTTGAGAATCGAGATAGATTTTCATTTTGTCAAAGAGAAGATATTATACGAAGACACAACTGCCCAAAATGTCAACTCAAACGACTACCAGGCTAGCTAAAAGATGTATTCACCAAGTCTTGGAGGGATTAACATATAAGCTTTTTTTTTGAGGAAAAACATATAAGCTACTCATATAATAAGTTTAGTAGACA
Organism: Medicago ruthenica; assembly: GCA_018208015.1. Classification (NCBI taxonomy): domain Eukaryota; kingdom Viridiplantae; phylum Streptophyta; class Magnoliopsida; order Fabales; family Fabaceae; genus Medicago; species Medicago ruthenica. Next base: position 68,590,803 of record CM031373.1, on the reverse strand, counting down.
TGATCTATATACTTCACTTGGTCACACATGGCTATTGTTTCTTTTCCTTCTCAACACAACCACTTAAATACATAACATGTATTTAGGTTCATTGAATAAAACAAAGTAAAAAGAATAAGATGTAGACCATCAAATTCAAGCCGGGTGGCTGAAATGGAGGATGACATCATGTGTTTTATACGAAAGTATCACTCAAGTTGAAGGGAAAATTTTATCAGACAATTGTAAGACAACAAATGTTGTATGGGAGAGAGTGTTGGATTGTCAAGAACCATCATGAAAATAAGTTAAGCATAGCAAATCTGAGGATGCTGCATTAAATGTGTGGTAAGACTAGACATGATACAATTAGAGAAGATGATGGAAGCTTAGGTGGTTTGGACATGTAGAGAGAAGGCTTATAAATTCAGCACTAAGGAGAGTAGATCATACAGAGAGTAGTTAAATCACTAAAGGCACAAGAAGAGCTTGAAAAACTATAAGTCTTGGTTGTCGTTAAATAAAACAAAGTAATCAAGTCAAGCATGCAAAATCTCCACAAAATGTGATTTAGCTCATTAAGAAGCAAACCTTTCTTAAGTTGATCTCCCTTTCCCATGGCAATGAGTTCCTCTCTGTTCTTTCCCATACAATAAGACAAATCCTACATATACAAACAATTACACCAATCATTCAAACAGAGGTTGCATGTATGCTATCATAACAGAGTTGTCAAATAGACTTACAGGAAGAAGACCACATGGTGAATTCAGATATACAACATTATAGTGCTCAATACATTGAGATTTGCTTTTCGTCCCAACATGTTTAGCAACACCATTCCAATTCTCGAATCCGTACATGTCAAGGGCCTAAAATGAAACAAGCTTGTTATGATAAAATGAAATAAGGTAGAAATGCAAACAACATTTAACATATAGTAGGTAATAAGAAAGAAGATAAAAGAGTTCCCCATACTCAAACTACATACCTCAAGAAGTAATAACTCTTCACGTGCACTCCAATCTGGACATGTAAGCGAAAAAGAAAGATCATCCTGTAAAAAAAAATATTTTAAAACTTCAAGTACTACACAAATTCATCCATGCAGTAAACTTCATTCATAATGAACTTTTACTTCCCTTAAGCTTTAAAAGATACATGTATGCTGAAAGTGCACAAATTAAGAAAGAGTTGAGAATTTTCATTCAGCTTTATCTCAGTACAGAGTTCAGAAAAACACTCTTTATGTCAGAAGTGATATATAAGCATAGTTGATTAAAGCACATGGAACAAGTCAGAAATAGCTTATTTCAATATATTTAGTTAAAAGTATTTTATGAGGGAAATGAATAGCAATCATCCTAATGTGACAACTTAACAGTATTCAGGAAGAAAAAAACAAGATGTGACTATATAAAAGTAATACAATAATTATAAAACATGAACAAATCAAAGAAGATTTCATACCATAACTCGATATGAATGATTGCTTTTATGAGGTGTCACCTCAGCACCTAAGGAGAAGCACTCTATGCAAAGATCCAAGTCTTGACACACGTCGCATTTGATGTGAGTCTTCCCTGAAATATCTTTTTTGCAGTAATAACATCTACACAGATATTGTGATACCTTGCCATCAGTGACTCCCATGCCTACCACATTCAGAAAATTGTATTACATAATATAATAACAGTCTTTTTGATTGAAAACAATAATGTGTTAATTAAAGGTATAAAAAAATTAATGTATTAATGAAAATCACCTGCAAATGAAGTTTCTAAATCCTCAGCATTTAAAGCAGCCTTTTTTTTCTTGGATCTAAAAGCAGCCTTTTTCCCCTTGGATCTAAAAGCAAAGAGCAAAGAAAGAAACAACATTACAACTTAAGCGGCATTAAGCATTCAAGCAAAGTTTTAATGTATCCAAGGCATGGCTTCAAAACAAAAATCTACTAAAATTAAAACTAAAAATTCACATTGATTAAATATGAATAAGGACCACAAGCACACATTGATTCTTTCATAAGTCCACACATGTGACTCACCTCTGCTGGAGAGATGAAGTTTATTAAATATGAATAAGAACTGATATTATACAACTATTCACAGGAAGAACGTTTCAGATTAAGTTTGTTTCTCTTATTTTCATCTTCAAACTTGAAAATGCAACCACCTTATTGGATAAAACCATTTTAAGTTTCCATGATATCTAAAATGATGACCCTATAATCATGTATACCTCAAAGCTATAACCATCTAGACTAAAAAAAACACAAAAAAAAATGCTATAACCATAACAATAACTAACATCAACCAGAGAGAAAAAGTTGACGATGTTAAAGCTAAACCCTTATTCTCATAACAACCTCCAAATTTCCTTAGCATATAAAAGGATGGTATATCCTTCATAACTATTACAACAATGTATATAATAATAATTTTGGCAATATTTCATATTGATTTCCCCCTTAAAAAATTCATATTGATTTTATTGTATAATATGTGAACAACAGAAGAATGTAATAATTAGCTTTGATGGCAAGCAACCAAGAAGAAACAAACAAACCTGTTATGGTGACCCATTTCTCAGTAAGCAGTAGCTCAGCTTTGGTTGCTATGCACTCTCGAAAGTCGAAACTTCGTCAACTTTGTAGTGGAACCGAGCCTTATATATTTTTACAACATGGTATTTTATACAATTCTTGCTCTTTATATATATTTTCTCTCTTTTTGGGTTCAACATCATCACTTATTCAATGTATTTTATACATTTTCAAATATTGTATTAATTCAATGTATTTTATACATTTTCAAATATTGTATTAATTCAATGTATTTTATACATTTTCAAATACCGTATTAATTCAATGTATTTTATACATTTTTGTATACTGTATTAATTTTTGTGTGTCTAAATAATATAGTCAAAAACCTATGTTTGAAAGATTTCTAGAAAGGAGGACTTAATATTCTTTTAAATTGCTAACACTATAAAATAATTTTTTTAAAAAAAATCAATTATATGATCACTCATCATGTTCTCTTTGAATTTTTAAAAAATATAAACTTAGTCCTCCAAAATGTATAATAATAATTTTTTTATTTTTTATAAAATTATGTCTACACTATTTGATTTTTACAACACGGTATTTTATATAATTCTTGCTCTTTATATATTTTTTCTCTCTTCTTGAGTTGAACATCAGCACTTACTCAATGTATTTTATACATTTTCAAATATTGTATTAATTCAATGTATTTTATACATTTTTGGATATTGTATTAGTTTTTGTGTGTCTAAATAATATAGTTCAAAAACCTATGTTAGAATGATTTCTAGAAAGGAGGACTTAATATTCTTTGAAATTACTAACACTATAAAATAGTTTTTTTTTGTAGACAAATACACATCAGTACAATCTAGCATACCCAACGCAGGGCACGAAACCAAATTGCAAAAGAAAACGACGACAAACATTACCATCAAACCAGAACAGAGACGAATTTGAAGAAATTCAAACTCATCTTTTTTTTGTGGCGTATGAACTGCCGCCAACACGGACATATTCAATGACCAACTACTGCCCCTGCAACAGCAAGCATCATGGCCCTTTCGAGCACAACAAACTCTCACCGCAACAAACAACAGTGAAGAGTCCTAGTAACAACAGAACCAATGGTACGATGACGGCAACCGAATCACCATGAAAGTTGCAGATCTCAACAGATCTGGACAAATCAAAAATCAGGTAGGCTTCAACCACCAACCAAGGTTTCACAAACCATAACTGACCGTTGCGGGTTTTAGCAGAACCAGAGACCCTTACGGGTTGTTTGAACAAAACAGGAACATCACAGTACCACTACAAAGGTGGCATCAGACTTTCTGTTGTAAACTAACGTGAAGACGGCAAAAATCGGCCAAAACGTTTCAAGGAACCAGACCCAGGAGGGGTTCTACCCCTAAATCAACCACCAACATCATAGAGGATGGTGGTGAAGATCTAGAGCAGTACGGCGACGGCCTACCAGCCACCTCCGTTGAGAAGCCAACACACAGAACCAAAACAAATCGCCATTGAAAACCAACGATTTACGAACACCAACAACCCAGTGACCACCACCTGTAACAGATGCGGTATTGGTTGAATCTGAAACTAACGGTGTAGACCGCGGTGAGATCCGGAAAGAGGGTGGTGCAGAGGGCCGACGCCGCTCGTTGCACCACCGTTGCAAGATGCTACATCGTGAAGGAAAAAGGGTTTGGATAAAGGGGTTAGGCAGCGGAAGTATTTCTGCAAACTAGTCGATTTGAAGAGGAGAAAGGGGTTTTGATTATGTGTCTTAAAATCTAAGAGTATCAATTATATGATCATTCATCATATTCTCTTTGAATTTTTTAAAAATATATACTTAGTCCTCCAAAATGTATAATAATAATTTTTTTATTTATAAAATTATTTCTACACTATTTGATTTTTACAACAAGGTATTTTATATAATTCTTACTCTTTATGTATTTTTTCTCTTTCCTTGGGTTCAAGATCAGCACTTATTCAATGTATTTTATACATTTTCAAATACTATATTAATTCAATGTATTTTGTACTTTTTTGGATACTATATTAATTCAATGTATTTTATACATTTTTGGTTACTATATTAATTTTTGCGTGTCTAAATAATATAGTCAAAAACCTGTTTGAATGAAGGCTTTCTAGAAAGGAGGACTTAATTTTCTTTTAAATTACTAACACTATAAAATAGTTTTTTTTAAAAAAAAAAAAAATCAATGATATGATCATTTATCATGTTCTCTTTGAATTTTTTTAAAAATTATAAACTTAGTCCTCCAAAATCATCTCTTTCAAAACTCCTCAGAAATCTTGTCCTAGACAAACTCTAAGTAAATCTTTTAAAAAATAATAGTTAATGTCATTTTAAACTTGGAAATTGATGTAGAAATAATAACATTTTTTTAAAAAATAATGATAATAATTACTCTTGGCATCATTGGAGAATGGCGTCTTTGGTCTTTTATCAAAGTTTATTGACAATTAAGAATAAAATTTAAATTACTCTTAAAGTTTTGTAAGCTATTTTATCATCAGTCATTTGGCTCCCTTAAAAAAAAAAAAAAATCATGTGTAGCCATTGCAATGTAGATGTGTATGTTACGCTACCTCCACAAATAATGGTGATGATCATCCAACTCCACCTCCGCAAATGAATATCAATAGTTCGAGGCAACACAGACATGTTCATAGACTAGGACCGAATCAAAGGAAAATGGAAAAGAAGGCTGGACTTTTGAATATCATGTACTCTAATTCGTTCGCAGGAATGGACCGTGAGAAAACCATAGTCCATTTGGGGCAATTCTATGAAGTAGCAAGATCATTAGGTGCTTATGACTTATGAGTCTAAAGAAGAGCTGGTATTCACGGGGATATTCCCACATTCAGTTATTGGAAAAGTCAAGGATTAGTACTTAGATCAAACTGACGATAAATTGGAATGAACTAGAGAATAAATTCACCAATCGCTTTTTTCCTCAAAGTAAAGTACAAGATGACAAGACAACAATAGTCGTCTTCTCCTAAAGTACAACAGAATCCCTCTAGGAGGCATGAGAACGTTACAAGTCCATGCTAAGAAAACGCCCTAATCATGGTTTTGATGATACCACTCATATTTACATCTTCATAAATGAATTAGAACAACAACAATAGGTTCGTTGATGTCAAAATATGTTGCAGATATTGTCAAGATTATAGAATCCATGGCGCTAGACGGCTACAAATCTGAGTAAAACATAGGAAACACACCAAAGAAAGTTATATTGATTAAGATACAACTGATACACTCTTAGCTCAAAATAAACTTCTGACAAAAACTGTGAAGGAATTGCCAGAGAAGGTGGCAAAAATTCCTCAACGGATGAAAAACATGCAAGAAGAGAAGACAGCTCAAGTGTTGCAATTTGACCTCTGTCTAGGAGATCGTAAAACCGGGTTTTGCCCAAATAAGGAAGAAATTAGCTTTATCAATAAACAATACGAGAAAAGACCGGCTTAAAATCAATATGGCAAATATTACCAGAGAGAGAATAATTAAAATTTCTGAAGGCCTCAATACCTCTTTCAACTGTATCGTCAAAATCCTCCAGAAAACATATTACAAGAACTTGAGGATTTGTTCAAACAATTTATGCAATCATCCCAACAAAATTATAAGAATGTCGAGACTTCACTCATCTCTTTCATATTTTCTGGTAGGTGTGTATTAACTGTTTTTTTTTCTAATTATTTCTGTATGGGCAAAGAAACTGACAACAAATAAAATGGTACAAAATTGACCTGATAAGGTGTAACCATTTACACTGTTACAGAATACAAAGCATATCATTATGCTTGAACAACTCCTTTTTCCACAAGCATATCATAAATTCTGTCAATCTTGCTTGGAGAGAACTTGAACAGTGGATATGCATCAGATTTCTTGGTTACTCTGCCCTTTGAAATTTCTAACTGCATGATCCGCGTAATGTTGAGGAAGATGGGTGGTAGCATTCTGATCTCATTACAAAGCTTTATCTCCTGCATGTTAATCAATGCCATAGAACCATTGTCAGGTGTAGGAAAGAGAGGGTGAAATGAACATAGCCTCGTCCAAAAAATAAAATTAAAAAGCCAATCAAAGCTAATAAAGAAATAGCAACATAAAAAGAAAAATTAAGTGGTAAAAAACTAAGGGAGGAAAATTTCTTACAGATTCAGATAGCAATTTAGCGCCTTCAAAATCACTGATATCCCATTCTTCTAGTGTCCTTGTGATAGCTTGTATGGCCGGCGGTGCATCCTTAATACTAGGAAATGATTCTGTCTTGCCACTTGTTCCAATCTGACCACTTTCTTTACAGTTACCTTGTTCAGCTTCTTTTGTCCTCTTTTGTTCAATAAATTGATAAGCTTCTTCAGAAGTTACACAGCCAGCAATTCTAGCTTCCTGTGAGATATTGCAAATGGAAATGGCATCATATCAGCACGCTTTGGCAGATGTGAATCATGTAACTATAACTGATATAGTTTGACCAAGGCGGAAACACCCTACTATCACCACTCGGTGGCGTGATTAATAAAATGAAAAACTGGATCACATAGCAGGCAGAACCCAAACTAGGCTCGAGGGTCCTCTATTTTGGCAAATCAATTATAAGTGGACTATGTGGCCAAAGGGGAGTTGTAGTAACTCAACCTTTTCTATGGGGACTTCTATGGGACAAAGTGCGATTGGACAGAATCCCAGTCAAATGCAACATACTACTTTTCAGTTTTGAGGTGGGGCGCAAAATCTAGAACCGGGAGTTGGTGGAAAAAAGGAGCAAGACCTCTGTTTCAAGTGCAGGCAGCATTATTGCCCCAGTCACCCTTTATAAACTAGAGGAAATAACTACAATATATGCAAATAAAGTATGTTGACAGCAGCAGAATGCAGAGCAGAATGTAATACCTTTAAGTCTTTTATTCTTTTGGCAAGTCGGTGTTCTCGAATAGCAGTTTGTAACAACTCCTCGTGCTCTTCTTTTGAGTGAAACCGCATGAAGACCTTGTACTGTTCACATATTTGAAGCTCTTCAGGTGATAGAAATTTCTCAAAAGGATCGGGACAAAGTAAATTTCTTTCAAGTATAAATTTTTTTCTGCGCTTTCGTTCATCTAACCTGCCAAGAAATTTTCATACTTACATATCAGATATGAAGGAAGACAGAAGAAAAATTGAATCAAAATATATCCTACAAGAAACAGTATACATGATTTTTGCAATACAACTTATCCAAGTATAAGTTTGTTGCTTAAAAATCAAAGACACAATACAGCAACAGATGACATGACATGTTAACTCAGAATCAGGCTATCCCAGAGAAAAGTTAAAAAAAAAAAACTAGTTTAGATGCAAACAATCTTGAAATTTACATGATTTTTTCCAGGACCATTTCTAGATGGTTGATTTTGTTTTCTTTTACTCGGAAGAACAAAAAAAAAATTGACTATAAAGTGAAGTTCCCTTACTTTTTTCCGTAGCCACGGAGCACCTGCAGTTTCATTTCACGTTCGGCTTCAGTATCAGTGTCCTTAAATTCCATTTCTGCCAAAACTTGCTCAGCATCATTGTCATATTCAATATCAAATTCACCTCTCTTAGAATTGTAACCTCTCAACACTTTCATAGATGGCTTATATTCCTCAGATAATTTAGGTTTCTTTTCACCAGTGCTCCGACTTGCTTGAGATTCTACTAACAGAAAAAAAATTGAAATCGAATGTATTAATACATGAAATACATGTTCTCCAATTTACCAATTAATTAAGCACGTGAAAATACAAACTATATATTTAAAAATATGAAACGTTAAAATTTTATATGACGGTAAAACCTGAACTATTTGTGTCAAGAGCAAAGCCCCAAAAGTGTATTACTGTTAGCAGGCACCAAATTAAAAAAAGAATCAGGAAGACCCGATTTGGTTAATAATAACAACTGCATCCTAGATAATTAACAGAATAACAATTCTATTTAGAGATATAAGTAAACCTAGTGAATAGTTAGAAGAGTTAGTCCGTTTTTTGGAGGGAAGGGAAGGGAGATGGAGAAATTTAGGACTCAAACATCTTGGAGTGTGTAATCTGATGCAGCATTTGCCTTTCTCTGCTCCAGTATTTCCATTTTATATTCATCCCCGATCTCGTATCACATTGATGAAGATTCAAAGACAGAGCAACCTATCAAATATTATAATAACATAGATTAAATTTGAATAATTCATACAAACCCTCCAACCCCCCCCCCCCCCCCCCCCCCCCCCCAAAAAAAAAAAAAAAACCCTTCTATAATACAATTTTTGAGTTCCCCCAAATGAGGGGAGTTTTGTATTATGAAGAAATGTTAACCCCCAAAGCCCTCCCCTCCCATTTTCCTCTATTTCTTCCACTTGTTCATTCTCTTTTTCCCAAGCCTTCCCCTCCAAACTCGCAAACAAAGTCTTAGTCTCCAAACATCTTTTATTCATTACAATTCTGAGTCTCCATTGGATGGAATAATATGTCTGAAGAAGTGTTTATAAGTGAGAGACATATCTCTTCTTACTTGCCAATTTTATAGGGTTTTTAGGCTCAATCCAAATTCAAAGATGGTATCAAAGCCTAACCTAAACCCATACAACTACTAGATATTGGGTCAGTCGGCTTACGTGCTGGATGTTTAATCCTGGGCATGAGGGGTGTGTGTTGAAAGTCTCACACTGAATGTGATATGGTCTGAAAAAATGTTTATAAGTAGAAGATGTCTCTCACCTGCAAGTCGGTTTCGTCAGGGATTTGTGTCCATGGAATGTGTTAGAAATGGATAATGGATATAAATTATAATAAATAGCTGAGATCTTCAAAATAAACAAAAAACAGAATTAGGATTGATTACCTTTTTATCAAGTTGGGTATTAATAAAAGTTTATTATAAACGTGTTTAATGTGTGAGAGTAATTATGTCCTTCGCGCTACTTTGTATTGCATTGTTCTTGTTTAAAACTATATACATTTCTTGTTGTATCTTGTACGTACTTAGGGTAAGAGAGGAATGTATTCCCCAATTATTGTATCTCTATAGTTAAGGAAATCTCTAAAGATTTGAGATCAACTTTGAAAAAGATCTCAAATCTCAATTGAAACAGTGTTAAGCCTTCAAGCCCAATGCTAGGTGTGTGTGTGTGTGTAAGATTTTGTTATCCCATAGTCTGTTCAGGATTAAATTCCACAAGCAATTATATTAAATGCTTTATCTCTTATCACAAAAAAAGTGGTAAACCCTTTATCAGGTATGTTAAAGAATTTTCAAACATTAATTTGATCAATGAACGTTCAATGGCATATAACTGGCTCTCTAATGATGATATTTTGTCATTGTCATTGAAAGAAGTCCATATGTACTACTATAATCAAAAGATTATCCCTCACGGACAAAATTGATGTAGTAGTATTTGAAGATCGAAATAATGTTCTGAAATTCTCAAGAGACAAAACAGAAATTTAGTCGTTCAAAAATCTCAAACTAGCAAATTTTTACGTTGCTATCAAAAGCAGCAAACTCTTCAACAGAAATTCCTACTTCAGCAACAAAATAAGAAAACATACCTTCCACCTTAACTCCATCATTATTCTGGCTCACATTGGAAGCCTTCTTGATTATACTTGGAAGAGCTTCATCGCTTGCTGAATTCATATCACCCATATAAATTATACCCATTGACATAGAATGTCACTACGAAATAGTAAAGAAAGACTTTTTTCAAGCTATAGATTGTACCTGAGGTTGGCCTAGACATTTTTTGATTAGTGGTCTCTGCCTTCTTAGATTCTTCAGAGCTGAGATGTTTCACCAAGGATTAGCAGTCATAAACAAACAAATTTAAATAATCAGAGTTAATCAGAGAGGTTTACTTTATTCCATCAGAAAGGTGAGGTTCTTTTAGAGTCAGCTCTGCATTTGAAGGAAAATCTGCATGAAAAACATAACATGGAACAAAAGCATGTTTTATAAAAATAACATCCATGAAACTTGACATTGCAAAATGCAACCAAAAAATCAGAGAGTATAGAATGCATGCACCCCAACACTTAAAAACAATAAAGGTCTGGATTATAGATGATCCAAAGAAAAGTGGCCAGTAAAACAAGCACAAAGTAGATAATTTTCCTAAGAATTTTATCAGCAATGAATGATCAACTTCTAAGTTTCTCATTTAATAACCAAACTTTCCCAAAACTGGGTCCAGATTCTGTCAGGGAAACTACATTAGAGAATAACCAAACTTTCCCTCGGACTAGTCGGTCTTTGGGTCGGATACCGAGTTTTTTTTAAAAAAAAGTAGTAAACAAATTCACCCTGTGCATGGCATTGGAAAACTGTGGCTCAAGTTGTTGATATTCATAGCTAATTGAGCAGCTTCACCTATTAATACGAAATCTACTTACGGGTATAGCATAATCAGTAGAGATAACTTAATATCATAGAATAAAGAAATCAAGTCATGGTTGTTGCGATTGTTGTTGAATAAAACAAAGTAATCTAGCCAAGAATGCAAAATCTCCACAAATTGTGATTTAGATCATTAAGAAGCAAACCTTTCTTGAGTTGATCTCCCTTTGCCATGGCAAGGAGTTCCTCTTTGTTCTTTCCCATACAATGAGACAAATCCTACGTGTACATACAAACAATTACACCATGCATTCAAACACAGATTGTATGTATGATATCAATAACAAAGTTGTCAAATAGCCTTACAGGTAGAGGAAAACATGGCGAATTCAGATATACAGCATTATAATGGTCAATACACTGAGATTTACTTTTTGTCCCAATAGTTTCAGCAACACCGTTCCAATTCCCAAATCCATACTTGTCAATGGCCTAAAACAAAACAAGCTTGTTATGATACACAATTTTGATAAAAAAGAAATAAGGTAAAAATGCAAACAACATTTAACATATAGAAGGTAAGAAGAAAGAAGATAAAAAAGTTCCCCATACTCAGACCACATACCTCAAGAAGTAACTTTTCTTCACCTGCACTCCAATCTGGAGATGTAAGCGGAAAAGATAGACTATCCTGTAAAAAGAAATATATTTTAAAACTTCAAGTAGTACACAAATTCATCCATGCTGGAAACTTTATTCAAAATGAAATATTATTGCCTTCAGCTTTAAAGATACATGTATGCTGAAAGTACACAAATCAAGAAAGATTTGAGAATTTCATTCGGCTTTTATCTCATTATGGTAGCCATAAGGGAATAAATAGGAAGAAAAATTGAGCTATGCTCAGTACAGAGTTCAGAAAAGCACCCTTTATGAGAGAAGTGATATATAAGCATAGCTGATTAGAGCACATGGAACAGGTCAGAAACAGCTTATTTCAACATATTCAGGGAAAAGTATTTTCTGAGGGGAAAGAATAGCTATCATCCTTATGTGATACTGCACAATATTTATAGACTAATAAAGCAAGTACTAATTGTTCTCCAAGTTGCTAACAACCTGTTTTTCATGCAGCAAAATTATCACCATCAAAGGACTTCATATCTAGATAGTTAGTACAATCTCTAGTATTTAATTCAATCCTGCCGATTCAACATTTTTATAATAGGAAATAAAATTTTATTACAAGAAAAGGAAAGATATAAAAAAACGAAAGCAAAAAAGCTTCCATCCCATCCACAATAGTGACATACAACCACCAAAACTTTATCCAACAACAACCACCAAAATATTTTCCTACTGGGTGGGATGGTTATCAAAATCGCGAGTTAACTCGTGGATTTGTGTGATACTACGATTCCCGGTGTCCGACATTGGTCGACTCGGTTGAGGAAACCATTTTTCTTTTATAGTACTTTGCTTTATTATGTTAACTTGCGTTGCGACTTTTTTACTATGGAATTGAAATTTTTAATTTTTGTTGTCGATGATATTATAAAAGTATATATGTCATGTGTAAAAGTGTTTTAGTATTATTTTAAATATTAAGTAGATTTGTTGTTTACGATCCAAGTTCACCTAAGGACCGACTACATGGATCAAACAACATCATATCTAATGATAGATCGACCATTTAAAACAAAACATTTTTTTATCAGTTTGGCCAATAACATTTTGTGGTCTCCCTCCACCCTAGAATCTAGGGCCTAGATATTGTACATTCCTCCAATTTTATTTTCAGAAAAGCAAAAAAAAAAGATGTGACTACGTGAAAGTAACATAATAATTATAAAACAGGAACAATTCAAAGACGATTTCATACCATAACCCGATATGGATGATTGCTTTTATGAGGAGTCAACTCAGCACCAACAAACAAGCACTCTATGCAGAGATCAAAATCTTGACACACAGCGCATTTGATGTAAATCTTCCCTGAAATATCTTTTTTGCAGTAATTACAGTGATATAGTGATACTTTGCCATCAGTTATTCCCATGCCTAGAACATTTAGAAAACGGTGTTACAGAAGATAATATCAGTTTTTTGATGGAAAACGATAATTCATGTGTTAATGAAAATCACCTGCAGATGAAGTTTCTAAATCCTCAGCAGTTAAAGCAGCCTTTTTTCTCTTGGACCTAAAAGCAGAAAGCAAAGAAAGAAACAACATTACAACATATGTGGCATTAAGCATTCAAGCAGAATTTTAATGCATTGAAGGGCATGCTTCAAAACGAAAATCTACTAAAACTAAAAAAATATAATCTAGGACAATAAGAAGCACACATTGCTTCTTTCATCAGTCCACTCACCCCTGCTGGAGGGATGAAGTTTCTTAAATATGAATAAGAAAAAGAACCGATATTTTGCAACTATTCACAGGAAGAACATTTCAGATTGAGTTTGTTATTTCTAATTTTCATCTTCAAACCTGAACATGCATCCACCTTATTGGATAAAACCATTTTAAGATGCCATGATATTGAAAATGATGACCCCGTAATAACCATGTATGCCTGAAAGCTGATGCACAAAAGACATACCGACAACCCATATATTTCTTAATCATATAAGTTATTAAGCTTTCCAATAGCAATCACATATATCACACCTATATGATTGTACAAAGCAGGCTTACATAAGATGAATAAATCATCAGCAAACTTGTTTGTTGTGCAAAAGTAGAGCTTAGGACTTATGTATAATCCATTCTACACAAATGTTGCTAACTGAAACTTTTTCCATGAGTTGAACAAAACGGAATAAGCAGTTGAACACAGTTGCAAAGCGAAATGGGAAATAGAAAATCCTTCAATAAACATGTGACTCAAGTTTTATAAGATGGCCTGATTATGTCATTCTTTTAAAATATTCTTGTTTAATTTAATTAATTTTCTTTAAAGATGGTTTGTGATAAGACATTATAACTAATGTGATCCATATAACCAATCCTACCTTAGGAAAAAGTATATTGTTGTTGTTTAATTTAATCAAATTCCTGACAAGCCCTAAGATGGTTTTTAGTACCATTCCAAGTTTTATGAACAATTACAAAAAAGATTAAGAAATAAAAGTGACTTGGAATGTAAATTAATTTAACCACAACCACCAAATGAAATCCGTCGTCCAAAATCCACCCCTGAAAAAACTATAAGAGTGTGTTTGGATAGGGGAATATTTTGAGGAAATTTAAATACTTTGAGGTGAATTCCATTGTTTGGATGATAATTTGAAGAATTTTTAAAATGATGGAAATTTATGAAGTATTTTGTTCAAGTTAAATTTAGAGAATTTCAAATGACATCTAAAAGTTAAGAATTTCAAATTTTTTCATTCTTGTAATTTTCTAATTTTGCAGTTTGGTCCTCAAATTTTCCAAAGTTTTCAAATTGACCCCAATAAATTTAAAAAATTGCAATTTGACCCCTAATATTTTTTGGAAATTACAAATTAACCCCTCAACTTATTCAAAATTATAAATTGACCCCTCAAAATATTTGAAATTTAACCCTAATTTCAATTTTCAAATTTAGCCCAAAAAAATTAAAATTTAAAGTTGCCCAAAAATGACGACAATGAATTTTTTTATTACTTCATCCAAACAAGAATATTTAGAAATGAAGTCAATTTAATTGAATCATTTGAATTGCCTAGATTTCTAAATTCTTCAAAATTTCTCAATTACCCCATCCAAACACACTCTAAGGATTTTGGAGTAATCATGAAGGACTAAAGAGCAAAATACATGAATACATACAAATTACGGAGCGATATCAAGTGACTACATGCTCTTATCAGAGGCAAAATCTATATTATTATACAATCATAAACGAATGATTGTATATTTAAGCAAAACAACCTTGGCTTTATTATTGAATTGGAAGTTGAACTATTAGTGTTACCGGTATTATATTATGTCTACATGTCGTTTAACGGTTATGAGTCGAGTCTACGGAAGCTCTACTTGTTTAAGCAAACTCTCGAGTTCGACAACCTAACTCCAATCATTCCTTATTCAATTAGAATTAAAATTTTATAATTTTCTCAAGTTGGAAAAAGATAATTCACACCCTCCCATCTCTTCTCCAAAATCCAACCCTAAAAGACAATGAGTACTCAAAGTAGTCATTAGCAACTAAAGAACAAAATACATAAACACATGCCTACAATGCGTTGTCAAGTGAAATCACACTTTTATGAGAATGATCCAAACAAGATCTAAGTAAAACAAATTTGAATGTAGTATAGTCAAGATCGATCTCTCTCGCCTTTTGCGCTCTCACAAGATCTAAGTAAAACGCTCTTATGAGAATGATCCAAACAAGATCTAAGGAAAACAGTCCTTCCTGCTCATATCAGACCGTCTAGACTAAAAAAACACAAAAAAAATGCTATAACCATAACAGTAACTAACACCAACCATAGAGAAAAAGTTGATGATGTTAAAGCTAAACCATTATTCTCATAACAACCTCCAAATTTCCTTAGCATATAAAAGGATGGTATATCCTTCATAACTATTACAACAATGTATATAATAATAATTTCGGGAATATTTCGTATTGTTTCCCCCTTAAAAAAATCATATTGATTTCATTGTATAATATGTGAACAACAGAAGAATGTAATAATTAGCTTTGATGGCAAGCAACCAAGAAGAAACAAACAAACCTGTTGTGGTGACTCATTTCTCAGTAAACAACAGCTCAGCTTTGATTGCTATATGCACTCTCTAAAGTCGAAACTCCGTCAACTTTGTAGTGGAACTGACCCTTATATATAATTTTACAACACGGTATTTTATACAGTTCTTGCTCTTTATATATATTTTCTCTCTTTTTGGGTTCAACATTAGCACTTATTCAATATATTTTATACATTTTCAAATAGTATTAATTCAATGTATTTTATAAATTTTCAAATATTGTATTAATTCAATGTATTTTATACATTTTCAAATACTGTATTAATTCAATGTATTTTATACATTTTTGGATATTGTATTAATTTTTGTGTCTAAATAATATAGTCAAAACCTATGTTTGAATGAAGGATTTCTAGAAAGGAGGACTTAATATTCTTTTAAATTACTAACACTATAAAATAGTTTTTTTTTAAAAAAATCAATTATATGATCATTCATCATGATGTTCTCTTTGAATTTTTTAAAAATATAAACTTAGTCCTCAGAAATCGTATGTTTCAAAACTCCTCAGAAACCTTGCCCCAGACAACTCTAAGTAAATCTTTTAAAAAATAATAGTTAATGTCATTTTAAACTTGGTAATTGACGTAGAAATAATAAAAAAAAATTAAAAATAATTATAAGTACTCTTGGAGTCTTTGGAGAACGGTGTCTTTGGTCTTTTGGCAAGGTTTATTGACAATTAAAAATAAAATTAGAATTACTCTTAAAGTTTTGTGAGCTATTTTATCATCGGTCATTTATATTTTTCTTATCTAGAGAGCACTGATATTAGAACAACACAAAAAGTTGTCTCTATACACACAATAGGTGCTATTTGAAACTTAAATGATTATAACCCGGTATTTTTGTCAAACTTAAAGGAATAAAAATGTATTTTGCCTAAAAAATTTTTCAACTCTATCTATATTAAATAAAGAGTTAAGAACCAATTTAATTTCTCATAATTTTTTCGTGGTCCAATTTAGTTTGTATCAAACTGTAGTATTCGAGTTAGTCCCTAGCTTTTTCATATGGAAGACAAATAATTAGTAATCGACTTGTTATAGAGATTAATTTGACCCCAATTTAAAGTAGGGTCTAGTTTGATATTATTATTTTTTTCAGAAATTAAATTGACCCAAGAAAAAACCGTCAACGATCAACTTGGGTATCACTCCCCAAAAAAAACTTGGGTCTTCACTCTTAAATAAATAATAATTTTTTTTATAAAACTATTTCTACACTATTTGATTTTTACAACACGGTATTTTATATAATTCTTGCCCTTTATATTTTTTTTTCTCTTCTTGGGTTCAACACTTATTCAATGTATTTTATACATTTCAAATACTGTATTAATTCAATGTATTTTATACATTTTTGGATACTATATTAATTTTTGTGTGTCTAAATAATATAGTTCAAAAACCAATGTTTGAATGAAGGCTTTCTAGAAAGGAGGACTTAATTTTCAACACTATAAAATAGTTTTTAAAAAAAAAATCAATTATATGATCATTTATCATGTTCTCTTTGAATTTTTTTAAAAATTATAAACTTAGTCCTCCAAAATCATCTCTTTCAAAACTCCTCAGAAATCTTGTCCCAGACAAACTCTAAGTAAATCTTTTAAAAAATAAAAGTTAATGTCATTTTAAACTTGGTAATTGACGTAGAAATAATAACAATTTTTAAAAATAATGATAATTACTCGTTGCATCTTTGGAGAATGGCGTCTTTGGTCTTTTGTCAAAGTTTATTGACAATTAAAAATAAAATTTAAATTACTAAGTTTTGTAAGCTATTTTACAATCAGTCATTTATATTTTCTTATCTAGGGAGCGCTGATGATATTAGAACAACACAAAAGTTGTCCCTATACACACTATAATCTATTGAGCGGCCCCCTAAAAATTCAAGCCATGCATGCAAACTGAGGTGGAGAAAAAAATTATTAAAAAATGAAGAAAAAAAAATTGTTAGTAAACACAAATGTTGTCAAGATAATATTTTTGTTTTAAAAGTAAGTTGAATCTTTAAATTTCATTACTTTCAACATCATTGACATTTTTTGGAGTTTCAATTGGCTCCCTTAAAAAATCATGTGTAGCCATTACAATGTTGATGTGTATGTTACACAACTTACATGGCAAGTCTAACTAGGTGAATAGTAAAAAAAAATAAGACTATTTATAGTCACACCTCAAATAGTGCTAGCTACATTTAAATTAATTAAAATTTAATCATAATATTGAAATTGTCGTTGTTCATATAAATTTTTTAAAAACTCTTTTCATTAAATCTTTAAATCGATCTTCATCTCCTCTCAATCACAAACGTTCATGGATGTGTAACCAATCTCAATGAAATACTAAATATTGAATCACAAGGTCTTTCGTTAATATCAATAACATGCACCCTAAGTTCATCAATGTTCGATTTCAAATCAATGGGGGTTCAACAATAACTACAAATACATCACAAAACAAAATCAATAACAAATAAATTGAAATACCTAGAGTTGCATATAACAGAAAATGCAACAACACAGTGCTGTTTTTTGTGTTTTGGTATTGATCAGGACGTATCTTCTGATTACACATATCATAAGTTATCTTCCGATCAATGTTAGTACAATTTCAAAACAAATAAAAAATCTTCAAATCCACCAAAAACATCAAACATGACAAATAATGGTGATGATCATCCAACTCCACCTCCACAAATGAATATCAATAGTCTGAGGCAACACGGACATGTTCATAGATTAGGACTGAATCAAAGGAAAATGGAAATGAAGGCTGGACTTCTGAATATTATGTACTCTAATTCGTTCGCATGAATGGACACTGAGAAAACCGTAGTCCATTTGGGGCAATTCTATGAAATAGCAAGATCATTAGGTGCTTATGACTTATGAGTCTGAAGAAGAGCCGGTATTCACGGGGCTATTCCCACATTCATTTATTGGAAAAGTCAAGGATTGATACTTAGATCAAACTACAACAGTGACGACAAATTGGAATGAACTAGAGAATATATTCATCAATCGCTTTTATCCTCAAAGTAAAGTACAAAATGACAAGACAACAATAGTCGTCTTCTCCTAAAGTACAACAGAATCCCTCTATGAGGCATGAGAACGTTACAAGTCTATGCTAAGAAAATGCCCTAATCATGGTTTTGATGATACCACTCAAATTTACATCTTCAGAAATGAATTAGAACAGCAACAATAGGTTCATTGATGTCAAAATATGTTGCAGATATGGTCAAGATTATAGAATCCATGGCGCTAGACGGCCACAAATCTGAGTACAACAGAGGAAACACACCAAAGAAAGTTAGATTGATTAAGATACAACCGATGCACTCTTAGCTCAAAGTAAACTTCTCACAAAAACTGTGAAGGAATTGTCTGAGCAGGTGGCAAAAATTCCTCAACGGGTGAAAAACATGCAAGAAGAGAAGACAGCTCAAGAGAATTAACCATAGTTTTAATAGTACTCTTTGGAGGAACATAAATGTACTCATCAACATGAAAAAAGAATATCACTTAGCCAGAAACTTATATCTATGCAAACAATCATTCAAAACTATAAATTGATTATGATAATATCAATCAAATCTCTCTACCTCCCTAATATCTTGCAATGTAACATAACCAAGTTCTATCCAAGGCTTCAAAACCTCAAACACTTCCTCATGAACACCACTAGTAAGATATAAAACAAAATGTGATATAAAAATACATAAATCAAAGCGTAGAATCACAAACCAGATCATAGCCGCTAGACTTTGAAACATGCAAACAGACAATAAACTATGACTTACCAATAAATTATTTAACCTATAAATAACACTGCAAATTTATCTTTGGCAACTATTCTTGATTCTAAGTACATATAACTTGAATCGTGAAAATCTATTCTAAATCACAACAATAATGAGTTTGAAAGAGGTCATACATACCTTGCTGATGGATAATGTAAATCAAGATAGAAGGCTAAAACACACAAGTGGAATCTGAATGAATGATGGTTGACAGTGGTCATGGAGAAACAGTTGTCGAACTCAATTAGACTGTGATGAACAGTTACAGTGGATACAGAGAAGGGACAATATGAGGGAATGGAATGAATTGATCTAAGGGTGTTTGTGTAAAAGAGACACGAGAGAAGTTGATCTAGAGGTGCTTGTGTAAAAGACACAAGAGAGAGGATTTGGCTAGCCTTTTTAGTGAAGGGCAAAGATGTAAAAGCACAAAATGGATTGAAAACTTGACCATTTTCTAAAAGACAAAATAAAGTCACATGTCACATTTATATTGGATCGTTTTGTTGATCGGACCTTACTAATCAGACCGGAGCACGGCCCATTTATTTAACGTTTTTAATTTGTGGGAATTTGGAGCCTCAAAATGTTGAACCACTCTACTTAACCGGCTCTCATCATATCACTTCTTTATATTCCCAATTATCTCAAGCATTTGACATGTTATTTAGGTGTAAGCATTTGACATGTAATGCAATTTGATCACATACATATTTATTCTTACGTAATATATATACATTAAATCCCTCAAAAAAAATCTATACATTAAATGCATCGTTGGATTTGTGATTAATTCTCACATATACTTTGTTACTTTAATTAACTTTGGATGTGGCAAATCCCTCTGCACCTACTTACTTAAAAAGTAACATTCTCACGAGTAATAAATGCATAAAAATGGCTCTCCTAAAAAAAACCAATTGCATAAAAACTGTTGGGCATGTATATCTAGCGAAAAATTAGGTTTACAATCCATGACGATGAGGCCTATGTTACCCCTTCATGAATTGTTGGTAATTTACTCCTAATGACAATTATGATTTGATTCTAAATTGAAGAAGATGAAGATTACATGTTGAACGAAAGAGATGAAGAAGTTTGATGCTCTTGAGATGAAAATGGTAATTGATTTTAAGAAAAAACCAAAATGATGAAGCCTACATTATCCCTTGATGAATTGTGGGTAATTTACCCCTAATAACAAGTAGGATTCGACTATAGAACGAATGAGGTGGATATCACATGTTGAATGAAGCAGATGAAGAAGTTTATGTTCTATAGACGAAAATGATAATTTATTGTAAGAAAAAAGATGAAAAATGGATTTTTCTTTGATAGGGGGTAAATTACCCCCAAATCATTAAGGGGTAATGTAGAAAAAACCATCCAGGACCCTCTTGATATATAAAACAAGAAAGAGAGTTAATATTTTCTTAGAAAATTAGCATCATAAGCTGCATACTTTCCCCTAAAAAATGTATATTTCAGAGGGACACCCACCATAACATTATAGCAATGGTCCTTTTGGTTAGGCAAAAATAACAGTTTGGTTTACTTTGAAATATTCGATGTTTACCCTTGCAAAATAAGTTATCTTTTTCCACTTCTTTACCCTTGCAAAATAGGGAACATGTGAAAAACCAAAAAATTTGTCTCCTGAGCATGCTACATTGTGTACCACATGATAGACTAAAAGAATCACAAAAGGACTAAAAATGATCCATCGAATGACATCATAGTAACACCCGCCATAACATTAGAACAATAAAAATAGCATGATAATGATCCATCGAATGAATGCAATAAAAATAAAACCAATATAGAAGAAATGAAGTTACAGTAGAATGAATGATGTGCAAACAACTGAGGAACATTACATAATTGTCTCCATTCACCATTCTTATTTATGGGTCCAATTCAAGAGTGATGAAAATAAATAAATCCTTCCTCTTTAAAATGAGTTATCTCTTTCTTATTTTTCGGTAGGTGGTAGAATTATGATATCATTCCAAAGCTTTATCTCCTGCATTAATCAATGTCATAAAACCAATCAGATAAAATGAAGGCACACCATTACAAAAAAAAAATCCCACCATTGTCTCAAAGCTAATAAAGAATTAGCAACATTGATCAAGATTCAAAGACAGCAACCTATCAAAGAAGTTTCCATTCTTTACCTAATTTCAGGTCAAGTTGAATTGATTGTGCACATGTTCAATTTACAATGATATTTGTGTCCTTCAAATGCTTTCAATGTCCAATTACATGTTTTAAATATCATGTACTACACTGTATTTTTGACCTATTTGTCTATTTCTGCAAATAAATACATAGTCTCCACCTCTAAAAAAATAATACATATAGTCTCCAAACATCTTTCATGCATTACAATACCAATTGTTGGGAGTCTCTCATTGGATGAAATATATGGAATAATATATCTTAAAATATGTTTATAAATGAGAGACATCTCTCATCTTACAAGCCGATTTAATGGGTGGTTTTAGGCTGAATCTAAATTCAATCATGAGCAGCAACCTCATCAATAGCAATTCCTACTTCAGTAACAAAATAAGGGGCACTAACTTTCATTCCATACTCAGAAAACATACCTTCCGCGTTAACTCCATCATTATTCTGGCTTACATTGGAAGCCATCTAGCTTGTTCTTGAAAGAGCTTTATCGCAAGCTGAATTCATATCACCCATATAAATTATACCCATTAACATAGAATGTCACTATGAAATGGTAAAGAAAGACTCTTCTCAAGCTAAAGATTGTACCTGAGGTTGGACTAGACATTGTTTGATTAGTGGCTGCCTTCTTAGATTCTTCAGAGCTGAGATGTTGCACCAAAGGATTAGCAATCATAAATGAACAAATTTAAAAAATCAGAGTAAATTGCTAAGGTTTACCTTATTCCATCAGAAATGGGAGGTTCTTTCAGAGTCAGCTCTGCACTTGGAGGAAATTTTGCATGAAAAACATAACATGGAACAAAAGCTTGTATTATAAAATGCAACCAACAAATCACGGAGTACAAAATTTAGTGTTATGTGAGAGAACACTTGAGAATTGAGTTAGATTTTCATTTTTTTCAAAGAGAAGATATTATCCGGAGACACAACTACCCAAAATGTCAACTCAAACGAATACCAGGCTAACTAAAAGATGTATTCACCAAGTCTTGGAGGGATTAACATATAAGCTTTTTTTTTGGAGGAAAAACATATAAGCTACTCATATAATAAGTTTAGTAGACATGATCTATATAACATGTATTTAGGTTCATTAAATAAAACAAAGTAAAAAGAATAAGATGAAGACCATCAAATTCAAGTCGGGTGCCTGAAATGGAGGATGACATCATGTGTTTTATGTGATACGAAAGCATCACTCAAGTTGAAGGGAAAATTTTATCGGGCAATTGGAAGACAACAAATGTTGTGTGGGAGAGAGTGTTGGATTGTCAAGAACCATCACGAAAATAAATTAAGCGTAGCAAATATGAAGATGTTGCATTAAATATGTGGTAAGACTAGACAGAATACGATTAGATATGACAACATCAGAGAGAGTTGTGGTAGCACCTATGGTAGAGAAGATGATGGAAGGCTTAGGTGGTTTGGACATGTAGAGAGAAGACCTATAGATTCGGCACTAAGGAGAGTAGATCATACAGAGAGTAGTTAAATCACTAAAGGCACAGAAGAGCTTGAAAAACTATAAGTCTTGGTTGTTGTTAAATAAAACAAAGTAATCAAAGTCAAGCATGCAAAATCTCCACAAAATGTGATTTAGCTCATTAAGAAGCAAACCTTTCTTAAGTTGATCTCCCTTTCCCATGGCAATGAGTTCCTCTCTGTTCTTTCCCATACAATAAGACAAATCCTACATATACAAACAATTACACCAATCATTCAAACAGAGGTTACATGTATGCTATCATAACAGAGTTGTCAAATAGACTTACAGGAAGAGGACCACATGGTGAATTCAGATATACAACATTATAGTGCTCAATACATTGAGATTTACTTTTTGTCCCAACATGTTCAGCAACACCTTTCCAATTCTCGAATCCGTACATGTCAAGGGCCTAAAATGAAACAAGCTTGTTATGATAAAATGAAATAAGGTAGTAATGAAAACAACATTTAACATATAGTAGGTAATAAGAAAGAAGATAAAAGAGTTCCCCATACTCAAACTACATACCTCAAGAAGTAATAACTCTTCACGTGCACTCCAATCTGGACATGTAAGCGAAAAAGAAAGATCATCCTGTAAAAAAATATATTTTAAAACTTCAAGTACTACACAAAGTCATCCATGCTGGAAAATTCATTCATAATGAACTTTTACTTCCCTTAAGCTTTAAAAGATACATGTATGCTGAAAGTGCACAAATCAAGAAAGAGTTGAGAATTTTCATTCAGCTTTATCTCAGTATAGAGTTCAGAAAAGCACTCTTTATGTCAGAAATGATATATAAGCATAGTTGATTAAAGCACATGGAACAAGTCAGAAACAGCTTATTTCAATATATTTAGTTAAAAGTATTTTATGAGGGAAACAAATTGCTATCATCCTAATGTGATAACTTAACAGTATTTAGGAAAAAAAATAAGATGTGACTATATGAAAGTAATACAATAATTATAAAACAGGAAAAAATCAAAGAAGATTTCATACCATAACCCGATATGAATGATTGCTTTTATGAGGTGTCACCTCAGCACCTAAGGAGAAGCACTCTATGCAAAGATCCAAGTCTTGACACACGTCGCATTTGATGTGCGTCTTCCCTGAAATATCTTTTTTGCAGTAATAACATCTACACTGATATTGTGATACCTTGCCATCAGTGACTCCCATGCCTACCACATTAAGAAAATTGTATTACGTAATAAAATAACAGTCTTTTTGATTGAAAACAATAATGTGTTAATTAAAGGTATAAAAAAAAATTAATGTATTAAAGAAAATCACCTGCAAATGAAGTTTCTAAATCCTCAACATTTAAAGCAACCTTTTTTTTCTTGGATCTAAAAGCAGCCTTTTCCCCCTTGGATCTAAAAGCAGAGAGCAAAGAAAGAAACAACATTACAACTTATGTGGCATTAAGCATTCGAGCAAAGTTTTAATGTATCCAAAACAAAAATCTACTAAAATTAAAACTAAAAATTCACATTGATTAAATATGAATAAGGACCACAAGAACACATTGATTCTTTCATAAGTCCACACATCTGACTCACCCCTGCTGGAGAGATGAAGTTTATTAAATATGAATAAGAACCGATATTATGCAACTATTCACAGGAAGAACGTTTCGGATTAAGTTTGTTTCTCTTATTTTCATCTTCAAACCTAAAAATGCAACCACCTTATTGGATAAAACCATTTTAAGTTTCCATGATATTTAAAATGATGACCCTATAACCATGTATACCTCAAAGCTATAACCATCTAGACTTTAAAAAAAAAACACAAAAAAATGCTATAACCATAACAATAACTAACATCAACCAGAGAAAAAAAGTTGATGATGTTAAAGCTAAACCCTTATTCTCATAACAACCTCCAAATTTCCTTAGCATATAAAAGGATGGTATATCCTTCATAACTATTACAACAATGTATATAATAATAATTTCGGGAATATTTCATATTGATTTCCCCCTTAAAAAAATTCATATTGATTTTATTGTATAATATGTGAACAACATAAGAATGTAATAATTAGTTTTGATGGCAAGCAACCAAGAAGAAACAAACAAACTTGTTATGGTGACCCATTTCTCAGTAAGCAGCAGCTCAGCTTTGGTTGTGCAGTCTCCAAAGACGAAACTCCGTCAACTTTGTAGTGGAACCGAGCCTTATATATTTTTACAACATGGTATTTTATACAATTCTTGCTCTTTATATATATTTTCTGTCTTTTTGGGTTCAACATCATCACTTATTCAATGTATTTTATACATTTTCAAATATTGTATTAAGTCAATGTATTTTATACATTTTTAAATACTGTATTAATTCAATGTATTTTATACATTTTCAAATACCATATTAATTCAATGTATTTTATACATTTTTGTATATTGTATTAATTTTTGTGTGTCTAAATAATATAGTTAAAAACCTATGTTTGAAAGATTTCTAGAAAGAGGACTTAATATTCTTTTAAATTACTAACACTATAAAATAGTTTTTTTAAAAAAAAAATCAATTATATGATCACTCAACATGTTCTCTTTGAATTTTTAAAAAATATAAACTTAGTCCTCCAAAATGTATAATAATTTTTTTTTATTTTTTATAAAATTATTTCTACACTATTTGATTTTTACAACACGGTATTTTATATAATTCTTGCTCTTTATATATTTTTTCTCTCTTCTTGAGTTGAACATCAGCACTTATTCAATGTATTTTATACATTTTCAAATATTGTATTAATTCAATGTATTTTATACATTTTTGGATATTGTATTAGTTTTTGTGTCTCTAAATAATATAGTTCAAAAACCTATGTTAGAATGATTTCTAGAAAGGAGGACTTAATATTCTTTTAAATTACTAACACTATAAAATAGTTTTTTTTAAAAAAAAATCAATTATATGATCATTCATCATGTTCTCTTTGAATTTTTTAAAAATATAAACTTAGTCCTCCAAAATGTATAATAATAATTTTTTATTTATAAAATTATTTCTACACTATTTGATTTTTACAACACGGTGTTTTATATAATTCTTGCTCTTTATGTATTTTTTCTCTCTTCTTGGGTTCAACATCAGCACTTATTCAATGTATTTTATACATTTTCAAATATTGTATTAATTCAATGTATTTTATACATTTTCAAATATTGTATTAATTCAATGTATTTTTTATATTTTCGAATATTGTATTAATTCAATGTATTTTATACATTTTTGGATATTGTATTTGTTTTTTGTTTGTCTAAATAATATAGTTCAAAAACCTATGTTTCAATGATTTCTAGAAAGGAGGACTTAATATTCTTTTAAATTACTATCACTATAAAATTGTTTTTTTAAAAAAAAAATCAATTATATGATCATTGAACATGTTCTCTTTGAATTATTTAAAAATATAAACTTAGTCCTCCAAAATGTATAATATTTTTTTATAAAATTTTTTCTACACTATTTGATTTTTACAACACGGTATTTATATAATTCTTGTTCTTTATATATATTTGGACCGTAGTTCTCACTATCTAGGAATTAAGACCCCAAAGCCAAGGGTGTGAACCCTTAAAATAGGGCTGGACGTCCTCTAAGAGGGCATAGGGCCCACTTGACGATCACACATAACCCTTTGGGGGCGCCCTCAGCAGCTTAGGAGGGCGCCCAAGTCATGGTTTTGGCCCTTTTATGATTTGGGCCCAAAACCATGACCGGGTAGGCCCCAAAAAAAGGCTACAAATAGTAACCTCGGGACCATTCCCGAGGCATGACCTAAACACAGCACAGAAACCCTAGTTTCTAGAAGCATTGTACTCACTGCAAGTACAGTTGGCGCCCACCGTGGGGCTACGGTAAAACTGACCTAGCCACCGTCTCCCAGAGAAAAACGATCGATACACGGCCCCTGAGAGTCATCAGAGCGCCGTTTACCCACCATATCTCCCCGAAGCAACCTCAAAGCCTTTGAATCCGCCGTGATTCAACCCTAGACCTACCCCTAACTCCATCAAACGACTGACCCACATCTGTTTGGAAAACCCTGATCTAAGCCTAGGATTCGAGGCTTAGGGTGCGAATCTCTGACCACCAGTCATAAACTCAACATACAAACCCAAACTACCGTCGTCGCCGGCGCGATGGCAGACCCTGCGGCCTTAGAGGCTCTACAACAACAGATCCAGCAACTTCGCGACCACAATGAAGCCTTGCAAGCAACCATGGAAACCATCCAACAGCAGCAACACGCCGAAGGGAATGGGTCTCAGCAAGATGAATCGGCCGACCCCGACCCTCAACCACTGTCCGCCGAAGTTTTGAACGCGCCGGTGCCAGAGAATTTCAAGCCGCCATCTCTTTCCTCCTTCGATGGAAAAAGCGACCCAGTGGAGCATGTGACCGCCTTCAACACTCAAATGGCCGTCATTGGTGCGGCCGATTCTCTCAAGTGCAAGTTGTTAGCAGGGACCCTGAAAGACGCCGCCCTGAGGTGGTATATGAACCTGCCTCGATTTTCCGTCGTCAGCTACCAGGATATGACGCGCAAGTTAACACACCAGTTCTCAGCAAGCCGCCACCGCAAAGTCTCGTCTACCAGCCTTTTCAACGTCCGTCAAGGACCCAACGAGACTCTCCGCGAGTATCTTGCACGCTACAATGACGCCACCATCAAGGTCATTAACCCTAACCAAGAGTTGTTTGTGGGAGCCTTCCAGAACGGTCTCCGCGCTGGCCAGTTCAACGAGTCGTTGGCACAAAAACCAGCAGACTCCATGGAAGAAATCATGTCTAGAGCAGAGTGTTATATAAAGGGAGAAGAAAGTAACGCCGAGAAGAAGGCAAGAGATTCCAGGGAGCGTGCTCCCTACGGATATGATCATCGACGCAATTATTACCCGTCCAGTAGCAGAGACCGAGCGCCATACAAACGCCAGGGTCATGACAGGCGCCCACCCCCTCCAGAATCCTTCACGGCCCTCAACACCCGCCGTGAACAAATCTGGAGAGAAGTTTGCCACTCCAGAATCATCCCTGAGCCTCAGCCGCCGAGAGGAACAGTCATGGGGAACGATAAGGATGCCTGGTGCAAATATCACCGCATCAAAGGACACACTACAGACGATTGTATACATCTGAAAAGGGAAATAGAGAAGCTGATTCAGAATGGCAGATTGAGGGGTTACGTGAAGGAAGGTAGAGGAGAGGACAGGCGCCCCCACGAAGACCCCCAGAGAGAAAAAGAAGTGGCGAAAGAAGGAGAGCGCCACACTTTGAACACCATATCTGGCGGTTTTGCAGGAGGCGGGGAGTCCAGCACCTCCCGGAAGAAGTACGTCAGACAAATAATGCTGTTTGATGATCACACCAAGAAGGAATCAGAGCGTCAGGTGGATATCACTTTCTCGAGCGAAGACCGTAGGGGGGTAATTCCTCACGATGACGATCCCATGGTCGTCACTGTCCAAATCTTCAACTGGGACGTCAAGAGGGTGTTGATTGATCCAGGCAGTTCTGCAGACATCCTCTATTATTCTGCTTTTGAGAGGATGGGTCTAGACGAGGAACAGTTGCAGCCTTTTAAAGGAATACTGGCCGGCTTTACAGGGGAACAGGTGCACGTCCGGGGATACGTCACGCTGAAAACAACATTCGGTACAGGTAGTAATGCTAAAACCATCAGGATTAGATACTTGGTAGTCAACTCGCCCTGTTCCTACAATGTCATCGTAGGCCGCCCAGCCTTTAACGCCCTCGACGCCTACCTTTCCACCAAATTCCTCGTCATGAAATACCCGCTGGATGATGGGCGGGTTGGTACCATTAGAGCAGACCAGCGAGCAGCCCAAGAGTGTTACCACAATAGCTTGAAGATTCAGAAGGAGAAGAAAGGAAGCAGTAACCTAAAAGTGCACCGAGTGAACCTCATTGTATCCAGCCTAGAAGAAGAAATTCATGTCCAGGAAATCAAGAAAGTCGAGGAAGAAAATAATAATGTAGAAGAAGAGGATACGGAGCCCGAGGAGATCGAGAGGGTCGAGGAAGAAAGTACTCCCTTCTCGGTACCACACCTGAAGCCAGTCAATTCGAGAGCCAATGCTGATGAAGAAAATGCAGAACACGGAGAGGCCAGGAAGGTTGAGGAAACTAGTACTCCTTTCCTGACGCTTCGCCCAAAGCCGGCCAATCCAATTTTCAGGACCAGGAAGGAAGAAGTAGAATGTGACGAAATCAAGAAGGAGCTGATATTATGGACAGAACCAGCTAACCGCAGGATGATGAAAAAGATTGAGGGCAGCGCAGGACGGAACTCGCCATGACAACTCAAGGGCGAGCTGGAGGGATGACAAAGCCTTTTTAGTTCTTACCGTTTTTTATCTTATAAATTCGCTTTCTTTTTGTACAGTTAAGTAGTAAGATAGTAAGGGGCACTCTTTTCCCCCCGCAGTAATGGGGGTTTTTAATGAGGCCCCGGTTTTTTATTAATGTCATATATCATATATATATATTGCTTGTCCGTCTTACTCTCATTGCATTTAGCAGATCGCCATTGCCGAATCTCAAATGAGCTCGCCGTATGATATGTTAACCACAAAGAAAGAGCCACCTAATTCCTTAACCCCCAAGAGGGCTCTAAGACGTCGTGTGCTTAAAGTGAAAATGCCACCTAATTCCTTAACCCTAAAGACAGGGCTCTAAGACGTCGTGAGCTTAAAATAAGATCGCCGCCTAATTCCTTAACCCCCAAGTGGGCTCTAAGACGTCGCGAGACGAAAATAAGATCGCCGCCTAATTCCTTAACCCCCAAGTGGGCTCTAAGACGTCGCGAGACGAAAATAAGATCGCCGCCTAATTCCTTAACCCCCAAGTGGGCTCTAAGACGTCGCGAGACGAAAATAAGATCGCCGCCTAATTCCTTAACCCCCAAGAGGGCTCTAAGACGTCGCGAGACGAAAATAAGATCGCCGCCTAATTCCTTAACCCCCAAGAGGGCTCTAAGACGTCGCGAGCACAAAACAAGATTGTCGGGAAAACCTTATAAAGGAACCCTGTAGCATCAAGCGATAAAAGAAAACACGCCTACAACGATCGACGCCGTTACGAAATAAATAGAATCACCGCCCAGGAGAGACCTTCCGAAACGCTTAAGTTTGCAGGAAAATAAAAAGTTTAAAAGCGAAGATAATACATCACGAACACAAATTCAAAGCAGAGTAATGTATTTAAAAATAAGTCAGGGAGTTAAAATTACAATAAACAAATTAGGGTTCGTCCACTAGGACGCCATCTACAATGATTTTAAAAGGGTCAAAAGCGGAAGTATCGACGCCAGGATGGAGGAGGGCAAATTGTGCTTTGGCCCTTTCAAAGCCAGCATCAAAGTTCATAGCCAGCTCGCCCTTCGCTTCAGAAACTTCGGCCTTGAGTTGAGCCTCCTTTTCCGCTCCAGCCGCGACATCGTTTTGTAGCCTGGCAATGACACCGTCCTTTCCGACGAGATCTGCCGCATAACCAATCTTCAGATCGGAGATGCGTTTCTCAAACTCAAGCGTCACCGCCTCCCTAGCCTCCCGCACTTCTTTCTCCCTAGCATTCCCGGCCTCCTCCAACTCTTTCTCCAACGCCCTCACCGTAGCTTGAAGGGCCTCCTCATTCTGCACCACCTCCTCATACTTGCGATCAACCGAGTCTATAAGCAGCATAGTCCGCAGACAATGGATCCCCATATCCTTCATCATAAAAGGCACAGCACCCTGACTTCCCGACTCTACATCCTCAGGATTGAATACCAGCCTCTCCCTCACGTAAGTCCCATAGTCAAAACCTTTGTCCCAGAAAGACGGCACCGAGCTACTGGTTTTGACGGCGCCAATCAGGGAAGGAGAGGGCGTCTTCTTCCCTTTCTTCTCTAACACTGCCTTCCCTTTATTATCTTTTCCGGGCGACCTCCTATCGCGCGGAGCCGCCGGAATGCTCTCAACTGGGACTTCGATCGGATGATCAGCCTTCCTCTTTGGTTTACGGGTAATAAGCCCCGCGGGATCAGTAGTCACCGTCCCCTCAGCAGCCTTCTTTGCTTTCATCTCTTCAAGATATCTTTTCCTCTCTGCCGCAGTCATGGGCGCCATATCCTCTACAAAAAATAAAGCGAAAGGTCAAGAACAAGACAATATAAATACAAAACATAAGCTTGAGCAAATAAATGTGACTCACGTAAATACTCGTCTAGGCTATCTACGTCACCTTCCCTGTTCAATAATTCCCGGATGTTCATAGGCAACATCTTGTCCAAAAAACAGACGACGCCCTGATCATACGCGTCCAACTTCTCATAGTCAAAACCCATGATGGACGCCGGAGCACTCGTCCAACATGTGGGAAACTTCAGCTTACCGTCGACCCATACTGCGGCCGCCTCACAACCTTTTCGCCCCTTAACCCGAAGGAATGTTTGTCTCCAATTTTTGTAATGAGAGGCGTAGGGCGGAAATAGCCTCTTACCAGGGTGCGCACTGACAGACACCCAAGACTGCTTATCCACCCCCTTTGTGCCATAGAAAGTAAAAAAGGACCCAACCGAGGGCTGGAAGCCCAATCCCTCACAAAGTATCTCAAAGGCGCGGATAAAAGCCCAGCTATTCGGCTGCAGCTGAGAAGGCGCGACATTGAGACAGTTGAGCATGTCAACTTCAAAGGGCGTGAAGGGATACTTCACGCCCAGATCTTCAAAAACAGCGGTGTACATATGGAACATCTCACTCTTCAGACTTTTCGGCCTCTGTGCGCACACTTTCTCGCCCGGACGGCAAGGTTCCAAAACCACGTCCTCCTCAAATCCCGTAGAAGACACGTGCAGCTTACTCCGGAAAAACGCCACCCGTTGCGAGTCCAAGTATACAGACTCAGAACGAAGCACCTCGTCGGCAAAACTCTCTTGCTCTGAATCACTAGAAGACGCCATGTAACAAATTCCCTTCCTACAGAACGGACCTGGGCGAACAGAACGAACAATAACGTCAGATGAATCTCCACTAATACTTCCCGCTTCACCCCTGTCCAAACCAATCGAAGACTCCGTCTCAAGGGAGTGGCCATAGTAGGCCTTATCGAACACCACCCAATCCATGGTTCCATCAGAGCGTCTCGCATGCCTAACGCTCTCCCCCCACAACCTACACCTCTCCTCCGAATTAGCTGGGGATAACTCCCTACCCGCCGCATCGCACTCTCTAATTCTCACCATACTACGGATGTTAAAGCAAAAAGAACGAGATCAAGTAAGGTACCTGGATCTAGACAAATGGAGGGCTTGAGAAGCGAACGAGTACTCCGGACGATCTGTAAAACAGTAAGCTGCAATTTTCCCCACGAACACCGCAACCGCTTGAACGAGAAAAAGAGAACGAATAGGAAGGAAAGGACGGAGACAAAGGAAGAAAAAGAGATAAGGAGAATCTGAAAGTACAAAGTAAAGTAGATCTGTTTCAGTTAAAAGCGAAAAAGCCTGGGGAAACGCGCAGATGACGTCACTTAAGTTGGCACGATTTCCGAGAACCGCTACGATTCGGACACGTCAGCAAGAGCGAACGGTCGCCTCACGCCAGCCGTCGGATCCCAATAAGAGGCGTCCTCAATACATGGTCTAAAGGACGTGGCGAGCTATACGCAGTTTAATCACTTCGCCTTGTACCAAGACTTGTGCTTGTTGGGCTAGCATAAATATTCCTGTTGGGCTGGCGCCCAACACTCTCGTAGGGCTAGTGCCGCCCACTAAGGTACTCAAAACAAAACATGGAGCTAATACCCACGTTGGGCTAGTATCCGTGTTGGGCTAGTACCCATGCAGGGTTTAAACACCCATGTTGGGCTAGTACCCATGCAGGGTTTAAACACCCATGTTGGGCTGGTATTCATAAAATTTTTTCACATGGCTTCGTAGTTACTAAGTCCCACTTGCTGGGCAAAAGGTCACAGACAAACCCCCTGTAAACAGTTTAATCACTTCGCCTTGTATCAAGACTCGTGCTTGTTGGGCTGTGGACCGTAGTTCTCACTATCTAGGAATTAAGACCCCAAAGCCAAGGGTGTGAACCCTTAAAATAGGGCTGGACGTCCTCTAAGAGGGCATAGGGCCCACTTGACGATCACACATAACCCTTTGGGGGCGCCCTCAGCAGCTTAGGAGGGCGCCCAAGTCATGGTTTTGGCCCTTTTATGATTTGGGCCCAAAACCATGACCGGGTAGGCCCAAAAAAAGGCTACAAATAGTAACCTCGGGACCATTCCCGAGGCATGACCTAAACACAGCACAGAAACCCTAGTTTCTAGAAGCATTGTACTCACTGCAAGTACAATATTTTATCTCTTATTGGATTCAACATCAGCACTTATTCAATGTATTTTACTCATTTTCAAATACTGTATTAATTCAATGTATTTTGTACATTTTTGGATACTATATTAATTCAATGTATTTTATACATTTTTGGTTACTATATTAATTTTTGTGTGTCTAAATAATATAGTCAAAAACCTATGTTTGAATGAAGGCTTTCTAGAAAGGAGGACTTAATTTTCTTTTAAATTACTAACACTATAAATACTTTTTATTAAAAAAATCAATGATATGATCATTTATCATGTTTTCTTTGAATTTTTTTAAAAATACAAACTTAGTCCTCAAAAATCATCTCTTTCAAAACTCCTCAGAAATCTTGTCCCACACAAACTCTAAGTAAACTTTTAAAAATTAATAGTTAATGTCATTTTAAACTTGGAAATTGACGTAGAAATAATAACAATTTTTTTAAAAATAATGATAATAATTACTCTTGACATCATTGGAGAATGGCGTCTTTGGTCTTTTGTCAAAGTTTATTGACAGTTAAGAATAAAATTTAAATTACTCTTAAAGTTTTGTAAGCTATTTTATCATCAGTCATTTGGCTCCCTTAAAAAAAATCATGTGTAGCCATTGCAATGTTGATGTGTATGTTACGCTAATTACATGGCAAGTCGGTGTTCATATAAATTTTTAAAAACTCTTTTTTCATTAACACTTTAAATCGATCTTCATCTCCTCTCATTCACAAACGTTCATGGTAGTGTAATCAATCTCAATGAAATACTAAATATTGAATCACAAGGTCTTTCGTTAATATCAACAACATTCACCCTAAGTTCATCAATGTTCGATTTCAAATCAATGAGAGGTTCAATAATAACTACAAATACATCACAAAACAAAATCAATAACAAATAAATCAAAACACCTAGAGTTGCATATAACAGAAAATGCAACAACAAAGTGTTGTTTTTTGTGTTTTGGTATTGATCGGGATGTATCTTTCGATTGCATTAAACAAATACACATATCATAAGTTATCTTCCGATCAATGTTAGTACAATTTCAAAACAAATAAAAAATCTTCAAATCCACCAAAAACATCAAAGATGACAAATAATGGTGATGATCATCCAACTCCACCTTCGCAAATGAATATAAATAGTCCGAGGCAACACGGACATGTTCATAGACTAGGACCGAATCAAAGGAAAATGGAAATGAAGGCTGGACTTTTGAATATCATGTATGCTAATTTGTTCGCAGGAATGGACCGTGAGAAAATCATAGTCCATTTGGGGCAATTCTATGAAGTAGCAAGATCATTAGGTGCTTATGACTTATGAGTCTAAAGAGAGCCGGTATTCACGGGGATATTCCCACATTCATTTATTGGAAAAGTCAAGGATTGGTACTTAGATCAAACTGACGACAAATTGGAATGAACTAGAGAATAAATTCACCAGTCACTTTTTTCCTCAAAGTAAAGTACAAGATGACAAGACAACAATAGTTGTCTTCTCCTAAAGTACAACAGAATCCCTCTAGGAGGCATGAGAACGTTACAAGTCTATGCTAAGAAAATGCCCTAATCATGGTTTTGATGATACCACTCAAATTTGCATCTTCAGAAATGAATTAGAACAACAACAATAGGTTCATTGATGTCAAAATATGTTGCAGATATTGTCAAGATTATAGAATCCATGGCGCTAGATGATGTAAGTTCTTTCTCACATTTCATTTTCCTATCTACACGTGAGTATATTAGGATCGTCTCCACAGGGATTGGCGCAATACCTTAAACCATTCAACATCGATTATCGTTTTGAGTAAGGGTTTGTAAGATGTTTGCATACAAACTATTGGAACCTAAAAACGGAAATAAAGACGACAAGAAATGGGGAATAAAAGCGTTGAGATCGGAGTTCCTCAATCGCGCATCGAAAATAATCTAATAATCATGCATATGAATTCTAGCGTTTTAGCGAAATTATCACGTATCATTCGACAAAGTCATTCGTGTCCAAATGACGTCGTGAGATCGATCGTATCGTTTAATAGAAGATTTCCCAATCTATCAAACGATCCAAAAGCTTTACGTTCCAATACTTTTTGTGATTATCAAAACCAAATTCCATGTCTAGAATTTATTATTTTGATAGAAGATTATTCTCACCAAAGATTCAAAAGTATTCGTCAATAACATTTAAATCAAAACATGATAATGAATAGCAAGAATAACTCAATAACACATAAATTGCTAAAATCATATATTTAAAGATCAAAGATTACATCTAAGCTAGATAAAGTACCTCCAATCCCAACAAAGGGAGTTAGTTGTTCATTTTCATGACAACTATACAAAAGTTTAAAGAAAGATGAAGATCCAAGCCTAAGTCTTGATTTCCCAAAGTCTTAGTTGATTCCACAATCCCTTCACTCTTGCTCCTTGAAGATCACCTCTTCTAGCCCTATATTCTGTCTAAAACTAAATCCTAAAATATTACTAAACTGTAATAATAATAATCTCTCAGCAAAAAAGTATGAAACAAAGCTTAAATACTAAAAGCTGAAAGTGACATCTCGCTCGGCGAGATGTCACTCGCCCGGCGAGTTGAGATTTCTTCACCAGTGGTTTTCATCCACGTCTTCAAGTAGCATTAAACCGCCTTGGATCTCGCTGGGCGATGAATATTTCGCTGAGCGAAATCAAGTTCCCCTGCTCCTGAAAATCCCCGCCTGAGCTCGCCAAGGACTCGCCATTAGCTCGCTGGGCGAGTTTATCAGATTCTTTTCTTCTTGATTCTTTGCTCAAATCAAGTCCTGGCTTGCATTTTCCTGCACAAATGGATGGGGAAAGAAGTAAAAGCAATATTGGGCATTTGATCAGTGATTATGAGCTTTTCCCATGATAACTTGCAAAACAAGCTACTTAAGTGCTTAAATTAACTATGTTTTTTAACTCATTTTTGACACTTATCACTAGACGGCCACAAATCTGAGTAAAACAGAGGAAACACACCAAAGAAAGTTATATTGATTAAGATACAACCGATACACTCTTAGCTCAAAATAAACTTCTGACAAAAACTGTGAAGGAATTGCCAGAGAAGGTGGCAAAAATTCCTCAACGGATGAAAAACATGCAAGAAGAGAAGACAGCTCAAGTGTTGCAATTTGACCTCTGTCTAGGAGATCGTAAAACCGGTTTTTGCCCAAATAAGGAAGAAATTAGCTTTATCAGTAAACAATACGAGAAAAGACCGGCTTAAAATCAATATGGCAAATATTACCAGAGAGAGTAATTAAAATTTCTGAAGGCCTCTGTAACATCCCGCTTAAACGTAGCTTTTATCAGTATAAGAGGAATTACGAGCAAGTAAGGGCAAAATCGTAATTTGAGGAGAAAGGGCTATTTATAGGATAAAGATGAGATTATATTCATTTTCTCCTTTCCTTTCCCTCTCTAGAAATCGGTCCTCACCATCCCTTGTCTTAATTCATCATATTTCTTCCTCAACTCTTGGACCATAAGTCAGCAAGCTTGGGGGGAGATTGAAACAAGAGGAGCTAAGGAAAACCAAGTCAAGAAGAAAAGTTCCAAAGCTAGGGTTTTGGAGAAGAATCAAGTTAGGACTTGGAAAGCTTGGCAAGACCAGCAATGATTCAGGTGGGTTCCTTAGAGTAGCTTTTTACCCTTTTGGGTCAGTTTTGTGTGAGATCACAATTTAATTGCTAAGGTTTAGAGAAAGGGTAGTTTTCCCCTTTTGATACATAAGCTTGGTTCCAGCTTAATCCTTGGACACAATATGTTTTTATAGATTAAAATGAGTTCCTGGCATGTTTCAAGGATTACTAGGCAATTGGGTACCAAAGGTTTTAAATGATTGAAACACGTTTTTTCAGAAAATCCTGTGTTCTGCTACAGTCGCAGAGCGACCAGAGGTTTGCTCTGCGAAGTAGCAGAGTGTTGCTACTGTCTATTTACGCCTAGCCATCGCCTAGACTTTGCACTGATAAGAAGCTGAGTTCGCAGAGCAAAGTCCTTGGACGCTCTGCGAAGCTTCAGACTCAGGGATACCAGTGTCTGAAGGTTCAGACTCTGAATGTTCAGAGTCTGAAGGATCAGACGCAGGATCGCAGAGCGAGGTCAGGGGTCGCAAAGCGAACTTGCCCAGAATGGCATTTTTATTTTAAACAACTGTACCTTGCCAATGATCTTTGATATGCTTTGGGGTAGTGATATACAAGAACCTTCAAGGATTATTCTGGGTTAAAGCTATGTGTCATATCAGAGTGATGGGCATTTTATCCACAGATTCTCAAGTAAGAGAAACAGGAAGTTATTGCAGATGGGATAGTAAACCCATAAGTATGAGATATGATAACGATATGTCTAGATCCTTTGATAGGATAGCTGTTGATGTACTCAATTAAGTGTACGAAAGTACAAGGAATGTTTCAAACATTCAAAGCTTCAGATAAGCTTAAGGGGTTCAGTTTCCCAACAATGATTAAGTGGCTTATGAGAACGATAAGCTTAGAACCTTATATTATAGGTTAAGTATCACATGATTAATTACGTGATGAATGCATCAGATATGCATATGTTCAGATGATGTATCAGATATACATATGACAATTAAGATATATATTATTAAGATTATGTTAACGTGTTCATCAGACTCCGGATTATGCCGGATGGGACTTCTCCAAGAGGGTTGTCCACACGTATGTTAAAGATTAAACATGTCCAGCAGGCTCCAGATTATGCCGGATGAGACTTCTCCGAGAGGGTTGTCTACATGCAAGTTAAGTTGTGTTCAGCAGACTCCGGATTATGCCGGATGGGACTTCTTTGAGAGAGTTGTCCACACAACAATAAGAGGAGTCCGGTGATTAGCCTCAGATAGGAATTTTCACCAGTTATCAGGGGAATGTGCTCCGGGGTTACACCACTCGGGGGCATTCCGTAAAATGAACTCAGATAATTATTGTATGTTCAACGCTAACTTTCTAACTTTATGTTAAAGTATGATGTATATGTATTTATTACATAAGTTTATGACAAGTACTGTTCAGATAACAGTTATCAGGAAGTGATCATAGGATGTCCCCAGACCACTAAGTATGAGAATATGATATGTTATGAATATGAAAGAGTTATGCAGTGATCCTAGTTTTCCCCTCGATCACTAAGTTATCAGGTTATAGTCTAATTTTTATGACTATACAATTACCAGGTTCAGGCAGGTTTAATCCCTTATGGGAAAAGGTTAAGACTTGGCGATCGTAGGAATCCCCAAGCTCACTGAGACATTATGTCTCATCCCAATTCTTCTGGTGCAGGTTTACAGGTTAGCACGAGGTTCGTGAGGAAGATAACCAGGGAGACGCTGGATGGAGTGCAGTTGCTCGTCATGTACCAGCTCAAGATCTTATCAGACTTTTGTTTATGTATTTATTATGGTACTTGAAAGGTTGTATAAACGAGCAAAATTGTATTCATTCAGTTGTGTTGTATTATTATTATTATTGAAAACCTTGATGTATCCAGTATCAGTTTAATGCACATGCTAATATTCTAGATAAAATTAGTATGGGTGTTACAGCCTCAATACCTCTTTCAACTGTATCGTCAAAATCCTCCAGAAAACATATTACAAGAACTTGAGGATTTGCTCAAACAATTTATGCAATCATCCCAAGAAAATTATAAGAATGTCGAGACTTCACTCATCTCTTTCATATTTTCTGGTAGGTGTGTATTAACTGTTTTTTTTCTAATTATTTCTGTATGGGCAAAGAAACTGACAACAAATAAAATGGTACAAAATTGACCTGATAAGGTGTAACCATTTACACTGTTACAGAATACAAAGCATATCATTATGCTTGAACAGCTCCTTTTTCCACAAGCATATCATAAATTCTGTCAATCTTGCTTGGAGAGAACTTGAACAGTGGATATGCATCAGATTTCTTGGTTACTCTGCCCTTTGAAGTTTCTAACTGCATGATCCGCGTAATGTTGAGGAAGATGGGTGGTAGCATTCTGATCTCATTACAAAGCTTTATCTCCTACATGTTAATCAATGCCATAGAACCATTGTTAGGTGTAGGAAAGAGAGGGTGATATGAACATAGCCTCGTCCAAAAAATAAAATTAAAAAGCCAATCAAAGCTAATAAAGAAATAGCAACATAAAAAGAAAAATTAAGTGGTAAAAAACCAAGGGAGGAAAATTTCTTACAGATTCAGATAGCAATTCAGCCCCTTCAAAATCACTGATATCCCATTCTTCTAGTGTCCTTGTGATAGCTTGTATGGCCGGCGGTGCATCCTTAATACTAGGAAATGATTCCGGCGGTGCATCCTTACAGTTACCTTGTTCAGCTTCTTTTGTTCTCTTTTCTTCAATAAATTGATAAGTTTCTTCAGAAGTTACACAGCCAGCAATTCTTGCTTCCTGCGAGATATTGCAAATGCAAATGGCATCATATCAGCACGCTTTGGCAGATGTGAATCATGTGACTATAACTGATATAGTTTGACCAAGGCGGAAACACCCTACTATCACCACTCGGTGGCGTGATTAATAAAATGAAAAACTGGATCACACAGCAGGCAGAACCCAAACTAGGCTCGAGGGTCCTCTATTTTGGCAAATCAATTATGAGTGGACTATGTGGCCAAAGGGGAGTTGTAGTAACTCAACCTTTTCTATGGGGACTTCTATGGGACAAAGTGCGATTGGACAAAATCCCAGTCAAATGCAACATACTACTTTTCAGTTTCGAGGTGGGGAGCAAAATCTAGAACCGGGAGTTGGTGGAAAAAAGGAGCAAGACCTCTGTTTCAAGTGCAGGCAGCATTATTGCCCCAGTCACCCTTTATAAACTAGAAGAAATAACTACAATATATGCAAATAATGTATGTTGACAACAGCAGAATGCAGAGCAGAATGTAATACCTTTAAGTCTTTTATTCTTTTGGCAAGTCGGTGTTCTCGAATAGCAGTTTGTAACAACTCCTCGTGCTCTTGTTTTGAGTGAAACCGCATGAAGACCTTGTACTGTTCACATATTTGAAGCTCTTCAGGTGAGAGAAATTTCTCAAAAGGATTGGGACAAAGTAAATTTCTTTCAAGTATAAACTCTTTTCTGCGCTTTCATTCATCTAACCTGCCAAGAAATTTTCATACTTACATATCAGATATGAAGGAAGACCGAAGAAAAATTGAATTAAAATATATCCTAAAAGAAACAGTATATATGATTTTTGCAATACAACTTATCCAAGTATAAGTTTGCTGCTTAAAAATCAAAGACACGATACAGCAACAGATGACATGACATGTTAACTCAGAATCAGGCTATCCCAGAGAAAAGTTAAAAAAAAAAACTAGTTTAGATGCAAACAATCTTGAAATTTACATGATTTTTTCCAGGACCATTTCTAGATGGTTGATTTTGTTTTCTTTTACTCGGAAGAACAAAAAAAAAATTGACTATAAAGTGAAGTTCCCTTACTTTTTTCCGTAGCCACGGAGCACCTGCAGTTTCATTTCACGTTCAGCTTCAGTATCAGTGTCCTTAAATTCCATTTCTGCCAAAACTTGCTCAGCATCATTGTCATATTCAATATCAAATTCACCTCTCTTAGAATTGTACCCTCTCAACACTTTCATAGATGGCTTATATTCCTCAGATAATTTAGGTTTCTTTTCACCAGTGCTCCGACCTGCTTGAGATTCTACTAACAAAAAAAAATTGAAATTGAATGTATTAATACACGAAATACATGTTCTCCAATTTACCAATTAATTAAGCACATGAAAATAAAAACTATATATTTAAAAATATGAAACGTTAAAATTTTATATGACAGTAAAACCTGAACTATTTGTTTCAAGAGCAAAGCCCCTTGTGTATTACTGTTAGCAGACGCCAAATTAAAAAAAGACAGATGTCAGGAAGACCCGAAGAACACAGAAGAGAGTAGGGACTGGGACCCGATTTGGTTAATAATAATAACTGCATCCTAGATAATTAACAGTATAACAATTCTATTTAGAGATATATGTAAACCTAGTGATTAGTTAGAAGAGTTAGTCCACTTTTTGGAGGGAAGGGAGGGGAGATGGAGAAATTTAGGACTCTCAAACATCCTGGAGTGTGTAATCTGATGCAGCATTTGCCTTTCTCTACTACAGTATTTCCGTTTTATATTCATGCCTGATCTCTTATCACATTGATGAAGATTCAAAGACAGAGCTACCTATCAGAAATTTCCATTCACCAAGTTTCATGTCCAGTTGAATTGATTGTGCACATGTTCAATTTAAATCGATATTTGTGTCCCTCAAATGTTTTCGATGTCCAATTATCAGTTTTAATTATTTTGTAAAACATTGTATTTTTGACCTATTTTTCTATTTCTACAAATAAATACATAGTCTCCAAACATCTTTTATGCATTACAATTCCGAGTCTCCATTGGATGGAATAATATGTCTGAAGAAGTGTTTATAAGTGAGAGACATCTCTCGTCTTACTTGCCGATTTTATAGGCTTTTTAGGCTCAATCCAAATTCAAAGATGGTATCAAAGCCTAACCTAGACCCATACAGCTACTCGCTATTGGGTCACTCGGCTTACATGCTGGATGTTCAATCCTGGGCATGAGGGGTGTGTGTTGAGAGTCTCACACTGAATGTGATATGGTCTGGAAAAATGCTTATAAGTAGAAGATGTCTCTCACCTGCAAGTCGGTTTCGTCAGGGATTTGTGTCCATGGAATGTGTTAGAAATGGATAATGGATATAAATTATAATAAATAGCTGAGATCCTCAAAATAAACAAAAAACAGGATTAGGATTGATTACCTTTTTATCAAGTTGGGTATGAATAAAAGTTTATTATGAACGTGTTTAATGTGTGAGAGTAATTATGTCCTTCGCGCTACATTGTATTGCATTGTTCTTGTTTAAAACTATATACATTCCTTGTTGTATATTGTACTTAGGGTAAGAGAGGAAATGTATTCCCCAGTTATTGTATCTCTATAGTTAAGGAAATCTCTAAAGATTTGAGATCAACTTTGAAAAAGATCTCAAATCTCAATTGAAACAGTGTTAAGCCTTCAAGAGACAAAACAGAAATTTAGTCGTTCAAAATTCCCAAACTAGCGAATTTTTACATTGTTGTCAAAAGCAGCGAACTCATCAACAGAAATTCCTACTTCAGCAACAAAATAAGAAAACATACCTTCCACCTTAACTCCATCATTATTCTGGCTCACATTGGAAGCCTTCTTGATTATAGTTGGAAGAGCTTCATCGCGTGCTGAATTCATATCACCCATACAAATTATACCCATTGACATAGAATGTCACTACGAAATGGTAAAGAAAGACTTTTTTTCAAGCTATAGATTGTACCTGAGGTTGGCCTAGACATGTTTTGATTAGT
The DNA here is from genome assembly GCA_018208015.1 of Medicago ruthenica. Classification (NCBI taxonomy): domain Eukaryota; kingdom Viridiplantae; phylum Streptophyta; class Magnoliopsida; order Fabales; family Fabaceae; genus Medicago; species Medicago ruthenica. The sequence continues at coordinate 68,547,728 of CM031373.1, read as the reverse complement.
GGTCTCTGCCTTCTTAGATTCTTCAGAGCTGAGATGTTGCACTAAAGGATTAGCAGTCATAAACGAACAAATTTAAATAATCAGAGTTAATCAGAGAGGTTTACTTTATTCCATCAGAAAAGTGAGGTTCTTTCATAGTCAGCTCTACATTTGAAGGAAAATCTGCATGAAAAACATAACATGGAACAAAAGCTTGTTCTATAAAAAGAACATCCATGAAACTTGACATAATGCAACCAAAAAATCGGAGAGTACAGAATGCATGTACCCCAACACTTAAAAACAAGACAAGCAGGGAGTATAGATGATCCAAAGAAAAGTGACCACTAAAACAAGCACAAGTTAGAAAACTTTCCTCAGATTTTACAAACGCTGTCAATCCGCTAGAGAAATTTTTCAGAATTAGCCAAAGAAAATAATAACATATAAACGACTGCATAGGCATAACACGTTGAAGTATTAAACTTATTATGTTATAAAAGAGCTAAAGAAATTATTTTGTTCATGGCAAGTAAAATTATGTATTCTAGATAGACTTCCACGTCAGCAATCTATAGTGGCGCGTGGAAAATACACAATGCATTCTTTATCAGCAATTGAACAATCAACTTCTAAGTTTCTCCCTTTAATAACCAAACTTCCCCAAAACTAGGTCCACATTCTGTCAGTGAAACTACATTTGAGAATAACAATATCTTCCAACATGCAAGACATATACCTCTTTTGAAATTATTGTGGTAAGTAAACAAATTCACAAGTGGACTGTGGGATTAGACCCCCCGGATTAGTCGGTCTTTGGGTCGGATACCGAGCTTTAAACAAATTCACCGTGTGAATGGGATTGGAATATTGTGGCTCAAGCTGGATATTCATAGCTAATTGAGAAGCTTCACCTATTAATACGAAATCTACTTACGGGTATAGCATAATCATTAGAGATAACTTAATATCATAGAATAAAGAAATCAAGTCATGGTTGTTGTGATTGTTGATGAATAAAACAAAGTAATCAAGCCAAGCATGCAAAATCTCCACAAATTTGATTTAGATCATTAAGAAGCAAACCTTTCTTGAGTTGATGTCCCTTTGCCATGGCAAGGAGTTCCTCTTTGTTCTTTCCCATACAATGAGACAAATCCTACGTGCACATACAAACAATTACACCATGCATTCAAACACAGGTTGTATGTATGCTATCAAAAACAAAGTTGTCAAATAGCCTTACAGGTAGAGGAAAACATGGCGAATTCAGATATACAGCATTATAGTGGTCAATACACTGAGATTTGCTTTTCGTTCCAAAATTTTCAGCAACACCATTCCAATTCCCAAATCCATACATGTCAATGGCCTAAAACAAAACAAGCTTGTTATGATACACAATTTTGATAAAGAGAAATAAGGTAAAAATACAACAACATTTAACATATAGAAGGTAAGAAGAAAGAAGATAAAAAAGTTCCCCATACTCAGACCACATACCTCAAGAAGTAACTTCTCTTCACCTGCACTCCAATCTGGAGATGTAAGCGAAAAAGATAGACTATCCTGTAAAAAGAAATATATTTTAAAACTTCAAGTAGTACACAAATTCATCCATGCTGGAAACTTCATTCAAAATGAAATATTATTGCCTTCAGCTTTAAAAGATACATGTATGTTGAAAGTACACAAATCAAGAAAGAGTTGAGAATTTCATTCGGCTTTTATCTCATTATGGTAGCCATAAAGGGAATAAATAGGAAAAAAGTTTGTGCTATGCTCATTACAGAGTTCAGAAAATCACCCTTTATGAGAGAAGTGATATATAAGCATAGCTGATTAGAGCACATGGAACAGGTCAGAAACTGCTTATTTCAACATATTCAGTGAAAAGTATTTTCTGAGGGGAAAGAATAGCTATCATCCTTATGTGATACTGCACAATATTTACTAATAAAGCAAGTACTAATTGTTCTCCAAGTTACTAACAATCTGTTTTTCATTCAGCAAATTATCACCATCAAAGGACTTCATATCTAGATAGTTAGTACAATCTCTAGTATTGAATTCAATCTTGCCGATTCAACATTTTTATTATAGGAAATAAAATTTTATTACAAGAAAAGAAAAGATATAGAAAAAATGAAAGCAATAAAGATTCCATCCCATCCACTACTGACATACAATATCACATAAAGAAATTTAAACAAAAACTTTATCCAACAACAACCAAAACATTTTCCTACTAGGTGGGATGGTTATCAAAATCGCAAGTTAACTCGTGGATTTGTGCGATTCTACGATTCCCAGTGTCCAACATTGGTCGACTCGGTTCAGGAAACCATTTTTCATTGTTTCGGATGAAATTGTGAGTTAACTGGTGGACTTGAATAAACTCGTGATTCGCTAGTTTAGCACCAAGTTTACGAGTTCGGTTTTTTTTAAAAAAATTTGGCCCAACTTATGAAACCCTATTTTCTTCTCTTGTTTATTAATGAACTGAGAGTAAAACGAACGAAAATAGTCTACAAGTTGCAACCAAGACACTCACCGACGATGCAAATGTTGAGGATCCTTTGTCATCTAGGACAGAATTTGATGAAGATGATGACGAACATGGAGATGATGCCATTGAAGGAATGGTCATTTGAAGAAATTAACTCTTTTAAAATGTTTAAACTTTAGGGACTTCTTTGTTAATTATGTGTCATTTGATCATTTATGTAGTTTAATCATAGGTGACGGTTAGTATGGTGGACTTAGAGTTGACCATCATGGTGAAGTTAAAAATAATCATTGATTCAATAATAAATAAATGCAATAGTCAGATTTAATATGTTTCTTGCCGCTTTACTTGACTAATAGGTCACTTGTATAAAATCTTGACCATTGCCTTTGATTAATTTTAAATCAATGGTTATTTGTTAACTTTGCCATGATAGTCCAATCTTTTAAGTTCACCATGTTAACCGTCACCTTGATCATATATAGTACTTTGCTTTATTATGTTGACTTGCGACTTTTTTATTATGGAGTTGAAATTTTTAACTTTTGTTGTCTTGATGATATTATAAAAGTATATAAGTCATGTGTAAAAGTTTTTTAGTATTATTTGAAATATTAAGTAGACCCATTGTTTAAGATCCAAGTTCACCTAAGGATCGACGACATAGATCAAACATCATATATAATGATAGACCATTTAAATCGAAACATTTTTTGTGAGTTTGGCCAATAAAATTTTGTGGTCTCCCTCCATCCTAGCTATTGTACATTCCGCCAATTTTATTTTTCGGAAAGAAAAAAAAAAGATGTGACCACATGAAAGTAACACAATAATTATAAAACAGGAACAACTCAAAGAAGGTTTCATACCATAACCCGATATGGATGATTGCTTTTATGAGGAGTCAACTCGGCACCAACAAAGAAGCATTCTATGCAGAGATCAAAATCTTGACACACGGCGCATTTGATGTGAATCTTCCCTGAAATATCTTTTTTGCAGTAATTACAGTGATATAGTGATACTTTGCCATCAGTTATTCCCATGCCTACTACATTTAGAAAATAGTGTTACAGAAGATAATAATGGTCTTTTGATGGAAAGCGATAATGTGTTAATGAAAATCACCTGCAGATGAAGTTTCTAAATCCTCAGCATTTAAAGCAGCTTTTTTTCTCTTGGACCTAAAAGCAGAAAGCAGAAAGCAAAGAAAGAAACAACATTACAACATATGTGGCGTTAAGCATTCAAGCAGAATTTTAATGCATTGAAGGGCATGCTTCAAAACAAAAATCTACTAAAACTTAAAAAAAAAAATATCTAGGACAAAAAGAAGCACACATTGTTTCTTTCATAAGTCCACTCACCCCTCCTGAAGGGATGAAGTTTATTAAATATGAATAAGAAAAAGAACCGATATTATGCAACTATTCACAGGAAGAACATTTCAGATTGAGTTTGTTATTTCTAATTTTCATCTTCAAACCTGAAAATGCAACCACCTTATTGGATAAAACCATTTTAAGATTCCATGATATCTAAAATGATGAACCTGTAATAACCATGTATGCCTCAAAGCTGATGCACGAAAGACATACATATATTTCTTAGTTTTGATTCAAAACCCTATTACATACTTGTTTTAAACAATATTAATCATAGACCCGCTAAATGTCTATCTTAATCATCCAATATATTTTCTCACATAAAAGGGACAAACAGTAAAAAATGAAAGAATAGGAAAAAAAAAATGTATTCTTGCATAAATATTAACAGCCTATAACTTTCCCACTTTGTACTTTACACCTTGGAAGTTGAAACCCATGAACAAACCTATACGCTTGGAAAATCTTCTAAACCGATTTGACAGAACATGTAAACAACTAAACACCTAAAGGTAATCCAAAATTGTCTGTTGCCTTGTGTGGGCGAACGCAGAAAGTGGAGAAGAAAAGCATACATGAAATTCAACTTGGTTTGACCTATAGCACAGTAAAGGCCTAGGCCACTTATAAAACAAGAGAAAATTGAAAGTTCACTAAGATATGATCAATGAAGATTATAAAAAGCTGCCGCTCCACTCATAATTACCGATAGTTTGTACAATCTAAAACCAACTAATCCAGTCACTTAACCCCCTCTCCCAAGTGACATTTAATATGGGACGCAGGGAGTATGATATTCCTGCCACGTCACATGTTAGGCGAAGCCCGTAGTAACTAGAAGCTACATAACTGCAATTTCCGGAGCTGTAAGAAAAATAAAATCCACAACATCTAACTGAAATTTTCCATGAGTTGAACAAAAATGAATAAGCAGTTGAACACAGTTGCACAGTAAAATGGAAAATGGAAAATCCTTCAATAAACATGTGACTCGAGTTTTATAAGATGGCTTGATCATGTCATTCTTTAAATTGTTCATGTTATATTTAATTAATTTTCTGTAAAGATGATTTGTGATAAGACATTATAACTAATTTGATCCATATAAACAACCCTGCCTTAGGAAACCAGACAAGCCCTAAGATGGTTTTTAATACCGTTCCAAGTTTTATGAACAATTAGAAAAAATGAATAAGAAATAAAAGTGACTTGGAATGTAAATTAATTTAACCACGGCCACTAAATGAAAACAATGAAATAATCTTCCAATCCTTATTCATTGTTTATTTTCTCAATTTGAAAAAGAAAAATTATCCCCCCTTCATTGTCCAAAATCCACCCCTGAAAAAATTATAAGGATTTTGGAGTAATCATGAAGGACTAAAGAGCAAGACACATGAATACATACAAATTACGAAGCGATATACAGTGACTACGTGCTCTTATCGGAGGCAAAATCTTTATTATACAATCATAAATGAATGATCAAAACTATATTTAAGCAAAACAGCCTCGGCTTTATGGTCAATCAAGATCTATGTCTCTCATATTCCACGCTCTAGCTTAGTAGACCCATTCTTGCTCATACCAGACCACCTAATAGTACTCTTCTCTTTTGTCTAAAACAAACACAATTGTATAAGAAAAAATGGCATAAGCACGGCAATAACATTAATGAGAGAGAAGAACTGGTTCTATAATAAACACGGTTTCCTAGTCCTGTGGCAACCATTTGAACAGTTAAAAAAAACAGTAAAATGTCTGTACATAGGAAGTATAAACACCACTTTCAGCATAAGATAAGAAGATAGAATCAAGATATATAAAAGTTCTGCTAAGTGTACATTTTGATGGAGGAGTTCATAAGGGAAAGAAAGGCAGGAAATCTCTTGTTAAGAAAACATTCTTATTTAAAAGAAAAATGTCTGGAATAAGAGGAATTAAATAAGGGTAAATCACATAACCTTTCCATGGTTGTCAGACTCATGAGTTAACTTGTAAACTCTGACGAGTAAACTTGATGTTTAGGTAGCAAGAGCAAGTCAACGAGCACAGACTCGTTTTTCAGTATACTCTAGTAAATTCATTTCAACTCGGGTAGACAAACGATTTAAGTCACGGGTTAGAGAGATTTATGGCAGCAAAATGAAAAAATGTCCAAAACGCAGCTTTGAGTATGTTTCATTTGTTCCATTTAGCCTTTTCGATCATAGCCTCTCATGAGCTCTCAGGCATTCAAGTGAAACCTTTGTCCTTCAAAACTTCAATTGGGATTTAGACCTCCAACCTAGTTACAATTGAAGCTTCACCAAGCTCAGACCTTTGAGCAAAGACCCGGCCCCTCTTTAAAATTTCACGTAGAGTTCCCTTTGCAGACAAGCTTTTGTCCTTCTAGCGAACACCTTTGATCGACAAATCTCTAGCAAAGGCCAGCAGAAAGTACTGCACAATCTCCGATGATTTTATTTCCCTCTTTCAACCTCAGTTAGAACCCCCCGATGCGAGGAGCAATGGTTGCAGGTCTGAATCTTTAGTCTCAATTTCATGATTTAACATTTTGATTATACTCTTTCAATTTCACCTCTTTATTGGGATCACCATTTAACTTATTATTCTTTGGAATGTGATTTTATTCTTTCAGTTTGATTCTTTTAGTTCTGTCATGTAGTCTAATTCTCCATTTAATAGCAAGATTGTGGTTTTCTATTTTGCTTTATTATTGAATTGGTAGTCGAATTATTAGTTTTAACGGTAATATATTACGTCTACGTGTCATTTAAAGGTTACGAGTCGAGTCTACGAAAGCTCTCCTAGTTTAAGAAAACTCTCAAGTTCAACAGCTGACTCTAATCTAATCATTCCTTATTCAATTATAATTAAAGTTTTAAAATTTTCTCAGTTTGGAAAAAGATAAATCACCCCCTTCCAGCCCTTCTCCAAAATCAAACCCTAAAAGCCAATGAGGATCTCAAGAGAAAAATACACAAACACATACCTACGACACGTTGTCAAGTGACAAAACACTCTTATGAAAGGCATTAATCTTGTATAAACAAGATTAATTTATCTCGCCTTTTACACTCTCACTAAATATGTCTTCTTGCTTCTCATATCAGACCATATATACCTACTAGTACTCCTCTTTTGCATAAAAAAAATAAAACAAAAAAATTGGCATAAGCATAACAATAACATAAACAAGAGAGAAAATTGGATTTCATAGTATACAAGAATTCCTGGTCTTGAGTCAGTCTTGAGTCAAAAAAAAAACCAGAAAGTCATGGAGAAAAAGTTGATGATATGTAAAAGTTAAACCCTTATTCTCAAACAACGTCCAAATTTTCTTGATCCCTATTACAACCAAGAATTTATATATAATAACAATTTAGGGATTAATTCATTTCATATAATTGTATAATGTGAATATCAGAAGAATGTAGTATATAGCTTTGATGGCAAGTTTCATTTGATTATATACAAAGAAGAAGTGATAATGAGAAACAAATTAGAAACCTGTTGTCATGAGCAGATGAGCGTGACGCACGGGACTGACCCATTTCTCAGCAAGCAGCAGCAGCAGCTAAGCTTTAGTTGTTTTGCACTCCAAACTTTGAAGTGGAACCGTTTCTTATATACCGCGTCTCCTCATTTTTTATGTTTCCTTGCAACGTACTCCATCCGTCCCTTTTTATAGGAGTAGTTTACAAAAATCACGTGTATTAAGAAAAGTTGTTGGAGTAATAAAGTTGTCTCAAATTGGTGTGACTATTACTAGATTACCCTTAATTAAATATATATTTAATGTTAACTTTTCATATATCAAGACAAATTGATAGTATTGATAAGGGGTATATTTGGAAAAAGAGTAATCAATGCATCTAAGAATTTGTATATGGTCTTATATTTAGGGACAAAACTTTTTTGTAAACTACTCCTATAAATAGAGACGGAGGGAGTACCAATTTCTTTCTCAAAAATATTACACGTTTATCTATCTTTATACAGGTGGCATTTAACATACACAAGCTAATGAATTTGTGTATCATGCAAAAATACTCTTTTCACCATTGATATAATAGTATTTAATTTAACGGTTAAGATTAGAGATGGGCTACTCCCTTAATGGGTTTATGTCATATTTCATATGTATTTACATTGTCATTCCAAAGTTATATGTTGTTAAATTTATAGATTTCTAAAAATTAATTAAATGTATACGATGAAGTGTTTACTCATCTTATGAGATTCTAATCCAAATAATAATTATATTATGAATTGAGCTAGATTTTGTCAACTGCACAGCTTTTGCGTTGCAAACCCTGTAAAATGAGTCATCAATTTTAGTTAACGAGGAAAAAAAATGAAATTCATGCACTTCCCCAGAAAAACCAAACCCAAAAATTTAGTTTATGACATTAATAGAGGAAAAAATTGGTTTCTCACAAACTGATCCACTGTCTGTGTTTGTATTATTGGACTTTCTTTTTTTGTTTTGATGAGTTTGAGAATCTTTTAATGAAAAAAGTAAACTTTGAGCGAGTATGTCAATCTATCAAGAAATAGAAACTCAAAATTTGGTTTGGGTTTATATCATTGTAATTGTTTCATAGGGACGCCGCCGATACAAAAAAAAAAAAAAAAAAAAAACTAGATCTAATAACCAAAATGTCAATCCCACATGTTCTTCTAAAAAACTTCATACAAGGAAAGAAACTTGCTAATGCCCTTCTTTCTCAACCAATATTTGTTTTTCTAGGTTACCCAGAAGTCCATAAGAAAAAAAGAGCGAAGAGGAGGAGAAGTCCAAAGGATGTGAATCTTATAATATCCTCTAAATTATTTTTAGTAAAAAATTTCCATAGAGCTACTATTTAGTTCGAGTCATGTTGCAGACAAAAAGTTTGGGAGGTTTATGGAGAGGAGGGACGGAGCATCTTTGTTACAGAGCACTTTCATTTCATATGATGGGTCCATCATGTCATTAGTCCAGATAAAATGTTTAATTCAATATTTTTTTGGGTGAACTATGTAAAACAAAAAATTTGATGGGTCAAATGTTTACTTATATATTACCGGATGCACCGTTTGTTATGGGTAATATCCACTTTTTGTATAATACACAAAAATTGTCGTTTGTGCATGCTAAACGTTACCCTTTATACATATCTCAAATTTTTTTTTAGTGTCACCAAAATTCTTGATTCTTTTAAATTCAAAAAAATAAATTAAAAATTTGGTCCCCGAATGTTTTCCGTCGTGACTTTTTGTAACATCCCGCCTAAGACTCGAACAATTATTAGTATTGAGACGATGTGTCAGAAATGTTTTAAGCAAAGGACAATTTGGTAAATTGTCAGTTAATGGGTTATTTTATGTGGCAAGGGTAATATTCCGCTTAAAGTATCAGTTATTAGCGTTAGAAACTTATGAAGCAAGCATGGCGATTTTGTAATATTAAGCAATGGCAATATAGTAATTTTGGATAAGAGGGAGATTATTTTAAAAAGGGGGAACAAGATATTTTTCCCACATTCTTCTCTTCTCCCCTTCACTCTCTCAATTTCGGTCCCTCTCCCTCACCCTCTCTAAGCACATGCCTTCCTCTCCCTCTCCATCAACTCATCAATTCTCAATCCAATTCTTGAGAGAGGTATTGCTAAGCAAGCTTGTATTGGAAGCTAGAAGAAGGGAAAGAAACAAGGAAATTTGAGGAAGAATCAAGAGAAAAGGAAAGTGGATCAAGCTAGGGTTTAAAGTTGAGAGCTTGGCAAGGAAGCTAGCAATCAAGGTGAGTTCCCTAGGGGTTTTAGAACCCACCATGTCAAGTTTTAATGAATATTTGTATTATGAACAAAGTTATGAATTGTGGAACCCTAGTTCTAAATTACTAGTAATCCTTGATTATTACATGTTGTATCCTGTTGAAAAGCATTAGAAATTATCTCTTTAAACTGTATGATGCTTGGGTATGATTGGATAGACCAAAAATGGTGGAAAACATGTTTTGAACTAGCCCTATGCTGTCCAACTGCAGGTAAAATCGTGTCACGATTTTACCAGCGTGTCACGATTTTACAGGCAGAAACCAACACGATTTCTGGGTATGAAATCGTGACACGATTGCCAAATCGTGTCACGATTGCCCAATCGTGTTACGAATCGTGTCACGATTTTGAAGGGGACAGGATTATGTTGTTTTTCAATTTTACTTACACCGTTTCGGCTATCCAATACTGCTTCGGGCTCAAGGAACAACATGTAATGGTTAAGCATTGCTATTAAGCATCTAAAGACCTATCCTTGGGAATGTTTAGATCATTATTATAGATTGAGGATAGGCACATTAGTGAGAGAAAGGATGCCTTAATCCACAAGTATCATAGAAAGGTATAAGACCTAGTATTGAGTTTATCTCTTACTAGGCAATTCTCAACACTCAATTAAGTACAAGCAAGCTAAGAATGTTATAGTATTTAAGTTTAGAAACCTATTATAGGTTAAAGAGAATTAAGATGGTACTCATCGTGTACTAAGCACAAGAATGACACTATGTTTATAGTCAAGAACCACTAGTAGGTTAAGCTTTCTAGTATGCATTAGATATGCACAAGGAATATGAAACGTAATAGATATGTTTATGAATTTAAGTTAAGAATCTAATGATAAAGAATATGATAACGTGTTCATCAGACTCCGGGATACGCCGGATGGGATTTCTCCGAAAGGGCTATCCACACGTAATTTATAAGACGATGTTAAACGTGTTCATCAGACTCCGGGTTTCGCCGGATGGGACTCTTCCGAGAGGATTGACCACACGTATGTTAAAAGATTAAGCATGTCCAGCAGGCTCCCGGATTCGCCGGATGGGACTTCTCCGAGTGGGTTGTCTACATGCAAGATGTGTCCAGCAGGCTCCGAATTATGCCGGATGGGGCTTCACCGAGAGGGTTGCCTACACAAAGATAAGAGGAGTCCGGTGTTAGCCTGATATGATAGGAATTTTCACCGGTATGATGGGAGATGTACTTCGGGGTTACTCCACCCGGATGCACTCCGTAAAATGAACCAAGATAATGATTGTTTGTTCAACGCTAACTTCTAACTTTATGACATGAAAGACGAATACGAATATGAAATGAATATGTATATTTTATATGTGATACGAGACATGATGATTAGTTCCTAGTGAACGAGATGTGATCATAGGATGTCCCCCAAGATCACTACGTATAAGACTAAGATAAGAATAGAGTATGAAATGCATAAGATTATGTATATGACAAGTATAGGAAAGATAAAGACATGACGTGATCCTAGGTTTCCCCTTGATCGCGATAGATGTTAAAGAATGACAGCGATCGTAGGTATCCCCAATATCGCTAAGAGTAGGCACGGCGACCCTAGGTTTCCCCCGTGGTTGCCAACAGTAGGTTGGGTTGGAGCTCACTGAGACGTATGTCTCACCCCAATCCTTCTGGTGCAGGTTCATAGGTTAGCAAGAGATGTTCATGAAGATCTTCAGGATGGCGCTGGATGGAGTGCAGATGCTCGTCATGGCAAGCTCAGGAGGTTGATAGATTTTATATATGTATATGAAAAGTGTAATTTGTGATATTTGGATATTTATGTAAACGAGCAAATTGTACTCATTCAGTGGTTTGTATATATTAATTATTGTAAATTTTAATGTATCCGATATCAGATTAATACGCATGCTAAATATTCTAGATAATTTAGTATGGGTGTTACAATTGGTATCAGAGCAGGTCGATTCAGACCGTGCCTTGGGTCATTAAAGTTTCAATAAAAGTAGTGGGACCATTGGGTTCCGGATATTGTTCTAAAGGTCATATCTAGTTGAGCCTGATCAACTCAATCTAGTATATGACAGTTAGGATAAATGTCTGAGAGCTGAATGTGACCAAGGAGGAATGAAGTGTATGAAGGGCGAAAATTATGGTGATAGAATTTTAAGACGGAGTTGGCGAATAAGTATTCATGCCAATGGTGGCCATCAAACTGTAAAGTGACGAAACCTGATAGTGGCAAGGTTTTAGAGACATAAAGGATAATTAACATTGAGGTGAAGCGCCTCAACCCAGTTGGACGCATCGTTGGACGATGCCTCGTCTGCGGAAGACATAAGGATTAAGGAATCATGAAATGCTCTAAGGAATGACGTGGAACCTTGACGGAAACAGTAGTTTGAGAAGTTAAAGTGAAGTGTAGACTAAGTAACAATTCTGAGTACAGAGTTGAAGAATCGAACTTGAATCGGATGAGATTTTAATGTCCGAACAGTTAAGAGAATTAATTATGGAATTAAGTGAGTTATTTGGATAGATGAAACTAACCACTCAAGTGTGGTTATTGAGTATGAATCACAAGTAAGTTTGACCCCCATCAGATCAGCCACGTCTACTGAGTCAGATTTGTGAAATAAGAAGAGGGGATGATATGCAGCCTAAGAACTAAGACGGATGAATAAGTGGTAACAATAAGACTCATTGCATGTCAAAGCGTGAATCAAATTTTTGGATGTATCCTAATGGTAAGAAGATTAGAAGTAAGAGAAGCTAGATTGGAATTTTACTTAAAGAAGGTTGCTGGAATTTATTGTGCTGATGGACGAAATAAGTTAAACACTCTTGATTAGATGAACAGTATTGAATTTCCTTGATTGGCTAAGGAAGGTAAGTTCAAGATAACACAAGGTTATAGTAGACCAGTGGTGAAGGATGATCGGGATTTCAGCCGAGAAATTATGTTGAGATTTTAATATACGGAGGATCGACTTGAACATGAAAGGTAGGATTGAGGTTAATGCTAAGGAGTTATATGCTCCCTATCGAAGAGGTTCCTTCCACAAATATTATAGAACAGAAAGAGATCACCTCGTATTGATAAGTTTCTGAGGGCGGTAATAAGGCCTAGATTTGAATTGTGAATACAATAACGAGATACTGGAGGAATCCATAGATCACGATAATGTGCAAAGTTTAAGATCGGTTAATCGGGCACTCGAAGAAATGCAACCTATGTTGAGCGTTCTAGAGAACCGGTAAGAATTTGGAACTTTTCAGGACGGATTGTTCTGTAGAAACTCAGGGGTAACTTAAGGAACATGATAGAGCTAAGGAGACCAAAGTTGTCCCGGGAAGATTATGGATATGAAATCATTACGGATAAAGAAAGAGCGAATAGTAATAAGACTCAAATGAAAGGTATGAACCTTCAGAAGCTATAAGTGTTTTTAGAGGATGCCACAAATGGATGTACATGAATTTAAGCTACCTCAGACATTTTTCCAGTCGGGTTTCTGCAATGCTTAATGATTATACATGAAGAGCTGACCAAGAGAAATGGTAACGTCAGACAAATTTGTTACAGTGATTACAAAGTGATAGAGTAAAATGATTAATCGATGGAATTTTATGTGACAATAGTGAAGTCTTCTTCCGATGCTAACTCGAGTGTTAAAAACAGAGTGGCGCAGCGGAGGGGTAACCCAAGAATGATATAATGAACAACGCTAAGCTGAGGCTTAGAGTATGAGAAGATGTTAAGTGCTTAATTCCTATTACACGGGATAGTAGTAAGTATAAGCGATTTGGATATATCATGAGTTCTAATGGGAAGTTATGGAAGTTAAGTTGATGAATACCTTAAACCTCGAAATCCATGAGGAATGAAATATTTGAATTGAGGCTTGATCAGAAACGACAATGCAGTGGCGAATGAGTTTAATTTCATGATGTACCCATGTCATGTTAACCTATCTTAGCTGAAAATTTTGGAAAGTCTTGAACTTAATGTTCACCAGTAAAAGACGGAGAACTTTTACGCAGATTAAAAGTTATTCGTAGTTCATGGTAAAGGGCTGCGTAATTTCAGGATTATGACTAAAGGATTAAAGACTGAGTGTACTTTTGGGTAGCAATCAAGTAAAGTTTTCTGTTGAAAATAAGGATTTTGAATTTGACATCCAAAACAAGAAATAAGTTTGTGATGCTGGTGAATTGTAACCATAAATTTACATTATAGGTTGTTGTATACTTAAGAATAAACATGAGTAACATTGGCGGGGCAAACCTGGCAAGCCAGTTGAAAAGCAAATCTCGGATGTTACGAAATAAGTTAAGAGTGAGAAAAGATTCCCAATTGATGTGGTAGTGTCTCAAATATGTTAAGATTAAGAATGATGTTCCGTTAATCGGACAAAGATGAGGTAATGTAAAGTGTACACGTGCTCGCTTATGTATGTAAGATATATGCTATGAAATATATTATATAATGATATGTGAGACGACTTAAGCCACTCATCACTTGGACTAGATTCCTATAAGTTTGAGATTATCGGTGTAGAAAACATTTATGCTACGACAAAAAAAAAACGAGAATAAGTTGTGACAAGAACGATGAGAGATTGGCAAACTCCTAGTATGAAGAACGATTTCTAAGTTATTGAGATAAGTAACGTCATAGATCAATTGAAGCAGAACGCGGGTAATCAGTAAGATTTCGCGAGTCCTTGAGGAATTCCATGATGGAAGCAATGATTAAGATTATGGAAAGTAATACACTAAGATGCCTCTTCCTTGTACTTGTATAATGGAAGTAATGCGGTAGTTTTATTCTCATTAAAGAATGGTATAATTATGGTAAAACCATATATGTAGGATGCCGTTGTATAAAGCAAAGACCGAGTATAAGAATTTCATGAAATCGTCGAGGATAATAAGAACGTCCAATGTCATCAAAGTGAGATTACGCGAACTATGACGAGATTATAAGATTCAGCACAAGTATTAAGATTGGATAACTCTAGTTTGGGTTTGCAAGAAGTATATAAACAGAGATATAGTTAACAAGTTGGATGCGATGGTTCGGATAACCTCATATTCTACTACGCAAGAAAAGTGTAATGTACATCAAGCGCTTCAGATAACGAAAAGATTGTCGAATACACTCGACTTATAGAATTGAAAATCTAAGGGATTCTGATAAGTAAGATGAACTGGAGTCTTGGCTAATGAAAGAAGTCATATGTGAGATTGATTCATATATGATAGTGGATTCTAAAATTTCGAGGACGAAATTTCTTTAAGGGGGGTAGATTGTAACATCCCGCCTAAGACTCGAACAATTATTAGTATTGAGACGATGTGTCAGAAATGTTTTAAGCAAAGGACAATTTGGTAAATTGTCAGTTAATGGGTTATTTTATGTGGCAAGGGTAATATTCCGCTTAAAGTATCAGTTATTAGCGTTAGAAACTTATGAAGCAAGCATGGCGATTTTGTAATATTAAGCAATGGCAATATAGTAATTTTGGATAAGAGGGAGATTATTTTAAAAAGGGGGAACAAGATATTTTTCCCACATTCTTCTCTTCTCCCCTTCACTCTCTCAATTTCGGTCCCTCTCCCTCACCCTCTCTAAGCACATGCCTTCCTCTCCCTCTCCATCAACTCATCAATTCTCAATCCAATTCTTGAGAGAGGTATTGCTAAGCAAGCTTGTATTGGAAGCTAGAAGAAGGGAAAGAAACAAGGAAATTTGAGGAAGAATCAAGAGAAAAGGAAAGTGGATCAAGCTAGGGTTTAAAGTTGAGAGCTTGGCAAGGAAGCTAGCAATCAAGGTGAGTTCCCTAGGGGTTTTAGAACCCACCATGTCAAGTTTTAATGAATATTTGTATTATGAACAAAGTTATGAATTGTGGAACCCTAGTTCTAAATTACTAGTAATCCTTGATTATTACATGTTGTATCCTGTTGAAAAGCATTAGAAATTATCTCTTTAAACTGTATGATGCTTGGGTATGATTGGATAGACCAAAAATGGTGGAAAACATGTTTTGAACTAGCCCTATGCTGTCCAACTGCAGGTAAAATCGTGTCACGATTTTACCAGCGTGTCACGATTTTACAGGCAGAAACCAACACGATTTCTGGGTATGAAATCGTGACACGATTGCCAAATCGTGTCACGATTGCCCAATCGTGTTACGAATCGTGTCACGATTTTGAAGGGGACAGGATTATGTTGTTTTTCAATTTTACTTACACCGTTTCGGCTATCCAATACTGCTTCGGGCTCAAGGAACAACATGTAATGGTTAAGCATTGCTATTAAGCATCTAAAGACCTATCCTTGGGAATGTTTAGATCATTATTATAGATTGAGGATAGGCACATTAGTGAGAGAAAGGATGCCTTAATCCACAAGTATCATAGAAAGGTATAAGACCTAGTATTGAGTTTATCTCTTACTAGGCAATTCTCAACACTCAATTAAGTACAAGCAAGCTAAGAATGTTATAGTATTTAAGTTTAGAAACCTATTATAGGTTAAAGAGAATTAAGATGGTACTCATCGTGTACTAAGCACAAGAATGACACTATGTTTATAGTCAAGAACCACTAGTAGGTTAAGCTTTCTAGTATGCATTAGATATGCACAAGGAATATGAAACGTAATAGATATGTTTATGAATTTAAGTTAAGAATCTAATGATAAAGAATATGATAACGTGTTCATCAGACTCCGGGATACGCCGGATGGAATTTCTCCGAAAGGGCTATCCACACGTAATTTATAAGACGATGTTAAACGTGTTCATCAGACTCCGGGTTTCGCCGGATGGGACTCTTCCGAGAGGATTGTCCACACGTATGTTAAAAGATTAAGCATGTCCAGCAGGCTCCGGGATTCGCCGGATGGGACTTCTCCGAGAGGGTTGTCTACATGCAAGATGTGTCCAGCAGGCTCCGGATTATGCCGGATGGGGCTTCACCGAGAGGGTTGCCTACACAAAGATAAGAGGAGTCCGGTGTTAGCCTGATATGATAGGAATTTTCACCGGTATGATGGGAGATGTACTTCGGGGTTACTCCACCCGGATGCACTCCGTAAAATGAACCAAGATAATGATTGTTTGTTCAACGCTAACTTCTAACTTTATGACATGAAAGACGAATACGAATATGAAATGAATATGTATATTTTATATGTGATACGAGACATGATGATTAGTTCCTAGTGAACGAGATGTGATCATAGGATGTCCCCCAAGATCACTACGTATAAGACTAAGATAAGAATAGAGTATGAAATGCATAAGATTATGTATATGACAAGTATAAGAAAGATAAAGACATGACGCGATCCTAGGTTTCCCCTTGATCGCGATAGATGTTAAAGAATGACAGCGATCGTAGGTATCCCCAATATCGCTAAGAGTAGGCACGGCGACCCTAGGTTTCCCCCGTGGTTGCCAACAGTAGGTTGGGTTGGAGCTCACTGAGACGTATGTCTCACCCCAATCCTTCTGGTGCAGGTTCATAGGTTAGCAAGAGATGTTCATGAAGATCTTCAGGATGGCGCTGGATGGAGTGCAGATGCTCGTCATGGCAAGCTCAGGAGGTTGATAGATTTTATATATGTATATGAAAAGTGTAATTTGTGATATTTGGATATTTATGTAAACGAGCAAATTGTACTCATTCAGTGGTTTGTATATATTAATTATTGTAAATTTTAATGTATCCGATATCAGATTAATACGCATGCTAAATATTCTAGATAATTTAGTATGGGTGTTACACTTTTGGTCATTATTTTTAAATAAAGTGTTCTTAGTGTGCGCACCTCGTTTAAAAACGCGCAATCCTCCGAGGACGTCCGCGAACGCTCGGAAGGCTTTGTGAAGTCGCCACCAAAGTTTTTGTGTAAAGGGAACGTTGATAAACCCTTAAGTTTTTTGTTTGAAGGGAAACGATAATAAAACCCTTGACGATGAGGAAAAGGACTGGTCATCGTAACCATTGTCAGGTTCGGGAGTCGATTACGCAAGGGGAAGGTATTAGCACCCCTCACGTCCGTTGTACTCAACGGGAACCTTCTATTTGGCTAAAGCTTAAATTGTTTTTAAATGTTTTGCGCGCATGCTTATCTATGTCAAAAAGGAAAAAGAAAAAAATATGATGCGAGGGAAAAAGAAAGTTTTTTTTTATTATTGCGCTTGACAAGATGTCGATCTTGCTCCTACGTATCTCCCGGTAGTCGGAGAATTCAAAGTGTACGTAGTTCTTTGGTAGAAAAACGCACATATGTTGGTTAATTTTAAATGGACGATGTTTTAACCGAATTCTTGCGATTCAACGTAGCTTGTATGCTCGCGCTTGGGAGACTTATTAAGCGTATAGTTTGTATGCTCGCGCTTGGGAGACTTATTAAGCGTTTGTTTACGAATCGCGCTAGAATGTTAAAAGGCATGTCCGTTGGGGTAAAAGGGTTCGAGTTGGTCGCTATGGGACCAAAATGGGTGCAATGGACTCAAACGAGTCGATCATTGACCGAGGTGACTCAAACGAGTCGAGGGATTGAATCTAGTGGCCACGGGGGACCAAAAGGTTCGGATTGACCACAAGGGGCCAAGATTTGGTTTGGTTATGGTTGGATACGTTGAAAATGGAATGACGATTGTCCGAACGACGAGACATACGTCACACATTCGTACAATCGGGGCAATGGAGAGACATACGTCACACCATCCCTTTTTTCATTCAAGTTTTTGGTTGAATTTCTTTAGAAATCCCAAAGTTTATCAAAACATTTGGTTTGAAACCCAAAGTGAAGAGGTTTTGACAATTTTGTTAGAAAACGCACAAGTTCGGCTCATTTTGCGAACGGTTTTGAAAAGCGAACAAATTCGGCTTATGTTCACGTTTGGGTTTTGAAAATCATGAACAATGTTTATTGTTCAAGTTTGGATTTGAAAATGATGAACATAGCTGGTTTGTTCAAGTTGTTTTGAGGGTTTGGGGACATAACTTGTTTTGCAAGTTATCCACAAAAGTGTTACCCGAACTTGCGAATTTTCCAAAATTATGCAAAATCCTTGAACTGGTTTGAAAAATATGAGTTTTAAAACTCCTAGGTTCTGAGCTCTTGGGCTAGAACCTCAAAAATTGGCCATTTGGGAGCCTAAACTCAGATTCTGAGTTCTGTCATGGTCGCTCTGCGACCATGACTTCGCACTGCGAACAATGCAAAATTTTGAGTTCAGAAGCTGTTTCTGAACTGTTGTTCAGAAACAACTTCTGAACACACTCAGGACCTTTTAGGAGAGTGAAAAGATTTGAGTTCTTGCAATGAAAAGGGTTGGACAAACCAGTTTTGATGTTTTGCAAACCTTGGGATTTCTTTTGAAATTCACAAGGGGTTTTTAGAACAAAAAGGTTTTGGACCAAAATTGCTATGCAAGCACAATTGAAAATGCAAGACAAAGGCTTAGAAACTTACAGAAATCCTTAGCAAAGCTCCAGCTGCAATGGATTTGGATTGGTTGAAGGTTCTTGCAAAGGTTTTGAATATTGGTGATGGTTTTTGAACTTTGATGCTTTGTGTTTGGATTGGTTTTTTTCTGGTTGTTTGCAAGTGTTTGTAAGCTGGAATGAGTAGTGTTTCTTTGTGAATAAATTCTCTTTGAATTCTGTATTCACTGCTTTTTTTTTTCTCTTGCCTTGCATCTCTATTTATAGGCCAAAATGCAATCTCAAGTAATGATGAAAATCCATAGGACCTAGCTGATTTGTGGGCTAAATTCAGGCTATTTGGCTTTGCATTTAATGCTAATGGATAGAGGCAACCCTGCCTTGTGCCAAGGGTTAAAGGCTTGACTGATTTCAGCCACAAATTCAATGGTCTTAGGATAGAAATGATGAGAAACATGGCTGGATTGCAATTGGCTAAGCTTGAGGATTGATCCTTGCAATCTCAATGGTTTATCAATAAAAACGTGCACTGTGATGTGCAGAGGTTAGGGGATGCAAAAGGCTACATATGGCTGGTGTGAGAGGGATGAAAAGCTGTTGCAAAACAGGAAGCAATCATGACTTTTTCAAGTGCAAAACCAGCTGGGTTTGACTGGTTTTGGGGGAGCAAGCAGGAGGAAAGTCTTCAAGCAGGTGGCTGGCAACCTTGGGGTGGTTAACAGGTCACTTGGGAGGGACAAGAGCTGCCCAAGGGCAAGCCCACTTGCTTGTCACATGCTAGGTTGGAAGAAAAAGCTTCTTTCCTTGGCATTAATGGCAAGTCTCTCAATTCTGGTTTTGCTTGGCCCAATTAGCCATGAATGCTGATTAAAATAAATATGCAAATGATGTGCAACAAATTCTGGAATTAAATCAAAGAAACCAAAAATCTGCAGAAAAATCGCAGACTTCGCACTGCGAAGTCATCATTTTTGAAATGTTGACTTTTTTGTTGGCTTTTGTTGACTTTGACTTTTTCCCTCTCTTTGATTTTTTTGATTTTTTTGTTTTAAAAGGCTTAGGACAAAATTGAGGTACTACACTTAGGATATTAGTTAAGGAAATATTTGTGTCATATCCAATTTTCGCTTAAAAATATTTATGTCATTTTATAAATATGCATATGAGTCTTTTTCAAAAGAAATAAATCTACATATTTCTTTCCTTTTACTTTCTCTGTCATCAAACTACTAACTAATAGTATTCTTCCTCTTTTTTTCACTTTCTTTTCTTTCCTCACAATCAAACCAAGAGTACCAAGATAAGGACTAAAAATATCTTTAATTTTTCTTAGGAATTAAATTGAGTATTGCGATTTTTTTCTCAAAGACTAAAATTGATATTCGTTCTAATTTTTATGTGTAAATAATAAAGCTAAAAAGTATGAGGGTTTGTTTGGATTGAGGGTTTTGGAGAGGATCACTTGCTTTTCGAATTTAAAATAAGAACACTATAAAACATTTTTCAAATCAATTAAGTATGGTTGAATTAGAACGTGATAATTTATCATGTTTTCTTTAGACAAAAGTAAAATATCAAATCTACTTTAAAATATAGACTTAACCTTTCAAAATTCTCTCTTCCAAAACTTTTCAAAAACCATGTCTCATTCAGAATCTAAGTAAAATTTTGAAGAAAAAAAAAACAGTTAATGTCAATTTAAACTTTGTAATTAACATAGAAATAACAACAATTTTAAAAAAATAATAATAACTTCTAAATAAAAAAAATGAGGGAGTAAAATTAAGAGAATGGCCTCGTTGGTCTTTTATCAAGTTTTATTGACAATTAAATAAAAATCTTCTAAAAAAAATTAAATTACTCTTGGAGTTTTTTGAGCTATTTTTTCATACCCTGCGAGTCATTTATATTTTCTTTTCGAAGTGAATTGAATCATTAAGTGTCTCTGTGAGTTTATCTCAATTATTAGAAACATTGTATTATATATATGTAGGAGTGGGGATTTAAATCATGTACACCACACTTATTTATCTTAAAAAATGTGAAATTCTAACCACCAAACTATTTAAAAAAAATAAAGGTGACAACTTGTGTACCCATCAATAAAAGGTGGGTAACATAACTCATGCTGAGTTGGCACCAATCAAAGTTATTTGTTTGTTTTCTATTATTTTTAATGTTATATAAATACATTGTTTTGATTGGGCTAACTCAACATGGGTAGTATTACCCACATTTTATTGATGGTTAAACAAGAATTTCCCAAAAATAAATCATTAAGTTTCATTATATTCAACGTCGTTAATATTTTATGGAGTTTGGTTTGGCTCCTTTAAAAAATCATCTGTAACATTATTAGCCAATTACAATGTTGATGTGTATGTAACGCTGCTTACGTGACAAATCTGACATGGTGAATAGTAAAAAAAAAAATATCTTTTTGAAATTAATTTTAATTAAAAACAAAATATCAATTTGGTCATGGCTGTTCAAACATGGGCGGATCCGGTACACATTGAGGGTGTGCACCCTGAACTTCTAAATTTTTTTACCAGTACCCTTGTTTTTTTGCACTTTGCACACCCTGAATATTTTTATTTGCACTTTAGACCTAACAGAGTCCAAGTCTGAAAAATTACTCTCATAATTCACTTTCACACTTCTCTCTAACTTCTCATTGTATCTTAATTTCTCTCCTCTCAACATACCTATAACGTATCTCAATCTCCACCAACCACCATAACACCACCACCAGTCCACCACAGCAGCTCCGCCGGCGGCTGAGATGCGCCACCACCACACACACTCTGCCGGTCTCTCTCTCTATCTCTTTCTCACACTCACTGCAACTCGCAAACTCCTCTCTCACCCTGGGTTTTCTCTGCAACTCACGATCTCCACCATAACACACTCTGTCGGTCTCTCTCTCTCATTTGTTAGTGGCCGCCGACCGCCGTACCCGCCGTACCCACCTCTCTCACTAAGGTAATGGATCTTGATCTTAGGGTTTTCAGAATTTTCAATTGGGATTTTAAGTTAGGGTTCAATAAAATTCGAATTTGGAATTTTATAATTAGGGTTCAATAAAATTCAATTTTGTAGTATGGTGGTAGTGAATTGGTGATGAATCAAACTGGGTTCTTTTGTTGTTCAAGGAATTGAAATAAGGTCTAAGCCTAAATCATGTTGAATGAATGACTAAAACTAAGTTAACAACTTGTTTGGATTGCATCTAGTTGCCTTCACTGCTGGTCAAACACAGACTTCAACGTGCGGTGCACATCCAAACACAAACTTAAATTTTTGTCATATGTCTTTTGTATTAGGATCTGTTTATGTGATATTGCCATCCTCATCTTCATGTGAGTATAGACAAATTCAAGCTTATGCTTATAGATCTTCCCATTAAGAGTATGTTTCTTCCTAAATGCAGTCAGCATTAGCATCTCCATTAAGGAATGTCACCCCAATCAATAGGCAGGAAATTTAAATGATTTGCCTTTTGTTTTGACTTAATGCGCCTGTTGAGTGAAGCCTTGTGCAAAATTCTTGTCAGCAAATATATATGGTGCTATTGTAATATTTGACTTATTGATAATGCTTCATGAGGTTGTGAGGTTGATCCTTTTGTTCAAGTGACTAGACCAGATAAAATTCAACAACTTTTCTAAGAGACATAAAGCATGCATAAAATATTTATTTATTTTTTAATGCTGAGCTACTAACCAGAAGCTTTCATTTACAACAAGTTTTTCAGGTCACTCTTTAGTGCTTTCACAAAAATCATGATGTTATCTACTGTTTTTACAAGAGAAAACACCAATTACATGTCCATTAATTGAGAGTAGTAGTTTTGCAGACTGTAGAATGAGAAGCGCCAACTAACCAGAATGCATATAGTGCCTCTGTTCTGTAAATAGAAAATAGTAAGCTACCATTGTGTTGTTGTTAGTTTATTCACACATGCTTTTTTTTTTTTTTTTTTGTAGGACTCTGTAGAGATTTTTTAAAAGAAAGTTCCAATCAAATCATCAAGAATCTAGTTCATCACAACATGTTCGATTAAATTTGGGACAGTTACCATCAAAAGAGCAACATTTTAGTTCTCAACAACATGCTCAGTTAAATTTGGAAGAGTTACCATCGGATCCTGGAAAGCGGCTTAAAATTTCAGTTGAATTCGCAAAGTTTTATCCACAAGAATTTTCTCACACTAGTTTGCCGTGGCTTGATAATCAACTTGCGACTTATATCATTGATATGCGCAACAGTAATAAATTTGCATCTTTGAAAGGAATTAATGATCTTTCAGAAAAGTTGGTTGAAACTAGAAAGCATGTTGTTTATCCACTAGTTTATCGGCTTTTGAAGTTAGCGATAATAATTTTGCCTGTTGCCACCGCAACCGTTGAGCGATCCTTTTCGGCTATGAAGATTGTGAAAAGTAGATTACGTAATCGAATGTGAGATGAATGGATGAATGATTGTCTAGTAACTTATATTGAAAGGGATACCATGAAGGACATTGATGATGAGTTGATTATTCAAAGATTTCAGAAGATGGCAAAGCATAGAGGACAATTATAGAGCCTATATGTAAATCTTTTCTTTTTGAAGATTATATGTAAATCTTTTTGATATATTATACATTGAGTACAATGTAATATTTTGAGTATGTTACTTTTAATGCTTGATTATAATTATTATTATTATTAAAGTTTTATATTTTGCATCCTCTGGCCTAGGGTCTTGGATACGCCACTGTGTTCAAATCCCTAATTTGTTTTTTATTTTTCAAAGTTCAAATCCACAAATTCAAGGGTTGTGCTTACAACACGAGGAAGCTCCAAAGTGAAAAGGACAAACATTTAGCATAGGTAAATTAGAGAGTATGTCGCATTGTTTACAAAAATAATATCTATTATTTAAATGTTTAATTATGTGTTATTTGTAGGGGTGGAAAAATGTCTTAAATGATGCATAGCGCACCATTTTATTTGATCTTAGGGACAAGATGAATGAAAGATTAAGTCTATGTTTGGTATCACGGTGTTGATGACTATATCAGAATTGTAATGATCCACCGTGATTTTTCAAAAGTTACACTTTTCTAAAAGCAACCTATGCATAATATTGTCTATATTTTAGATTTTACTTGAAATAACATGTTGATTTTTTCAATATTTAAAATTATCATATTTGCATTCATAAAATGTAATTCTATTTTTAAAATTTGGAAATATGTAGTTAAATATGTGTTTTTAACTTTTTGAGATGATATTTGTATCAGAGTGCTGAAATGGGGTTTTGTAACCTTCTGCATGTATTATTTGAGTTACACAAGAGCATCATTGGAATCATGTTAGTTTTTCAATCTCCTGGTTGTGTTCTGTCTTGCATGATTCGAAATTGTTAAGTCATGGTTTTAGGTCAGGCAATATTTACAATGTAGGGAAAAAAAATATCAATAATATGCTTCTAGCTTGTAACGCAAATAATTGATGTGCAAGGTGTATTAGTATTGTAAATTATGGGATATCGAGTTTGATTACTACCCTAATAAAACATTGAAATAAATAGAGCAAATAATATAAAATAAGAGTAGTGTTAAAAACACTCTTTTTTCAACATTATCTCTAACATTCACCGTTTTATTAAGCGAAATCAACGTGAGTCTCAAAATAGTAGGATCAACAATAATAACCCAACAAAAGAGTGAGCATTAAAGAGAGCGTTGAAAACAAGGGTTTCTAGCACTTTCTCTACATAACAATTGATGTGAGACTGGACATCATAACAATTGAATGTGGCAAAGTTAATGGTGCTGAGCAATTGAACTAAAGTACTACAACAAAAAGTTTGAATAATATGTAGGAGTCTTGTATTAACGGATTAACGTGATGAACTTCATGAGTCAAACTATACCAATTGGGTTAATTTGAATGGTTTGAAATTTTGAATATTAAATTTTGAATTGAATCAATAACAAATGATTTTTTCTTGGATTTATATTTTTTTCAACTTGAACTGGTTTGATCACCCAATATTTTTTTCTCGAATGAATGCAACAGTATTTAGAAGTATTGCCTTGAAATTCAAATATACAAAATTATGTCTCAAGTTAATTTGATGTGATACATGTGAATTTAAACTAGAAGAAACTATGTTGAAAAAAGTGAATTGGAGTGTGTTGCCAGGATTTCTCCACTATCAAATATGAGAGGGAATTGAATATTTACAAACCATAATAAAACTTAAAAACAAGAGATAAAAAAATATATATATAATTTAGTCTTGCTTCCAGAAAAACTATCACACACAAAAAGCAATTCACTCAGAGCATGAACATGTAAACTAAAGCAATTGAATCACACGATAACGATGCAGGTAATCAACAACTATACCAACAATCAAGTTTCAGCTACCAAAATCAATCTATGCAAAACACTTTCTTACAACACTACACACTGCCTGCCTATATCATGCTCTACTTGAACTAACCCCCAAAAATAAAAAACAAGAAAAATTCACTCTAGAATTTTCTATCTCTGTAATGCAACCCTAATTAAGACTGCATTGTCTACAATTGATCGTGAATCTACACAATGGTACAATGGTTCACTTCAAGAGTGTCAAGTCTTCGTAATAGCAGGTTAAAATGAACACATGGTTTAGAAAATGAAAATATAAAATGTTTCCACAAAGTAAACGGGGTCTAAGCTTCCATAAATTTACTACCACTTTAGAAGCTTGTGGAGTACCATTAACTTCTAAAAAACAAACCATTCAAGTACCAGTAAAAACAAACCAGACTTCATCCAATTCCATACCATAACTTCAGAGCTTCCACCACCTTAGCTAAATCATACATGGTGCTAAAAAATCACTGTATTCCTTTTTTTCAATATTAAAATGGTACTTGAAAAATTAATGAAGAGTGAAGCCACCTTTGCACTGATTAATTAACAATGACAAAAAAATCAACATCACCACCAGAACAGAAATCAGTAAGATGCAACCATAATAAAATGCATATCAGGCACAATCAATAACTCCAAAAATTCTCAGCAGAACTTTAAAACAAGCATAAACAGAACCTTAAATTCTCATCAGAATTCACTTTACTCAGGCAAATTCCGATTTCCAACTTCCAACACCACTCCTTTCACATAAATGTTATTCAATTGAAACTGATATGATACATCTACCTACCCTTTAACACTTGAGATCCAAAACCCTCCATCATTAGCCTTATCCCATTATTATCGCCAAGAACATGCAAAAATCACACCAACAATCAGGAACAAGCAAAAATCACAAGATGGAATAGGCAAATTGAACACAGGTCACAGGTAACAAGGAACATGGATGAATTCCTGAGTTTAAGACCGGTTAGGGAGAAAGTTGTTCAAATGCGAAATCTCTCTATATGTGGCTCTAGCTGTCTAAAGATCATATAGATTAGGCTTCAATTGCAGTCCATTTTGAATACCTACTAAAATAAAGCTCTTAATCTTCCAATTTCAAAATGCATGTAAGAATAGTGAATGAAGCATGTTTACTATTTGATAACTCCTATCCTTAACTATTTGAACTGCAGGAAGATCTGTAGTTTCTCTGCCTAAAGAGTATACTGATGCAGTAAATGTAAATCAAAGAGACAAAGCCTATGCAAAAAACAAAACAAAAAAAAGGTAGAAAATGAAACAGATCCAGAGTTACCATTAACAATATATTTTCTTATTAAAATTTTATCATCTTCATCAGCAGAATGAAATCAGACATCAAATATAGCTTGAAATCCCAAAAAATACTTCCTTGTACTAATGCGAGGGAGCAATGTAAAGAAACTTGGTGCCTATCAGTTTCTATCATAATGCCATAATGATACAGATTTTGCGCTTTCCTCATGACAATACTGACTATAACCATACATAGATACATCTAAAAATAATTAAGAGAAATTGATTAGGATACCCATCTGAGCAACCAAAAAATATATATTCCACTTTAACTGTATGTTACGCTTTAGCTACAGCCTAATAGTTATACAAAGAATACACATGAAACTGAAAAAGGAACATCCAATACCAACAATTATAAAAATATATAAAAGACAGGAAAAATAGGAGAGAAGGCATTTTTAAAAAGATTGAAGTTTTTATTACATGCAACACTATCCATTAGCATATGTTTGAAAGGAAACACATAAGAAGCACTGAAACAGCACAATATAAGTGCTATGTATTGTTATTGTGTGACATTAATTAGCAGAAAATAAAGAAATCTGATTATACGAGTGTCAACAATAAACTAGGGGAATTAAACAAGTTTGATTATAACAAAAAAGCCAGTAAGAGACGTCAAACTCGTCAACAATAACTTCAGAAAATTTCTCCTCTCAGTAGTTTTTGGCATGGAGATTGTAACCTCATAAAAAAAAAGAATTACAAATACCAGGCTTCTCATGTTTAGGCCACTAAAGTATCGCTTTGTGCCTCCACGACCTCCTTTTCTGCCTCCTTGACAGCTCTAACTAGAGCCCTAGTGATGCCCTTGAGATGTAAACCCTTTTCTTTCATTTCTTCTTGCAGCTTTTCTGCTTTTTCCCAATCCAAAGCCTTCAAGCAGAGAGACTGGATCAGCTTCTCGTATTCATCAGCAGAAGCACGTACCCCAAAATTCTTCATCTCAGTCAACAACTCCAAAGCCTCGTCAAATCGTTCCAATTTGCAATATCCACGGATTAGAGTGTGATACATTACAGGGCTTAACTTTGAATGATTCTTTTTAGCTTCCTCCAAGATCTTCCTAGCCTCTTCCATCTCACCTCCATTCGAATAAGCACTAGCAATAACAGAATACGAGTACACATCTGGTTTCAAACCCCTACTCTCAAGCAACCTCAACATCTCCACAGCTTGTCCCATTTCCCCAACTTTGGAATAACCGGTAATAACATAATTGAAAACAGCATTTCCAGGAAGCGGACCATCGGCAATCATTTTCAAAACCAACTCCTTGGCCTGATCAACATCTTTAATCCTACACAAGGCTCGAACAACAGCCGAAAATGGCTTGATTGCACGTTTCCTTCTCTCCACAGGGATATCATTCAACAGCTCCAGAGCCAGTTGTACAGTTTCATTTTTATGACACAAATTACCAACCAAAAAACCAACAGAAGTCAAAGGCGGATACATCTTATTCTCCATTGCTGCCATATACACCGCATGAGCTTCTTTCACCTTTTCACCCTTACACAACCAAGACAACATTCTACCAATTTTCTCACCATCAGGAATCCTCTGTGCATCAAGCATCTTCTGACACACAGAACACGCCAAATCAAAATCCAATCTCCTACAAAGACCTCCAAACGTAAAGTAATAACTGTCTGCATCCGGTACACACTGAAACCCATCAAATTTCTCCAAAACCTCTAAGGCAGCCTTCCCCTTTCCCAATTTCGAAAAAGAACTTACCAACTCATTAAGAATCGCAACATTAACAACCCCATTTTCTTTCTCCCCAATTTCCTTCACCAAACCCCACAAAGTGTACACATCTTTGTCCCTCAACGAACCACCACTATTACATATTGTAACAACAAAAAATTCTAGAACTTGGGTTGTAACCTCACGCGAATTCTCACTCCAAACCCACTTCAAAAACCTAACAAGATTCTCACCAGAAACAATTTGAATTTTTTCAATAGCTTTGATGAGAAAATCTTGATGTACATTCAAATTCATATGATTTAGAGAAGATTCAAATGACCCATCATCACTAACTTCTTCGTTCTGCAGAAAAAACACAACTTTATCCAATTTTTCCTCATCAATCTGATAGACCTGCTCTTCCTCTTCTACTCCAACAACGTTTTCATTACCATCATCATTCTGAACAGCAACATCATCATTTTCGAGATTAACAACACCATCCTCGTTTTGAGTAGCGATTTGATGAGAGAAGAATCTAGGGTTATTGGAAAGATGTGAAATTTGAGGAAAACCTAGGGAATAAGAAGGTGTAGTTGATTGTGTAGGGTTTAGTAAGAAATTAGAGAGAGGAAGAACCTGAATTGGTGGTGAGGAAGAGGCGGCGTTGAAGTTGCGAAGAGTAACACATCTTTGTCTTGAGAGTATCGACCTCCACATTCTTACTTTCGATTTCAATGGCGACACTGCAATGGCTTCGTGAATGCAGCTTGTGAATGAGAATGCAGGGGTAGTAGGGTGAGGGACAAGATTGGGATGTTCAAATTTCAGTAAGGATAGTTTTGTCTCTCAACCCTCCATGGCAATTTTTTTTTTCTTTTCTTATTAATGGATAGTTTTTTTTTTTCTTTTCTTAGTAAAGGGATGAAATTTTTTTAGTAGGAGAATTATTAGAGATGGAGAATGCATTCCCAATCAAAAATTATTTTAAAATTTCGATATATATTTAAAAATTAAAATCATTATTATCCAAAAAGATAGCATGTTGTTATCCTTCCAAAGGTTTTTCAAAGAAGAAATCTCAAGGTAAGATTACCAATGTCTTTACACGTCAAGTTTTATTCAATCTAAGCAAAAAAACATTGATACTGAAGAGCTTACTCCAACGTTCTTCCTTTATGATCTTGGACCAAAGCTCCTTAGTATTTTCACAATCTCTCGTAATACGTAAAATTTATTTTGTGGCTTCAATACATCTTCTTGACTCTTTTTTGGTTTGAAAGAAATGTTCTATTAGCAATTTTCTACAAAGTTTTCCTTAATATTATTTCTAGTACCCAGCATATCATTTATCGTTTTTATAGAGAATTCTCCATTAGACGCTAGATTCGAATGTGGCACATCTGAACCGCCAAGAGAAGGAGGCTGAAAAAAGATCAATATATTTTTTCATATACATGAGGGATCCATCTATCTGAATTCTTCATCGGAGATCCACCTATCCATCCAACAGTTTACGTTAACTCCATTCCAAATATGCCGACCAAGATTGTTACTTGTTTCATCTATCACAAATTTCTCTCCAAAAGTTCAATCCTTGTTTGGAAATAACAGCTTTTGGGATTATGTTGTGACCACACTTATATTTGTGACAAATAACTTGAACCCAAAGATCATGAGGTCGAGTAGATATTTCACCATGCAAAGTTTTATGGATGTCCCTAGTAGTTCGAAGACCCAAGCCACCAAATTATTTAGGTTAATAAACTTTATCCCAAAAGACCAAATGAACTTTTTTGCATTCATATATGTTCCTCAGAGGAAGTCTCTACAATGTTTATCTACAACATCACAAATGGAACGAGGAAATCTCTACAACCGTGTTCGGTTCCAAGTGCCAATTCAAAAGCACCACCTTGTGGAACATCAAGTTGTCCTGAACTGTTACTTCCTTTACACAACAAAAAACCAGTTGAATTCAAACCACACATGTGAACCGCCAACTACAATACTCAACATAGACATGTTCCTAAACTTTTTTTTTTTGGATAAGGCAAAAAATAGGTTAGGCATAAAGAAGAATTGGAAACATTCAACTAGGTTGGCACCTAACTGACCCATCGTCTCTTACCGCCTATTCCATAAATATTATTAAAAAAAGGGAAAAATATATACAAGAGGGGGGTCTAGGCCAAGACCCTCAAAAAGTAAAAATCAACTAAGAAAACCGATAGTTAGGTAAGCTATCAACATACACATGTTCCCAAACTCATTTTGAACCATTCTTCAAAATTCCAACACCGACCACATTGCGCAAACTTGAGGAATCTCCAGTGGCGAGGTTCTCCTATAAAACAGGGTCGTTTACGTAAAGTCTTTTAATTTGGAACCGAGATGAAGTATGCCAACAATGTAAATTGTAGTTACCGACCTAAGGCCACAAAAGTAACTTTTTCCGTCGGAAATTAAAGAAGATGAAATGTTGGGTATGATGGGAAAAAATTTCCCGTGACGGTAACAATGAATGTTCTGTTTTGATAGATAGATACAAAAAAGTATGTAGTAGGTCCCCCCACTTAGTGGGATCCACCACTATTAATTATTTTCAAACTTCTTTGTATCTTTATCTCTCCAAATGGAAGAAATGAAGAGACTAATAAATGGAGAGGATCTTCATTCATTGTGGGGAGAATATACAAATCAACCCATTGATTATTTGTCTCTAAATCTAGATATTGCAATTATTTTGATATGTAAATTACTTAAGATATTTTTTGAAAATATCTTATCTATTTCAAATTACTTAAAGGCACATGTATGATTTTTGAATTAATAAAGTTGTATAAACAACTTTTTGATTTTCAAGTTTCCTAAAAAAATAACCTTTTGATTTTAAAGTGATATGAAACACGGGATAAAATGCGTATTTTATTGAGTGCGTGAGAAGAATGAGGGGTGAGATAAGAAGAAATCTTTAATGTTAACGGTGTAAGTGTTGTCTATATGTGTGTGCTTTCATCAGGATTCTTTCAATTTTCTCAATAACTATAATTTTGAAAATATAAATACAAAAATGTGACATTAAAACAGTCTAATTATTTTTAGGCTTGCTATAGACTTTGTGTATGAATACATCTTCATTTTTGGGATTTTCAAATAAGTTTTTTTTAAACGTTATTTTTTTAGAGATAAAAAAGTGAAATTTTAAATTCTCTATAATTACTGTGTATATTGAAATTTGTCAAGGAACTTTATAATGAGTAAAATGTAAAGTGAAAAAAATCAAGGGTTGTTGTTGTAACAAACTCATGATTTATTATGACGTGCCAACAATACTTACCTTTAATTTATTAATTAACTAACGGTTAATATTAATCATTTTACACTCTAAAATGAGTTGCTTGGATCATTTAAATTAGATAAAAATTCTGTTTTGAATATATGTTCGCTTTTAAGAATAAAAATATATTTTGATATTCAATCATTTAGAGAATATTTTTTTAGAGATTTTTTGAAAAAAAGCATAATCAATTTTGTGTTTATTTATCGTAATAACAATCACTTCTTTGAAAAAAAAATATTTGTTTGGATACAACTATATAAAATGAATTTTTTGTTACAAAATTATCTTAATTTTTTCAAAATGAATTCTCTCTCTCTCTCTCTCTCTTATATTTTTTGAAAAGGTACTATAATATTTTTTCATTTAAAGACGCTTTTAGATTATTTTTTGTTGAACCTGATTTTTTAAAAAATTATAACAAACTAGTACAATGCTCTTTAAAGTTATAGTAAACCCTGTAGGGTTGTTTGTTACGAATTAAAATAAAAATAATATTAAAATTCAATAATTTAGTGATTTTTAAAGTTTTATAAAAAAATCATAATCTATTTTGTATTTATTTATCGTAATAAAATCATTTTTTTAAAAAATAATTTAGTTTGTTTAGATACATCAATATAAAAAGAATTTTTTGTAACAAAATCATATCAATCTTTTGAAAGTTATTTTCTCTCTCAGCTAAATAGGATCTTTTGTTACAAAAGATACAAAAAGATAAATATATGTTGAGGTGTCAAAATATTAAGATGGGACAAAATTATGTTTTTACTTGTCATTAACTTTCATAATTAGAGAAAGATAATAGATTATAAATTATTTTTAACTCTTTAGATATTTAGAAGTTAAATTATAGGAAAATTTGTTTTGATTGGGATTAAGATTAAATTTGTTTGTTCTTTAAAAAAAGATTAAGTTAGTGTGTTTTATCGAGTGATTTTGTTTTAATTTGTTTTTAAGAGAGAAAAAATAGGGGAAGGTTGAAGCAAAAGTCACAAAAGGATATAATTTTGATGACGTGTAAAAAAATTAAAAAGAGGTAAGATTGTATTTTTGGTAGACATTAATTTTATAATTAGAGAATAGATATATTCCTATTTTTTGCACACATTTTCTCTTTCTAATATATTTAATGTTATCTTTCTCTCGTAACAAACAATTGTTAGTTACTATCTTCTTCTCCAAAAAATTCCATTTTTTATGCACACTTTATCTCTCCTAACAAACAATTGTCAATTTTAAGATAACAAGAAATAAATTTTGTTTTAAAAAAAACAAACAAACTTTGTTTAAAAAAACAATCTTTAATTTTCCAAAGATATAACATTAATTTGTTTTATTAAAAAAGATAAAAGTAATTGATAAAAGATATAATTGATAAATCGTACTCTCAAAATACCATAACGATAATTAAATAGAAATAAACTTAAACGACATTTAAAAAGAAACGGAGAGAGAATTTAAAGTAAACTATGTAAGTTGTTCCAAATAAGGAAAGTGAACCAAATCGTAAGTTAAATTTGTTGGGAGGAGAAGTACGATTCTCTCTGTCTCTGTCTCTCTCTCTCTCTCTCTCTCTGAATGTTTTTGAAGTGAAACAATAAAAACAGAACAAAGCGATGTCGTTAAAGACATTAGCAACTTCTCCTATTTCCGGTTTTGCCCTTTTTGTCCTTTTCCTGGCTCTTCTTCTCCGATTGTCCATCACTTCACAGGTCACTTTTTCAAACCAACAATTTTTTTTTAATATAAAATATAAATTATGGGTTTTTATGTTTTCATCATGCTGCATCAATTTAGTGATTAAAAGTATGATTTTTTCTTCATATATGCAAATATCTGAACAATTGAATTAAGTCAACGATTTTGACTTTGAATTTCTGTGTTCAGAGATTGTTCACTACTGAAGAGCTTGCATTGTTCAATGGAACTGATCCAGGGTTGCCAATTCTTATAGGAATTCTTGGGTGGGTATTTCTCTCTTATCTGATTTTCAAATCAAATGGTGACCAATTTTTCATACACCCGTCACACTTGATGTAATTAATCAAGTGTGACAGGTGTATGAAAAAATATGGTTAAATCAACGAGTTGATGGTTAATTCAATTCATGTTGAAAATTATGGTTAATTCATGTAGTTGAGTTGACCATAATTTTGACTCTGAATTAACGATGAACTTAGTTGAATTAACCATATTTTTGAACTGATGAACCATAAGGTGTACAAAAAGTGGGTGTCCATGTATTATTACCTTTGCAAATTTCTTAATTGGCAGGCAATGGCATAGTTACAGTTTTTGTGAACTCTAATAATGTGTATCTATTATCTTTGATTGTTTTTTTTTTTTTTATAGATCTGTGTTTGATGTAACCAAGGGAAAATCACATTATGGTCCAGGAGGAGGTTATAATCACTTTGCTGGAAGGTATGTTCTCAAACCGTACCCTTTCCTGCTTCATCCATATCTTTATACTGTTTGTATTTCTAATCCTATGAAATATATCTATTTAAACTCATGTTTTTCTTGGTGGGGATTTCATGATTTCAGGGATGCTTCTCGCGCTTTCTTCTCTGGAAATTTCACAGGTGAAATAGTTATTTATGTGGGTTGAATTTCACTTTAAATGGATGAAATTTTATTGAGTTTTTCATTATTCTTCATTAATATCCTACATTGGTTATACTTTGTTGTTGAGAACTGATAGCATGTATGATGTTCTAAATGTACCCAAATTCCTAGGAAATAATTCTGACTAATTTTTTATATTATCTGTTTCATCTGGTTCTGATCTTGCTAAGGCTCACCAGGTCTACTTTGTTTTCATGGTGTTGCAATTTTATTTGTTTCAAATTTATATAATTCTGTATGCAAAATTGACCGAGTATCTCGCATCATCTTAATGTTTTAAATTGCGACTGCCACAACGGTTTGATGAAAAAAACAAGATTAAAAAATGCTAGATAACTAAATTGAAGCAATATATGGGCTTCAAGACTGACCTTTGTTAATATTTCTAGATCCTTCACTGACTTTCTCCACTTCTTCATGCTGGAAAACTTCCACAATGATATTCCTTTAGCTGTTTTTGTATCATATTATATTTTAACAACCTTAAAGGTACTGTTGCTTTTGATAGTAATGAGAACTTCATTGATGACGGAAAAAGTTCTTTAGATAAATCAGAACATCGAATACAAAAAGGGGAAAATAGAAGAGAGAAGGTTGGCAAAAATAGGATTAGGATAACCCTAGCTGTAATTTCTTTAGAGTAAAAATTGAAAGGCCCTGTCATGTATAGATCTTTTTTGAAATGTTATATTATACCATGGTAATTACCAAAACGTTTCCTGCTATTGCTGCTTCTAGAAACAATTTATCCCTTGAACAATATAGTATGCATTTTTTAATTCTTAATATTCCTTTTTGCTGATCATGTAGGAGATGGACTCACCGACTCATTGCGCGGTCTATCTAGCACTGAGGTTCGGATTGTTTGCTCATATTTTCTTCACTTTGTTTTCTTAGATTCCCAAAATTCCTACAATAACTTTAATAATATTGATTTTTCATAAATTGAATTCTTTTTATTTATTTATTTAACTTTGGTATTTCGTTGTTCATTAATGGCTTGGCATTTTAATAACTTTGGATCTTTAATCATTAACATTCTTGTCCTCCCAAGTATAGAACATTGACTTACTCACATGATTTATCATTTCATAACGATTGCTGGTGAACATTTTAATTTCATTAGAAGCCTTGTCATTTAAATACATAATCAGGCTCTTGGCCTTACTACCTTTAGGGTGTGTTTGGATGGAGGGTTTAGGAGGGGAAGGGAGGGGAGGGTTTACTTTTCATTTTTAAATTACGGACACTATGAAATATTTTTTAAAAAGTTAACATATTAACATGATAAACGATCATATAATACTTAAATCACACTTAATTGATTTTAGAAAAACATGTTATATTGTCCGTAATTTAACCCTCAATCCAAACACACCCTTAGAGTATTTGTGTAGAAATGTTGGTTTCTTGTTTTCCTGTTCTTCTCTCCTTGAAATTATAACTTTCAATTTTTTTGAATTAGTCTTATCTGAATTAATTTGGAATATATATGTAAACCTTACCCCAAATTAAACTGCATGCAGGTCAAGAGTGTAGTTGACTGGAGGGATTTCTACTTAAGATCTTACAAGTGAGTCATATTTCCTTCAATCTGCTACTTATGTTACATTAGTTATGATGGCTTTCTCAAGGGTAGGATGATAAGTCACTACACAAGTGTCTGTTCCACATATGCTCTTGCACTGTTATGAGCGTAACAGAGATAAGGTTGTTGCGTTGGATGTGTGGTAATATTAGACGAGATAGGATTAGAAATGACGATATTAGAGAGAGTTGGGGTAGCACCTATAGTAGCAAAGATGGTGGAAACTAGGCTTAGGTGGTTAGAGTTTAGACATGTTGAGAGAAGACCCGTAGCTTATGTAGTAAGGAGAGTAGATCAAATAGAGGGTAGTCAAATCACTAGAGGGAGAGGAATACCTAGAAAAACTATTAAGAAAGATCTAGAGATTAATGAGTTGGCTTAGTTGTTTACCAGTTTAGATAGGAAAGTCTGAAATATGGACTCTTCCAGAATGTTAATTTGTAATCATTTTATTGTTTTTATAAAATTGATGCATGCTAATAGATTATTAGGAAATGAAAATTAATTTGATTTAGCTAAATCAGACAATCAGTTCCCTTTATGTCATCATATTACCTGAATATTATTTCAATACTTATCCTTATTTATGTAGGTATGTTGGCAAGTTAGTTGGTCGATACTACGATAGCAGAGGGAATCCTACAAAATATTTGAAAGGGGTTGAAGCTAAGGCTGCAAGAGGTGCTCAACTTCTAGAAAAGCAGAAGATTGAAGAGGCTAAACAACCTCAATGCAGTTCAAAGTGGAGCCAAGATGAGGGCGGTGAGGTATACACTATTGTCATTATTCTCAATCCTCTTTTCTTTATTTTGTTAACATATGCTATTTCTCCCAATAACAATTACATATATGATACTTTAAGTTCAGGATGGTTGTGAGTTATGATTATCATATTATACAATGCTATCCTATCACTTTAATTTAATTACAATCAAACTACATTGTTTCGCTAATCAAAATAATGTGGAAATCTGTTGCAACGGAAATTGTCATCAAATTTTATAATTAGCAGTTTAACCTACCTGCATAAATGCAGATTATGACACAGGTTTACATGTTTTGGTCAGGTATGGTGTGATATTGGCTACCCTAGGTTGGTTAAGAGACCACTAGAAATCGCTTTGACCGGGAAGATGAGTAAGCGTTGTGCTTGCTTTGAAGAGTCTCAGTTAGGGCAACCTGGGTTAGAGGTATATGAAAGTTGTGACTACCATGCTAACAGGTGCAAAGTTTAATCAGGACTCTAATACAAATAGGGGAATATTTTTTTATTTTTTTGAGGTATATATGTACTATTTTGAATACGTATATTAACTTATTAAGGCTTATTTTAATGAAGCTAGTAATTGAGGGGTTTGTTTGATACTTTTGTGTTTGTGACTCACATGTCACCTCTTATTGAGTCAGTATTTTTGGCGAATTGCCAGACTCTAAATTTGGGTGTGCCTCTCTTGGCATGTTTGAACTATGGTTGGCTGCTAAATCCTAACATTGTTGGTTGCTTTATGGTATGAATAATCACATTTTTTTAATAGCTAAATCCAAAAAATTTGTGGGCACTTTAACCACATGTATACAACTATTAGCCTGCTCAACTCACCAAGTTTGGTGATGACAGATGTGTATGCATCTATGCCTTGGTTATCAAATTGCATCTCAGGTCTTGAATTGTGAAGCTTATTTTTTGAATTGTCAATATTGAACTGTTTTGAATTGAATTGTAAGATTTGGAAATTAGCAAAACAACTTGATCATAAGCCTCACAAACCGAAATTAGTGTTACCCGTCGATTTAAAATTAAAACATAACAAAGATATATCCAAACAAGGTGTACGCAGAGGGAGCTGCAAAGATTCTATATAAATGATGTCAAGAATGAATTGAAGAAGAGTGCCTCCAATGTTGCATATTTTTATTTATTTGTTTTTTTATGAGATAAATTTAGGGTAAATACTTTCTTGTTGTAGAGTAGACCAATTATACTTGGCATCGTCATACTTAGAGAACTCCATCTCTACAAGATCTCCATCGGGTTTAGGTTTGGGTTCTGATCAAAATTCCAGTTGCGACATTTTGCAACACGGAAGAAAAGGAAGTAACAGTTTAAGTATTCCTAAACCTAAGCGACCACATGAGCAATGAAATACAATTCCTTTACAATTTTGTCCTTTTTATTTTATTATTATTATTATAAAAAATCATTAAAATAGGAACAAGACTACATGAGCAGTGTTATAGATGACACTTGTCTGAGTTCAAATCCCGGTCTCTGCATATATTATGCATTGTCCCTGCCGACGATTTTAAAATAACTTTAATTTGTGTTAAATAAGTTTTTGCTCCTTATAAAAATCACAAACGTTTTTAATCCATTTAAAAGTTTTTAATAAATTTTGGTCATCAAATGTTTTTATCACAATTTTTGTCTTTATTGTTAAATCAACTCATGCGTAACCAACACATTTTTTAATGAACACATATATAGATGTTTAGAATATTATAACAATCTTTTTCACAAAATTTTAGAATTTTTTAACAAAATATGAATTAAATGTAAACTTTTAAGTGTTAAAATCTTAAAAATTAACATTAAATTTATCCTTTGTTTTAAAAAATAAACTTTTGCTAGAGAGATTTTTTTTTTGAAAGAAGAAAATAATTGCATTTCATTAGCTAAAAAGTGCCAAATACATGAAGGTACATCATCGATAAGGTGGGGGCTAGGATTATATGGGGCTGCCTGAGCTAACTCATGGACGACCCCATTTGCTTGCCTCCTGTTGAACTCAACATGAGAGTTCTGAAATCTATCAGCTAAAAGTTGTTTACAAGCAGAAATAATACACCCGAATTCGCTACTATCATCAATGCATGAGTTAACACAGTCCACAACTTTTTTGGAATCGAGAGCGAAGTCAACATTGTCGAATTGGAGATTAGACACCCATTCCAAAGCTGTGTGTAACCCGACGGCCTCCCCTACATCAATATCACACAGGGGAGCAAACCAATCTGTTTTTGCGAGTACAAAGGCACCAGCATCATCCATGAGACACATACCCAATCTGTTTTTGCTAGAGAGATTTTTAAAATTTTAGACACATAGGTTTACCTAAAAAAATATACCAAAAATTATGATGAAAAATATTTGAAGACCAAACCTTGCTGAATTTTTTTAGAGATCGAGATTAAAACAAAATTTGATATTTTATAGGAATAAAAACTAAATTAACCCTTTTTTATTATAATTTCAAAGTTTCAGTTTTGGAGATTAAGAAAGTTATGTGAAGCTTATTTTAACTTATATTTTTGCTTTATGCAGCACACACACTTTTGCATGCTTTACTTGATTTCATGATGAAGTAGTTTTGTATTTAGCACTTATGACTAATGTATAATACTAGGTACTAGAAAACACGCCAAAAAATATTTAAATTTTGTTGACCGTTTTAAAATTCTTTGTCAAAATACTTTCCTTCAATTTGATAGAGTTTTGATAAAATATATTAAAGATAGGTCACAAGGAACTTACTGAGTTAAAGAAAGAATGGAAATAGATAAACAAAATATTTATATACTGTTCAGAATAATTTGTTGCAACATCTAATCCTCTCTTTACTGAGAGATTTGTCTTTCTTCGCTTGAAGGATTTAATCCACTATAACAACAAGTGTTTATATATCTCTCTAAACCACCATTAAGACATAAAGGTTGTTGTTACTACTAAGCTGAGTTGAAGAGGTGTAAGTTTGTGTTGTGTATGAATCAACACAGTCATTATTAGGATTATAACTCTAGCTGAATGGATATTACAATTTAAATCCTATATCAATCAAAGTATATAAGAATTCATTAAGAGTTGGTTGAGAA
This sequence comes from Medicago ruthenica, assembly GCA_018208015.1. Classification (NCBI taxonomy): domain Eukaryota; kingdom Viridiplantae; phylum Streptophyta; class Magnoliopsida; order Fabales; family Fabaceae; genus Medicago; species Medicago ruthenica. The sequence continues at coordinate 68,507,705 of CM031373.1, read as the reverse complement.
ATATTAAGAACTCGTTAAATATTTGTCACTACATGTATATAAACAATGTTCCATTTATCTTTCTCACAACTGTTAATACAAGTAACGAACCACATTAACAAATAAATGAATATTGAGAGAAGCACAATGAGATTATTGTTAGAAATATTAACAGTAAACTAGAATTTAGATTTTGTGCCGTGGCAAAAGTCACTGCCCTGAAAGCAAATTTCCGATGGACCTCTGGTGCAAGTGCAACCCAATATCCGGTTTTGCTCTTCAAGGTTAACACAATTGCATGTCTGAACCCGTACACTCGAGGCCAGATCATGTTGGAGCTTCACAAACAATGCCCAAAATTATAGAAGAACAAAGAAGAGTAGTAATTTGTTATTCCCATTTTGCTGAACCTAGCCCCCCATATATGTATAATACAATCGATCTGTTTATTCTTGTTGCCGCCAAATCTTAACAATAAATAACATTATTGTAATACTAATGCCAATTAAACAAGGGAATTGGCCACCTTCTGTTGTTACGTTTTATACCATTAACTTTATGGTAATTAAACATACAACTTAATCAATCGGTTAAAGTTTCAATTGAAGAAATAATTACCCTTGATTGACATTATTTCTACAATTATGACTTATTTTACGAGTACATTCAACCTCCTAAGCCATATAGAATGAATAATCATATGGAATACATCATATCTCTTGGGAGGATTATTCACTACAAAATGTCTTTGCACCTGCTTAACACCCTCTTGCAATTTCATATATTTCTCCTCAGATATACCCAACAGAATATCCTTAAGCTTGGGAATTTCACTAACTTCAATCTGAACAGAGAAAGAATCCCAATTAAGAACATCACTAAAAGGAAGTACATATTGTTGTGATATTATGATAGGTACACATTCAGCATAAATAGCCTCAACAATTCTTGGACTTGCCACTTCCCACCCACTTGGACAAATACAATATTTACTCATCTTCATTGTTTCATGGTATGAAATTTTTTCTGGAAGTTTTTCATAAACTAGCACATCTTTGTCTTTGTTCTTCCAATGTTGGAAAAGCACCGGTCTAATTCTACCATGCATTTGTCCTGCAAAGAAAGCCAAAATTGTTCTGTTCCATGTTGGATAGCCACCAAGTAAACCTGTTGTTTCTCCTGTTACCAAATTGATTTCAGGAAATGATGCATCTTTCTTTGGATTGAAATGCTCTGAGATATTTGCATTGCAAAGTACTCGAATTGCAATGAAATACAATTCCTTCACATACCATGTTGCCCTTGGTCCCTATGCACAAAACCATTTTCATGAAATATAAAAATATCAGTCACATACTCACACTATATTTCATAGCTGCTAATGAGCAAGATGGAATGGTTGCAATTCATCGTTATCCAAGTAGAGTATAGGTGTGTTTGGGTACACAAGCTATTTTCTTAAGTTCTTTCAAATAGTCTCACAAATACTTGTACTAGTAGATGAACTCAAATAAGTTACAAATGTACTAGTAAAAGATTAAAAGAGTTAAATAGTTAATAAGTTAATTTTATAAGCTTAATAAGTTATATGTTTTGTGTGTTTTGGATAAGTTCAAAGAAAATTTGCAGTTGCTTTCTTGAACTTTTTTTTTGGTGGAACTCTCTTGAACTTATTTTAATCAATACTTAAATATTTTATTTACCCAAATAAATAAATCATGAGTCAAAGTCACGCATTCCCTCATGGTAGAATTCAAGGCAGGGGATGACATGACATGTTGTATATGGAATTATGGATTTATTATTAAAGCATCATTTTTTTGACAGGATTAAAGCATCATGTTAAAGTGTCTTGTTTGATTGGACAATGATTTGATTCCTAAACCATGAATTTATGCAATATAATTAAAGGAGGGAAATTGAAAATAAGTACCCAATCATGACAAGAAAGCATGAAATGGTCAGCTCCATAACTTCTATTCCAATAAGCATATTTGTGTGATATGATATGAACATAATCACCAATAGTTCTCCCCAAAACAGCTTTGTCACGAATAACTGGGTGAAAGAGATGTTCAATGATCATAACAACACTAAATGGAAGAAAGTAGGCATGAGCTTCATTTGGATTATGAGTCCGAAACAAAGTATTGCTTTCCAATAAGTTGATAAATATTCCCTCCATTGAATATATATTTTTGCAAGGACCATAGTGAAAAAGAGGAGGTTCTCCCTCTTCATACACAAAGATTTTAAATAGCTTCTCCATCAAGTGATAACTCCTATATCATCAATAAGTAAAACCAATTCAAAAGAATGAACAAATAAAGCATCACATGTAAGAGGTTAAAACTCTTAAATATGTTTGGATCTCAACCACGTATGTACATACAATTTCCACAACTTTAATATGCATCTTCACGTCTAATATATAAAATTCTTACTCTGGCTATGACCGCATATTAATCCAACCACATCTATACATACAAGGGTTTGAACTTGATAGAAAAAATCTACATGCAATAGCTCGAAAACCTATACAATGCAAGACTTTAATACACCTTCAATAAAAACTAAAAAGTTGATGACAAATGGTTTGACTTAAGTGGTTAACTAGCTTATGTAATAATGAATTGTTCAGGAGAATCCGAATTCGAATTTTGCCTAAAATAATTTTTTGTCATATTTTATTTATGGTTTCCTTCTCCTGAGATATGAAGGATAGGTGGTCTAATTGGATGTTGGTTATAAAAAGTTTTAAAAAAAACACATTTTTTTTAAGCAAAAGTAATGCTAGGAGCATTACAAGATATCATTAAACCAAAAAGAAATGTACAAAGAAAAGGGGAACTAGGTTTACACCTTTTCAAAAAGAAGTAAATCTATAGTTAGGAAGACCTAGTCTATTCCTAATATAGTCAGCTTGTATACAGTTAGGGGCAGAAGGGAACCAAACAAGAGAAGACAGAGCTAAGTCTATATTAGCTAAACCATCTGCACAAGTGTTCCCTTCCCTATAAATGTGACTAACTAAAAAATTCATGCTTTTAACAATTTCTAAGCAATTAATCCATCTATTTCTTAGATTGCAGGGAATCATAGAAGTATTCTTAAATGCCAGCAGCACCAATTTGGAATCAGTTTCCAACCATATATTTTTCCATAGCTTACTCGCAGCAATCTCAATTGCAATCATTACTGCAACTAACTCAGCAGTGAAAGCAGAAGAACAGTTAAGGATATTCTGAGCAAAACAGCCCTTACATGCACCATCAGCGTCTCTAAATATTCCACCACAAGAGGCTTTGACCGGGTTCTTCACTACCGCACCATCTGTGTTGACCTTTAGCCAGGTAAAGGTGGGAGGAGTTCATAAAACCTCTTTGATGATTGGGGCTTTAGGTGGATGAATGTTGACTCTGAAAGCTTTCATGATGACAAAATCTTGCATATTAACAGAGGAGCATAATCTAGTGTTGTTACCGGATAGAGCAACATTGGAGATGATTGTTTTGATGGCAGTTCTCCAATTGGGTTTCCTGTTTTGGAATCTAGCTTGGTTTCTAGAGAACCAGATAATGTTGATGATATTGATTATGCAGGCTTTTATCACCAAATTGCATTGGGGGGTGAAACTTTTTTTACATATCTGCCATATGTCTTCTGCAGAATTGAATTGGAATGTAGTGTTCAAAATACTAGCTCGCCATGCCCAGAGTTTCAAAGAGAAAGGACAGTGGAGGAACAAGTGTGTTGTGGACTCATCTGTAGCTGAACAAAGACTGCACATGGAAGCCAAAGTGCAGCCTCTATGCTGAAACTTCTCATCAGTTGGAATTTTGTCCTGCATTAGTCTCCAAGCCAGCATAGATTTAGAAGGAGGGATATCTGGAGCCCAAATGATTTTAGCCCAGCTAAGCTGCTGACCAACCTGATTCTTGAATAAGTAAGCATCCTTAAGAGTGAGAAGACCAGATTGTGATGGGTTCCATAAAAGTTGATCCTGTAAATCAACTTTGGGAATAGTTACATTTTGAGCAAGCGATGTGATAGCAGGGAAGGATTGCTGAACTGATATAGGAAAAGCCCAATTGGAATCCCGAATAAAGTCACAGACCTTGGCGGTTAGCCTAGAATAAAAGCAAGAGGGGAGGTTTAGGATAGAAGCAATAGGCTCACCACACCACTTGTCTGTCCAAAAATTAATCATGTTACCATTACCAAGGTTCCAGCTAGAATTCTCCAAAACACAAGGAGCTTCAGATTTTGTACTACTCCATATAGAAGAGTAAATATGCGTTTTAATTGGGCCATTCTTGTTGAGAGTTCTGCTTTTGAGAATAAAGGCCCAAGGTTCCTGAGAAGTCATTAAGTCCCAGCAAAGTTTAAGGTTGGAGGCTTCATTAAGCTTTGTAAGAGATTTGAGACCCAAACCTCCTTCTTTCAAGGGCTTACAAATCTTATGCCAAGCAACAGTCACCAGTTTTCTCTTTTCTATGTCTCCAGCCCAAACAAAGTTTCTAATACATCTCTCCAAATCCTTCAGCAATGAAATTGGCCAGGAGTAGACCGAGATGCTATGAATGAGCATTCTTTGTATCACCGAAGTAACTAGCTGGACTCTACCAGCCATAGAGAGAAGAGAGGCTTTCCAAGATGCCAATTTTATCTTTATTTTGTCAGCTATAGGTTGAAGATGAATAGCTTTAGGCTTACCTTTAAAAAAAACACATGAATATGTTGTACCTAATTTTTTTTCGTATAGCTTTAGCTGGACTGTGGTAAATGGAAACAAAAATAGGAATAAAAAAAAAAAGAGAGGATGTGAGAGATATGCTTGAGGATTTCAATATAAAAAGAAGGAGATAGATGGCGGTTGTAAAATTTAAAGTGTGAAAAAAATCAAAGTAATTTTTTTTAATGTAACCCATTGTCTCTATGCTTATTACCTTCATTTATATCCTGTTGTATGTGATCCTTGAGAGCATGTAAAGACTACTTTATATTTAATTTAACTTAATTAGTTTTTTATTGTTTTAGGAACATTTATTTCAGTTTTAATGTTTATTTATGTTTTAAGAACCTTTTATGCTTGCTAGTTTTGGTTTGAATGAGAGGTTATGTGAAAAATGTTCAAAGATATAACGCTCGGAAGCATGCTATCAATGTAAGAAGATGTAGCGTTGGAAAGGAGTGTGGAGCTACATCGTTGAAGAACTCTCAATACGTGTACAACCTTAGGTCTCTTATTTGCAAGTCTTGGGGGACTAAGTTTAACGGAGTTGGCTCTAATGATTATAGTACGAGGAAAAAAGAATATGTTGATTCCTAAGAGATAAGACAGGGACAACTCATAGGAGAAAGTACCAAAGAGCACAATTCGGCGAAAGTTGTAGGAAACTATAATGTTACAACTTACAACGTATTAGACTTGGTCTAATGGATATCCACTAAAGTGGGCGCCAATACATCTTAAGCTTGGAGATGAAGATAAGAGAGTCTCAAATGACTGAATAGTACACCAAAGGGATAAGGAATATTCCTATGTTTAATGGTTAAGGAAAAGACCATCACATGGAAAAATACCAAAGTGTACAAAAGGATAAGAAATGACTTGTACTATAAAAGGACAACAAGCCTTCATTTGCAAGGGTGTACTAGTGGTGTGTTGTCCTGAATAGAATATAGATCGGAGACATCCACCTCCAATCAACCCTAGCCACCACTTTAGAGATTATCACTTTTCTTCATCTCATACCTTCATCTATTTCATCTTGAAAGCATAGTAGTTAAATCTTAGAGTTTTAGAGTTATAAGAGTAAATCGTTAAGTGAGTGCTGCAAAGAACTCACTTCCATCCTCAAAGTATTGTAATTTCTCTTTTGTAAACTATAATCTCTTTGAATGATTTATGCAATTATGTTTTTATCCATTATCTTCTTCTATTTTTGTGTTTAAGTTCATTATGAGCTAAACCACTTTTGTGGTTAAGGAATGATTAGATAATCTTGGGTTAAATTCTCACATTGTCATATTTTTTGTTGCTCAAATACTATAAGATATGTTAAATTGATTTAAATCTCACTAAAGTTAACTCATAACATGAGGATGACCAGCCATATATACACATCATATCATATCCTTATGCAACTTTATATCATATCATTTCTCTATCGTATCATGTTCACCAACAGACGCTAATGACTTCAATAACAATTTTTCTATGTTACTTAAGTGGCACTCACTCAATAAGTCATGCATAATCCGTTTAACTTTTGATCTATAATTGCTTGAAATGGATTTTCTAACGTTAAGATGTCAACTTAATAATAAGAGCTGGATGGTAAAGAGCTTGATCAATACTTTTTCCCCAATTTTTTTATAAATTTTTTAATGTTAATGTGCATTTGGTTAATTAATTAACTAATTAATAAAACGCAATATATTAGATGCTGAGAAATTGAAGGTGAAAAAATAAGGCTATATATTCTCACAAAATTATGAATATCATCATCATCATGTACTAGTGTTTAATAACAAAAATCAAACCAAATAATTATCTAACTCATAAGTCATAAGAGCCCATGCCTCTTATCTATATAATAATGGCAAAATTACATTAATAGTCCCTTAACTTAATTTTAAGTAACATTTTAGTCTTTTATCTTATTTTTTTCCATTTTAATCCTTTATCTTTTTAAATGTTAACACTATTATCCTTTTTTACATAAAAAATTCAAAAACCCAGCAAATTCATAACAAAAATATGTTCTTCATCAATAAACTCATATCTTCATCAACAAAAACCAAAGACCCAGCAACTATTCATAAAAATTTCAGAAAAAATGCAATCCAATTTCACTCTTTGTCTATCATAATCTTATAAGTTACAAGTTTCACATAAACTTACTAATTATTGATTGATTTCCGTTGCTCTTACAAGTTACAATCCATATGTCATGTCCAAAGGGTCAAACAAGTGTTTACCATATATGCCACAAAGCAACGAAAGAGATGAATAAGTGTTAGTGGGTAGGTGCTTTCATTTAGCGCACAACCAATACGCAAAAACTATTAGGGATTCAAAATCCAAAAGCAACAAAGCTTCAGGTCTGTAATCCAGGTTTCTATCTATTTCTCTCTCACACAAAGGCAAAGTGTCATTAAGAGTTTGGGTTTGTTTAATTGAGAGAAGTGAGTTGATAGATGGTGGTGAGGTTGTTGTGAAAGAGGTGAGTTGGTGTAGGTTGTATAAGAGGTTGAAGGGGGTTGGGATTGAAAATTTGCATGATTAATCAATTGGGGGTCGGGGAAAAGAAAGTAAAAAAAAAATTAGGAGGAATACGCCATTCTTATGAATTGAAATATCCATAGAACTTCATGAGGAAGTGGATACGGAAGGTAAGAAGAAGAAAAAAGGATAACCTTGATTATGGAATCAACTGCAAGAAAGAGATGGGTGAAGGAAAATTAGGAAAGTAAGGAGAAGGTTGATGTTGTTGTTTGATTTTTCTTTTCTTCAATCTGGGTTTCCTTTTGAACAAGGATAGAAAGCACAAATCTGATATACAAAAACAGAAATTATGAAAGGGGTTTTAGGAAGTTATGTGATTCTGGATTTTTTTTACGAAGATATGAGTTTCTTGTTGAAAAATTATTTTTTGTTACGATTTTGCTGGATTTTTGTAAAAAAGGGAGAATAGTGTTAACATTTAAAAAGATAGAGGATTGAAATGGGAAAAAAATAAGATAAATGACTAAAATGTTACCTGAAATTAAGTTTAGGGACTATTAGTGTAATTTTGTCTATAATAATTCACGTAGTAGAAAAACATTTTTTTTCTTGTCTCTTTTTGATGAGTAAAATCCTTGTCCCTCTCTCATGATATAGTTCATAAAATCTTACCTATGAAAAGCAAAGGCATTTCTGTAGATGTCTCCTTGTGGAATATAATCATGAGAGTCCTCAAGAGGAAGTACGGTGTCATTGGTTCTCAAAAAGGCTTGTTTTATCAATGCTCTTGCTTTTGCAAGACTTGCTTCAACCTTCTCCAAATTTCTATCTCCTTGCATTGATCTTCTTATAGGCAATTTGTTAACTAAATTCAATTCTCCATTGTAGGCCATTTGCTTATAGCTTCCCTCATCCTTCTACATGTACAAAAACAATAACAAAACAAAATATTAATCAAACATTAGTTAACCTTTAGCTAGGTGTGCACAAAATCAAAATCAAATGTATGTGGGAAGAAAAAAAAAGACAATTATTGGACAAAATATTCATTCATATTATTATATATACACCTTGTATGATGAAAGGGTAGATCCTGAATGTTTCTTTCGAACCCTTTGATAATTCAGTGAGTAATGGGGTGTGGATACATGCATCTTGGATACCCATTTTGCACCATCAAATGAATCAATACCAAAAAACAGCAGAAAAGCGGTGAAAGAAAAAGTAACTAGACTCAAGTGTATTTTGTTGATGTGCCACATTCTCTCAGAACTCAAAACAAGCTTTGATTCATTGCCATATCTTTCGTCTCATTCTTTGACGGAGTTTTTTTTGTGGAAAAAAATGAAGCTGTGAATGATCCTAATTTTTCCCCACGTGGCTACCATAATATTTTTTTTTTGACAAGAACTACCATAATATATAGAACTATTTTTTATGACAACTTGGGTACCCATCAATAAAAGGTGGGTAACATAACCCATGCTGAGTTAGCACCAATCAAAGTTATTTGTTTGTTTTCTATTATTTTTAATGTTATATAAATACATTTTTTGATTGAGCCAACTCAACATGGATAGTATTACCCACCTTTTATTGATGGGTAAACAAGAATTTCCTTTTTTTTTTTTGACCAATATATATAGAACTAATTAATTGTACATTAAAACATTTCAAAAAATAAACGAAAATCAAAATGTGATATTGACCTGACCCTGTAAATCTTGGGTCCATCCCGTCTGACGCAATAAAGTTTGGAAAGAATTCATTTAAAAAAGTTCACCAAATCAAACTCTGATTTTATTATTGTTTAGATTTAGAAGTGCTGTAAAAAATTTCTCTAATTATAAAACTTTCCTTCAAAAAATTATAAAATTTAATGTCTACCAAAAATACAATCTTATTCCTTCTTAATTTTTTGACACGTCATCAAAATTATATTATTTTATGTCTTTTGCTTTAACTTTCCCCTATTTTTTTCTCTTTTAAAAACAAATTAAACAAAGTCACTCAATCAAACACACTAATTTAATCTTTTTTAAAAGAACAAACAAACTTAATCTTAATTTCAATCAAAACAAATTTTCCTATAATTCAACTTCTAAATATTTAAAGAGTTAAAAACAATTTACAATCAATTATCTTTTTCTAATTAAGAAAATTAATGATCAATAAAAACACAGTTTTCTCCATCTTAATATTTTGACACTTCAACATAAATTTACATTTTTGTGTCTTTTGTAACAAAAGATCTTATTTAGTTGAGAGAAAAAACAACTTTCAAAAGATTGATGTGATTTTGAAACAAAAATTCCTTTTATATTGATGTATCTAAACAAACTAAATTATTTAAAAAATAATAATTTTATTACGATAAACAAACACAAAATAGATTATGATTATTTTATAAAAAAATTAATAAAATCACTAAATTATTGAATTTCAATATTATATTTATTTTAATTCGTAACAAACAAGCCTACGAGATTTGCTATATCTTTAAAAAAAACTTTAAAGAGCATTGTACTTGTATGTTATAATTTTTTTAAAAAATCAAGTTCAACAAAAAAAATTTAAAAGCGTCTTTAAATGAAAAGAGATTATAGTAACTTTTCAAAAAAATGTAAGAGATGGAGAAAATAAATATAAAAAAATGAAGATAACTTAGTAACAAAAAATTCATTTTATATAGTTGTATCCAAACAAATATTTTTTTCAAAGAATCGATTATTATTACGATAAGCAAACAAAAAATTGATTATGTTTTTTCAAAAAAAATCTAAAAAAAATCTCTAAATGATTGAATATCAAAATATATTTTTATTCTATTAAAAGCGAACCATATATTCAATTTACATTTAGTAAAATTAAGTTTTATGATTGTACAAAAAAAAAGTTTTATGATATTCATGTGTTTTTATCTCACACCAAGTCTATTTGATGCAATATAACTACCTTCCACTTGTCAAAAAAAAACTATCTTCCTATGATTTTTTCTTTTTTAGGATGCAATAGAACTACATTCCTATGAGTTTTTCTTTTGTAGGTAATCTAATGAAAAAATGACAATCGTTTACATATTTAGTCTAAAAAAATAGTCATAAATATAAATTTTAAAAAAACATTAATAAATACATTTCACTTATCAATGAAATAACAAAATATGGTTGTGACAATTAATACTAACAAAATATTGAAAAAATATTTTCACTAAGAAAATAAAAAAGAAAAACATTTAATTATATATGATTGATAATCATAAAATAACATAACTTCATTCTTAAAAAAACATAACTTCAAGAAAGTTGCAAAATATTTATTACAAGGCATATACCTACTTTTCAAAAAGTTACACATTTTCAAGATTGTTTCTTTTCTAAAAATATTTTGCATTTGTTTTTTCTTTATTTTTTTTAGTCAAAAGAAAAAATATATTATAGAAAAAGAAATAGATCGATAAAGAGACTAGGGCATAGACCTGACTCAGGAACAACCCAAAACGGTGATACAACATAATAAATCAGACCAAGTGGATCGACCCTAATCTATCCTAAAAAAAAGTCACTAATCACGGACGCAACCCATTGAACCTGTATACGGGCGCGAAACCAAGTTACAAAAAAATATGAAAAGTGAACATCTATGAAGAACAATTAATGGATCGACTGTCAACACGGTATCAAAATTCAAGTGTCAACAGCTCTCTGAACAAATCAGCAAGCATAAAAGCTCTTTCAAGCTTGAAGAACCAGAGTTTAGGCAAATGAGACACCTTGAAACCTGAAGATCTCAACATATTTGAAAACAACAGAGAATCAAAGAAGTCAGGACACCATGTCATATTATAAAATAATATTTTTTATTATTGTACATTATTAATTATTATATCTTAGAAATATGACTATAATAAACACTGAAAAATGATTGTACTTGCAGTGAGTACAATCTATAGAACTAGGGTTTAGTCTGTTTAAATGATCACATGAGAATGCCTCTCAAGTGGGTATTGTTGAGACAAAATCCTTATTTGATGTTTTAAAGATTACAAACATATTAATTTTATTTTATCTTGTTATCTACTAGTTTGTTTTGTGAGAATTGTTTCATGAGAACATTCTGAGAACATTCTGGATTCACAAAGCAAATACATCAAAAAGAGCAAAGTCAGCAAAAAGAAGCATGACATGAGAAAGCTCTTGAGAAGTTATCTTGGGACTTAAGCATTTCGATCCATTTGAAAGAAAAGCCCATTAAAGGATAAATATCTCATGAAATGAAATAAAGCACATGTGGAATGAACTTGGACATCAAAGTACAAATGAGTGACATAATCAAGGTCACTTCATCTTAGCAAAAAACAGCTCACTACAGCTGTATTCTTTCACGCAAAAAGCAACACAAAGCAAGCTGAATCAATAAGAACATTCTGAGAACATTCTGGCAGAATTGAATAAGAAGTGTGAAATCAAATGAAGCTGTAGACAGCTGTAAAAAACGTGTCTAACAGCTCTATTTTCACCCTTGGTCACCAAGACACTCCTCACCTATAAATACAAGAGGCTTTGGAAGTTAAATGCAAGAGTTTTGAAAGCAAATATTCTCTCAAGTGAAAATCATCACTACATACAAAAGCTCTTCACAAACAAGTCTCAAAGCTCTCTTTTTCTTTTGGATCATACTCTTTAAGAGTTTTTTAGTAAAATCTCAAACATGTATTGAGAATTTTATTCGATCCAAAATTCATCTCTTTTCATACAAAGTGTATTGTAATTCTCAAGTCTATTCGTAACAATAGTTTGGGAAAGAAGTGTAACAACCTTTCTTGTGCGAAAGCAAAGAATTGTAGAAGCCTGCTGAGGTTGATATTCTGTTAGCAGTATACTATAGTGGATAATCTCACACGAGGTGTGGGGACTGGAAGTAGCCGGATTTGGTGAACCAGGATAATTCTCCTGTGTTTTTCTCTCTTCCTTTCTCTTTATTATTTTCGTTACACAAAGTTCACACACTATCACTATCATAATATTACTTATTAATCTCTCCAGAACATTCTGGTCCTAATTAATTATAATCAAATTAATCCAGAGTTCTCTGGTCCTAAATTAATCACTTGTATTGTTTTATTAATTCATATAACTGCCTCCAGAACATTCTGGTCCAAGATAAAACAATCTGCCTAAAATAAACCCACATTTAAAATCAACCTATAATATTGTTTTATCATTCTGCTCATATATTAATCATTCTCCAGAACATTCTGGTCCTTACTATTTCTCTGTTCTTATAATTAATCATTCTCCAGAACATTCTGGTCCTTACTGTTTTATCATTCTCCAGAACATTCTGGTCCGTACCTTACATTTCAATTATCATTTTTCTCATTCTGCTTATATATATTAATCATTCTCCAGAACATTCTGGTGCTCACTAAAAGCAACTTAAAAATCTTATATTTGATCCAGAACATTCTGGTCAGAATAAAACAAGCATAAAACCCATAATCTTCTTATACTAACACTTACCAAGAACTTTCTTGAGTATACAAACTTGTTTAGATTTTTCAGGAATAATTTTAAAAGGGTCACAATTCAAACCCCCCCTTTCTTGTGACGTTTATTGCTACTTCAATTGGTATCAGAGCTCGGTCTCTAAAAAATCAAAGCACTTAACACGTGCTAGAGGAAAAGATTCAGAAAGAAGCAATGTCAAAAGAAACATACATTCCACAAGGTCTGTCATGTACAAGACCTCCATTCTTCGATGGAAAAAACTACTACTTTTGGAAAGGAAAAATGCAACTATTCCTAAAGTCTCAAGATGTAGACATGTGGAAAGTTGTCACTGAAGGAAACTTTGTACCATCAACCACTGATGCTGTTACAGCAGTAGTAACCATCAAACCTGAGGCCTCATGGACTGATGATGATAAAAAGAAGGTACTCCTAAACTCTAAAGCTCAACTCTTTCTTTCATGCGCTCTAAGTGATGAAGAAAGTGAAAGAGTCGATGAATGTGATAATGCAAAAAGTGTATGGGACACGTTAAGAATTCATCATGAAGGAACCAGCCATGTAAAAGAAACAAGAATAGATATTGGCGTGAGAAAATTTGAAGTTTTCGAAATGAGTGAAGAGGAAAACATTGATGAAATGTATTCCAGATTTACATCTATCGTAAACGAGTTGAGATCTCTGGGTAAAATATATTCAACTTATGAAAGAATCAGAAAAATCTTAAGATGTCTCCCAAGTTCATGGAGACCAATGGTTACAGCAATCACTCAAGCAAAAGACTTAAATGTCTTAGCCTTAGAAGATCTTATTGGTTCACTAAGAGCTCATGAAGTTCTACTCCAAGGAGACAAGCCAATAAGAAAGGGAAAAATGATTGCCCTCAAAGCCTCTCAAGATACCCAAAACAATCAAAATGAAGCATCTTCACAAAATGAGGAAATCAAGGAAGACGAAGAAGAACAAATTATCCAAGGAGAAGCAGAAGAGGAACTTGCTCTCATTTCAAAGAAGATTCAAAGAATGATGAGAAGAAGAGATCAAATAAAAAGATACTTTCCAAATAGAAAGACAACTCAAAAATTGAAACTGACAAAAGTCAAGTAACATGTTTTGGATGCAACAAGCAGGGACATTACAAAAATGAATGTCCATTAAACAAAAAAAATCAAAAGAAACCTCCCTACAAAAAATCTTTGATTTCATGGGATGACCTGGACGAATCAGAAGAAGGAGATGAAGAAACAGAAGCAAATTTGGGACTAATGGCAAACTCAGACAACGAAGAGGTAATTTTATTCGACCAACCCATTTTATACAAAGAATTAGAAAATAAATGTGATAGTCTTTTATTTAATTCAAACTTTCTTACAAACAAATGTTATTCTTTACAAAAAGAAATCATTGAATTAAAAGAAGAAAAGGAAAGACTTCAAAACTTGAATAATGATCAAAAGAAAATTATTCAAAGTTTGCAAGACTCATATTTTCAAGCAAATGAAAAATTAAAGAATTTTGGCAAAAATAAAATTCCAGAAACCTCTAAAGTTACTGAAAATATTATGCTAAAAAATGAAGTCAAAGAACTAAGAAATGATCTCAAATGCTTTATAAGATCAACTGAAACATTTCAGAAAATAATAGATTCTCAGGTTGGAATATTTGATAAAGCTGGTTTAGGTTTTGATATTTCCAAAAAACCAAAAAACTATGAAAACTTCTTTGTGCCTGAAAAAGACAAAATGAAGTGTTCATTTTATAACAAAGATGGACATCTTGAAACCTTTTGCTTTCATAAGAAAAGAGCAGCACACGCTAAACCAGAACATTCTTTTACAATAAAACCAGAACATTCTTTCCAAAATCAAGAACGTTCTCTCCAAACTACAAGGAAGAAATGCTTGTATTGCAAAAGAATGGGTCATTTAGAAATAAATTGTTTTCTCAAGATTAAACATCTTGAGCTTAAGAACACTAACATTGAAGGACCCAAAAAATCATGGGTACCTAAGGAACAAATAAATCAAAATGCAGGAATCTTCTCAAAATGCAAAGAAAAAGCCATGGTACTTGGACAGTGGCTGTTCAAGACACATGACAGGAGATAAGCAGTGTTTCATCTCCTTCATAAAAAAGGAAGGAGGACTAGTGACCTTTGGAAATAATGACAAAGGACAAATCAAAGGTAAAGGTATTATTGGTAAGAATAACTCTGCTAAAATAGAGGATGTTCAATATGTTGAAGGTTTAAAACACAATCTACTTAGCATAAGCCAATTATGTGATAGTGGTTTTGAGGTTATCTTTAAACCCAACATATGTGAAGTAAAACAAGTATCCTCAGGAAAAATCTTTTTCTCTGGCTCTAGAAAGAAAAACCTTTATATTTTATACTTAGATGATATTCCAGCCGAATCATGTTTTATGTCCATTGAAAAGGATAACTGGATTTGGCACAAAAGAACTGGTCATGTAAGTATGAAAACTATTTCAAAACTTTCACAACTTGATCTAGTTAGAGGACTTCCTAAAATAAATTTTGAAAAAGATAAAATATGTGAAGCATGTACAAAAGGGAAACAAGTCAAAAGTAGTTTCAAATCAAAAGATATTGTCTCTACTCATAGACCTCTTGAACTTCTTCACATAGATTTATTTGGTCCTGTAAGAACCACAAGTCTTGGTGGAAAACAATATGGTTTTGTTATAGTAGATGATTTTTCCAGATATACATGGGTTTTATTTTTAAAACATAAAGACGAAGCTTTTGAAGCATTTCAAAATTTTTGCAAACTCGTTCAAAATGAAAAGAATTCAAACATCATCTCTGTAAGAAGTGATCATGGAGGAGAATTTGAAAACTTATCCTTTAAAACCTTCTTTGATGAAAAAGGAATCTATCATAATTTCTCATGTGCAAGAACTCCTCAACAAAATGGAGTCGTTGAAAGGAAAAATCGAACTTTACAAGAAATGGCAAGAACAATGTTAAATGAATCAAATGTTGAAAAATATTTTTGGGCTGAAGCTATTAACACATCTTGCTATATTCTAAATCGTGTTTCAATTAGAAAAATTCTAAATAAAACTCCATATGAACTCTGGAAAGGTAGGAAACCTAACATATCATATTTCCATATTTTTGGTTGTTTTTGCTATATTTTAAATGATAAAGAAAATCTTGGAAAGTTTGATTCAAAATCAGATAAAGGGATATTCTTGGGATATGCAACAAATTCCAAAGGATATAGGATCTTTAATCTAAGAAATCAAACCATGGAAATAAGCATGCATATTATCTTTGATGAATTTGATAATCTTGTTACTAACAAAGAAGATGATGAGGAAATATTGAAAAATCAAGAACAAGCAAGCAATGAAAATCATAATCAAGCATCATCATCACAAACTCCTCCAAAAAGTTGGAAAATCAGTGGTGATCATCCTCCTGAACAAATCATTGGAAATACATTTGATGGGGTTCGAACAAGACTATCATTTAAAGATAATAATAACAACATGGCAATGATCTCACATGTTGAACCAAAAAATATACAAGAAGCAATAAGTGAAGAATCATGGGTAATAGCTATGAAAGAAGAACTGTCTCAATTTGAGAAAAATGAGGTATGGAATCTTGTCCCTAAACCTCAAAATCAATCCATCATTGGAACAAGATGGGTATTTAGAAACAAATTAGATGAAGAAGGAAAAGTTGTCAGAAACAAAGCCAGACTCGTAGCACAAGGATATAATCAACAAGAAGGTATTGATTACGATGAAACTTTTGCCCCGGTAGCAAGGTTAGAAGCAATTCGAATTCTTCTTGCATATGCATCTCATAAAAATATTACGTTATTTCAAATGGATGTCAAAAGTGCTTTTTTAAATGGATTCTTAAATGAGGAAGTTTATGTTCATCAACCTCCTGGTTTTGAAAATACAAATAAACCTAATCATGTCTTTAAACTTACAAAAGCATTATATGGTCTTAAACAAGCTCCTCGTGCTTGGTATGAAAGGTTAAGTACATTCTTAATCAAAAATAATTTTTCTAGAGGAAAAATAGACACAACTCTTTTTAGAAAAAATGATGAAACAAATTTTTTGATTGTCCAAATCTATGTTGATGACATCATTTTTGGATCAACAAATGAAAAAATGTGTGATGATTTTTCTAGACTTATGCAAAGTGAATTTGAAATGAGCATGATGGGAGAATTAAGATTCTTTCTTGGTTTACAAATCAAACAAGAAATAAATGGAATCTTTATTTGTCAAGAAAAATATATCAAAGATCTTCTCAAAAAATATAAAATGAGTGAAGCCAAAATAATGGCCACTCCCATGCATCCATCTTCAAATTTAGATAAAGATGAAAATGGAAAAACTATTTCTGAAAAGGAATACAGAGGAATGATTGGATCTCTGTTGTACTTAACTGCCAGTAGACCAGATATTGTTTTTGCTGTTGGTTTATGTGCACGTTTTCAAACTTCTCCAAAAGAATCTCATTTAACTGCTGTAAAAAGGATCTTTAGATATCTGGTAGGTACTACTGATCTTGGCCTTTGGTATAGCAAAGGTTCTTGTTTTGATCTTATAGCATACTGTGATGCTGACTATGCTGGAGACAAAATCGAAAGAAAAAGTACAAGTGGAGCATGTCAGTTTCTTGGAAATGCTCTTATAAGTTGGTCATGCAGAAAGCAAAACACTATTGCTCTGTCAACTACAGAAGCTGAATATGTGTCAGCAGCCAACTGTTGCTCTCAAGTTCTCTGGATCAAAAATCAAGTTGAGGATTTTTCAATAAGGTACACAAATATTCCAGTATTTTGTGACAATACAAGTGCGATAAATTTATCAAAAAATCCCATTCAACATTCAAGGTCAAAACATATTGAAATTAAACATCATTTTATAAGAGATCATGTTAACAAAAAGGAATTTGAATTAATTTTTGTTGACACAAATAATCAATTGGCTGATATCTTTACTAAACCATTGATTGAGGATCGTTTTAATTTCATTAAAGAAAAATTGCACGTTATAAAAAATCCTTGCAAAACTTAGAAATCATTTTGAGTCATTGGAAGAATGTTCTCATAATTATTCTCTTGCCAAGCTTATGGCACACGCCTATGTAAAGGCTTCCTTTTCAAATATGACTGATAGTTTCATTAAAAATATCTAGTAACTTGTTTTTACAGTTTCCTAGAAAAAGCACAGCTTGCAAAAATAACCATCATTGTTTTAAGTCAAATCAGCCACTTCTTTGTCCCCTCACTTCTCCCAATCGTACTTCTCTCTCTCATAAGCCTTACCCTTCTAACTTCCTTCATTCATTCTTTCCATCTTTCTCTCAAAAAACACCACCACTCTCCGCCGCTCTCTCCCACCAAAAATGGCCAGAACAAAAGGCACCGGTAAGAAAGCTCCTCCCGTCAAACCATCTCCTTCATCTTCCATCTCCTCTTATTCGCGTTCTCCATCTCCACCATCTCCGCCATCACCACCGTCTCCAACTCCATCACCTCCTTCCTCCTTCACCCTTTCCCCAAATCAGTTTCAAACACCACCAGAATCTCCATCAAACATTTTTGAAACACAACCCATGCCAACCTACCTTGAACCTGAAACAGAACAATCTCCTAAAGATCATGACTCTTCATCATACGATCTTGACCCAAACACTGCCATGGTCATCTACACCAAACCTCAAACTCTTGTTCAAGAATATAATCCCTTTTCAAATAAATCATTTCTTCAAAATCTTGCTCATGCAACTCTTCCAAACCTCAATCAAACAGCCCCTCATCTCAAAAAATCTAAACCACAAAAAACCAAATCCACTCCAAACATTAGAACTCGTAGATCTCAAAGGATTATTTCTGGGTTTGGGAGTAGAAAAACCAAAAGCATAGATACCACTATCTATGAGATTGTTGATTCGGATGAGGACCAAAAAAATCCTCCTCCTAAGAAATGTTCCCCTCTCAAGAAACATGCCAAAGTTGTTTCAAAATCCTCTTTCAAAACCTCTGTGACAAAGCCAAAACCAACTCTGAAAGAAAAAGGAAAACAGAAAGCAACTGTTCAACCAAAACGTTCCCCAGAACGTTCTCCTGAACCTTCTCCTGAACCATCTTCTGAACCATCTTCAGAAGGTTCTCCAAAACCCAAGAGGGCTTCAAAACCAATTCCAAAAAAGATATCCATTTCCAATACAAAGAAAATTCCTCTGTTTGATCGTGAACTTATAAAGGAATTCAAAGAGAAATGGGGTACCAGGCCAATTGGTGTTGGAAGGTATTTCGACTTTGACAAACTCGAAAAAGACAAAATTGTCTTAAAAAAATATGCTGATGTCCAAGGATGGACTCAATTTCTTCAAATTCGTGAGAGACACTACCCAAAGGTAATACAAGCCTTCTACTTCATGGCAGAAGTTTTCCCTGAGAAAAGCTTAATAGTGTCTAGGGTCAAGGATGTTGAGATACGTCTCACACCTCAGGTACTCTCTGAAATTTTTAAATTGCCTTTAGAAGGTCCTACTGTGTTTGGGGAAGAATGGTTCACAGAACTTGATGTTCAATTTGAAAATATACGTCAACTTCTTTTTCTTCCAAATGTTTCTGAGTTAGTTTCTTCAAACCTTCTGCCTACCCCAAAAATGTTGAATGTTATGTGTCAACATTCTCTTTTACCTCGCAGTGGTAATTTTCAGCATGTTCATGCAAATGATCTTTTGATCATGTACCATCTGTTCATGGAAGAGAGAGTAAACTTACCTCATATTCTCATCCACAACATGATCAACACCATCCAAAATCCAAACAGAAAATTCACCGTGCCATATGGAATGGCTCTCACAAAAATCTTCAAAAAGTTTGAAGTACCTTTAGATGGTGAGGAGTCTAGTTTTGAATATTCCAAATTTACTCCAAAAAATGTGAGTCACATGAAACAGGAACCAAATGTTGCTCCTTCATCTCCTCCCACTCAGAAAAGGAAAAGAGATGATTCTGATCTTCATGAGCCTATGCCTGAAAATGTTTCTGCTGAAAAATGTCTTCCACCAGAACGTTCTCGAGAACGTTCTCCTGTTATGGAAGCAGATAAAGAATTGCTCGACAACTTTGCAAATCAGTCTCTTTTTCAAACTATTCAAGCCTCGCATATTCTTCAAAGCTTCCCAACTAAAATACCATCAACCTCTAAGGTAACACAAAGTGCTAACTTGTTTATTTCACCTCCAAAGAATGACTTCTCTGCTTTGTTCCAACCTGACTCTGTGGACAAATTTTTTGCTTCACAACCTCATTTTGAGTCATCTGTTCAAATGGAATCATTTCGTACGATTCAAACTACATGCCCCTCTCTTCCTTCGCGCTTTGCTGGAACAATTTCCATGGCCCAAAGGTTGTTTCATAACAATGAACAACCTTCTAAAAGGTCAAAAATTGAGAGAGATGTGAGCAAAACTAGGACTGACTTGCCTAGGCTGTTTGAAGGAAATAATGCCATAATGCATCATTTGGCATACAACACTCTTGAGCTGCAAATCCAAAGAAAATGGATGTCTGAAGTGTTGAGCCTCAAGTTTGATGTTCCTCCACCTGAACAAAATCCTTTTCCTGTACCAATGTACAACATGCCTATGCCTACTGTATCTTCCTCCTCGGATGCTTCTTCTCCAACTCTTCCTCCTGCTCCTGTACCTTTTTGTGATGACAAAGGGGGAGATGATTTAGGGGGATACGACTTAGAAGGGCCAGGAAAAGACCTTGGATCAAAGGAAGGATAAAATGCTGCTGCCTATTAAGTTATAATTACTATTTTGATTATGTCTCTAAATGACTTTTGCTATCTTTTGATTATGCTTTATTTTGTCTAAAGTAAAGTTTCAAATGCACTGCACTGTTTGATAGTATTCGAGTAACATGCCTACTATGTCTTTTTGATGTTTTGAATACTATGATGAAACTTTATGTAATGGCATTATCTATCTAATGAAATGTTGTTTTTATTTCTCAATTCACATATAAACATTGAATGCATGAATTGAGGGGGAGTTATTTGATAAACTGTCAAACTCTAATCAAAACACAAAATTCTTGTGATATTCTCAAATAGCATATAAAAATTGAATGCTAAAATTGAGGGGGAGTTTTCAACAAAATTTCCAAAACTCAAAATCAAAATCAAAATAAATTAAATGTTTGTCATCATCAAAAAGGGGGAGATTGTTGAGACAAAATCCTTATTTGATGTTTTAAAGATTACAAACATATTAATTTTATTTTATCTTGTTATCTACTAGTTTGTTTTGTGAGAATTGTTTCATGAGAACATTCTGGATTCACAAAGCAAATACATCAAAAAGAGCAAAGTCAGCAAAAAGAAGCATGACATGAGAAAGCTCTTGAGAAGTTATCTTGGGACTTAAGCATTTCGATCCATTTGAAAGAAAAGCCCATTAAAGGATAAATATCTCATGAAATGAAATAAAGCACATGTGGAATGAACTTGGACATCAAAGTACAAATGAGTGACATAATCAAGGTCACTTCATCTTAGCAAAAAACAGCTCACTACAGCTGTATCCTTTCACGCAAAAAGCAACACAAAGCAAGCTGAATCAATAAGAACATTCTGAGAACATTCTGGCAGAATTGAAGAAGAAGTGTGAAATCAAATGAAGCTGTAGACAGCTGTAAAAAACGTGTCTAACAGCTCTATTTTCACCCTTGGTCACCAAGACACTCCTCACCTATAAATACAAGAGGCTTTGGAAGTTAAATGCAAGAGTTTTGAAAGCAAATATTCTCTCAAGTGAAAATCATCACTACATACAAAAGCTCTTCACAAACAAGTCTCAAAGCTCTCTTTTTCTTTTGGATCATACTCTTTAAGAGTTTTTTAGTAAAATCTCAAACATGTATTGAGAATTTTATTCGATCCAAAATTCATCTCTTTTCATACAAAGTGTATTGTAATTCTCAAGTCTATTCGTAACAATAGTTTGGGAAAGAAGTGTAACAACCTTTCTTGTGCGAAAGCAAAGAATTGTAGAAGCCTGCTGAGGTTGATAATACAAGGTGTAACGGACTGATCTGGTGTGATCAAGAATCTATGGTGCTAGTCAGAAGTTTCTGTTAGCAGTATACTATAGTGGATAATCTCACACGAGGTGTGGGGACTGGAAGTAGCCGGGTTTGGTGAACCAGGATAATTCTCCTGTGTTTTTCTCTCTTCCTTTCTCTTTATTATTTTCGTTACACAAAGTTCACACACTATCACTATCATAATATTACTTATTAATCTCTCCAGAACATTCTGGTCCTAATTAATTATAATCAAATTAATCCAGAGTTCTCTGGTCCTAAATTAATCACTTGTATTGTTTTATTAATTCATATAACTGCCTCCAGAACATTCTGGTCCAAGATAAAACAATCTGCCTAAAATAAACCCACATTTAAAATCAACCTATAATATTGTTTTATCATTCTGCTCATATATTAATCATTCTCCAGAACATTCTGGTCCTTACTATTTCTCTGTTCTTATAATTAATCATTCTCCAGAACATTCTGGTCCTTACTGTTTTATCATTCTCCAGAACATTCTGGTCCGTACCTTACATTTCAATTATCATTTTTCTCATTCTGCTTATATATATTAATCATTCTCCAGAACATTCTGGTGCTCACTAAAAGCAACTTAAAAATCTTATATTTGATCCAGAACATTCTGGTCAGAATAAAACAAGCATAAAACCCATAATCTTCTTATACCAACACTTACCAAGAACTTTCTTGAGTATACAAACTTGTTTAGATTTTTCAGGAATAATTTTAAAAGGGTCACAATTCAAACCCCCCCTTTCTTGTGACGTTTATTGCTACTTCAGGTATTTATAACCTTTTTATTGTTGTACATTATTAATTATTATATCTTAGAAATATGACTATAATAAACACTGAAAAATGATTGTACTTGCAGTGAGTACAATCTATAGAACTAGGGTGTAGTCTGTTTAAATGATCACATGAGAATGCCTCTCAAGTGGGTATTTATAACCTTATTTGGGCTTGTTTTTCCCGTGGCTTAGGACCCAAGTAACTTAAAACCATGTTTAGAGCGTCTTGGATTGTTCTAGAGGCTTCTAGAAGCTCTATGAGGTGGCGCCCCTTAGCAGGTTCACCTAAGGCCCTTCTGACCCTTATGGAGGGCGCTGAGCCCTTTCTTGAGGACGTCAAGTCCTTCTGGAGGGCTTTGGACCCTAAATTATAAGATTGATATTCCAATGATAAATGAGTTACTAAATAATATAGTTATACCATTCATACACGAGACTCATAACAACATCTTTATCAATGATGAAATCTTTATTAATTTTAATATTTTTACATATTTTTAGTTTACCACTTCATGATATTTAATAACAACTATTTCAATGATTTTATCATGGACAAATTACACTAACCTCGTCTTCTTAACTAACACAAACATTCGCTCTAGTTTTTAACTAAACACTAATCTCCCTTTTTTTTATCAAATTGACAAACGCTTCCCTTATAATATAACACGGTTTAAACTTTGTTAATTCCATTTTTTAGCAATTAACTTCTTCATACGAGTATGAAAATACTTAATTTTCGACCATTTTTTCTTTCAATTTTTCAATAGATGATTTTCCCAACTTATTGTTCCTCAGTCAAGGTCATTTAATTTTTAAACTCCAATGTAATAAAACAGATATATCGAAGACTATTTTCTTTTCACTTGTCAACCACAGTTTCCATCTACCAAAATTCTTCTCATTTCTATATTATATTTTGATCTCTTCTGTAATTGCCGATGTTTGATTCTATTTGGTGGTAAAAACAAAGTTGTTATTATTTCTCCAATGCAAGAAAAAAACCTCATTTAACTTAATTGTGAAAAGAGAAAACATAAACAAACAAATCAAAATGACTGAAATTAAGTTGTATATTTACAAAGTTATTGAAATGGATAAAATTAGGGGAGATAGGTGTGTTTGGAAAATTAGAAGGGGTGCTTGTTTTATTTAAGAAAATCTCAAGGGAAGGCAATGCAATTTGCCCTTTTATCATTAACGTCAGCTTTATCATTACTTTTTTCTTATTTTTTCAATACATGTATCATTGCAATGCGTTTTGATGCATAACCCTCCGCTTTGAATTAGCTCGTGCGAAGCACGGGCCCGTGCTTAGCACGGGTTTGTTGCTAGTATTATTTAAAAGCAATATTGTGTGTTTCATGTGTGTTGTATGCTTCGTAACAATAATATAATACTACTGAAAAAATTTGTCCTCTCTATCAAGTGATTGAAAGTTCGATATCTAACTCTTGTTTATCGAGTAATTTCGGTTGACAAGAGAGAGAATTTATCTTGTGTGTCTTGCAGATTCTCTAATGGAGATTAGTCATCGCTAAACAACAGTGAAAAATTCATACTAATAATATGGTAACTCAATGTAAAAAAAAAAGTTATATTCGAATATTTTCCATATTAAATTTATTAATCTTAAAGTTGTATTTTATTAATAGTTTTATTTAATAGTAATAAATATTATTTTAGCGTCTCCGTGAGCATTACTCACTTAGTATGGACAATGCATTGAAAAATACAAGGATCGGAGTTCGGAATCTAAATTTCCCACTTATTTAATTTAAATGTGAAATTTTGGTCACTAGACTACTAGACAAAAAAAATACGTTAGTTAAATTTGCAATGTGCAAAATTTATTTTCGGATATTTTTCATATTAAATTTATTAATCTTGAAGTTATAATTTATTACTAGTAATAAATATTATTTATAAAAATTTCTTCAAACTTTAGTCCCTCGAAATATTTTGTTACCAACGTTAATAAGCTTTGTTTTACAAAAAACCCACTTGGGTTAGCCTGGTGGTATTGACTTGGATCTGGGAGTGTGCATGTTTCAAGTGATTTTATTATGACATGTCATTGTAAAGACCTTAAAATATCATTATCTTAATAACTTAACTATTTAATCATTAATTTAAAGTTCCTTAAAAAAATCTTTAATTTAAAGTTATAGATAAATTCATAAAGATTAAATTGTTAAATTATTAAATTAATAATATTTTAAGATCTTAATTACCAATCATATGTCATAAAAAAAATGTTTTTGAAACATGCGACGTCAACTTTTATGAAAAAACGGGATTAAAATCTGTAACAGTTTCTTTGACAGGATACCAAGTTTTAAAAAAAATTGGTAACTAAGAAATTAGAGGGAGAAAAAGTTGAAGAAAATTTTTAGAACGACTAAAATCAAAATTTGATATATTTAGAGGATCACAAATATATTTATCTAAAATAATATGTCATTTAATTGTATCCAAAATAATTGCAAAAAAAAAACTCCATTTTATTTTAAATCACTTTTATTAAATTAAATGAGACGATAATAAAAATAAACTTATATTACATACCGAATAATACGTTTTAATATATTATAGTAATTCTATATATAAAGTATTTATAAATTGTTTAAAAGAATACTTAAGCTAGACACATTTTCAATATAAAAAGGAAACGAAAATGAAAACAATGACATCATGTCATTGACTAGTGGCGGATATTTTTGGGAGCCCATGGTAGCCATGGCTCCCCCCAGATATGGTATTAATAGTATATTAGACACATACTATCATATTTTTTTCATGTGTTGCAGTGGAAACAAGACTCGAACTATCGCTCATAAGGTGATATTCAAGCACAATGTACCAACGCACCACATATCAACTTGCGTCTATTTATGAAACAACTTATATATATTTTACGAATATTTGACACCCCCACAAATTTAGTCAAGATCCGTCACTGATTGACTTCATACTGCCAATATCGGGTATTATGTTATTTTCACTGTTTGAAGAACTTTTCCTATTCTACTTTTCCGGATACTCCAAAATGGAGACGTACCCGTATCGGATAATACTCGCGGATATGTACCCAAATAGTATCAAAATTAATTATAAGATACTCGACAGATACATATAGATACTTATAAGATACTTCATATAGACGTATCCTGAAGAAAAAAAACGACGGGTAAAAAAGTGAGGTTGTATTGTGAAAATTCAATTGAGATGTATATGATTCAATTTAAGATATGAATCACTATAATTGTTTTTCGACTAACCAATTAAAAGTTATGTTTTTGGTGGATAAGAGTAACGAGATAGATGATATTCATTCAATCAACATTAAACAAACTTTGTTTTTAGTTCTTTTATTGATGTATTTGTTGATATCCTAACATATTAATGAAAATTTTATATGATTTATACGAAAACTCTTTATTTTTTATTTTGATCACATGTATTATTTTTTGTAAATTGTGACTTTTATGATTATATTATATCGAAGAGTAATTAATGCTTATTTTTTTCAAGTATTTTACATGTATATAAATTTTAGTATAAATATTTTGTTAACGCATCTTAGTCGTATCGTATCCTGAATTTTAAAAATTTCGCGTATCCACGTATTCGTATCGTATCACAATCGCACTCGTACTACGTATCCGGCTTCATAGCTACTAAGTCATGTGATTATTTGGGATTTAATTGATTTACTAAAGAAAATCAAGTTCACTTCACAATTTGGCTCTTCTTATTTGGTGCACCCTGTAACACCCATATAAAGATTGTCTAGGATCTTATACGAGTATTAAAACTTAGTACTTGATACATTAAAATTTTCAATAATAATAATAATAAATACAACTGAATGAATGCAAATTTGCTCGTTTATATAACCAATCAAGTACCATAAATATACACTTATACAAAGTCTGATAACTCCTGAGCTGGTACATGACGAGCAACTGCACTCCATCCAGCTTCCTCCTGAAAAACATCTTCATGAACCTCTTGCTAACCTGTAAACCTGCACCAGAAGGATTGGGATGAGACATAATGTCTCAGTGAGCTCCAACCCAACCTATTGTTGGCAACCTCGGGGAAACCTAGGGTCGCCATGCACTAACTCTTGGCAATCTCGGGGATTCCTACGATCGCCGTCATTCTCTACATAATTCGCGATCAAGGGATAAACTAGGATCGCTATAAGTCTTTATCTTATGTTGAACACATACACAATCTCATACTTAGTGATCTGGGGACATCCTATGATTATGTTCTGATATCTGATGACTACTTCGTCATAACTCATAATACAATATATACATATATACATATAATCATCTTTCTTGTAACATTAAGTTAGAAAGTTAGCGTTGGACAAACAATACTTATCTTGGTTCATTTTACGGAGTGCATCCGGGTGGAGTAACCCCGAAGTACATCTCCCTACTACCGCTGAAATTCCTATCATATCAGGCTAACACCGGACTCCTCTTGTCGTCGTACGGTCATCCTTGCGGAGTAACTCGTCCCACTAGCGTGAACAACAGAAGACACGACTTATCTTAATAATAATCTTAACTTACGCGTATACCTTCCGTGTCCCACTAACGTGAACAACGAAAGACGCGACATAACATATATTTCCATTATTAGTCTTAACTTATGCATGAACCTTCCGTGTCCCACTAGCGTGAACGACGAAAGTCACGACTTAACATTTTAATTAAACTCTTATGTGTGGCTATCCTCGCGGATGGTAACCGTTCCAACTAGCGGAAACCCCCGTGCTCTAACTAACGAGAACACTGGAGACACATAAGGTCTTTAAATAATTCTTATTATTCTTCAATATACATAAATATAACTTGTAAACTTACGTGTGGACAACCCTTTCGGAGAGATCCCATCCGACATAATCCGGAGCCTGCTGGACACGTTAACTTGATAATTAAATTCTTAACTTAAGGTATGCCTTAACTTATATGTGACCTTGTCGTTCCAACTAGCGGGAACTCCAAGTGGCACGTCTTAACTTAAACTTATAATCTTATTCTCATCTCATGTATCCGCATGTATAACTGATACACCATTCTAATCATATGAATATCTAGTGCATTCTCAAGTACTTACACATGATTTCTTAACCTATATAAGGTTTAAGCTTATCGTTCTCATAAGCCATTCTCTTAAATGTTGGGCACTAAGCCCCTTAGCTTACTTAAAGCATAAAGGTAAACTCTACCCATTGTCATAATTGATATTGATCCTTATATAAATTAAACTTCAATGATGTTTGAAATATCGATCCCCACTCTCAAGTTAATACAAGATAAGTCTATGACATTTTCTTCCATTTCTAAATGTACAAAGATGTTCTGGCGCTGTGAGGATGGTTTTCTGGCCTTAAAACACATTTCAAAAATAGGTTTTCGTGGCACGATGGCTTCTTGTCGTGGCACGATGGATGTGCTGATCCATATGATCATGGCACGACAGGTTCTGTCGTGGCACGACAAACCCAGTGTTGCCAGGCCCTGTAGCTTTCCCAGCAAGTTCAAACACGAATTTAAACAAAATCACAGCACCAACAAGTCAATATGCATCAATTGATAGGGTTTTAAACTAGGAAGATCATAGTATATCAAGTATTAACAAAAGGGAAACTAACATACAAGAATTGAACCTAATCATTCAATTTTCCTTCACCTCTCAAAATTTCCCAATAAGGGTAAAATCATAGGGAGCTCACCTCAAAAGCTTGCTTAGATTCCTTGCCAAGCTTCCACTCCACAACCCTAGCTTAATTCCTCTTCTTTCCTTAATTCCTTGCCAAAACCCTAGCTTCCAATTCCTTTATTCTTTCTTGTTTCCTTGACCTCCAATGGCCCAAGAGTTCCCAAAATTGGTACTTGCTCATGAACTTGACCATATGGGAGGATGATTAATGAAGATTGAAGTGAGGAGGGGAAGAGGATGGCGTGAGGTGAAGTAGAGAGAAGGGAGAAGATGGTGTTAGAGAGAGGAAGAATAATGAAGAATGAAGGAAAATAATGCTTTTGCCATATAAAAAGTC
The DNA here is from genome assembly GCA_018208015.1 of Medicago ruthenica. Classification (NCBI taxonomy): domain Eukaryota; kingdom Viridiplantae; phylum Streptophyta; class Magnoliopsida; order Fabales; family Fabaceae; genus Medicago; species Medicago ruthenica. The sequence continues at coordinate 68,478,972 of CM031373.1, read as the reverse complement.
ATTAATTTGCAATTACCAAATTGCCTTTCATTTAAAACAACTATGATGCATCGTCTCGATGCCGATAAATACTTGAGTCTGAAGCGGGGTATTACACACCCTATCAATTTTATTTGTACCAACCAAACTATTAAGTTTTAAATTAGTTTTTTTTTCTTCTACTTTGAGCATCTGACTAATGCTGTAGATATTGTATCATTCAACATTTGTTTAAAGTCGGTCTTTCTTCATGAAACTATGTTTTTATATATAATTTTTTTTGTGTATTATTATAATTACCAATTTCATATAGCTTACAAATAGTAGATTATATCACAATATTTGAGATTTTGGTTGCTGTTTGCATTAACTCGAGATTTCTAAGACAAAAGGGTATGCAAGGTTTCGTCCAACATGTCCTGAACAACAAAAGAAGCTGAAATCCAGTAAAACAGGGAAGGAGGGACGGAAATGGATTCTTTCAAATGAAATTTTCTCTATTTTTCTCAATTGTTATATCAATACCATTAAACATGAGAGAGAATTCCATTTGAGAGAATCCGTTCTCAAGGAAGGACACCCGTGTAGTATTAATCACGAACTTGAAGAGGATCTCCTTTCGGGCCTGCAATATCATTAAGCAAAACATCAAGAAATATGTTTGTTAACATTAATAGGTAAGATGAATCGTCCATGATGCAGTATCCCAACGGAGCCGTATTGTTGCAAAGATTTCTCTAGTTGATAGTCCTCCGCTATATTCGTCGCCGCTGGATGTTGTTGATAGGGTTGTCGTCTTGATTGCTGGCATAACTTCTGAGCGCCCTCCTCGAAAACCACCTTGACAACATCGGTGGTTCAATTTTTTGTTTTTATTTTTTTCAGAAAAAAGAAACTTCACTTATATGTTAGAAGAACTATTACATCAAATTTATTGTGGAGTACAAAGGCATTCCTCATTCTTGAAAAGGACATGAAATTAAAAGATAAATCAACTATAGTAGAAACCATATAATGAGTATAGAGATCATTCGGGGCATCAATCCCTTTTTAATTGTAGTAGAAATCAACTATAGTACAAAGGCTTATTACTTGATTTTCTTTCATTGATTTGCACAGTTTCTTTATTTTTTTTTTTTGTTTCGCGACATATTTTACTTTTATAATTCAAGAATATACTAATTAATATTATCGGTGAACACCTTATTCCTCCAAGTGCTTTGATATAGCAACTTGGAAAATGTTCTTGTATATGTCAGTTGGTAAGAGGGGATGAAAGATATTTTGGAAGGAGAAATTAAAGAGAATTTAAAAAGAGATTACAATCCTCATATATGAATTTCGAAAAAGAATTATACATTTGTTTTTCTATTATCATGTGAATTTGATCTCCATAAATATGGATATAAAAAATCATAAACATAAAAGAGATCTGTTTTTGGTTTGTGATTTCTTCTTCTTTTTTTTCGTTTCTATTCTTCTTTTTTGTGCTATGAAAAAGAGACCTAAAAAATTTACTAATACATACACACAATAAAATAAATACGACAATTACACAATAACTACCGACAAGATATCTACTTAGTAACTAACTAATATAATATACTTAAAATACCCTTTATATAATAAACTATTTTTCAGTCAAAAAATAATAATAAACTATCTTAATTATTATTATTTTATTATTATCATGAATCTTATCACTGTGTTTCCTTGTTTTATGAGATTTTTTTGAATAATTCTAAAATAATTAATAAAAAATTTAGTCTTCAAAATAGAAACCGACAAGCATGACCTGCATGCTAAAAGACAAAATCCTTTTATGAGCAGCTTGTTATCAACATGAATGCTAGAAATATGGTAGTAAAGATGGTGAAGTTGTGAGGATTTTGGAAAAAAAATTAAAAAGTTACCTCTTCTAATTTCACAAAAAAAAAAGGTCAAGTCTTTCAAAGTATTCTTTGATCTTTCTCGTCTTGGTTCAACTTTAAAATCGAGAATTCAAGAAATTTATCATGACCATGCCAAAGGAAGAACCATCCTCTAATATTAACTATTTTGATCTCAAGTTTGGGCATAAAACCTAGAGTTGGAATTGATCACATCCGTACGTGGATCCCGCCATACCCTGCCACCTCCGCCACGTGGATCCCTATGAACACTATTGTTTCGTTGCTTGAAGACTAATGTTGATGAAATTAAACTTTATCCAACTCGGTCTCATTAGTCATTCTATATTATGACAATGTTAACCTCCCTGATTTTGGAGACGATCACATTTACAAATAAGTTGGGAGTGACAGCAGCGACAGTTCCAGGACTAACTTTTATTAATAATTAATATATATTTTTAGAGACCTCAATACTTATTGTCATATGTATATATAAATATTAAAAGAATGGATTTTAATTATATAAAAAATTAGGTAATTAAAATAATTGATATTAGTGTTAGCGCCAAATCATGTCTCCAAGGGATTTTTCGAGTGATAAAAAGATCAAGCTTGAGTCTGAAGGTTGCGAGTTTGAATCATTACTCATTTTGAAACGATTTAAATGTAAATTACTTTGTAATTCTCTTTGGACCCTATGATTTTTCATAAAGATAACTTGAACACCTTCTACTTATCTTAAATTGTTATCATAAAAAAAATAGCCACTATGATTGTAAACTTTATCAAATTTTACATGTATATATAAATGTCGTAGAATGACAAAAGCACAAATCCATAAATGACATATGCAAATAAGAGTCCCAAGACCAAAATATCAAACACATGTAACCCAAAATATTTCATACTCACTCTAACACATTAGCCGTCACACTACATTTTTTTTCTCTTTTCTGCTTCTTTCTTCTTAAGCGCCGATGTCACTTCAACGCTCTTCTTCATCATTTTCCTTTCTTAATTGAAGGTATCATAGCTTCTGAATATGTGATTTCTTCTTTTTCTACTAGTAGCTGTCTACTTGTGATTGAGGGTTATAACTTCAGTTCATTGTCTTCATATGTAAAAAAAAATATGGTGGATCCGTCCCTGGATGCCAATATTATTAGAACTTTATCCCTAGAGGTGGATATTGTTGGAATTTTATTTTATACTTTATAATTTATTTTAAAGTTAATTAATTATTATTTTCATAGTTAATTTTTATTTTGATCAAGTGTCCTAAACATATCCTATTTCTACTCCCACGCCATGTTATTGTTGCAATTTACTTAGTCATGGTGTTATGTGCACGTTTCTTTTTATCATATTAACGTTACATACTTGATCAATACCAATAAAGTGTTTTACGGTTTTGCTTACCAAAATTATTGCCACGTAAACTAACGTTTATCTAATTCAATGATTATAAAAGGTAACAAAGCAGTATATGAGAGTGTGATAAATAATACACCAAAGTATAATGACATCTTCATTCTCTTATTTTACCTTGACATCTGATAACAAAAATTAAGTTCCCATAAGCATCAAAAATGTTGTTCGTGAGACCTTGTTAATTCATGTGCGGTGCTAGTAAGAAGTGACAGTTGTATCCTGAAGAGTACTAGTTTGAGGCCAACTGCACCGAGCAACTTATCAGTGGCGGCAAAATATTCTTAAGTCCAATGCATTACACGCCTCAGTCATTAAGATCGATAAGTCTCTTATTATCTATTCTATATATTTAGAGTCAATTTATTTGCATTAATATTTATTATTTAATGATAATTCTATGTCATAATTTTTCCAACAATCTTAAGAGTATTTTCGTTGGCATAGAATTATTGTTATAAAGTTTAATTGTTACAATTCTAATTTTGATTTGTTTATATTATTGTGAATGAGAGAAATTATTGACGGTGACATGTTTTGTTGATTTTGAAAATCAATATTCTTTCAACAATGCATTGTTATTATTTAATCTCAATATCTAATTATATTTTATTTTGGTGAATTTGAGAAGGTTTCTAGACGCTGAAAATTTTGGTAGTTGTGGAGAACCTTTGATTTAAATGGAATGGTGAATTAGTTGTTGAAAGTTATACTATGATGTGTCACCCAGGCTCTATCTACTTCATCTTTATCTGAATTAAGACCTATTTGTATTGATTACCAAATTATGTGTAGCTAGCTAAGATACTATGTGCAATTTATGCCTGTTATGAATTGATGGATATGGTACCTAATTTTTCTGAATATAATTTGTTGAAGTTTGATTTGATTATAAATATTTTATCAGATTCTAGATGTATTATCATAGAACTAATTGGTGAAAATGGATATGAGTTTTGGTTACTTCTATGCAACATGTTAAATGGTTGAGTGTTAGTTCCATTCAAATAATAAATATTATTATGATGATGTTTAGAATCTGATGTGTATGCTCATATTCGATGTTTGCATATTATTATGTTTAATTGGTATGTTGGTACTTCTTTCACATAATAGTTTTAATATCACTTAATTTTGATAATCAATTAAGTTGTTATGTATTTAGTTCATCTACATGGTATATATCATATCATGTTCAATTATTTATATGTCATGTACAATAATTGAATGCGTATATATGACTTTTTCAAATGTTAGAGATCATGTTTAGAACCAGCTTATTGCATTCTCTATATACATATATGTATATGTAAAGCCATATTGACGTGTGTTGAACCCTGGCTGATAGTGCTAGATTTATATAGAATCTCTATTAAATTGTAGAGTATTTAACTTGTGGCCATGGTAACACGTATTCCTTCAATAAATTGAAAAAGTCTGAGCATAAATTTTCGTGATATGTCTATTTAATTTGTGTGAAACATACTTAAATATATTTTGTTGAGGGACATTTTAATTTGGGAGAAATTACTTTGATGTGTGTATATATGTATTCTGTTAAACCAAGTTGATATGAGTGTGCAATGATAACATTGATTTGAGAAATTTTGTTTGATTGTGAAATATTATTTAATTATATTATTAGAAGAAAAATAGAGAAACTTATAGATACATATATGATATGCACGAGTGAGTGAAATAAGTGTAATAAAGATGTTGTCGCTTAAAATTAATTTAAGCAGACATGAATATATTTTTGTGGCACTAGCTAAAACTCATGAGATATATGTTGAGATACACCGTAAAATATTGGTGAAATATTGTGCGTTATCCATTGTATTAAAATAATACAATGATGATTGATTTATCTATGTGTGGATTTATTTTCTCCAATGTGGGGTGTCGTCGCTTGAAAAATAATTCAAGTAGACTTGAATAAAAATCCACAAATGAGTTTATATTTACCCAATGTGGGGGCGTTGTCGCTTGGAAGCATTTTCAAGTAGACTTGTGCAATAAAGTTAAACATAGATTAAATTTTCTCCTATGTGGGGTATTGTTGCTTAGAATTTAATTAAGCAAACCTATGATAATATATCATGGATGATGATTTGATATTATATTTGAGATACTGACTGAGAGACGTCTTGGTCAATGTATTATTTGTGATACAACTGTATAGTGAGAAATATATATACATCGAAGGGGTATGGATTATGTCCAATACAAAAATTGAGAATGATGGTAACCCAACATATTGTGAAAATTCGCAAGGCTATGTTCATATGGGTAAGAACAAGTCACTTGTCAATTTGATGAGACACTATCCATTTTAATTTTGAGAGTTCATCCTTATGGTGTAAGATAATGTATACTACAGCGTTGTAGGTTGAGCTTATACTCTTAATAAATCTATAGCTCATATATCTAGGTGGTGTGCTTGACTGTAGTGTACACATGATAGATTTACCTATATGATTGGTGGAGGTGGTGCCGTCTCTATGAAATCTTGGGTAGACTTTCTAGAGCCACTCATGAAATCCAAGCATAGGTGCAAGGCACGCCTCTATTGCTTTGAAATTTTGTGACAATTTTCTTTCTCATGCTCACATTATGTTTTTACTCCCTCTCTATTGCTTTGATTTTTGTGCACTACCTCATTTTCTTTGTGAATTATAGTTGCCTCATAAGTTGTCATTGAGATAGTTGCTCAAATAACACAACTCTTTTCATTTTGTTTATGGTAATTTATCAAGATTATAACGGGGTCTGTGAATTATCGGGGACGTCAGTGTGTTTTAAGTGTTAGCGGAAAAAGATAAGTTCAAAGAGACTTTTTTGTTTTTGAGAGGAAATTCAAAGAAACTTTTTTTTTTGAAAGGAGGAAGTTCGAAGAAACTTTTGAATTGCTATCGAACTTATTTTAATCGGTACTTAAATATTTAATTTTACTTTCCAAAAAAAATCAATCTTGAATCAAAATCACATATTCTCGTTCTCCTCTTCTACTTTGTTTCTCTAATAAAATATGACAATTTAGTAATAAAATCTCTATCCACCCTTAAAAAATGACAAATCTATTATTACAAAACTCCCCTCATGGTAGAATTCAAGGAAGGGGAAGACTTGTTATTGGATCAGTAATTGAAGCACGTCATGTTACTCCATTTGTTGTTATCATTGTATTGTTATTATCATTTTGGTAAAGTGTCATGTTTTATTGAACAATTATTAAAAGGAAAGTGACGGACAAAGGAGTTTTTTTTTTTTAAGAAACAAAGGGGATATATGGTTTGATTTCTAAACCATGAATTCAAGCAATTCACATTCTTTGGTGTCACTGATTGCCTTAATTGGTGGTCGTTGAATTGAAATCGACGATTTTAATTTCAAATTTAGTATTTTAGATTTCTAAATAAATCAAAATTTGTATGATATTTAGAACGTTCGATTACTTCAATGACCATTAGTTATGTGTTGACTGCTTAAATGCAGACAATAGATAACCGCATGGAAATCCAAATTACAATTATACGAGGTAAATTGAAAATAAGTCGCCAATCATGACAAGAAAGGATGAAGTAGTCAACTCCATAACTTCCATTCCAATACGTATGTTTGTGTGATATATATGATATGAATATAATCAGCAATACAACTTTGTCACGAAGGTGAAATAGATGGTCAAGGATCGTAACAATACTAAATTGAAGAAACTAGACATGAGCATCATCTAGATTTTGAGTCTGAAACTGAGTATTAATTTCCAATAAGTTGATAAATATTACTACTTCCATTGAATACATATTCTTGCAAGGACCATATGATGAAAAAGAGGTGGCTCTCCCTCTTCATACACGAAGATTTTAAATACTCCCTCCGTTCCTTTTTAATTGTCACTTTTGAAGAAAAAATTTGTTCCTTTTTAACTGTCACTTTCAAAGTTCAATGCAACTTTAAATAATGTTTTACCAATTTTATCCTTAGTTATTTATTACGGAGAGAGAAATATATGAGATGATATATTAAATGAATAAGGTTATTATAGTAAAAGTATAAATTATTGTATCAAAAGTAGTGACATTTATTAATTGTCTTGGTTTGTGTAAAATGTCAAAAAGTGACAATTAAAAAGGAACGGAGGTAGTAGCTTACTGGTAACTCAAATATCATCATTATATTTATAAAAACAATTCAAAAAATAAACCATATGTAAGAGACTATAACAAAGTGATTGAAGTCTAGTGACCAATAAACTTCATTATGACAATTTTTTTATAGAATTTGAATTCAGATTCTACTTAGAATAATTACCATTCAAAGTCTAGGTAACTATCCTCTAAGATTGGGAGACAAACAAATATACAAAAAATAATTATTTTCAACTTAGAAACTTCAAATTAGGTTGGTCGATTATAATTGAAGTATATATGTCTAATTTAGTCTGACCCTCCAACCCCAAAATGAAAAATTACGAGAGCTTAAGATTTATTTGTTGTTGTTTATAAGGAGTTGAACATATCACCTCACATACCAAAACATCATATCACGTAAACACATGACTTAACCACTTAGGTCCAATCGAGTGTATTAATTTTGTTTAAGTTCAACGCACCATACACATGGAACTACACAAAAAAATAAAAAATAAAGGCATCTTCTAACTCCTACAATGTCTATGTCCAATAATTGGGGATGAAGAATGATTTACAAGCTTCTACGATGTCTTTTCTAAAGTCTCTCAAAGATTAATTTTCAGCACATGACTGTAGTACCCAAAAAGAATTCATACCTTTAGCTATGTGGTGGTAATTAAATGAGAAAGATAGGAATAAAAAAAGGGAGTGATGAAACCTAAAAAAAGTGGGTTGGAGAGACTAAATTGGATCATCTTCTTCCTCTCATTCTCTCTTTCTTCCTCCTTCTTCAATTTATGTCTATCTCTCTTTTGATAATGAGGTGGATGTGGAGTTTTTTTTTTGTCAAGTAGATTAGTGGTTAGAATTTCACCTTTAAGGTGAGCATGTGGGGAATAGGGAGTTCGAACCCCGACTCCTACATATATAATGTAATGTCTCTACCAACTGAGTTACGCTCACGAAAACGGTGGATGTGGAGTTTTAAGTGTGAAAAAATCAATGTTATTTTTTTTAAAATGTAAGGCATTGTCTTTTTTCTTTTGCTCGTCTTTATAGCAAAGGATTCAATATTTACTAGCTAAGAGAGTGGGATTTGAGCCTAATTCTACCTTTTTATGGGGTGTGAATGTTAGGTTACAACTCAGCTATGTACTTAACTGGCACTCAAGTTGAACTTTTATGAATCATTAGGTAATCTCTAACGGTCGATTTATAATTTTTTGAAATGATTTTTTTAACACAAATATGCATTTTAAATCAAAGAATTGAACTCAGTTGATTAATAAATTACATCTCATGACGAACTGCTTAGAAAAATTTAAATTTGTCCAAACTTTAATTTTTTTTTTAAAATACAGCATGTTCTTTGTTATTAATTTTAATTTGAATGTGATGGACATGACTTTGTGAGAGCGATTGACATGTAAGCATGACTGCAATTGAATATCATGTTCATTTCAGCATCAAAGGCCTTAACTAAAGTACGTACATAAAATACATATATGCATGTTTAAATTATGTCATATTTTTCACATCACACTCACATATCGGTAGCTTCGTAACAGAAAGATGTTGCGACAGATTAGCAGGTCCACATAGTGTGATAACAAGGCAACATTTTTCCTATGAAATATAAGTCCCTCAAATGCAACAATGATCGTGTTGATTTTTCCTATGGAATCTAAAATTCGTCCTATGCTGCAAATGTTGCATTTGGTTTTTATGATGTGCGTTGATTGTTGCAGCAGTAAACACAACAATTGGTTTAAGGATGAATCTTTGTTGAGTTGGGATGTTTGTGGTAATGATGGATGATAAGATTGTTTCTTTTCGGTGACCGATTTAACGATCATTTAGAGGTAGAAATGTGAAATTGATCACTAATATTAGCGACTTTTAACGACTTTTCACAAATCAATTTTTAAATCGGTCAAAAACTTATTTAGTTATCCATTTAGATCGGTGAGTTAGCAATCAATTTTTCAAATCAATCACTACAAAATTGAAATATTTCGGTCATTAAATCAGCCGACATATTCTGAATTTTTAGTGGTATGTATCAACTCATTTGACTTGAATTGGTAAGAGTAAATGTTGAAGCAATTTGTCGGTACATTTTGACACCAAGCAGTGAAAAAAACAGCATAACTAAAAACAACAACCCAGCTAGAGACTTGGTAACTTGATGCTCCTCTCAGCCAGACAAGTCTTGTTTACCATTATTAAGTCTCTCATCAATTTGTCACTATATCATGCAAAATTCATGTGTATAACAATAACAATTGAAACGTGTTCTTCATTTCTACCGATTATTCAAAGTCAGTTCCACACTATAAGAAAAAACGGTATAGTTTTTTTCTTGGTAAATACTAATTTAGTTGTGAAGTATGCTGCTTTCATCCTAATGCATTCATCATATTGCTCATTTATAACATGAGAAATATGTTCTATTAAACTTGCTATAACATGGTATCATGAGGTGTCAAAGGACACATTCACGGTTGGAAAAAAACAAGATAGAAAAATTTAGTAACAAAATCACATTACAAGAATATAATGCAGAAAAGAAAACTATAAAACCAGAGAAAAATCACTTTCGTAATCTAAAGACAACCAAAAAAACAACACTATGTGAATTTTTTATAGCAAATATCTAAACTACAGCTCACAACACACTACTAAGACAAGAGCATGAGCAGGGATGGATTCAGTGGGGCGAGCATGGACTCAAAGCCCTCCCCCCAACCTCACAAGCTACATATAATTGGTTTTCTTTTGATTATTTTACTCATATTCATGTCTTATTGTAAAGCCATTTAAACTTGTAAAAGATATTCCAAGCATTATCCTAATTTTAACTTAGTAAGCTAATATTATAATATATAAATGTTATGCAAATATTATATGTCAATATTTGCGAATTTGGATTGGATTTTGTGCGACTCTATACAGTTACACGTACTTCGGCCGTTTGATTAATATTGGATGGTTCATATTTTAAAATCACATGGTTGTGAATGAACACAATTCAGTTGAAATCTAAAATACTGAGTTTAAAACCCAAATTGTACGCTCTTAATTGAACGACTGAGATGTTTCTGACTACATAAAATCACATAGTTGTGAATGCACACAATTAGGATACAATATTGACATATCATATTATTTTTTTTAGTCCCTAGTACGATGGATTTATGGATCCGTCCCTGGGTATAAGAGAAAAGAAGAAAGTCACATACAATCTAAAAGTATTTTCGAGTGGTGCATCTTGTTACAAAGATCTTGAACCAATATATATAATCTTGACCTCCTTTCTCATGTACCATATTGGACAAAGTGAGACTTGTTCCAATATGATTCATTTCAACCAACTTTAACATTTACATCACAAAATGAGCTCATGAAATTGATATTTAACGAGTGTCACTTGAGACACTCTTTAAACATTTTAAAATAAGAAAATATTCTTTACAAAAGTGAAAAACTTCAATTTTCAATCCATTGAATACGCACATTTTTATAAAAACTTATTATTTAAAGTCTTTAAAGAGTGTTCCGGGAAAACTCGTTAATATTTCTCAAGATATTAATAGATAAGGAAACCATAGACTACAAAAATACAAGAAGTACTCAAAAGTCACCACAAAGATAAAAAGAAAAACGAAAAAAAAAGCGATATAATAAACAAAAGGGATGGAAAAACAATTGAAATAACAAAAGAATAAGCAGAGGCCAAACAAAACACCCAAATCACCCAACCAAAACACCCACAACCAAAACACCCAAATCGAAAGAACAGACACCGAGGAGAACAAATGTCGGACAAACTACCCCCATCACGCCGCAAGATTTGTCACAATCTCTCTCACACTCTGCTTTCGATCTCAATAGAGGACAAGTTCCACCCTTAACTCATAATAGGTACAAGTATGTCGAGAGGAATTTCCACAAAACCAATTCTAGAAGGGAAGATAATATGATCCATCAATTGTTCAACATAGATTGTTCTCTCAGAGAAAACAACTTCCTTTTGGGCTTTTCAAATGAACGACACAACCTTAACCTCAAAAAAAGTGTTGTACATTCGGACTCTTAAAATCACACTGATAAACTTAGATGTGTGGGGCCAGTATCAATGGTAACTAATAACCAAAATAACCACAATCAACAACAACATATCTAGATTCAATCTAACAGCCAAGTGTAAAGCAAAACCACAATTGAACCAAAGAACAACACAAGATAAAGGGAGAAATAGTATAGAGAACAAAAAATGGTTACAAGAAATTATCTTCAACAAGCTCTCCAAAAACAAATATAATTTCTATCCATTCTCAATCTCTTCACATTAACAAGAGACTCAATTATTTCTCTCATCCAAGGTGTTTCCCAACTCTTGAATCTAACCCCAAAAAGTAACAACCCTTAGCCTTTGATTTCCTAAGAATCTTCACTTTTGGTTTCCTCAAGATTCACCCAAGTTGCTCAAAAATGACTCTCCACTTATGTGTCACCCAACCTCATGAATCTCTCCCCAAAAGGCATCAACCCTTTCCAAAGAGTCCCCTATTTTGGTTCTCCGAAAGAGGTTCACATCTTGAAGCTTTGAACCTCATCCAAAAACCTTCAACCTTTAGTTTCTAAGTCCCCTAAAAGTTATCTCCTTTGGGTTCCATGAGATTCTCAAGTTCTTTCAACAAATGGGTCGTCGAGTGCTTAAATAACATTTTAGATCCAGTCAAATTGTGTCATGATTTCATGTTTGTACACAGTACAATCTAAACGATATCCACAAATTGTGCTACGATCTCATGCTTATGTGGCACGATATTTCAGTGACTCGATTTTACTAAAACTCAAGCATCAAATTTTGAGTCAAAACTCAAAAAAAAAAAATTACATCTTTTTATATGCAATATGTAAAAACATTACTTGTTCAATTAATTGTAAAACAATTACTTGCAATTCTTCCTCATAAAGGATAAAGCTTTTATACAATTATCTCTTCAAAAATTTAATAGCACAACCAACTTTTTTGATTCCATTAAATTTATTCAAAGGGATCCTTTATTTGGGGATATTGTAGTACTCAAGGCATATGTGGTAGGTGCTCTGCCTCTTACTGCACTGAAAAAACCTCAAAGCACTTGCGCACGTGTTCACAGAAAACTGAAAAACTTGGGTTTCCACTTGCAAGGAGGGATTCAACTTGTGAAAGCAACACTAGTAGTCTAGTACACTAACACACTTATTTTCTCATGGCCACATGAACGGTGTCTATCACGTGGCACGTGGGTATTTTTTTAATTTTTATTTTAAATAAAGGAACGTGGGTACTTTTTCTATTTCAGCAAGAGCATAATCAAATAAAACACATGTGGTGACTACGTTTCGTAAATTTGTAAAATTGAGGACCATGTTATATAATTCGAGTAGTATATATTTATTGTTAAAAGTGGCCTAAACAGTTTTGGCATGATTAAGTTTAGGGCTTAGGCTACGGTAGGAGACCTGTATAGGTCTCTTACCGTGAGAGACTTGCTTTTTTTTTCTTTTTCAAAACGCACGGTCTAATATAAAAAATGCACGGTCTAATACAAAAAATGCACAGTCTAGGGCAACAAACGCACAAACCGTGCAAAATTTACTGACAGAAAAAATGCACGGTCTGATGTCAGACTTACAAAAAATGCACGGTCTGATGTCAGACTTACAAAAAATGCACGGTCTAGTACAAAAACGCACGGTCTAGGCAACAAACGCACGAACCGTGCGAAATTTACTGACAGAAAAAATGCACGGTCTGATGTCAGACCGTGCACTTTTCAGTTTTTTAGCTGAAAAAATGCACGGTTTGATGTCAGACCGTGCACTTTTCACTTTTCAATTTTTTAGCTGTAAAAAAAAATTAGTAGTCTCTTACGGTAGGAAACCTAATGCAGTCTCCCACCCTAAACGGCGCCTAAGTTTAGCTATAAGTTTTGGATGTGTATAAGATTATACACTAAGGTTGCAGGGGAAATACATTTTTGTCATTTAACTTGATTTTAGGGTTCATTGTGATTCCCTGACAAAAAAAAAATTATAATATTGATCCTTTAAATAAAATAAATACTTTTTAATGTCCTTTTCTTCTCCTTCATCATCGATTTCCATCTACTAACAATATATAAAAGTCGAAGTACAGCAAAATTTCATAACCGTCCTTATTAAAACTCATGATCTCCTTAATTTTATGTGTATAATGGTCATTGTGCAAAATTTAATTTATGTGTTTTTTGAAAATTAATTACTGATAATGTTTATCACAAGTGTTACCAATTTCCACGGATAACTATGAAACTAAATTATTTGTTTTTTAAAATTTAATTACGGATAATGGTCATTGTAACACCCATACTAATTTTAACTAGTATATTAGCAAGAGTGTTAAACTGATACTGGATACATTTAAATACAATACAGAAAATTGTTTGATAATTATACAAAACATAAGTCTTTGACTTCAATCCATAATCTGGTACTAAACATTCTCCATAATATTTATATACATCATGATACAATAATATACAACACCAAGAAAACATGAGCAACACGATCAGTCCGTAGCTTTCTCTTTACCTTTACTTCGTGCTACCTGCGAAGAACCTGCACCAGAAGGAAAGGGATGAGACATAACGTCTCAGTGAGCTCCTACCCTACCTACTGTTGGCAACCTCGGGGATCCTAGGGTTGCCGTGCCTACCTCGGCGAACTCGGGGATACCTATGATCGCCAAGTCTCATTCTTACCCATAGAGGGCTATCTGTCTGTTTCTGATAATCTGGTGATCAAGGGGAGTCCTAGGATCACCGTCTGACAGTTGCTAACTGATATCTGATAACTGTTTTCTGACTGATAAAGTAATATAATATTAACTGATCTTTATGTTAGCTGTTAGCGTTGAACAAACAATGTTATCTGAGTTCATTTTACGGAATGCCCCCGGGTGGAGTAACCCCGAAGCACATTCCCCTGATAACTGGTGAAAATTCCTATCATATCAGGCTAACACCGGACTCCTCTTGTCGTCGTGCGGTTATCCTTGCGGAATAACACGTCCCACTGGCGTGAACCTCCTGTGTCCCACTGGCGTGAACAACAGAAGACACGACTTAATATTAATAGTCTTAACTGATGCGCATACCTCCCGTGTCCCACTGGCGTGAACGACGGAAGACGCGAATAATAATCTTTAATCTTACGCATGAACCTTTCATGTTCCACTGGCGTGAACGATGAAAGTCACGACTTAATAGTATTAATCTTATTCTTTACTTTGCGTGGACCATTCGTGTTCCACTGGCGTGAACATTGAAGGCCACGACTAATAACTGTGTAATTCATGACTACTTAACCTATGATAGGTCCTAAGCTTGAATTCTGGATTAATCTTGGCTTACATATACTTAAGTAAATGTGGGGATTTCACTTACATGGAGATAATCCCCTTTACTAATCTCTTTATATGTCTATATAACTTAGGAGTATAGTATTCATCTCCTAATGCCATGTCTATCCATCGTCCTACCCTAAATCCAAACCTTAGTTCACGAACAAAAAGCTGAGGAAAATGCAAAATCGTAGCACGATATGCAAGGATCGGAGCACGATTTTATGCGAAAGTTTTCATGAAATCAGGGCATGAAATCGTAGCCCGATGCCCAGAAATCGGAGCACGATTTTGGCTTCAGCAGCACTCAAAAATTCACTTCCTAGACCAATCCAAACATTCCCAAACATCAAAATAGCTTATGGGAATGATTTATACAAGGCATATGGATAGATAATAGCATGAATAAACAAGGAATTAGTACCCCAAGAATTAGGGCAAAATTCCAAAGCTTGAATCAACTTGTAACAATATACTAAACTACTCAAATGGGTTATAATACCCCATGGAGCTCACCTTAATCCTCCTATTGGTGCTTACTATCTTTGGTTCCAAAGTCTTGGCTTCAAGCTATCTACTTCTCTCACTTTCTTCCTTGATTCTCCTTGTTTTCTTTCACTTGTTCTAGCTTCACTAATCAACTTGCTTGTGATGTTCTTCTCTCAAGAATTGGATTGGGGAAAGATGAGTTTATGGAGAGGGAGTGAGGCGTGTGAATGTGGGAAGAGGGGAAGAGAATTTGCTGAATGGAAAGAGTAGAGAGGTGAAGGAAATAGTTATGGGAAAAATATCTAGTTTCCAATTTTTAAACTAAACTCCCTTTTGCCCTTATTTACTATAATGCCATGGCCTATTATTATCAAGTTGTCATGCTTGCTTAATGACTTCTAACACAATTATCTGATACTTATGAGTGGGATGTTACAATCTACCCCCCTTAAAGAAATTTCGTCCTCGAAATTTAGAAGTTACCTGAAAATAAATGAGGATAGGTTGCTTGCATTTCTGACTCTAGCTCCCACGTTGCTTCGCCGTCGGGAGAGCCTTTCCATACAACTTTAACAATAGGGATTTCTTTGTTCCGCAAAGACTTAATATCACGATCGATTATTTGTTCTGGCTCAGGTTGAAAGGTCAAGTCCGATCTCAAATCGATACTGTCCAACTCCACTGGTTGGAAAGGATCAGGAATGAATTTCCTTAGTTGAGAGACGTGAAAGACATCATGTAATCCTGACATGGCTGGTGGCAGTGCTAACTGATAAGCTGCCGGACCAACACGTTGAAGTATCTGGAACGGTCCAACATATCTTGGACAAAGCTTCTTAGTCCTGAAAGCTCCTCTTAAACCCAACTTAGGAGTAACTTTAAGAAATACATGGTCTCCTTCATCAAACTCTAAGGGTCTTCGCCTCCTATCAGCATAACTTTTCTGGCGACTCTGTGCCGTTCTCATCTTATCTTGAATGGACTTAATCTTTAGGGTCGTCTCCTGAATGATCTCTGGACCCAAAATGCTCTTATCTCCGACTTCAGCCCAACAAAGCGGGGTTCTACATTTCCTACCATATAGAGCTTCATATGGTGCCATTCCGATGCTAGAATGATAACTGTTGTTGTAAGAGAATTCAATCAATGATAGATGATTGTTCCAACTTCCTCCATCTTCTAAAATACATGCACGTAACATATCCTCTAACGTCTGAATAGTCCTTTCTGATTGTCCGTCGGTTTGAGGATGATGGGACGTGCTCATCTTTAATCTTGTCCCCAAAGCCTTCTGAAAAGCTTTCCAAAAGTGGGATGTGAAGATCGGATCTCGATCGGATACAATACTGGCAGGTACACCATGGAGTTTCACTATCCCAGAAATAAACAACTCAGCATACTGTGAGGCTCGGTACGTAGTCTTAACCGGCAAGAAATGAGCTGACTTGGTTAACCGGTCCACTATCACCCATATAGAGTCATGTCCTCGCTGTGTTCGAGGTAATCCACTCACAAAATCCATGGTTATATCTTCCCATTTCCATTGTGGAATCTCCAAAGGTACCAACATTCCTGCAGGCCTTTGATGCTCAATCTTCACCTGCTGACAAACAATGCACCGCGACACAAACTCCGCAACATCTCTTTTCATGCTAGGCCACCAATAATCTCTTTTCAAATCTTGATACATCTTGGTGGTACCTGGATGAATGCTGAAACTACTCTTATGCGCCTCTTCTAAAATCAACCTTTTTAATTCCTCATCATTCGGAACAAAAATCCTTCCTTCAAACAGTAACACACCATCTGGTGCCCATGAAAATTCTGCTTGGCCAACTTTTCTCTGAAGGTCCATATCCATGCTTTGCGCTTGTGCAATCCTAAATCGTAGGTCGCACGAAATCTCTAACTTGTTTAACAAAACGCCACCTTCCATCTCGGTAACATGGAGATTAAGATCTCTAAACTTTTCATATAGTCCACACGTGTGCATCATCACTTCAGCTTTAACTAAAGCCTTTCGACTCAAGGCATCTGCTACCACATTAGCCTTTCCTGGATGGTATTTCAGATCAAAATCAAAATCCTTCAAATATTCCATCCATCGTCTTTGCCTCATGTTAAGATCTCGTTGATCAAACAGGTATTTCAAACTCTTATGGTCACTAAACAAGTCAAACTGCGCACCATACAAATGATGTCTCCATATCTTCAAGGCAAAAACTATTGCTGCTAGCTCAAGATCATGGGTGGGGTAATTCTCTTCATGTATCTTGAGCTGTCTGGACACATATGCTATGACATTTTCCCCTTGCATAAGAACACTACCCAATCCTTTAGAGGATGCATCGCAGAAAACGGTGTATCTCTTTTCAGGATCTGGTATTGCCAATACTGGCGCCTTAGTCAACTTCCTTTTTAAAACCTTGAAGCTTCTTTCACATTCTTCATCCCAAATAAAGGGTACATCCTTTCTGGTGAGGCGTGACAGAGGTAAAGCAATTTGAGAAAACTTCATGATAAACCTTCGATAATAACCTGCTAAGCCGAGAAAACTCCTGACTTCAGCTACATTCTTGGGTCTTTCCCAACTGAGTACGGCTTCAACTTTAGATGGATCAACAGCTACTCCTCCTTGAGAAATAACGTGACCCAAAAACTTAATCTCGGATAACCAGAATTCACACTTGCTAAACTTAGCATAAAGCTGCTTGTCTCTAAGGACATCCAATACAATTCTTAAGTGCTGAGCATGCTCCTGAGGATCTTTAGAATAGATCAAAATGTCATCAATGAAAATCACCACAAATTGATCAAGGTAAGGCTGAAATATTCTGTTCATATAATCCATAAATACTGCTGGAGCATTAGTTACACCGAAAGGCATAACCAGGAATTCATAGTGCCCGTAACGCGTCCGAAACGCCGTCTTAGACACATCTGAAGATTTAATACGAATCTGATGATAACCTGACCGAAGATCAATTTTGGAAAATACCGTTGCTCCTTTAAGCTGGTCTAGTAGGTCGTCAATCCTGGGAAGAGGATACTTGTTCTTGATAGTCACCTTATTCAGTTGACGATAGTCAATACATAGTCTCATGCTTCCATCTTTCTTTTTGACTAATAAGACCGGAGCACCCCAAGGTGATACACTGGGTCTAATAAAATGTTTCTGAATTAATTCTTCGAGTTGAGATTTCAGCTCTTTTAGCTCTATTGGTGACATTCTGTACGGTGCCACAGATACTGGCTCCGCTCCTGGAATCAAATCAATTGAAAACTCTACCTCACGCTCTGGAGGCAGGCTAGATACTTCTGAAGGGAAGACATCTAAGTATTCATTCACAACAGGAATATCACTGGGACTTAACTCTGATTCTGAAGCCACAGTGAGCATCACATAAAACCCCTTATCTTGAGCACAAATAAACTGGATTAACTGATGGGTGCGGTTAATCAATTCAGACAGAGCCACACCTTCTGTCGTATCACTGGTAGGCATATAAATACTCTTCTCTGAACATCCTATATACACATGGTTAGCAGAGAGCCAATCCATGCCTAAGATCACATCCAACTGCTCCATCGGGAGACAAACTAAATCAACATAATAGGTCTTACTAGACACAGTGATAGGACAGCTTTCGCAAACATACTTTGCCTCAATTCCGCCTTCAGTAGCGGTAGATACTAACATTGGAGGGTTCAACGGAGACAAAGGTAATTGCAGCGTCTCCACACATTTGTATGAAATAAAAGAACATGTAGCGCCGCAATCAAAAAGAACTTTTACTGGATTAGTACCCAAATAACACATACCGGCAATTAAATCTTCATTGGCTACAGCCTTTGCGCCGTCAAGAGAGTACACTCTGCCCCTACTAGTAGTTGTTCCTTCAGCTGATCCTTTACCACGTCTGTTTGGACACTCTGATATGAAATGCCCTGGCTGCTTACATCCATAGCAAATACCAGCACCTATCCAACACTCTCCTTTATGCATCCTACCACATGTCTTGCAAGTAGGATTGGTCCGCAAAGGATTATGTTGTGGAGAGTATGTCTGCTTCCCTCTCTGCGGGGATCCTTTTGGCTTGAGCTTATCGTGATACTTATCCGACATCCTGCTTTTCTTCTTTTCATAACCTGCTGATCTTTCTTTAGAGGTCTTAGCAAGTCTTGCTTCAACCACCAGACTGTCATGTACCAGTTCATCATAACTTGCAGTTCTTTGGAGACTCACTGCAGTGTCAATCTCGCCTCTTAAACCTCGTTTATACTGATTCATCTTCCACACTTCATTCTCAGCATACTCGTTGTGTGTGGAGTAGTAGGACAACTCTTCAAACTTCTTTGTAAACTCAGCAACCGACATACTACCTTGCTTCAATTCCAAGAACTCTTGCTCTTTCTTTACCTTGTAAGACAAAGGTAAATACTTCTCCAACATTACTCCTTTAAAGTTCTCCCAATTCACTTCTACACCATTGGCTTCCATCCTGCGCTGAGCAGATTCCCACCAGTCTTCTGCTGCGCCTCTGAATTGGTTCGTGGCATAGACCACTTTGTCCTCTTCTGAACAATTAGCCATTCTAAAGATCTTCTCCATCTGTTTAATCCACTTCCTGGCTTCTTGTGGTTCACCTTCTCCGTTAAACTCCGGAGGGTGATGTCTGTTATACTCCCGAAACACGGGATTACCAATTACTGGAGGAGGTGGTGGCTGTGGATGGAAACCTTGTCCCTGCTGCATCATGTCCATCCATTGTTGTTGAGCTTGGGCTTGTTGCTGAGACTGCTGTTGCATCATCAGCATCATTTGCTGATACTGTAATGCGTTCTGAGCTTGTTGCTCTTGATATTGCTGCTGCCAGGCCTGCTGTTGTTGCATCATCTGTTCCTATGAATTAAGACTGGGTCCTCCACTTTCATCGCTAGCTTGATTGGCACGAGGTCTACCTCTTCTTCTCCCAGACATCTTATCCTAGCTGTCATATACAAGTCAAAGTGATCAGTTTTAACTGAACATAACATCTAGAATAATGTCCTGGATCCAAGAGGTCCACAAACTTGGATTGTACTTTAATGACCCAAAGCACGGTCTGAATCGACCTGCTCTGATACCAATTGTAACACCCATACTAATTTTAACTAGTATATTAGCAAGAGTGTTAAACTGATACTGGATACATTTAAATACAATACAGAAAATTGTTTGATAATTATACAAAACATAAGTCTTTGACTTCAATCCATAATCTGGTACTAAACATTCTCCATAATATTTATATACATCACGATACAATAATATACAACACCAAGAAAACATGAGCAGCACGATCAGTCCGTAGCTTTCTCTTTACCTTTACTTCGTGCTACCTGCGAAGAACCTGCACCAGAAGGAAAGGGATGAGACATAACGTCTCAGTGAGCTCCTACCCTACCTACTGTTGGCAACCTCGGGGATCCTAGGGTTGCCGTGCCTACCTCGGCGAACTCGGGGATACCTATGATCGCCAAGTCTCATTCTTACCCATAGAGGGCTATCTGTCTGTTTCTGATAATCTGGTGATCAAGGGGAGTCCTAGGATCACCGTCTGACAGTTGCTAACTGATATCTGATAACTGTTTTCTGACTGATAAAGTAATATAATATTAACTGATCTTTATGTTAGCTGTTAGCGTTGAACAAACAATGTTATCTGAGTTCATTTTACGGAATGCCCCCGGGTGGAGTAACCCCGAAGCACATTCCCCTGATAACCGGTGAAAATTCCTATCATATCAGGCTAACACCGGACTCCTCTTGTCGTCGTGCGGTTATCCTTGCGGAATAACACGTCCCACTGGCGTGAACCTCCTGTGTCCCACTGGCGTGAACAACAGAAGACACGACTTAATATTAATAGTCTTAACTGATGCGCATACCTCCCGTGTCCCACTGGCGTGAACGACGGAAGACGCGAATAATAATCTTTAATCTTACGCATGAACCTTTCATGTTCCACTGGCGTGAACGATGAAAGTCACGACTTAATAGTATTAATCTTATTCTTTACTTTGCGTGGACCATTCGTGTTCCACTGGCGTGAACATTGAAGGCCACGACTAATAACTGTGTAATTCATGACTACTTAACCTATGATAGGTCCTAAGCTTGAATTCTGGATTAATCTTGGCTTACATGTACTTAAGTAAATGTGGGGATTTCACTTACATGGAGATAATCCCCTTTACTAATCTCTTTATATGTCTATATAACTTAGGAGTATAGTATTCATCTCCTAATGCCATGTCTATCCATCATCCTACCCTAAATCCAAACCTTAGTTCACGAACAAAAAGCTGAGGAAAGTGCAAAATCGTAGCACGATATGCAAGGATCGGAGCACGATTTTATGCGAAAGTTTTCATGAAATCAGGGCATGAAATCGTAGCCCGATGCCCAGAAATCGGAGCACGATTTTGGCTTCAGCAGCACTCAAAAATTCACTTCCTAGACTAATCCAAACATTCCCAAACATCAAAATAGCTTATGGGAATGAATTATACAAGGCATATGGATAGATAATAGCATGAATAAACAAGGAATTAGTACCCCAAGAATTAGGGCAAAATTCCAAAGCTTGAATCAACTTGTAACAATATACTAAACTACTCAAATGGGTTATAATACCCCATGGAGCTCACCTTAATCCTCCTATTGGTGCTTACTATCTTTGGTTCCAAAGTCTTGGCTTCAAGCTATCTACTTCTCTCACTTTCTTCCTTGATTCTCCTTGTTTTCTTTCACTTGTTCTAGCTTCACTAATCAACTTGCTTGTGATGTTCTTCTCTCAAGAATTGGATTGGGGAAAGATGAGTTTATGGAGAGGGAGTGAGGCGTGTGAATGTGGGAAGAGGGGAAGAGAATTTGCTGAATGGAAAGAGTAGAGAGGTGAAGGAAATAGTTATGGGAAAAATATCTAGTTTCCAATTTTTAAATTAAACTCCCTTTTGCCCTTATTTACTATAATGCCATGGCCTATTATTATCAAGTTGTCATGCTTGCTTAATGACTTCTAACACAATTATCTGATACTTATGAGTGGGATGTTACAGTCATATCTACTAACATCTACTAATCTACTAACAATATATAAAAATCAAAGTACAACAAAATTTCATAATCGTCCTTATTAAAACCCATGATCTCCTTAATTTTATGTGCATAATGGTCATTTTGCAAAATTTAATTTATTCGTTTTTTAAAAAATTAATTACGGAGAATGATCATCACAAGTGTAAGCAATTTTCACGGATAACTATGAAACTAATTTATTTGTTTTTTAAAAAATTAATTACGGATGATGTTCATATCTACTAACATGTACTAACAATATATAAAAATCAAAGTACAACAAAATTTTATAATCGTCCTTATTAAAACTCATGATCTCTTTAATGTCGATATTTTGAAAATAGTCACGAGTTTTCAAAATTTTATCATATCGACTATCATATATTGGTACAAAAAAATTTCTTCTGCATATATAAGCATATAAAATCTTGAACGAGTGCGGTTTAAATATTTAACGGTGTTTTAAATATAACATAAAAATATATTTAATAGACACACTACATTAATGTTGATTTTTTGAAAATAGTCATGAGTTTCCAAAATTTTATCACATTGACTTTCTCATATATCTATATAAAAATTTGTTTATGCAGATATAAACATTTAAAATCTGCAACGGGAGCGGTGCAAACATTGAACAGTGTTTTGCATATAAAATAAAATTTAATCAATAGAAACACTGCATTAATGTTGATATTTTGAAAATAGTCACGAGTTTTCAAAATTTTATCATATCAACTATCACATATCGATACATACAAATTTTCTTCTGCATATATAAGCATATAAATTCCTCAACGAGTACAATTTAAATATTTAACGGTGTTTTAAATATGAAATAAAAATTTATTTAATAGACACACTACATTAATGTTGATATTTTGAAAATAGTCACATGTTTCCAAAATTTTATCATATCGACTTTCTCATACATGTATATAAAAATTTGTTTAATTAGATATAAGTACATAAAATCTGCAACGGGTGCGGTGCAAACATTGAACAGTGTTTTGCATATAAAATAAAAAGTTATTTAATAGAAACACTACATTAATTTTGATTTTGAAAATAGTCATGAGTTTTTAAAATTTTATCATATCGACTTTCTCATATATGTATATAAAAATTTGTTTATGCAGATATAAATACATAAAATCTGCAACGGGTGCGGTGCAAACATTGAAAAGTCTTTTGCATATAAAATAAAAATTTATTTAATAGAAACACTACATTAATTTTGATTTTGAAAATAGTCACAAGTTTTCAAAAGTTTATGTGCATAAAAATTTGTTTTCGCATATATAAGCAAATAAAATCCTAAAGTGGTGTGACTCAACTATTTAATAAATTTTTGTTTATATAAGAGAAAGAAAAATTAATAAAAACATTACATTATTACTCATAATTTTCATTTAATATTTATAAATATTCTACAATATTAACAATATAATTATTTTTTTATATAATTATCGCAATGTTACGCGACCCGTGCACAACAACTTCTCACCTCCACCTCTATATTCATTGTTGTTAAATATTTTTATTTTTATCAAGTCATGTGAAAAAAATTGACACGGGTCTTTTACTAGTTAAACAAAAATGCTTGAAATGTCTTGCCATTTTCTCCAATCTATTTGACACGTGCACAACAACTTCTCACCTCCACCTCTATATTCATTGTTGTGAAATATTTTTATTTTTATCAAGTCATGTGAAAAAAATTGATTGTTTTGATTTATATTTTCAAACCAATGTTTTTGTTTTCTCAAAAAAAAAAAACAATGGTTTTGTTCGCGTAGATCTTCAAAAACATGTGTTGCTTACTAGCGTTGGGAAGAAAATGGAAGCTGCAAGTGGTGACGGAGAATTTGCAATAGGCCTTGATGAAGGGGCGGCATGGCAGTGGGATGAGAAGTTGAGAAGAAGGATTGTTGTGTTGTGTCGTAGATTCAGTAGAAGTAACATTTTTTTTTAAATTACTTCAGGTGTCATTTATTTTATTTATTTATTTATGATGGTTGAGTCTTTTATTTTTTTTGTTTCGTTCAAATTATTTATCTTATTTATTTGTAATACCTGAGCCTTTTATCTTTTGAATTTTTCTACCCACGCCTAAAAAATTCTCCATTGCACCCAAAGTTAATTAACTATTTTTAATAATACCGAAACTGACATTCTCCATCTAAATTTGTAAAAAAAAAAAACATTTTTCATCCTGTAATCTCATTCGGCACTTCTCTCTCACAAGCATTCATGTATGTGTGACCTAATTTTAAATGAAAAATTAAAAATTGATTGAAAAAAGTTTTTGTAAGTGAATTTCTTCCTCTTCAATGATTATTTTATGAGTTTCACGTGATTTAGAAATTTCTGTTTGTGCTTTTGGAATTGTTGCACGAGTTCACGATGTAGGAACACGAACAAATTTGGATTCACGATTTTGATTCTATAAGGTTCACGTGAATAGAAACAACATAGGAATATGTAAACTGAGTTTACTTAAAGTCATGTAAACTTAATTTACTTATTATTAACTTATATAATTATAGACGAGGTTTACGTGAATTGAAAACTCATGTATGTAAGGTATCTAATTTAACGTGTAATTTCAGTTTGATTTTATGCGGTTTATGTTTACATGACATACGTAAAAGAATTTACATAGCCTATGTAAATTGAGTTTACATGACTTACTTAAAATAAATTTACATATGCTATATAAAGTGAATTTACATGACTTACGGTTTATGTAAATCGAGTTTACATAACTTACTTAAAATGAATTTAGATAGACTATGTAAACTAAGTTTACATGATTTACCTAAATTGAGTTTACACTTGTTATGTAAATTGAGTTTACAAGACTTGCATAAATAAATTTATTTTATTTTAAGGGTATTTTTGTCATTTTGGGTTGTAACAAATGTTTCTTGGGGTGTAACTAGAAATGGTATTGTCTCTTTTTTTTGTCTCGTTCAAAACCTTTATTAAAGCATGTACATGTTATTGTCTCGTTCAAAACCTTTATCTGTTAAAGCATGTACATGTTATTCTTTTCTTCATTTTTTTATTAAAAAAAAGTGTTGAGGTGACTTGCCACATATGATTATTAGCAATTGTTTTTATTATAAATAATTTTTTATCGTTAAAAAACTTAGAAAAAACAAATATTCAGCTTCTTTTTCATATGTTCATCATCTTCACCATCATGATATTTTTTTTATCAAACTCATAAAATTCAAATCAAAACACCAAGTTTTAGTGTCTCAAATCAAAACCTAGAAAACATCAACCTTAATAATCATATGTGGCTAGCCTCATCAATGTTTTTTTTTGAATGAAAATGAAAAAAAGGACTAACATGCAAACATTTCAAGAGATTAAAGATTTGAATGAGACAAAAAAAAAAGATAAAGAACTCAACTATTACAAATAAATAAGATAAATGACTCCTGAAATAATTTTACCAAAAATTAATAATTAAAACCCCATTGATTTATGCCTTATTTAGTGTCAAACCTTCTCACTTTCTAATTCTTTTTGGTTCATGATAAATGATTCTTTCCCTTTTGTAATTTGGTCCAAATTAAAAATTAGTGTTTGACCGTAAACTTTAATCAGGGAAAAGATGAGAATGACACTATTTCATGACTCATAATAATGGTGAGGTCTACATTACCCCTTGATGAATTTGGGGTAATTCACCCATAATGACAAGTATGATTCGATTCTGGAACGAAGAAGATGCAAATCAAATGTTGAATGATGAAGATGAAGAAGTTTGATGTTATTGAGATTAAAATAGTAATTGATTGTAAGAAAAAGCCAAAATGGTCAAGCCTACATTATCCCTTGATGAATTGGGGGTAATTTACCCCTATTGACTAGTAGGATTTGTTTATTGAACGAAAGAGATGAAGATCACATGTTGAATAAAGAAGATGAAGAAGTTTGATGTTTTGGAGATGAAAATGATATTTGATTGTAAGAAAAAAGATGAAAAAAATGGATTTTCCTTTGATAGGGGTAAATTACCCCCAATTCATCAAGGGGTAATGTTAAAAAAACCAATAATATAAGGTGATCATGTGGCATGCAAGCCTCATACGTTGGAGGAACTTTTGTCTGAAAATGTTAGTCTGAAAACGGTGCGAATTTTTTGAGTAAACTTGTTTTATTTATCAAACACTTTGAACTTTATTTATCATGACAATGACCTTAGAAGGTGCCCAACTTTTTCAAACCTTAGCCAAGAGCTGGAATTTCTCATATGAATGGACTCCCGCCTTCTCGGATGTTACTGAGAGCACCGAGTAAGCAGGACTAACCGAGTAAACCTTATTAGTGTCATGCTTCAAGGCCAAAGATCATCAACATGCGAGAGAGTAAAATAATTCAGAATGTGGTCGTATTGCTCACCAAGTCATGCTCTCAAACAAACAGACCTCTCCTCCAACGAAGGTTCTATAATTATTTTGGAGTTCAAGTTGGTCCTATAATTATTTTTTGGGTTTGATGGGTCTCTTAATTGAACAAACTAATTCAAGTTAGTCTCTTTCGTCAATATGATGGTAATGATGTTAATTAATTTTATTTGATGCGGTGTGTGACGTGACAAATGACTAGCAATTTTTTTTATCATACACCCCTACACCATAACTTTTTTTTAGGGAACCCCTACACCATAACTTTTATTATTATTCTTCCCTTCCATCCTTCACAATGGCCCAACACCACCGCTGCTTGACGAAATAGATAGAGGACCATCCACATCCATTTTATTAAAGGATTATTTACCATTCATGGCATGCTTGACTCACATATATTTACCATTTTTTACGGATGTTTTTAAAATATACAATCATTTTTTTACTAATTCATGATATACATTTCACTCATTTTATAATATTATATATTTTTGTCAAGTAACCTAGTGGTTAGAACTCACACATTTTAAATGTGGAGAAATGAGGTGTCTGTAGTTCGAACCCCGACTCCTACATATAATGTGCAATATCCATACCAATTGAGTTAATCACGGGGATTATCATATTATATATTATTTCTTAATATACCAACACAAATGTTTAAATAGTGTACACAATTGACTGTGTATTTATTTTTTTTACTACCGATTGATTGTTCATGTAAAGTTGTTATTTTTTGGACAGAATATGTAAAATTATTTTAAATTAAATAATGACATTCCATATCAATCAAATAAAATTTTGAAAGTTTTTATTCTCTTAAAAGAATTATCCGGCAGGTCTAAAATATCTCCCGAAGAATCTCAGCAGTCTTAAAAGTAAAGGGCAAAAAAGTCAGCATCAGAAAATGTTAAGGGAAAAAAAGTTATTAATATAGAAAAGGTAAAGGGCAAAAGAAGAAAAATAAAGAAGCTAATAGTACGAATATGAAATAATGGATTTAAGAAACAAAGGCTATAGTATAATAATATACGAATCGACATATAATTGTCGTAAGTAGTTGGAAATTTAAACGCTGTGTATTACTCTTGGATTCTTTTGGTCCCAATCGTACATAAGCTCATAAAACACTTCCGGTGAAATATATACAAAAGAGAGTGAAATAAAAGGGTGTGATTTTAATTTTATGATGATCTGAATTTCATCACGTGAAAGAAGTGGAAACACCAAAAAGACATAATGCATTGAGTGTGGTTACACAAAGAAAGCAAAATTTCCATTTAGGGTAATTTCCACTTCTAAAGAGCAAGCAAATGTAGCTGCAAAGAATAGAAGGCACGTGAAAATACACATCGAGTTACTGTGTGGTGTTAATTGATTTTCAATACAAATGTACGTTACTAATGAGAGCTACAATGCTATACAAAAGTTTTTGACATGTGTAACTCATTTCCCACGTGTCTAGTCATTCAATTCTCAAAATTTCTATACCCCGACACCTATATATATCACCCTTGAAATATATGTCTCATGCATTAATCAACTTTGAAATATATACAGTGCATGTGTGATGTGTCTTCTTCTCTCTATATATCCTTTGTTCTCCAATATGTAGCATTTCTCATACTCTCATATTAATATTGTTTCTTCTTTGTGTATAAGAGGCTACATTGTAAAGCTAGGGTTCAAAATTGGCATCACGATGAAACGAAATCGTTGTTTGGATTCATCATCTCATAAATCAATGTAAGTCATTTCAAAGTTTTTTTTCATCTTCTTCATCATCTTGATAGAATTTGAATCGTTTATAGTTTTTGTTAATTTCTTGGTAAACAAACGGAATTTCTTTTTTGCATACATCGTTAGACAATTTTCTTATTGGGCAAGAATTTTGTAGGAATGAGAAGTTGAACGTAAACAAGAAACTCGTTGCAAATCCTCACAATGGACACCACAAATTTGACGAAAAGGAACTTCAGGTAATATGCGTATCCAAAATTTTAATTTTTGACGATTTCTTCATCCTTGTTTTGTGGAAGAAAGTTTGGCAGTTTATAATTGACATTTAATAATTATTTTCCTAACTTTTTGCATGCGATAATTACGTGTATGGCAAAAAAAAACATGGACAAATATTTTTTGACAAGAAAACATGCACAAATAAACTCCCTTGACCACGCTGTGTAATGATCAATGTATAACTTATTTTTGTCACAAAAATAACATTATTACTATGATATTTTTCTCTAGTGAATATACTTATCTTTTTCATAATATAAAGCTCAATATATTTTTTATTGTTGGATAAAATTTTGTTGCAGGCTAGAGCTATAATATGGTTGGCAAGTCAACAAATGGAAGGAAAGAATGGTAGCAACAAAGAATCAACTCCAACACTATCCCTTTCAATGCAACCTAGTGCATTACAACTGCATGCCTCACATGGCTTTTCCATCAAGCGATCACTTCAAAATTTCCTTGAGAGGAGAAAGAAAAGGATTCAAAGTCACCACCTCTCTATTGTAACTCATGATGATAATGATAATAATAGTAGGACAAATTAATTAGCCAGGATATGAATTAATTCGAATCAATTTTTGTGGGATCAATTGAAGCCTACAAATCTGGGTATTTTATTATATCTAAATTAGTATAGCCATGACTGGTGACAATTAAGGCATGTATTTATTTTTATTTTTATTAATGAAGAACCACTCTTTCAGTCTACTACTAGAGCAATGATTATTATGAGCAATCTGTCGCATTCAAGATAACTTCAAAAAAGTAGAAAAAAAATAGGGGAAATTTTTTTGGCACGAGTTTAGAAGAGCATAGACATGCAACGTGGGTGAAATATTTGACAATTTATTGTATAAAATAAATTAAAAATGCACAGAAAAAGAAATAACAAAAAATATATTTTCTTTTGTCAAAAAAAAATCTATTCATATTAACTTCTCTCAACAGGGTTTTTCATTTTTTTTTACGTTAAAGACAATTTCATTAACGAAAGTATGACAATAAATCAAATGTCAAGACCGCAAAAATACAAGGCGGAGTTTCTTCGATCCATATTCAATCTAAATTCTTAATTCCTAATTAGATAACACAAGTTAAAAATTAAATTGTGAGTAAATATTTCAAGACCAATCATGTGTTTTATAAGGCAAAAAACCATATCACTCAAAGATAAAAATAGATGCGGTTCAGTTCAGTTTGTACAACTCAAAAAAAAAATCTATATGGTTTGATTATATATAATGCATTTTAATTTGGATGCGGTTCACTCCAAATTTATAATAATCAAACTGATTAGAATTTTTATTATAAATTTGGAAAATTCTAATATTATTAACATTACAAAGACACAATAAAATAATCAGTTTGATGCAAAATATTACATATGATATACTAAAAATTGACATCATTGCATAATAATGATTGAATATGTTTGAAACATATGAAATAGTATAAAAATAGATAAAATTAGACTAATAAATATTATTAAAAAACAAAAACAAAAAAATAACACATTGATGCAATATATTATACTAATATAAAAATAAACAAGTATTAAAATAACAGACCAAATAAAAGTATTAAAGTATATGTATGCGGTTCGATTGGTTTCGTTCAAAAAGGAATTTGAAATACTAGAAATACAAACAGGAATTTGAAATACTAGAAATACTAGCAATTTTCACAATAAACATCAAATGATATTCAGTTTTATGCAATTTTTTCGTTTTTTTTGTAATCAATGGATCAGTTTGTAGTTTTTATTTAGATTGGTTTAATTATGAATACTTTTTATTATTTACTGCGAAAAAAATATTTACAAATAATGACATTTTGATAATAATATTTAAAATAAAAATAGTATAACTCTTATGGATTGGGCGTCCTAGGTCCTAACTCTTAAATGGACCTTGACAAGAGGTGTACTCTAAAGTCTAAAGGACTACGTCAACATCACTTTGAAGCAAATCGGTTTAAGTCATCATCACCGCATGATCAAGATCACATGGTGGTTTGTGAATCACACCGAGAATCTCTCGTTGGACTCATTGGCATGGCGTCAAAATCCGCACGAGACCCGTCTATAAAGGTAGATTAACACCACGCGAAATGTACACAATCCACTAGAGTTCCAGATTAAATTGGCATCACGATGAAGCAAAACTGTTCATCATCTCATAAATCATTGTAAGTGATTTTGGAGTTTATTTCATTATGTAGTTAAGTAGCTCAACTGGTTTGAGCAAAAGAGTTTAAAGAAGTTGAGGAGTTCAAGGTCCTAAATTCAAGTTTTGATAGGGAGAAAAAATATTAACATTTGCCATTAAAAAAAAAGTGATTTTGGAGTTTTTTATTCTGCACTTTTATCTTCTTCATCTTATAATAACCTAATTTGATTAGATATGGTGTTTGTTTTTCCCTTGGAGTTTTTCTTGAATTTATCGATGATCATTTCTTTCTTTTTTTCTGAATATTTTTTGTAGGAAGGAGGATCAGTTGAACGTAAACAAGCAACTTTGTTTCCATTCCTCGTATTGGATTGGATACCACAAGTTTGAGAAAAGGGAAGAGGTGTGTTTGTTTCATGTTATATTTGTAGATTTCTAAAAATAAAATGATAGAAATATACATGTGTATGTTTGTTACAAGTTTACTAAATTTTATTTCCGGGTATAAAATATTCATGAGAATAGAAAACAATTTCTAAAGAAAAGGTGTGAATAAAGTTTCCCATGAAGTTGAGAATAAATTCATGAGTAATTACCTATTAATCTTCCTATTTTTCAGGTTCTTGTGTGTTTTTATAGGGATCTTGTGAATATTATAGTGTTAATCAAACATTATTTTCGGTCCTTAAAAAAACATCATTTTCCTAATAACTTAGAATAAAATCCACATCTTTATATTTCAAGAAATTTTATTCCTAGTAATAAATTTAGTAAACCTAAAACAAACATGGTAATATGCAATTATGCATATCCTTAGATTCCATCTTTGACGATTTTACCATCCTTAATTGGGGAGGAATGTTTGACTATTTATTTGACACTAATTAATAATTTTTTCCTCATTTTTTGCATGCGATAATTACGTGTATGAGAACGAAAAAAAAAAACATATGGACAATGTGTTACTCACTTGACAATGTATAAGCACCCTTATATGATTTTTATTTTATTTTATTATCACCCTTATGATAATTTATCTCTAGTGATAATACTTTTCTTTTTCGTAATAAAAAAGCTTTAATTATGTGTACTTTACTAGTTTTTATTATTGATTGAAATTGTTTGCAGGCTAGAGTGATAATAATAATAATATGGTTGGGGAGTCAAAAGAAATGGAAGGAAAGAATGGTTATAGCAAAAGATCAACTCCAACAATATCCCTTTCATCGCAACCTCGAGCATTATTAATGCATGCCACACATGGCTTTTCCATAAATCGATCTCTTCAAAATATCCTTCAGAAGAGAAAGAAAAGGATTCAAAGTCACGTCTAACTCTTGATGATGATGATGATGATGATGATGATGATAATAATAGTACAAATTAGTCGGGAATATGAATTAATTAAAATCAATTTTTTTTTGTAGATAGACGAAATAACATAAGTGAAGGAGTTGGGGTTTGATCTCAGTTGCGACCTCCGACCTAATAAATTTAGTATTTTTACTAGTTGAATAAAACTTGTGAACTAGTTAGAATCAAGTTATGATCTTAAATTTGTGGGATCGATCGAAGCTATCAATTGAAGCCTAGTAAGTTAGGGTATTTTATTATTTATTATGTCTATAAGGCATGTTTTATTTTTAGGCTTAATTGCAATTTTGGCCCCCTATTTTCATCTTTTTGTGAAATTGGTCCCCTATTTTAAAGTTCAACAGTTTTGGTCCCTCCATCATATTTTTTAACTAAAAAAGGTGATGTGATATGTTTTAAATGTCATGGTATATGATCTGAAGTTGACAAAAATATCAAGATCGATGAAATCGTAAGAAAATTCTCTTAAAACTTCATTTAAAACATGTTATATCACCATATTTTAGACATATTATTAGATAAATGGTCCAAAACTGTCGAATTTTAAAATAGGGGGACCAATTTCGCAAAATGGTTAAAATAGGGAGACCAAAACTGCAATTAAGCCTTGTTTTTACGGTGAAGAACGATTCTTTCAGTCTACTACTAGAGCAATGATTATTTTGAGCAAAATATTCAATAAAGAGAGAAAAACTGATACGTGTTAAGAGGGTAAGAGCATGGACATGCAACGTCGCTGAAATATTTGGCAATTTGTTGCAAGAGAAAAAAAATGCACATGAAAAAAATAACAATAAAATGTGTTCTGTCCAAGTCAAAAACAAAATAAAATGTGTATATTCATATATTAACTTCTCAAACCAAAGTCTCATGTTAAGAACCCGAATTTATGCAAGCAACGATGATTAAACTCTTATGTTGCTGTCCATTTGAATTTTACAAGATTTGATGGATTAATCTTGCATTTATTTTCAACATTCACTCTCTATAGGATAAAAAAAATATGGGTCTAGTTAACCGGTGTTTCCAGGACACTGGTTAATAAACTAAAAATAGAAAGAAAATACATGATTTGCATTGAAAATAGTAATTTTTCAATTTTTAAAAAAAAGAATACACAATTTCCAAAAAAATGTTTTTTTTTTTAAAATAGAAAATATTTTTAAAAAATATTTTCTTTTATAGTTATTCCTTAACTAGTGCCCCGGGGCACCGGTTGACATTTGCCTAAAAATATTGTGAGCTTCATACTTTGAAAATTGGTCTTAGATAAAGTGGTGGAATCCACATTAATTTCACTTAATAAAAAAGTGAAGGTTAAATAGGGTATTGAAAAGAGAACATTCTTAGTGTTTCTTAAAATAGAAGTCACCTTAGACAAGGAAAGTTAAACGGAGGGTTTTAAACAAGTAGAGTATTTGAAACTAAAAAATACTTCAAAAGAAGAAAGGTTGAAGCTCCTAAAGCTTCTACTAAGTACATCAGAGATGAAACGTACCTACGAAAACTAGAAAGTACATAGTTGAGTATGGACTTTTGAGTAGGGGTGGCAAAATGGATGGATTGGATGGATATGGATTTTGGATCCTAATGGATGGATCAAAAAAGTCCA
The DNA here is from genome assembly GCA_018208015.1 of Medicago ruthenica. NCBI lineage: Eukaryota > Viridiplantae > Streptophyta > Magnoliopsida > Fabales > Fabaceae > Medicago > Medicago ruthenica. The sequence goes on along the minus strand of CM031373.1, from coordinate 68,444,890 downwards.
TTAGTCCATTACAATCAACTATTTTGTTTTGTTAAAAAAAACCATCCAATCCATCCATTAAGAATAAAGTCCATCCAATCCATCCATTACTAGATTTTAATGGATGGATTATCCATCCGATCCATATATTTTTAAATTATTTTTGTTAAATTATTTTTTTTTATTCTTAAAATAATTAACATAATTTTTTTTTAAAAAAATTCTGAACAATTTTTTAATAAAAATGATCCATTGGATAAAAAATAAACAATAAAAAATGATCCATTGGATCTTTAAAATAAATTGGATGGATTGGATACATCCATATTTTTTAATGGATGGATTGAGTCCAATCCATTAAAAAAAAATTATTTGACGGATGGATCGGATGGATTTTACAGTGGATGGATTGGATGGATATGGATTTGATGGATCCAATTGCCACCCCTACTTTTGAGTATTGGCCTCTCTGTCAACATGGAACATCCAAAGTGTACTCTTTAAAGAGTGGAGTAAAAAATTCTTTTTAGGTATAGTAAACATAAGGCGCATAGATTGTTGTTTAATCAAGTTTTGGCACATTAAAGGAATAGTAAACAACTTCTAATTTTCTTGAAATAAAAAAAAAGTATACTTCTTGATGTACTTTTTTTTTTTATTAAATTGATAATTTGAAAGAATACTTTTCGATGTGTTTTATAACCTAAAGTACACATAAACGAATGATTCTAAAGAGCTTTTTCTCGGAAGTATAACTATGAAGTAAGGAAATAGTCTTAAATGCACTTTTATCCTTCTCATTTGAGCAAATTTCGATTTGCTTTTTTCAAAAAGATAAAACTTGTGATTCTCAACCTTGTAATCTAAATATTCATCTCTTTTAAACCTCATGGCATCAAATTTTAGGATTAAAGATATTTTTAAAAAAATGACATGAACACATGCCGTTGTCTGATTATTTTTTTTGTCTTCAATTATTGTTCGCACGTAATTTTTTATATATGAAGTATGTGGATTTTTTTGTATGTTTTTTATTTATGTGGTGTTTTTTTTATTATTTTAGATTCGTAACACCCGTAAGATTAGATGCATAAATCACGGGGCGAAGGTGACAGATCTCCAACGTCCACATAGGAATCAAATCTGGTTTTGGGATCCTATAAGGGCGAGTGGGTTGCATGTTTTGTTGTACACATGGTATTCTACTGTTAATCATGCTCTGCTCCAGGCGCTTAGCGAGAGGTGGCACTCCGAGACCAGCAGTTTTCATATGACTGTGGGGGAGATGACCATCACTTTAGATGATGTGGCATGTCTTCTCCATATTCTTATTGAAGGGGTGCTACTGAGCCATCAAAAGAAGGTGTCTCAGATTGATAGGGTGGACTTGATGGTGAGGTACTTAGGTGTCACCCAGGATTATGCGGTGAAAAACTGCAAGACTGAGTATGGTGGCTACATTAGTTATAAGGCGCTGAAGGAGCTTTATGAGGATCACCTAAGTGAGGCCACCAAATTAGTGCATGTTGAGATGCAGGAGCAGCTCCAGGAGCTAGACAGGCGTAGGCTTGCCTGTATGAGGTGTCTCCTCCTATACCTGCTTAGATGTACGTTGTTCGGTGATAAGAGCAACAAACACATCGACCTGCATACCTGCAGACGATGGAGACCTTTGCTAGGATGAGGGACTACTCGTGGGGAGGAATGGCATTGACGTACCTTTACCATAGTCTATCTGAGGCCTCTTCGCTTGCAGGAAAGAGGATCGGGGGAAGCACAACACTTTTGATGGTAATAATTTTAATTTACTATGCCTTTTAATTTACTATGCTTTTTAATTTACTATGCCTTTTAATTTACTATGCTTTTTAATTTACTATGCCTTTTAGTTTACTATGTTTTTTAATTTACTATGCCTTTTAATTTACTATGTTTACTAATAACTTATAAATGTGTTTGGTTTGTGCAGAGATGGTTTTTGGCACATTTACCAGGAGTCTACCTATATGACGATAATGATGAATACCGGCAAAACTTTCCTTGCGCTTCCAAATGGATTCCACACAGGGGTCATGCGAATCCGAAGCCCTGCTGTCTGGCGCTAGATCGTTTGGAGATGGATGATATTACTTGGATGTCAAACGAGGATCATAGGGAGATCCAGGAGTGTGTGGAGATATGTTGGTATTCAGGCTGGATCATGTGTGGTCGTGACATCATCTACCATCACTTGCATGAGCGGGTTAAAAGGCAATACGGGTACGTGCAGGACATCCATAGAGCTTAGACGTCTGTGCTTCCTCTCCCTTTTTAGGCTGTTGCACAGGCTTTCCTAGACTTCCGTGTGCACATCATTCCTCAGGCTGCGTGGGGTAGGGAGGTTGATCAGCCATGAGAGTACGAAGAGGGATACATGAGGTGGTACGGACATGTGTCTCACCCAAAGATTCTGCCATATACCTGGATCTCCTCTGAGGCCAGCAAATGAGGAGCAAATCATTGCACACCATCAGCAGCGGCACTAGGAGAGAGGCTCGCCTGATACCATTTGAAGGTGAGAAAAACACAAGAAGGGGGGGTTGAATTGTGTTGGCTTTTTCTTTTCTTTCTCAAAACTTATTGATAGTTCAGAATCTGTTATTGATTAGATTCTGATGCTCTGTTTCAGAGTTGTTTTGCAGCGGATAAAGTAAATGAGAGAGAGAGAGAGAGACACAAGCAGTTTCTCCTGGTTCCTTCCACAACCCGGAAGTAGTCCAGTCCCCTTGTTACTAACAAGAGATTTTTCACTATAATCACAAATATTACAATTGCTCAAGCACACAGCTATGAGACTTCCTTGCTCGGACACACAGTCTAAGACTTCCTTGCTCAAACACACAGTATGAGACTTCCTTGCTCAGACACACAGTCTAAGACTTCCTTGCTCAAACACACAGTATGAGACTTCCTTGCTCAAACACACAGTTTGAGACTTCCTTGCTCAAACACAAAGTATGAGACTTCTAGTTGCTCAAGCACACAAGCAAGAGACTTTTAATCAAACAGAATTACAAAGAAATTTGTTTGAGTTGAACACTTGATATACGATCAGTGGTGTTCACAAAATACAACACAGATTAAGACTCTATCGAATTTGGCAGAGTTACGTTTCCAGAAAACAGAGTAACACGTTTTCAGAGTATTGAGTCTTAATCTTCTTCTTCAAAACTTCAATCCTTTATAGAGGAATTAAGAGTTGTTGAGAAGAGCCAGATTTAACAAAAGAGCCGTTGCAATTAGAAGCTTCAGCCAGCATTAAATTCATTCCTGACATGGTGTGCGAACTCAGAAAACAGAGCAGTAATATTTGAATTGTTTCCTTAAAAATTGGCTGTGTGTTTCATCCAAGGAGGCAAAGGTTGCAGAGAGCTGTTCTGACCGTACAATACTTTACTGTTGACAGTGACTTCTGCTTTTCCTTAAAACTCAGACTGAGACTCAGAAGCTGGTCTTTCAAACACTGTTCATCAGACACACTTCTTCAGAAGCTGGTCTTCAGACGCACTCTTCAGAAGCTGGTCTTCAGACGCACCTTCAAAAGCACTGTTCGTCAGACGCACTCTTCAGAAGCATTGTTCATCAGACGCACTCTTTCAGACGCTGCCTTCAGAAGCTGCCTTCAGACGCTGATTGCAACACTAGCTTCTATATTTTTCTTCTTGCTCTTAACTTGTTCTTTCAGAACTATTGTTAGATACCAATCTTTAAGTATATGGTTCTGCACACTAGAATCAAGTATTAGCATATCCAATTTTCTTTTTAACACTTTGTTATCATCAAAACTCAAAAGAGAGTTGTTCATACATTTTGTTCCAACAATCTCCCCATTTTTGATGATGACAAACATAAGTATTAATAGAGAATTGTTGTTAATTTGATTAACAAGTTGACTTCAGGGTCTGAGGTTTGTAAGCTCCCCCTGAGTCTGATAATCCACAAGGTGAGGTTTGTAAGTTCCCCCTGAGTCTTATCCAGGTTAATTAAATTCAGTTTAAATCAAACTGATGAAAAATCAAAGTGTAAATACATTCAGAATTTAAATAACAAACTGACTTCAGGGTCTGAGGTTTGTAAGCTCCCCCTGAGTCTGATAATTCACAAGGTGAGGTTTGTAAGCTCCCCTTGAGTTTTATCCAAGTTATTTAAATTCAGTTTAATTCACAGAATTGAAATTCAGTTTATCTCACAGAATTTAAATCAGAGGCTAAGAGATGAGAAAATGTTCTCCTAAGTTAGTTAATTTTCAATAATTAACTTATGTTCTGAGCTCAGAGCCTGAAATACTTGTTACTTTTACTCCCCCTTTTGTCATCAACAAAAAGAAAATTCAAGAATTTTTAAGACACAAGAGAGTTTAAAACGTGAGATAAAAATGTTCAAAGCATTTTGTTCATTACCTCTGAACTCTTTCAGAGCATATGGTTCAGTACAACTGAACTCTTAAAAAAAACAGAGCATATGGTCCAGTGCTGCTGAATTCTTTCAGACAAAACTGTTCAGTGTTTTTAAATAGGTCTGAAAGCTGAACATTTAAAATGTGAAAGTGAAAGTGTTTTGAGTGTTTTTGTTAAAACGTTTCAGAAACTGAAAACAGAAAAACATTAGACACAACTGCACATTGATGACTTTAGGAGGGGCAAAATACAACTTTCAAAGCTTAATTCATCACTGCCCAGCAGTTATAACTTATCAGATTATGACCATGTGTTAGACAACTGTTCAGATTCACTCTCATTAGTGGGCCACGTGTAAAGTGTCCACTTAAAATGAGTTTTATCAGAAGTCAAAAATTCAGATTCTGAAACTCAGACTCTGATGTCTTCAGAAGCTGAACTTTCTTCAGACTCTCAGAGTGAGTGTCTGTTAAGTCTTAGCTTCTGATGAACTTCAGATTCTCAGTTTCTATTCAGAGTCAAGCAATTTTTTTAAGAGATGAAATGCATGTTCAAATTCTTTTTAATAAAATTAAATCTATCTTCTGAACATAATCTCTAATAAACTGAAGTTTAATTTCAATATGCTTGGCTCTTGAATGAAGAATTGGATTTTTAGACAAACAGATATCAGCAGTATTATCACAAAGATGGGTATGTTGTTTTCATGAATCTGATAGTCTTTCACATTGGTGTAGAAACTGTTAAGTATAACAGAGAACAAATCATACCTCTGTTGAGTTTCTGATCTACCTCTCCTTGTTTATTCAGTTTGTTTCTGAACATCCATTTTTGTTCCAACAATGTTCTTGATTGGCTTTAGGATAAGTGTCAGCTACTGAGAGATTTTCAGCTACAGGAGGATTTTCAGCTTCTTGAAGATTTTCAGCTTCTGAACTTTTCTCAGACTCAGGAGTCTGATCAAGTTCTGAAGCATCTTCTGAAAGCTGAATATCAGTACCAGTGATCTAGTCTTTCTGGTTTCCTCCAAATTCTACAGTTCCTCCCTCTTTCATGGTCAGGGTTTGGAACATAGACTTTCCTTCTGTCATGTAATGCCAGCAGCCACTGCCCAGGTACCAAGACTTCTCCTTTTCTTTGGCTGTTCAGCATATCTGCAACAGAAATAATTTCAGACCTAGGTACCCATATGAGTCCTCTTGGGTTAGTTCTGAAAGGTTTACTCTTTTGTTGCACTTTGTGTCTGGAGTTATAAGACTCAGACTTGTTCAGATACTTTGGATATGAATCCTTTAATCTTGAATAAGTCTTAGTATCAGACACTGAGTTCTTCAGAACCTGAGCTTTCAATGGTCTTGACTCAAATTTCTTCAGAACCTGAGACTTGAAGGTCTTTGGTTCTGAGCTCTTTAGAGTTTGAACCTTTGAAAACTTTGGTTCTGTTTTCTTTAGAACTTTGGACTTAAGAGTCTTTGATTCTGATTTGTTAAGAACTTCAGTTTTGCCTGCTCCTGACACAAGGCAAACTTTGAGACCTTTCTTAATACAATAAGATTCAGATGACAAATTGGCTTTCTTTTGTATCCTTTGTCTGACATTCTGAGATTTAAAAGGTTTTGTATAAACCGGTTTAGTATCTTTTGAAGATTTCATAAACACAACCTTTTGAAAATTTGAGTCTGAATTTTTCAGATTCTGAGACTTGCTTGCCTTAGGTTCTGAACTCTTTAGATTTTGAACCTTTTCAGATTTAAAGTCTGTTTTCCTCATAGTCTTAGACTTAGAACCTTTTGGTTTAGACTTTGGCAAAATTTTAGATTCTGCCTTCATCTTTCCTTTAGGTTCAGAAGTTTTGGATTCTGATCAGTTCAGAACTTCAGAGTCAGCAGTCTCTGTTTCTGGTAAATTCTGTTTCTCAGAAATCTCAGATGCAGGTACAAAACATACATTAGTGCCTTTCATAATATTTTCAGAACAGGATGGTATATTTGTTTCTTTTGAATGATTGAATGGATCATTTTTGAAACCAATACCTTCTCCTCTGTTTCTGCTAATATTATAAATCATAGAAGCAATCTTACTTCTGTTGATTCCAGTTAAGATAAAATCCTGAAGTGCAATTTCTTGTTCACTTGGAATTTCATCAGATTTCTTATGAACCATTTCTCTGAGTTCTCTAACTTCTTCATCAATCTCATTGATGTGATTCTGAAATTGGAGATTCTCATCAGCCAGCAAGTTATGTTTCTTTTTCAAAGATTTTAATTGAATCAACTTGCTTCTGAGGTGGTTCATAAGATCTTTAACTGTTTCAACAAGATCAGAACGTGTAAGTTCAGAATATACCTCATCTTCTTCTTCAGAGTCTGATCCTGACTCTTCATCAGAAGATATTATAGCAATCAGAGCTGCATTTGCTTCTTCTTCATCTTCATTCTCATACTCAAATTCATTGTCAAGCTCTTCCCATGTAGCCATAAGACTTTTCTTGAATCTGTCTTTGAAGTTGCTTGATTTTGAGTTGATCTTTCTGGAATTCTCCTTTGATTTGTCCTTTTGAAGATCTGGACAATTAACTATCAAATGACCAATTTTCTTGCAGTTGTAGCAACCTTTCTGTTCTTCCTTCTTGGAACCAGATCCTTTGAAGTTGCTGCTCCTGTTAGAAGATTTCTTTAGTCTCTTCATCAAGTACTGAATTCTTTTAGAAAGCATTTCCAGCTCCTCAGCTTCTGAATCTTCTTCAGAATTTCCCTCAGGAAATTCTTCATCAGATTCTATAGCTTTTAGAGCTTTTAATGACTTTCCTTTAGATTTCAGTGCTATAGACTCAGATTTTCTAACAGGTTCATCTTCATTGAGTCCTAGTTCATGCACTTTGAGAGAGCTAATAAGATCTTCAATACTTAGAGTATTTAGATCTTTAGCTTCCTCCATAGAAGTCACTTTAGGTCTCCATTTAGATGGCAGACTTCTGAGGATCTTGTTCACATGATCAGTAGTAGTATAGCTTTTCTTCAGAATCTGAAGTCTAGAAACTAGAGTCTGAAATCTTGAGAACATAGTCTCAATATTTTCATCCTCCTTCATTCTGAACAGCTCATACTGCTGAACCAGAAGATTTGCTTTTGCTTCTCTAACCTTCTTGTTTCCTTCATAGTTAGAGCAGAGAGAGGTGAAGATGGCTTTTGCTGTTGATTTATCACTCAGCTTCAAGTAGTCATTGTGAGGTAGAGAATCCACAATGATACCTCTTACATTGTGATGCTTTCTGTAGATCTTTCTTTCAGCATCAGTAAGGCTTCTTCTATTAACAGCTACTTCTTCTTCATCAACTGGTATAGTTATACCATCTGTGCGCACTCGTTAAAAAAACGCAATCTTCCGAGACGTGTACGAACGCTCGGAAGGCTTTTGTGAAGTCGCCACCAAAGTTTTTGTGTAAAGGGAACGTTGATAAACCCTTAAGTTTTTTTTGAAGGGAAACGATAATAAAACCCTTTGACGATGAGGAAAAGGATTGGTCATCGCAACCATTGTCGGGTTCGGGAGTCGATTACGCAAGGGGAAGGTATTAGCAACCCTCACGTCCGTTGTACTCATCGGGAACCTTCTATTTGGCTAAATCTTAAAATGTTTTTAAATGTTTTGCGCGCATGCTTATCTATGTCAAAAGAAAATATAATAAAAGGGGGAAAAAGAGATAAAGACAAACGAAAGGAAAAAAAGAAAGTTTTATTATTATTGCGCTTGACACGATGTCGATCTTGCTCCTACGTATCTCCCGGTAGTCGGAGAACTCAAAGCGTACGTAGTTCTTTGGTAGAAAAACGTACATATGTTGGTTATTTTTAAATGAACGATGTTTTAACCGAATTCTCGCGATTAAACGTAGCTTGTATGCTCGCGGATGGGAGACTTAAGCGTATAGCTTGTATGCTCGCGCATGGGAGACTTATTAAGCGTTTGTTTACGAATCGTGCTAGAATGTTAAAAGGCATGTCCGTTGGGTAAGAGGGTTCGATTTGGTCGCGTTGGGACCAAAAGGGGTGCAATGGACTTGATTAAGTCGAACATTGACCGGCGTGACTCAAACGAGTCGAGGGATTGAATCTAGTGGCCACGGGGGACCAAAAGGTTCGGATTGACCACAAGGGGCCAAGAATTGGTTTGGTATGGTCGGGCGCGTTGAAAATGGAATGACGATTGTCCGAACGACGAGACATACGTCACGCATTCGTACAATCGGGGCAATGGAGAGACATACGTCAAGCCATCCCTTTTCATTCAAGTTTTTGGTTGAATTTCTTAGAAATCCCAAAGCTTATCAAAACATTTGGTTTGGAACTCAAAATGAAGAGGTTTTAACAAATTTGTAAAAAACGTACAAAGTTCGGCTCATTTCGCGAACGGTTTTGAAAAGCGAACAAAGTTCGGCTTATGTTCACGTTTGGTTTTGAAATCATGAACAATGTTTTTGTTCAAGTTTGGATTTGAAAGTGATGAACATAGCTGGTTTGTTCAAGTGGTTTTGAAAGTTTGTGAACATAACTTGTTTTGCAAGTTATCCACACAAAGTGTTACCCGAACTTGCGAATCCTTCAAAATTATGCAAAATTCGTGACATGGTTTGGATAATATGAGTTTTAAACCTCCTAGGTTCTGAGCTCTTGGGCTAGAACCTCAAAAATTGGCCAATTGGGAGCCTAAACTCAGATTCTGAGTTCTGTCATGGTCGCACTGCGAACAATGCGAATTTTTGAGTTCAGAAGCTGTTTCTGAACTGTTGTTCAGAAACAACTTCTGAACACACTCAGGACCTTTTAGGGGAGTGAAAAGCTTTGAGTTTTGCAATGAAAAGGGCTGGACAAACCAGTTTTGATGTTTTGCAAGCCTTGGGATTTCTTTTGAAATTCAAAGGGGGTTTTTTAGAGCAAAAGGTTTTGGACCAAAATTAGGATGCAAACACAATTGTAAATGCAAGATAATGACTTAGAACACTTACAGAAATCCTTAGCAAAGCTCCTGCTGCAATGAACTTGGATTGATTGAAGGTTCTTGCAAAGGTTTTGAATGTTGGTGATGAGCAATGAACTTTGTAATGCTTTGTATTGAATTGGTTTTTGCTAGTGCTTTGTTGGTTTTCTGGTTGTTTGTGAGTGTTTCAAGTGTTTATGAGTAGTGTTTCTTTGTTAGAATCATGTTGTTGGTGATGAGCAATGAACTTTGTAAGGCTTTGTATTGAATTGGTTTTTGCTAGTGCTTTGCTGGTTTTCTGGTTGTTTGTGAGTGTTTCAAGTGTTTATGAGTAGTGTTTCTTTGTTAGAATCATGTTGTATTTCCTCTTGCCTTGCATCTCTATTTATAGGCCAAAACCAAATCAATTTCATCATTAGAAATCCCCAAAATCCAGCTGATTTGTGGACTAGGATCAGGCTAAATCTCTTTGCATTTAATGCTAATGGATAGAGGTAACCTTGCCTTGTGCCAAGGGTCAAGACTCAGCCTGATTTCAGCCACAAATTCAATGGTCTTTGGATAGAAATGATGATGAAACATGGCTGGATTGCAATTGGCTATGCTTGGGGATTGATCCTTGCAATCTCAATGGTTGGGCAATAAAAACGTGCACTGTGATGTGCAGAGGTTGGGGGAAGTAAAAGGCAACATGTGGGCTGGTGTGAGGGGGTGAAAAGCTGCTGAAAAAAACAGGGCAGCAATCATGGTTTTTTGCAAGTGAAAACCAGCTGGGTTTGACTGGTTTTGGGGGGAGAAAGCAGGAAGAAAGTCCACAAGCTGGTGGCTGGCAACCTTGGGGTGGTTAACAGGTCACTTGGGAGGGACAAAAGCTGCCCAAGGGCAAGCCCACTTGCTTGCCACATGCTAGGTTGGAAGAAAAAGCTTCTTTCCTTGGCATTAATGGCAAGTCCTTCAACTCTGGCTTTGCTGAGCCAAAAAGGCCATGAATGATGATAAAACAATAATAAAAATCAAATGTAACAAAAACTGGAATTAAAATCAAAGAAACCAAAAATCTGCAAAAAAATCGCAGACTTCGCACTGCGAAGTCACCATTTTTGAAATGTTGACTTTTTTTGGTTGACTTTTGTTGACTTTGACTTTTTCCTCTCTTTTTTGATTTTTGAGAATTGTTTTGAAAAGCTTGGGACAAAATTGGGGTACTACACCATCTTCTATGATATCCCATAAGGAGTCATCAATTCCAATGATGTGACTGTACATCTTGCTTTTCCACCATGAAAATTTCTCAGGATCACCAGTAAACATAGGAGGTTTATGGTGTGAGTGAGATTGCTTGTCATAGTCACCGCCATCTGGATGTGGATTCACCAGATACACCAGAAGCCATGTTTTTCTCAGGATCTTTACTGACTCACTGTTAAGTGATTGAATATCAGAACCGGGGCTCTGAAACCAACTGAAGGTGAGAAAAACACAAGAAGGGGGGTTGAGTTGTGTTGGTTTTTTCTTTTCTTTCTCAAAACTTAATGATAGTTCAAAATCTGTTATTGATCAGATTCTGATGCTCTGTTTCAGAGTTGTTTTGCAGCGGATAAAGTAAATGAGAGACAGAGAACAAGCAGTTTATCCTGGTTCCTTCCACAACCCGGAAGTAGCCTAGTCCCCTTGTTACTAACAAAAGATTTTTCACTATAATCACAAAGATTACAATTGCTCAAGCACACAGCTATGAGACTTCCTTGCTTGGACACACAGTCTAAGACTTCCTTGTTCAAACACACAGTATGAGACTTCCTTGCTCAGACACACAGTCTAAGACTTCCTTGCTCAAACACACAGTATGAGACTTCCTTGCTCAAACACACAGTTTGAGACTTCCTTGCTCAAACACAAAGTATAAGACTTCTAGTTGCTCAAGAACACAAGCAAGAGACTTTTAATCAAACAGAATTACAAAGAAATTTGTTTGAGTTGAACACTTGATATACTATCAGTGGTGTTCACAAAATACAACACAGATTAAGACTCTATCGAATTTGGCAGAGTTACGTTTCCAGAAAACAGAGTAACACGTTTTCAGAGTATTGAGTCTTAATCTTCTTCTTCTTCAAAACTTCAATCTTTTATAGAGGAATTAAGAGCTGTTGAGAAGAGCCAGATTTAACAAAAGAGTCGTTGCAATTAGAAGCTTTAGTCAGCGTTAAATTCATTCCTGACATGGTGTGCGAACTCAGAAAACAGAGCAGTAATATTTGAATTGTTTCCTTAAAAACTGGTTGCGTGTTTCATCCAAGGAGGCAAAGATTGCAGAGAGCTATTTTGACCATACAGTACTTTACTGTTGACAGTGACTTCTGCTTTTCCTTAAAACTCAGACTCAGACTCAGAAGCTGGTCTTTTAGACACTGTTCATCGGACACACTTCTTCTGAAGCTGGTCTTCATACGCACCTTCAGAAGCACTGTTCATCAGACGCACTCTTCAGAAGCACTATTCATCAGACACACTCTTTCAGACGCTGCCTTCAGAAGCTGCCTTCAGACGTTGATTGCAACACAAGCTTCAATATTTTCCTTCTTGCTCTTAACTTGTTCTTTCAAAACTATTGTTAGATACCAATCTTTAAGTATATGATTCTGCACGCTAGAATCAAGTATTAGCATATTCAATTTTCTTTTTAACACTTTGTTATCATCAAAACTCAAAAGAGAGTTGTTCATACATTTTGTTCCAACACCATTGACATGGTTGGTGGCGTTGTGAGCCAGACTGATGACTACTTGGGTCAGGAGGCGATGAGCAATGAGGAGCTGTATCAGGCGATGCGCCATATCAGGGACATGATGGCACCAATACTGTCCAGGAGGTCGAGGAGGCGGCAACAGTAGCAGCATGACCATGATCAAGATTAGGGCATTTTTTTAGGACTTTTGTTAGTTTTTTTTTACATTTGTTAGATTTTTTTTGTTAAATTTATGGCACATTATCATAGGATTTTTTGGTATAATTTTAACATGATTTCGAGTTTATTTTGCTTTATTTTGATTATTTTGATTGCTTCGAAACAACAATTCATTCATGATCCAAACTAAATCATAACTAAAAATACACCGAATAAGCGTTACATTACATTACATTATCCCTAAATATGTTGTATCATCATGATGTTGGATTTAAATTTAATTCTTTAAAGTTTGTGGAAAACATATATATGCTCTCATGTCTTATACTTAGTGTAAAAATTTGCAAGTCTTTTTGAAAACTCAAAAGAATGAAGAGAACACAACACATGTATTCAACAAAATCAGCTATATATGTTTTCACATCGAATTCCCTCATATAAGATGAGTCATGACAAAAAGGAATGCATTCCAATATATTATTTTGAACTTAATCCTACTGCCCTACCAACTGACAAAGTTTCAATTGACAGAGGAGCATGATCAAGTACAAAACAACATCTTAGAACTGCATTCCCTTTTGTCACACTCATCCTATAAGAAGGAATTCGATGTGAGAACCTATATAGCTGATTCTGCAGAATACATGTTGTGTTCTCTTCATTCTTTTGAGTTTCCAAAAAGATTTGCAAACATTTACACTAAGTATAAGACACTTCAATGCCAAGATTTTTGTTGAAGTAGTATTTCAATCAACAAAAGTAAGTATTTTCAATTATCGTCTCCTCAGGGATTAGGTGCGTTACTTCGAACCGTTCAACAATCGGTATTGTTTTGAGTTAAGGGTTTGTACGATTGGTTGCATAAAACTAATAGAATTTAATTGCGGAAATAAAACGACAAATAATAGGGTATCAAAGCGTTGGAATTGGAGTTCATCAATCTTGCAAAGAATATAATCTATAAATCATGCATATGAATTTTAGCGTTTTAGCGAAAATATCACGTATCGCTCGACAACGTCATTGATTTCCCAAATGACATCGTGAGATCGATCGTATCGTTTAATCGACGATTTCCCAATCAATCAAACGATCCGAAAGCTTTACGATCCGAAACTTTGTGCGATTATCAAAACCCAAATCCATTTCTAGATTTTCTTATTTTGATAGAAGATTATTCTTAAACATAGATTCAAAAGTATTTGTCAATATCAATTGAATCAAGCATAAGAGTGAAAAGCAAGAATAACTTCATAAACACATAAATTGCCAAAATCATATATTCACATAATCATGTTTTACATCAAAGCTAGAAAGATTACCTCCAATCCCAACAAAGGGAAGTTAGTTGTTCATTTTCATGACAACTATACAAAAGTTAAAAGAAAAGATGAAGATCATAACCCAAGTCTTGATTTCCCAAAGCCTTTGGTTGATTCCACAATTCAATCCTTTTGCTCCTTGAAGATCATAGCTTCTAGCCCTAAAACTAAGTCCTAAACTATTACTAAACTGAATTAAAAAGCAATCCCTAAATGGAAGTAGTCAATGATCCAGTTCTCCCTGAAAAGTAAGCTGAAAATGCTTTTATAAAACTGAAATTTTGCACGCTCGCTACAAGCGATGAGCTGGTCGCTTGTAGCGATGAAGTTTGTTGGCCAATGGGAGAGCTCCACGTCAGCATGGAACCTTAAACCGCCCTTGGTCGCTTGAAGCGACCGGTCCATCGCTTGTAGCGATGGACTCTCCAATTTCCCTGCCTAAGCTCGCTAGTAGCGTGGCATCTGGCGCTTGAAGCGATGAAGTCTCCAAATTCCCTGCCTATCCTCGCTTGTAGCGAGGAAGTGTGCGCTTCTAGCGATGGCTTTGATCAAAACTTCATGTTCTTTGCTCAGCTCAGGTTCAAGCATGAAATTCCTGCATAATAACATGGGGTAAGGCATAGGATCACAAGTTTAATGTTTAATGATAAATTAAGAGCTTATCCTATGGTAACTTGTGAAATAAGTAACATAAGTGCCTAAATTAAATGAGCATTTTAACCACTTTCTGGCACTTACACACTCCCCAACTTAAATCTTTGTTTGTCCTCAAACAAAGGACGCTACAAATAAGGAAACAAGCTTTAACCAAAGTTTTGAGCAAGAACGCAAAAGAATCAAAAGTTTGAAGCAAATAAGTGTTAGATGAATGATCAGACGTGATTGCGCAAGCTAGGGTTAAGTTTCTCATTAAACGAGATACATACTATAAATGTGAACTAGTTCTAAACACAAAGAATCAAATCACACAATCCTAAACAAGCAACATGTTTAAATTTGAACCAAACCTAACACACTTCTATATAAAGTATATGAACACATTGAAATCTATTGTGAGGGTATGAACACTCATCCAACAAACATGATAACATTCCAATCAAATTATGTGTCCATCTAATTATCATTTCTAAAAGCATAAAAGGCATTGATCATAAGGTCTTTAAGGGTTGTAATTGGGCTAGGTTACAAAAGAATTGTCATATGTGGGATATTGAATTCAAATGGCCAAGCAAGAGGAACATTCAATCTATTTACAAACTTCCTCCTTTTTCCAATACAACTCTTGGTGAATTACATATTTTTCTTTTCTTGATTGATCTTGACAACTTTTTCTTTGAATTATTTCAAACCTTTTCTAATTTTCTCTTTTCTTTTTCTTGGTTTGCTTTTCTTTCTTTTTTCTTTTCTTTTTCTTTTTCTTTCTCTTTTTCTTGTTGTCAAGATCAATTATCATCATTCACCACTACTTGACATAAACACAACCTCCCTTTCTCCCCAACTTAGTTCAATGACACCCTAATCGAATGTTCCTTTATCATTATGGCAAAGGTCAATAAACACAATGGATAAGGGTTCAAAAGAAAACAAATATCAGAATTCAATAAAGAGTTAACTATGAACTGAATTTTTTTTACAAACTCCGGCAATTTAAATAAGCAATTGAGCTTATGAAAATTGACAGTTCATGGCTAACAATTCTGATTCAATAGGCTCAGAGGGGTTAACAGATACTCACTTCTCACAGGGTAGGTTTATTTGGTCAAGTGTTTCACTCATTTTCAAAAAATTGCCTTGATCATTTCAATGCTTTTATACAATTAAAAACAACAAAAGATTTAACATAAAATAACTGAGTTAAACATGAAATGTTGGTCTCTGCATATATATACAAAGGTTGAGGATTCCTCACATTTTGGCTAGTTCTAAATTGGTTCAAAACTAAACAAGTGCTTGCGTAAAACTGAATAGATTAAACTTGTGTGTAAAGAACTTATTCACATTCAAGAATATACCTAGAAAAACAAGAAAACGAGTACCTTAGCTGCGCGCTTTTATCACTCATTCTATCATTATCACTCAACTGATTCTAAGCTCAAGCACTGGCTTTTGAATCTTTGTCATCTTTCTTTCCAAATTGTTGGGATAATTAAAAAAAATAATTCACAAAAATTTTAAATAAAGCATAATATACACTAAGCATAATAACCAAAATATAATAACATAATAACCAAAATAAATTATCCGTGGTATATAAGCATAACCATAAACAAAGTACAAAGCATGAAAAATGTTATAAAGTACAAAGCATAATAAATAAAACGAAAGAAATGATAGAACAAAAATCTGCAGCTTGCATCAAGATCTCAATCTGAATCCATGTCTATGTCTGAATCCATCAAGTCTGCAGCCTCATGGTCAATGCTCCGAGTAGCCTCCGAGGAGTCATCACCATGGTCATCATCATCAGCAGCAGCATCATCACCTCCAGCATCTGCAGCATCATCATCACCAGCATCTGCAGCTGCCCCTCTAGAATAGAAAGGCCTGTCCCCAGGCCAAGCAATATGCTCCTGGAAAAAGGCTGGAGTCCAAGTACTGTAGCCGGTCTCGTGCAAATGAGCCTGAATCGTCGTGAGAGCGCGATGATTTGACACATTCTGTGCCATGATGTGTGAGCCAACTAGAGAAGGGTCCCAACTAGAGAAGTCCAATGGTGGATAGGTTGGGGCCTGAGGCGCTGGGGGTGGTACTGTAGAAGGTCCAGCTGAAGTGGAAGGTCCGGCAGAAGAAGAAGAGGGAGCAGTAGGAGAGGGGGTGGAGCAATACCTATTGATGTATCTGTCATCAATAGGGTTTTTAATTTCTCCATCCACTTGGGTAGGCATGTGTATCCTGGCCTTTCTACACAATCTCATAATCAGACCAGGGAAGGTCAAAGAGCATTTAGGTTTGCCTGGCGGCAGGATACCACTCTCTGCCACAACCCTTATCTCATTAGCTATAATCCTAGCAACGTCAACCTGACGGTTGCTAAGGATATAGTGGAGCAAAGGTGTGACATCCAGGGTAGTAGATGAAGTGTGAGACTTAGGCCTAATATTATAAAGGATGAGGGTAAGTATTACCTGAGCTGGTGTGGTCATGTGGTCCCTAAAAGCTCTAAAGGGCTTACCCGAAGCCCTGCTTACATCATAAGTTCTCCCCTCTTGGAAGATTTCTCGTGCAATTAAATCATGATCCCAGTTTCCTGCCCTCTGGTGTTCGTGGAAGTCACATAGCAGCTCCGGCGCTATTGGGTTATCAGAATCACAAAGCACCAAAGGCTTACCCAAGTATGAGTTAATGGACATCCTATCAAACGCAATGGTGCGCCCTCGCACAAATGTCGTCCATGTGAATGGGTCTGAAGGGTCAGTTGGAATCGCGTTTGCATAAAACTCCCGCACGATATCATAATTGATCTTCCTTGGAGGAGTGCACAGTATTCCCCATTTTCTCTCATTTAGCATGTGTGCAATCCCTCCATAGTCTCCTTCCTCTGAAATCTGGAATTGTTTCTCTGACCATATCCTCCTTGTTTTAAGCTCATCGTAACGCTCTTGGTTACGTAAGCTTAAGAACCGGCTTGCATCATGTGGCTGAGGGTTTGGTTGTGGTCTAGATGATGATCCCTCCACATTACGCTGCCTCTTTGATGTTGATTTAGGTGCCATGCCTACACAATAACATTAAAAATGCAAAACAGGTAGGATGCAAGTTAGCAATAGATAAAAAGAAAAATAAAACCAATTCTGGGTTTCGTCGCTACAGCGACAGGATGGTCGCTTGTAGCGAGCGAACCCAGAAAATGCTGGTTTCCTGCGCTACAAGCGCTGTGTAGCGAGGATCAACCCATTTTCAAAATTGTGATTTTTCTTGATTCTAACCTACTTATGGCATGCGAAAATAACCCTAAAGCTAATACAAATGAATAAAAATCACTAAAACTTCCTCATCATCAAAAACCCTAAATTTATTTTGAATTTGTACAAAAAGGTTTTTCAAAAATACGATTTGCTAGCCAAAGATGATGATAGGACAGTTTGCTAAGTGATTCTAGTTCATTTTTAGTAGCTTGAACTACAGATTAACATGGGTAATCAAAAAGGCGTAACCCTAAGATTAACAAAATTGAAAACCCTAAAACCCTAAGTTCATAACCACATGCAGGCACATTTGAAACAAGTTTAAAGCATAGAAACTGCAACAGATAGTTACGAAAACATACCTGATTGTGAGAGATTCGCAGATGAACAGATATTTGAGAGATTAATTGCAAGCTTTTAGCAGAAAAAATGCAGAAATTGAAATGCAGAATTAAAGTAAGGAATGGAATGTGTTACTGGTTGTGGGATGCGAAAATGATAGGTATAACGGATAATGCATTTAATTAGGTGGTTGGGGGGGGTAGGGGAAAGGTTATAGTGGCCTGGGAAATTGCACTGTCAGTTTTCCTTCGCTCGCTACAAGCGCGCGACTCGTCGCTACAGCGACAGGTTGTAAAGCCCATCGCTTCTAGCGTAATGTTGGCGCTACAGCGCAAAGTTCAGAAAGTCATCGCTACTAGCGACCGTACGTCGCTACAGCGACAGAGCTTGAAGCTCGTCGCTATAGCGATGATATCCATCGCTGTAGCGACCATGGCAAAAAACAGAAAAATTAATTTTTCAGTCTTTGCCACTATCCTTATATGCATGAATGGATGTTAAAAACTAAAATACTAATTAAAAACAACAAACCTACAAACAGTTGGGTTGCCTCCCAACAAGCGCTTGGTTAACGTCTTTAGCTCGACGCCTGATTCGTTAGGGTGGCCAAAACGAGACGGAAAGCACATCAGCTTTAGTACTCCTTTGTTGTGGGAGGAATTCCATGAACTTGCAGTATAGCTGATGTGGAGTCCAAAACCTCCCCATCCAGAGTAAGCTGAGCAAGGAACATAAGTCATCTTTTACCAACTCAAATTCGGCCTTGCTCACTTTCATCCCCTCATTTTCACAAATTTCTTCCTTGTTAAGAAACTGTCTCATCTTCTCAATATCCATCTCTTCCTTGCTATCAACAACGCTGGCCTCTTCAGAATTTGACCTTTCTTGAGGAAGTTCATCCTTGTGTGGTATCTCTAATTCTTCCATTAATGTCCTTATACCACATGCTTCAAACATCGTCTCTTCCTCACTTTCATCAATATCGTCTTCAACAATCTCTCCGAATTCCAAAACGGATTGATTGTTGGTCTGAACATCCATGACTCTTGGTAGAAAATTGAATTGAACTTGCAAAATCTCCAGTTGGCATGATAAGGCTCTCAATCTATGGTTGGTATTTTGCATATTGATCATGGATTGTTGCATGAACATATTCAAAATATTTTCCGTTCTTGCCATTTGTTCATCTTCAGACGGATATTGTTGATGTTGTTGATAGGTATCATACTCGAATGGATCATAGAAGTTGAAATAACCATGATGATCAGCCATGATTTGTTCCAATGTTGAGAATCTGAAACAAGTGTAACTAACAAGAAAATTTTCTTTGCTTTGCAAAGAGGGTTAATGCACAAACAGTTGATAATGTACAAAAATATTAACAAGATATATACAAAAGCTCAAAACACTATCAATTATTGTGATGCTCAAAATAACTTAACACTAATCCCCGACAACGGCGCCATTTTGTTGAAGTAGTATTTCAATCAACAAAAGTAAGTATTTTCAATTATCATTTCCTCAGGGATTAGGTGCGTTACTTCGAACCGTTCAACAATCGGTATTGTTTTGAGTTAAGGGTTTGTACGATTGGTTGCATAAAACTAATAGAATTTAATTGCGGAAATAAAACGACAAATAATAGGGTATCAAAGCGTTGGAATTGGAGTTCATCAATCTTGCAAAGAATATAATCTATAAATCATGCATATGAATTTTAGCGTTTTAGCGAAAATATCACATATCGCTCGACAACGTCATTGATTTCCCAAATGACATCGTGAGATCGATCGTATCGTTTAATCGACGATTTCCCAATCAATCAAACGATCCGAAAGCTTTACGATCCGAAACTTTGTGCGATTATCAAAACCCAAATCCATTTCTAGATTTTCTTATTTTGATAGAAGATTATTCTTAAACATAGATTCAAAAGTATTTGTCAATATCAATTGAATCAAGCATAAGAGTGAAAAGCAAGAATAACTTCATAAACACATAAATTGCCAAAATCATATATTCACATAATCATGTTTTACATCAAAGCTAGAAAGATTACCTCCAATCCCAACAAAGGGAAGTTAGTTGTTCATTTTCATGACAACTATACAAAAGTTAAAAGAAAAGATGAAGATCATAACCCAAGTCTTGATTTCCCAAAGCCTTTGGTTGATTCCACAATTAATCCTTTTGCTCCTTGAAGATCATAGCTTCTAGCCCTAAAACTAAGTCCTAAACTATTACTAAACTGAATTAAAAAGCAATCCCTAAATGGAAGTAGTCAATGATCCAGTTCTCCCTGAAAAGTAAGCTGAAAATGCTTTTATAAAACTGAAATTTTGCACGCTCGCTACAAGCGATGAGCTGGTCGCTTGTAGCGATGAAGTTTGTTGGCCAATGGGAGAGCTCCACGTCAGCATGGAACCTTAAACCGCCCTTGGTCGCTTGAAGCGACCGGTCCATCGCTTGTAGCGATGGACTCTCCAATTTCCCTGCCTAAGCTCGCTAGTAGCGTGGCATCTGGCGCTTAAAGCGATGAAGTCTCCAAATTCCCTGCCTATCCTCGCTTGTAGCGAGGAAGCGTGCGCTTCTAGCGATGGCTTTGATCAAAACTTCATGTTCTTTGCTCAGCTCAAGTTCAAGCATGAAATTCCTGCATAATAACATGGGGTAAGGCATAGGATCACAAGTTTGATATTTAATGATAAATTAAGAGCTTATCCTATGGTAACTTGTGAAATAAGTAACATAAGTGCCTAAATTAAATGAGCATTTTAACCACTTTCTGGCACTTAACAATTTTCCACAAACTTTCAAGAATTAAAAAAAATCCAACAAAACAACGACACAACATAATAATACTACATAAACATCTTCATCCGGCCGAATCAAACTCTTAAGAATATCTTCAGGCGACCTCAGCAACGTAATATCCATCTCGAGGGGGATCATGTTCGGCTCAGCAAATATCGAGAACATGCTCCTCACGTCGTCGTCGTTCGTTAACTCCGACCGAGTGAACGACAAATTCCCGTCTGAGTCGAACGATGGACGGTGATACCAAATGTATTCCACCCTCCTCGCATCTCCGTGGTTGATTCGTTGGTTGATTTCATGAAGTAGATCCTTCAATTCTTTTAACGTCACATCGTCACGAACCTTGAAAAAATGTTGGTTACCACCGTTGAAGGATACATGAAAGTATACTTGAGCCATTTTTTTTTCCAGATCTACACCATAAGAAATTAAAAACAATCAAATTAAAAACTCATTCAAACATTTCATCGAACACTTGTAGTGCAAATTATACATAAACCCTAAAGCTAAAAATTACAACAATAACATGCAAAGATCTAAACATTTAAGCAACATAAGTCATTTCCATGTAAACATTCTATTATTTCTTGCCAAAAAAATAAAAAAATTAAACAAAGTCTAAGACTAAAAAAAAATAATTTAAGATAATAAATGTAACATATAAACATAAAATGACAATGATTTTGATTATGGAAACTTACTTGTTATTGGAGTGTTGGTTGATTTGAAGTTGAAAAATTTGAGATTTTTGGAAGATTTGAGAGAGTTTTTAGAGATTAAAGAGATGAAGTTGCATGTTCTGGTTGCTGAGCTTCATAAGTACAGACCGCAGCGGTAGTTAGCTGCCGATGGACCCGGTGGCAACTAACTGTCGATGGTAGCCGGCGGCATTTAACTGCCGATGCACCATCCCAGCGGCAGTTAACTGCCGCCGGGATAAAAATGTCATTTTATGATGTGTTTTAGTTTTGTTTGAAGTGAGAAAAGCAATTTCCTTATTATCCTTGTGTTGGGCCTTGATATTTATCCGCCCATACCAATAAGTGGTACCCGGCCCGACCCAATAATTTAATTCGACTTCAATTCAAGGATTTATTTACGCTGCTTCTTCTCGAGTACTGGAACACTGTGGAAGAAGAAGCAGAAACGGTTATGGAAGACGCTGAAGAGGAACAACGTCGTCGTTTGAAGCTTGAAGAAGCTCTTGAAATCCAATCTCTCAGACGTATCATTAGCGCTTACCTGAAGTAAAATCATTCTTTCCATCTTCACTTTTCAATTCAATTTTTTACATTCAACGATTCGTCATGTTATTTTTGCACTTTTTATTTTCTTTTTTTAATTTTATTTTAATTTTAAGCATTTAGATCAATTTAATATATGCTAATGTTGATGTTATGAATTCAATCAAAGTGATGAATGCACACGCAGTATGTAAATCCTTAGATATTGAATTGTTATGATCCTTCAAAAAGTGCTTATCATGATAAGTGCTTATGTAGAAGCTATTTCTATAGCAAAAGATAAAATAAAGTAAAATTGTTTTCGTATAAGCTATTAGCTGTTTTCATAAGCTATATTGGAGAAATTATGAATATAAGCTGAAAACAGCTTATGAACAATAAGTTCTCCCAAACAGTATCACAAAACTTATATTAGTAGATAAACTCAAATAAGTCCAAATAGGCCTCAGTGTCATATAGTCAGTTGGTCATGTGTCGGCTACAGTTAGTTAGTTGAAACAGAGTGGGCTCTGCTAAGTGCTAATCCATAATTATCTGTTTTAAAAGCTATAAATATATATTCACATTGTGCTAATCCTTATGCACAGTCTCCGAAGGTGTAGCCCAGTGGTTAAAGGATTAGGACGTTGAAGGAGTTTAAGAAGGAGGTCCGGGTTCGATCCCTGCTGTTAACATTTCCCTCCTCCCCTCTAACAACATGCTAACAATTAACATATGCTTGTAGAAAAAAGTGAATACAGGTTGCACTTTTCATATCAGTTTTTCCTTTCTCACTTTCATGCAGTTTTTCTCACATTTCTCTATCTTATTGAATCCTAATATTAAAGTAAAACTTAAGCCTTTTTTCGCTGTCTTCTGATGTAGCTATCCTGATGCTGCGGACGAGGATGTTAGAAGATACGAGAGATCTTTTAGGAAGCTTCCACCCGCCCATAAGGTATTTGTCTCTTCTGAATCTGCTTGATGTCACTGCATTGATGCTTGAGCAAGAGATAAGTTTTCACTCATAGAATAATGATATTCCTCAGAGTTGCACTGGTATTTCGACTTTTATGGGGTCTTCCTAATCCTAACTTGAACAGGACATGTACTGTTTGGTCAATTTGGAATGTATCAATTGAGCCTTTTGAACTCATAACCATTACCGTTGGATATAGGGATGCAAAATATGAAGGGCATGGAAATTGGAAAATGCCTTATGGATCTCACCTTGCCTAGGTTGCCACGTTCTCTTGATTTTGTTTGCATTTGAATGACTGGTTATTGACACCCTTTAGTAAATAGATGAGTTGAAACTTGGTTGTATACCATTTGTAAATTTGTCAATAGGGAGAATATGGGTGAAATTGCGTGACTGATATGTTAGCGTCGTAAAATAAATTCATTCCCATGTACATGATTTATTAGACGAATGATTGAGTTTCAATTCTTATTTAGCTCCTACATTAGAGCATTAATATACTACACAGTGTGTAATGTCTAATAGTCTATAGTTTCTAACAGTTCTTTTGTTGCTTTCACATAATTGCTTCTTGCAGTTTCCCTTAATTCTTACGTTGCCATGTTTGCTAAACCTTTTTCTTGTGTTTGTAGGCTTTGTTATCCCACTATCCTCTAAAGTTTCAAAGATTACGCCGGTACATTTTCTTGCTCTTTTTTAATCTTATATATTGAGGTAAAAAATGCTGAGATATTCTGAAGTTGATGCTTATGGCACTTAAAACAGGGGATGAATTGAACTTGTGGCTGCATGGCTAACTTCTATTCCCTATCATAAAACCACATACGGATAATTTTAATGACTGAAACTTTTGAAAGTGCACATTAGTAAGCTGTTTTAAGTTTTTGGCTTTTGTAGAAAAGCTTCTGTCAAAGCATGTTTTGGATTTTGCAAAAAATTAAGTTCGTAAGAAACACACCAATATTAGAAATGTGTATCATTCTGAAAATGTTTAGGTTAGTTGTATTATAAAAATACAAATATAATAATATAATAATTAGTAAATTTGTATTTTGTATTTATTACATTTATTTTATACATATCGAGTCTGTACTGTAGTCAAAACACTGGGTTTTCAGCATACGCATGAACATACTCTCTCTTCATGGTATTTATAGTGTAGATAAAGGCAGCTGTAAAAATATGTGCATGTCGGTAGACCTGTTTTCCTCTTATGAAAAAATAGTTTATTTGATGTTTTACTTAATAATGGAGAGGCTGAGTTTGATTAAAAAATGGAAATTTAACTTGAAGTTTTGAATCTAAAAAATTTATGGTTTTTTTGGTGCCTTGCGATGGTGCAGGTGTATATCGTTGAACTCTCATTTCATATTCAGCATGCTTCAGGTGTGAACCTACTCTTTCAGTGGCTTGCTCCTTTTTGTGTTATGGCATTATTTGATATTTGATACAGGCGTAATGAACTTTTATAGGCATTTGAACCTCCAATTGATATGAGTCAGGACATAGATTTAAGTGAAGATCAACATCCTGAATATGCCCAAAATGACCATTTATTTCGTGAAGGGATTGATTCTTGTTCATGTGAATCAGCCCCGTTGAGAATAACATGTTCTGTATCTAATCGACATGGTTGTGTGGAAAGCAACAATGATTCATGCAGATCAGCAGTACTGGTGCATCCCAATGAGGTTTCTTCTGCATTCATGACTCCATGTCTTGTTTAGTTCAGTACATAAGAACTGTGCTGTTTTGTTGGCTCTATCATTGTTTTTTTCATTTAGAAATTTGACTCTGTAGATAACAACAGGAGGTGAGCATTGAGAGTCACCATCAGTCAAATACTGGTAGCCAGCCTTCAAACACGATACATGCTAAAGAGACTAGTGGATATGGTGAAAGAACTATTGCTGCTTCCAATGAAAATGTAATTTCTTCTTGTCTGTGTCATAGTAATTTTTTCATTTTTTAGAGTTGCTATCTAAGTTGGTCATTTGTTGTGTATTTCTTTTGCTAAATTGGTGTTAACGAAATGGCTATTCTTAAAATAAAAGGTTCTTGATACCTTTGAGAGTAATTGGATAATTCTACTGGTGGTGACAGCACATTTTTTTTTTCTTTAATTTGCTCCTCATTCTTCTCTTTCAGTCTTTCTTCCCCTCTCTCAAATCTGTTTGCAAATAATCATGGTTTATGAATTACAACTAAGTCAACAACAACCTAGACATGTCTACCTAGAGAAGTTAATATTAGCTCTGGAATCTCATTTGACTAATCTATCTTTCATTAACTCAGTCGTATATGGAAAGTTGAAGTACAACGTGAAGAATACATATTTCACACCATTGTTTTATTATGAGAGTTCATGTTGAGGAGTGGCGCGGTGAGACCTTGTTGCTGGCAGAATTTTATTGCGTGTTGATTATTATGACCGGTTGTTTTATGGAGGAGATGAAGAAGTTCCTATAATTTTTATCCGCTTTCTTTCATCTCAATTTGTTCTTCTTGTGTGCCCATTTCTGGGAACATATAATTTTCTTTTTGGTTTGACTGCTATTATATACCTTTGACAATGATTTGATAAAAATGTCAGTATATGCACCAAGTTCCGACTGCTAAGCAATTTTTAGTTGAGTTGTTGATTTGGTTCAGATTTTGGCCAAAGCTAATGGAAAAGTTTAGTGTCCCCATGCACTTTTTCTCAAAGCAATGATTTATAACTTCCACCAAAATCTAAAATCAAACAGACATTGTCTTCCAATAAGCATCACTTTTATAGATACTAATGAATGTGTTGTTAATCTTACATCTGCCTTTTTTTATCCCTTGTTTCCTTCATTATTTCAGGTCACGGTTACCTCTTCGCAGCAACAATGGTTGGATCCATCTTTCCAGTTGAATGTTCCTTTAGTTGATGTGGATAAGGTATGTTTATGTTTCCAGCATCCATTCTTTTTTGTTGTGTTTTGTTCCACTGCTGATACTGGAAGGATATTGATTTTAATGGGTAGAGGTTTTCTTGTACGAATCAACAATACAAAGTAGGTAGTGACTGGACAGAACTTGTTAATTTAGGGGACACGGGTTGGCGTTTGATGGGTTTTGTGTTAATTTCAACGGAGAATGAAATAGAATTTTGATTAGGCAAATTCTCAATATTGCTTGAAAAAAAATCCTAATCAGGGTAGTTGATAACAGAAGATGAGAAGAATATAGACTAAACAGTAGGATTTGAATGCTTGAGAGTAAGAGAGTAGCTGGATGCAGATCTTCTGTAATTCATAAATCTGCTCTCCTATCTAGACAAAGAACTACTGCTGTCTAATTGACCTCTTATTTTGCAAGAATCAGGAATAGAATCCGAGTCTTGTGAAGATTGAGAATCTTCCGCTAGTCAACTAAACCCATAAGGGAAACATGGATAAAAACCAGTCAACTAAACCCATAAGGGAAACATGGATAAAAATACAGTGCTACTATTGCCAATTTGCCCTGTTGATGCTATGTGTTTTGCATTGTTCTGATAGCATAACAGTTCTAGTGAAGTGATGGTTCTCATACTGTTTTGCTGCTACTTAAATACGTTTTATTAATGCTTTTGTCTCAGGTACGATGTATTATAAGGAACATAGTTAGGGACTGGTCTGTAGAGGTACTGTTTTTGTTGCTATTTTGTTTGAAATATTTTAACTATGATCATCATATCAAAGATTCAAAACTTAAATTGTTGCCCACTTTTTCCTTCCACAATTGTATCTTACTAGGGTCAGAAGGAGCGAGATCAGTGCTACAAGCCTATTCTTGAAGAGCTTAATCTCTTATTTCCTAATCGTAGTGAAGAGAGGTAGACTATAATGCTCTTAATATAAATGGAAAGTTCATATTTGGGCTGAAGATTGTTTGCACGATTTATGTTTTGCTAAACTCATAAAATTTCTCAAACAGTCCACCTGCTTGTTTAGTTCCTGGTGCTGGACTTGGTCGGCTGGCTTTGGACATTTCAAGTTTAGGTTTGTGTCTATTACCAGGCTTACATATAAATTACCTTCAGATGAGATTTTTTCCTATGTCTAACAAATGCATTTTATTATGGTGCAGGATTTATCTGTCAGGGAAATGAATTTTCATATTACATGATGATATGCTCAAGTTTTATTCTTAACCAGTAAGAACAAGTGTTGTCTCTTCCATCTCGATATTTTTAATGTTACAAATTACCTATTGATAAGTCACAATGCAAAGATTGCTCTTCTGATTATCTTTATCTTTTTTTTTTCTCCAATCAATTGGCTCTTTGGATAATTTAAGCTGCCAAACTGCTGGTGAGTGGACAATATATCCTTGGATTCACAGCAATTGTAATTCACTTTCCGATAGTGATCAACTTCGTCCTGTTACGATACCAGATATTCATCCTGCCAGGTACATGCTTGGGTTCTTTTAATAAAAGAAAATTAATTAGAAGGAAAGAATGAATAAAAAGAAAGGAAACATATATGGGTCCCTCCTTTGGCATAAAACTAATAGGAGGATTTTCAGAAAACAAAACAATGCTGCTGAACGATTAATATAAACGGGATTTCTCCCTTTAAGAATCTACTATGGATATTCCATGAAACTTTCGAGCATCACGTAGAGCCAATACGATCGGTCACTTTTTTTCCCATCTTTAAGGGGAGAAATAAATGCCAATACAAGCCTATTCTTCCATCTTTAATATAAGAAATTCATGAAGACGGGGAGAAGATGATTGCGAACGAGAGGTAGAATGATTGTGACAAGTTTCAAACTTTTTCCCACCAAATGATATTTTTCTTTCTTTGTTGTTAGGTTAAAAAACAAGACCTATTTAAATAATGTGTTTCCATGTTCAAATATAGAAAAAGGAGACGTGGATAGCTTGTAGAAATACTAAATTATCAATAGATTGTTTGATATAATATATATATATATATATTTTAATCATACTGTGTTGCAATGTGCGAGAGCAGTGCAGGAATTACTGAAGGCTTTTCCATGTGTGGAGGTGACTTCGTTGAAGTCTACAGTGATCCAAGCCAAAAAGGTAGGGGAAAGTATTTGTAATTATATTTCATTCTTAATTGTTATATTATATCGGTGGCTCTAAAGAGAAAACCGAAAGTATTAGTCTTCTTGTTCTTTTCCTTACGTGCAACCTTTGTTCTTTGTTGATCCATCATGCAAATTAAGCAAAACAAGAGGATCACGGGATTTTAATTAGATACTCTTGCACTTCTACCATGATTACAAAACAAGATGCTATAAATGCTTGAGCTTAGACAGTCTGAGAGGCAATTAGTCCAAATATATTTTCAACTTTTAATCAATACTAGTAATATATGATGTAATGGTAGCCACTTTTTAGTGTACGGTCCGAGTTAAACTGGACTGCTTGAAATATTTGTAAAGTGTAGACTAAACTTACATACTGCCAATGTTATCCTACAAACATAAAATAAAGCTATCTATAGCTGCTTCAAAATTTCAAATTGAAACTCAATGATTTCTTTCCTCTAAATTTGAACTTTCTCAATTTCAATTTTAACATGCACCGACTGCTGCGTAAATTTTGTGTGTCGTCTGTTGTTAGACATTAAATTTTTAAATACAACAGAGGGTGTACGGCACACCGATCACGCTTTTCCTATATTGAGATAAATACTAGTGAAAAGTTACTTTGCATAAATTGAACTTGACATTATAATTGCTATTCTAGGCAAACCATTATCTAAATTATCTATAATATATCACCCTATCCCTATTGTAATTTCTAACAAGACTTTACAATGGTCATGCAGGTGTATGGGATGCAGTTGTAACTTGTTTCTTTATTGATACTGCTCACAATATTGTTGAGTACATTGAAATTATTTCAAAAATTTTGAAAGACGGAGGAGTGAGTTCTTTAATCAAAATTCAAATAGATCTTGTGTATCTCATTTTTCCCTTCATCGTTTGTTTGTGCTCTTGTTGCCATTCTCATTTCAATATTGTCCTTCATACTGGATGAAATTGCCACCATCACAGGTTTGGATAAATTTGGGCCCTCTACTTTATCACTTTGCAGATGCATATGGACAAGATGTAAGATTCTTTTCACATATAATAGCACATCATATGTGTGTCTCTGTATTATCTAATTTGTAATTTGTTTGTAGGAAATGTCCATCGAATTAAGTTTGGAAGATGTTAAAAGGATTGCATTGCGGTATGGATTTGAATTTGAGGTAATCTCGTTTGATTTGGATGATGTCCCTTGTGTTTATGCAAGTGACTAATCATATTCACATGATCTTGTCATGGATTGCAGAAAGAAAGGACTGTTGAGACAACCTACACGACCAATCCTAAATCAATGATGCAAGTAAGCTTCTAATTGCCCACAACTGTTCTTCAACTTCCACCCTGTTTCTTATTTTTTATTCACCTACAGTCCAGTTAATCTTGTTAAATATCACAAGTTTATAGTTGCTTGTTTAAATTAAGAAATTTGAATTCGCCAACACACACACCCACACATGAATTGAAAGTTATCGTTTAGACCAAGTCTATAAAATTCGAAAATTATTTGATGTATGCATAACTATTTTTTAACTTACATACAATACACTATTTTACATATAAATAAATTGATAGAATACATACTCATAAGTGTCCAGATTATTTGAAATTTTTGTACAACACTGTAGTAACATAATGTGATTCAACGATTGGAACAATTAAATTTGCATTCTACCAAAGGTAATTTAAAATGTAAGCATGTCAATTTTGATGGGCAGATTCTAATTCTCTCTTTGTTCCCTTCTCAGGGTTTACTTAGCTATATATATATATATATATATAGTTGTAAGTCTTACCCATTAATTTAATTTGATCCAATGGCTCCTCCCATCTGTCAACATTAGTGCGGTACACTGTTCCTTTTTTTTTTCTTCTTCTTTTGTGATGTTGCCGTCAGCAAAATTTCATCAAAACGTAGATCTGGAAAACCCCCAACTAAAAAAGGAAACTTGAATTTCAAATTACCTTCGAGAAAAATATTTACCCGGTCTGAGATGGCAATGAAGATCAATTTGAAATTATATAGTATATGATATTATATTATGATTATGACGCCACTTAAAAAAATTATCCCAGTTTTGAAACTAAAATAGCTTTTAGGATTTTGTAATTGATGTAATTGAGAATTTGAGTGTGTTTCAAGGCACTAACTTGAGACTCGTGAATTTCCATTTGATTGTCTAATTTCATCACAATGACAATAAACCACAAATTGGTATGATTTTGCATTAATATATATGTTTGAAATCTAATAATGTATGTATGTATGTATATAGGGATCTCCACTTATTCACCTTAAGAGGTGACCCCCGAAAAAATTCACTAGACTATTTGACCCCTCAAAAAAAAGTTGACATATATACACCTTTAGAAACTTTACATGGAACGAAATTTTAATAAACCCAAACGTTGAATCATGTAATATTATGTTTGATGATTTATCCCAATCGTTGATTTTGTAATATTATGTTTGATGATTTATACAATTTTTTTATTATTTTGACAAATAATTTTGTACTCCTAATTTAGTAGCATATATTGATCATGTTTTCAATTCTTTAAAATAAAATTATGCCGTGAAGTTTTGTTTAATTTTTTTTAATTTACAGACTTGATTGGCTTAAGAAAAACCTTCATTTGAATTGGTTTAATTCACATACAGCAAAAAAATCATTAAAGTTGCAAGCATGTTTATTTTTATATCGAGTGTCGGCCAATCCCAATTTAGCACTTTTATATAACTCAATAAAAACTTAACATTTCCACACATTTCAAATTTTAAATACCCCTAGAAAACGTTATTTCTATTCATTATTATATATGCTAATTGAATTGTGATCCTCTTTGCAGAATCGTTACTTCGCTGCATTTTGGACAATGAGAAAGAAATCCAGAGCAACTCAGCAGCAAGTGCCTTGAGAAGGGGGGACGTGATTGTTGTGATATTAGTTAATAAATCAATAAATTAATTTCGTTTTACTCGCCAGACTTTGTACCTTTTCTTTATAAAGTGGAGAATATTTTTGCATTCGTGAAATCTTGATAATTTGTCTTAATTGAAAAGTTTAAGTTGCTACATTTGTTGAGGAAATGTGCGTATCATGAATATCTGTTTTTGACGGTTAAATGCATAGTATGAGTTGAACAAATCTCTTTGCTTTCAAGTTTCAAGTGAGTTGAAATGCATAGTATGAGTTAAATGCATTTCATAGTTTTTCTGAGTTTTGAGAGCTAGTTTGGTTAGAGTTTCAATGTACCAAAGAATATTCTGCAATCTAGTAACCCTTTTTTGTTTTTGTTTTTTGTTTTTGAAACGGCAAATTTATTAGGCAAATTTATTAGGCACTGCTGTCGCAAGATGCAAACAAAAACTCGAGATAGAAGGAACTACAATAGGCATCGAATATAAGCGGAGACCCAAAAGAAACCACCAAAACAACTCCCCCATGAACTGATACAACACAAACTCCCTAAACACAACCCGCAAGCCAAAGCCAAAGACATTGCCACAGAACCGCATAACAGCAAAAAACAGCACAACAGTAAGAAGCAAAAACCAGAACAGACCATAACAGGCAAAACACTACAGAACAGAACCTACCAACAACACCTACCGCAGGAACCGCAAACATCAAGCAATCTAGTAACCCTATATATTCAAACAACCACCCCCAAAGATGAGAACCTTGAATTCGGATCAGGTGCAGATTGCTATTGCATGTAGTTAGCATCTTGAAACCGTCAGATAAAACTCAAATTTAAGTTGGTTTTTTTATTTTTGTTTAAACATTGTTGTTGAAATCTGGATCATTCGTTTTTTATCATATAGTCTAAATTGTTGGCTGTCACATTTGTGACTGCACACAAGTTGAATCCAAAAATCTTCCTCATCATCACTTACTAGTTACTAGTGGCAGCTTACTATTTATTCACTATCTCTGATCTAACCATTTGTATATCTTTCCCTGAAATTACCCATTGAACACCTTCCCCTTGCACATCATTGCTTGTACACAATCTCTCTTTTAGTAGTCGTATATTTTGCTTGATTTTCAAATATAGTCCTCCTTTTCTTACTAAAAATGACATAAGAAGAAGTCAGGCCTACCGGATTTGTATTATAAAGGATACAGACAATACCCATATTGTGGAAATATATATTAGATCTTACACAAATTTTGTAGTATTACATGGTTTTGATAACCTCCATGAGTTGTGCAACGATAAATTTTTACACATACATTAAGTAGTTGTGTAGCTTGTGCTATTCGAAAGCATACTCAAAACATGTTAAGAATTAATCTTTAATTGTAATAAAAAAAATTAGTTTTTAATTGTTAATTTTGGTCACTTATTCCATAAATAAAAAAGCATCCAAATAAAATTCACGGACAACTACAACTACTACTACTACTATTATTATTATTATTATTATTATTATTATTATTATTATTATTATTATTATTATTATTATTATTATTATTAAGGTTGACACGATATATGAAGAAAGGAGAGGGACTAAAACAATACAATACCTACAAATAATATGATAAAATCAAAGTGATTGAAATATCCGCCTCCAAATCTGCAACGTTGACGTACAAATTTTTGATTATGTAGTTGATTGAAGTCAATTTAAATGGTACTTAAACGAACACCGAAACAAGATGAGTAAACAAATAACATTGTACAAGACGACGAAGAAAGGTTGCACTTAAACGACGAAATCACGCAGAAAAAACTAGATCGAATTAACATTTATAAATGTTTATCAAACTATCAAAATCTAATTGGACGAATAGTCCTTTTCGTCCTTGAATTTATAACGAGTAGTCACTTTAGCCCCACAATATAGCAAAACTTTAAAATAGTCTTTTGTACACTTCATTAGTCAAAATAGTGTTTGTGTTCGATCTGTTACGAAATGAATGACATGACAAGACAAATCATTTTTGTTCATTAAAGAAAACTAATCACGTGGACCAGTTATTTTTTAAAAGAATAATTATAAAAATTATTTTTGTTCATTATAAAATAAAACCTTTTGTTGAGAATAATTATAAAAAAATAAAATAATTTAAATAATTTTTTATTTTACTTTTTTTAAAGAATAAAATAAAATTAAAGCTTTTAAAGAATTATTCTTGAAAGACTAATTAAAAAATCATTTTTGTTCATTAAAGAAAACTATTCATGTGGACAAATTATTTTTTTAAAGAATAATTATAAAATTATTTTTGTTCATTTAAAAAGGCTTTTTTATGTTATTTCTTTATAATTATTCTCAATAAAAATAATTAACAAAATAATAATAAAACATAATAATATCATTAGAAGTTTTTTTTTTTTAAAAAAAGGGTTCAAGGACCAATACCAAAGTGCTGGGACCAATATAAAAAGGCACTGAAAGTGCAGAGACTAATGATATTTTTAAGTTTAAAAATAATGAATCAAATAATAAAAAAATGTTGGAATTTTTTTATCTTTTAGTGTGCCACGTGGTGTGGAATGATTGGTCCACGTGGCACACAATTAGTTTTTTTTTTAACTTAGACTTAACGAAAGGATCAATGGCAAAACTTTTACAAAGTGTAGGGACCAATTTCAAACAAAAAAAGTGCAGGGACCAATGTCAAAATATAGTGAAAGTGTAGGAACTAGAAAATTGTTTTTCTCACTTCATACAAAGCTAAAAAACACCAGTATTTTACGTTTTTAACCCCAGCGGCAGTTAACTGCCGATGGAAAGGACGCGGCGGCAGTTAGCTGCCGATGGGAAGGAGACGAGTGACAGTTAGCTGTCGTTGCCATGTTTTGCCTATATTTTCTAAAACTTCACATTTTTTCATCTTAATATGAACAAAAACGATAAAATAAGTGAACAAAAACGATAAAATGACATGCGATTAAAGTTAAAATGCTAAAAAAAAACAGCTAATTTTTTAACTTAAAAACTGTTTTTAATTTTTTTAAAAACAGATTTAATTTTAACAAAAACTAATTCTAACATAGTTTTAATTTTTAAAAAAAACTGATTTTAAAAAATCAGTTTTTTTAAAAACAGATTTAATTTTTAAAAAAACTAATTCTAACAATTTAAAGAAAAACTGATTTTAAAAAATCAGTTTTTATAAATTGTTAGAATTAGTTTTTGTTAAAATTAAATCTGAGTTTTTAAGTTAAAAAATTAGGTGTCTTTTTTTTTGTTAGCATTTTCACTTTAATCGCGTATCATTTTATCGATTTTATTCACTCATTTTCTCGTTTTTGTTTACATTAAAGTGAAAAAATGTGAAGTTTTGGAAAATATAGGGAAAACATGGCAACGGCAGCTAACTGCCGCTGATTTCCTTTCCATCAGAAGGATCCGGCGGCAGTTAACTGCCGATGGGGTTAAAAACGTAAAATACTGATATTTCTTAACTTTTCATGAGGTGGGAAAAACAACATTCTAGGAACTAATGACATATTTAAGTCTAAAAATAATTTAAAGATTCAACAACGTCAAAAATTATTTTTACTAAGAGTGTATAATGAAAAACTATTTTATAATTTTGTTAAACCGAATAATTATCGGTACGTGGTTATTTGTTAGCTGGTACACGTTCAAAAACGAAAATGATTAATTATCCAAATCCAATTAGTAGGAGTATGATCTACGTTAAGGCTATAAGTGTCATTCACCGAACCTACTAGTAGTAGACTATTGACTCGAACATCCGGCAAGCTGCAAGAATAACAACATCACACACCATCTCATCCTACGCCACGTGTCTATTATTCCACGTGTCTTCTTACCACTGGCTAAACCTTCTCTCTTTTTGGTCACTCCCACGTAAACAAACTCCATCACTCGATTTCCTATTTCTCACCATTAAACCCATCACAACTCGCCGGAGAACAAACTAAATCACACTCACTCGCCGGAGAACGAACCGAACACAAATTCTCTTCCACAAAATGGCGTGGCTCCTCACGAAGCTGACGCTAATTGTATCTATTCTCGCGTTCCTCTTCTCTCAGTCGCATTCTGCTGTATTCAGCGTAGATCTCGGCTCCGAATTGCTCAAGGTAGCGGTTGTTAATCTAAAACCCGGTCAAAGTCCGATCTCCGTCGCGATCAACGAAATGTCGAAGCGAAAATCACCGGTTCTCGTTTCATTTCACGACGGCGACCGTCTCCTCGGCGAAGAAGCCGCCGGTCTAGTAGCACGGTATCCGCAAAAAGTTTACTCACAAATGCGTGACCTAATCGGAAAACCCTACGTTTCGGCTAAGAAATTTCTAGATTCAATGTACTTACCTTTCGAAGCGAAGGAGAACTCTTCACGCGGTACAGTGAGTTTTGTTGTTGACGAAAGCGGTACGGAATATTCGCCTGAGGAATTAACGGCGATGATTTTGACTTATGCTGCGAATTTGGCGGAGTTTCATTCGAAAATTCCGATCAAAGACGCGGTGATTGCTGTTCCGCCTTATTTTGGACAAGCTGAACGGAGAGGATTGCTTCAGGCGGCGGAGTTAGCGGGGATTAATGTGCTTTCGTTGATTAATGAATACTCCGGTGCGGCGTTGCAGTATGGTATTGATAAGGATTTCTCCAATGAGTCGAGGCATGTTGTTTTCTATGATATGGGTTCGAGTAGTACCTATGCTGCACTTGTGTATTTTTCATCTTATAAGAGTAAAGAGTATGGGAAGACAATTTCGGTGAATCAATTTCAGGTATGATATATAGTTTGGAAAAATGTGTTCATAATTTGTATTCATCAATATGTGAAATTTACGTGTTGGAGTTTTTACTTGTTTAGTTTTAAGCAATTGATTAAGCATGCATTAGTAAGTTTAACACTACTAGTTTGAATTTATGATGTTAGTGAAGGAATAAGGCCTTGTTTGGATACACATCTTAATTATCTGCATGTAGCATAATTGCGTAAGCTATTTCTACAACAAAATACAATAAATTTAAAATGTTTTCGTATAAGCTATTTAAATTGTTTTTGTTTAAAGCTATAAGCTGTTTTTATAAGCCATCTTAGAGAGCTTATAAAAATAAGATGAAAACTTCTTGTGAACATGTCATGAGCTGTTTTCATAAATTCTCATAATAATCAGTCTCACAAATACTTATGGCAGTAGAATAGTAGATAAACTCAAATAAGTCAATCCAAACAGGCCCCAAGTGCAAAATAGAGGGACCAGGATTGCCAACTTGAAACCAACAATATAGGAAGAATTTTATGATTAAAGGGTTTGGAATTTTATTCATGCTAAATGTGTGTACTCAATTAAATTTGTGGTCTGTGTATCTTATTGTTCTTAATTTGATCACTTGTTTTGTAATTCATGTAGGTTAAGGATGTGCGTTGGAACCCTGAGCTTGGTGGTCAGCATATGGAAATGAGATTGGTAGAGTATTTTGCTAATGAATTTAATGCAAAAGTTGGTGGTGGAATAGATGTGAGAAAATTTCCCAAGGCTATGGCTAAGTTAAAGAAACAGGTTAAACGAACAAAAGAAATTCTTAGTGCAAACACTGCAGCTCCCATTTCAGTTGAGTCGCTTCACGGTGATGTGGATTTCAGGTAGGTGATTAGTTCAAAGCTTCTCATTTGTTCAATTAACTTGTGCGTATTAATATCTATAATTCCAAACTAAAGTTGGTGTTTTGTACTTCATAGATCTTAGTGTTTGTCCTTGCCAAAAAGTGTACTGAATTATGCTGTTTCACTAGCTAGCATATTCTTTTGAACAACCACAAGAAAATCAACCAAACAATCCCAAGTGTTATCCTACATCATTATGAAAATAACATGGAAAATGTTTGATCTAAAATAGTCTTTTTGAAAATCAAATTCAGTAAGCATATTTCTATTTGGTTTGTGGCACTGCATTACTATTTTTGGCACATGGCGCTCCATAGAGTGCTGAAGCCTGACTCTGATTGTAATCATTCTTTTCTGTGGGTTTTCTTTTATCAAGGTGGTATGGCCTTTCATTTCCATGTTTTTGTAATAATAGACAACACTATGGAGCGTTATCTGGACATTACCATGTACAAAAGTTTTCTGCGCATATTTTTTTTAAGTTTGATGCCAGATGAAAAAAAATAATCACTAGCCTGTTTTCCTTTATGCATATATTATCTGGGTATTTTATTTTAAGTTTAGTGTCACAAGTGAATGGTCCACAATCGTCTAATATGAAAATAATTGACACATAAGGCCACATGGCAGTGATCACTCAACAAGAGTCATTTAGAAACTAGAGGTGTCCGTTGTGAAATTGGGAAATACATTTGAAGAAAGTAATTCCCTTACATGCGAATGCTTGTCAAGTGAAATGCATGCAACAAATAATTAAAATATAAACAATGACAAGGAAGCCATTTTTGTAACTATCATGGCATGAAGTAATTATACTATGTATTATTACACATACAAATCCTTCATCCAACGCTTCTTTTCTTACAGGAGCACAATAACCCGTGAGAAATTTGAAGAGCTCTGTGAAGATATTTGGGAAAAATCTCTTTTACCGCTGAAAGAGTTGCTCGAGCATTCAGGCTTGTCAACAGATCAAATATATGCAGTGGAGTTAATTGGAGGCGCTACCAGAGTGCCAAAATTACAGGTTTGAATAATCTTTCTCCTTCTACTATCATGTTTTCTGCAATGTTTATTAATGGGATTAGATCTGTTGGTATTTCTACAAGATAGAGCTCCATGATTTATATTATTTCGATAGTCAACATTTGTTTTCTATGTATCCACTATCATCGGTTATATACAAAATAAAGCTAGTTTTTTGACACATTGGTAAACATGACACTATTATACGCGAAGATGTGTGTTGCTACTTCCATTTTTCGGTTAACTTGACAGAAAAATAGAGGCCAGCTGACAGCTCACATGTTTTTTTGTTTAAACTGTTAGATCGTTGGTATATAGTTAGGGAGAGGGGAATTGTAGGATATAAATAATAGGAAGAATGATATGGTAGGTAGACCATTCAATTGAGTAAGAATATTTGGTCTTTGGGCTTGGAGGAGCATATCTTCATATTACTGTGACATTTTTCTGTAATTTGGGTAGTTCTTCCCTATACTAATTCAATTCCAGCTTCCTATCAAGAGATAGACAACATGATTGTGATTCAGTTGCATAAATTCTTTATATATCAAATATAAATATGATCAAGTTTCAATAATAAAAATTCATGACATAGTTGTTAACTTATATTTGATCTTTTTATTGTCAAATCAAACTGCAGTACTTTGTCGTTTTATTATGTATTGTTCGATAGTGTTTTCACTCTAGTTTTACAAATCAAGTATTTTACTTGGCAATCCGGCGTTGATGTATAGAAGTTTACTATTGTTATTCTTTTAACTATTATTACAGGCTAAGCTTCAAGAGTTCCTTGGTAGAAAAGAACTTGATAGGCATCTCGATGCTGATGAAGCAATAGTTCTTGGTGCTGCTTTGCATGCTGCAAATATAAGTGACGGAATCAAATTAAACCGCAAATTAGGGATGGTTGATGGTTCCTTATATGAGTTTGTGGTTGAATTGAATGGTCCTGATCTTCTGAAAAGTGAAAGTTCAAGGCAGTTACTTGTACCCCGGATGAAGAAACTCCCGAGTAAGGTAAATCAACCGATGTTTTATGCAATGCATATAATAGGAAAAGTGAAATGATCAATTATATTCCCCAATTTTACTAATCAATTGTCATACGGTTTACTTAACAGATGTTCAGGTCCATTAATCATGACAAAGATTTTGAAGTTTCACTAGCTTATGAAAGTGAACATCATTTGCCACCTGGTGTTACCTCTCCCTTAATTGCTCAATACCAGATATCTGGTTTAACAGAAACAAGCGGGAAGTAAGGATAAAAAACTTCCTGAACATTTATTGATATAATTGCTGATTTAAACCCCTCAAGGAATTGTTTTGATACAACATCTTAAAATATCTGATTCCTTTTTATTTTTGGATTTTCTGTTCTTATAGATACTCATCTCGGAATCTGTCATCCCCCATTAAGGCAAATGTACATTTCTCTCTTAGTAGAAGTGGAATTCTTTCTCTGGATCGAGCAGATGCCGTTATTGAAATAACAGAGTGGGTGGAAGTTCCCAAGAAGAACTTGACCATAGAGAATTCAACTATTTCGTCAAATGTATCAGATGATTCTGGTGCTAAGAACAATTCCGAGGAAAACAATGAAAGTGTGCAAAGTGATAGTGGTATTAATAAGACATCCAACACGAGCGCAGAAGAGCAAGCTGCTGCTGAACCCGCTACCGAAAGAAAGCTGAAAAAGCGGACCTTTAGGGTTCCATTGAAGGTGAAAGCTAATCGACAACCCATTGTAGTCATTAAAATTACTGGTGATTATCTGGATGAGAAAGATTGATACATTGAAATGAGATCTTCTAATATATTCTTCTTGCCTCTTCCTTTTTACTGGTGGCAGATTGTTGAGAAGTTAACAGGACCAGGGATGTCTCTATCAAAAGATTTTCTTGCTGAAGCTAAAACAAAATTACAAGCACTAGACAAAAAAGATGAAGAAAGGAAAAGGACAGCCGAGTTCAAAAATAATTTGGAAGGATATATATATACCACTAAGGAAAAGGTTGGTAAAAAACAATATGCTTGTGGTTTTTTTAATCTTGAAGGCCTTTATCTTTTCTACAATGTAAAGCATCATCCTTTAAGCTTTTTTTAATTATCTTAAGAGATTTTCTTAAATATTGGCCTTTAATTAGTTCACATCAAGTTTATACTGAAAGGTTTGAACTCATTGGCTTGTTTTTTTTATTTTTTTAGGAAAAAATGTCACCAGAATACAATTAAGAACTGAAAGAAAGATCATTGCCTTGTTTTTATTTTTTTTAGGAAAAAATGTCATCAGAATACAATTAAGAAATGAAAGAATGAGCTGCATCTTTTAAAACCAAACATACCCCCAATCTCTAGGCAAATGAACTCAAGAATGCCCCCCTAATCTTCATGTTTAATGTTGTTCTTGCAATCACCATAATATACTTATGTTAGTAGATATTTTTTTCTGATTGCCATAAAGCTTTCTACAGGGAGAGGGTGGCATTTAGGAATGATCCTCCCACTCTTATTTTTATGGTTTTACATACTATAATCTGATGTTCATTGTTTTTTTAGGATGGTACAAAGTTAACTATTTATTTTTTGTACTTGATAATGTAGCTATTTATTTTCCAACTTGTCTTATTGCTTCGCTTGTTTTTATCAGATTGAAACTCTTGAGGAGTTTGAAAAAGTTTCTACGAGTGAGGAACGTCAGTCCTTTGTTGAGAAGCTTGATGAGGTTATAACCCCTTTCCTTGGCCAACAAACAAGAAATTTCATTGATACGAATTTTGACTTAGGCTTCTTGCATTCTGTCAGGTGCAAGATTGGTTGTATACAGATGGTGAAGATGCCAACGCTACCGAGTTTCAAGAGCGTCTAGATAAGTTAAAAGCTGTTGGAGATCCAATTTTCTTCAGGTCTGTTGTATTCTATGTTTCAAAATAGCTTTATCATGTTTACTAAGTACCCGTATAGAATGGTAAAGTTTTTCTGAAGAGTTTAACATCTATTTTAGGTTAAAAGAGCTTACAGCTCGACCAGCGGCAGTTGAGCATGCCCGTAAATACATTGATGAGCTGAAACAGGTACCATCAACAAATTTCTGATTAGTATGCTTTGGCTTGTTTCACTTTACATGTGTTCATTTTTAAACTGAAATTTTGTATCTGGTAGAGGCAATAATTGATCCCTGTATTTGACCACGCCTAGTAGAATAAGGCTTTTGGTGGTAGTGGTTGTTGTCAAACTCAGGTTTCTAGATAAACTGGTGGAGTGTAGGTAAACTCGACTCGTAAGATTCTATCTTATGTTAAAAATAATTTTAAGAAAATTTATGCATGACATATATACTCATGATACCATAAGACAACGTTATTAAACTCCAAAATAAAGCAAAGTAAACACTGCTGAATAAAGTATGACAAAACTTGAGAATTTCAGTTTAATAGAGAACGACAAAATTTGAATTTATGCTTCCAAAGAGATGATAAAATATAGCTTTCACACAACTACGATAATATCTGAATAAAGTCACTTTTGGGGATTAATTTCAAGGTTATATACGGCTGAATATCGTTTAAACAGCAACAACAACCAAGCCTTATCCCACTAAGTGGGGTTGAATGTCGTTTAAACACTGACCAAAAAGATGTACGGCCAAAAATGGAGACCATTAAACACCCATCATATTTCTTTTGGCTATACACCCATCATATTTCTTTTGGCTATACGATGTTCTTTTTCTAGAAAAGTTTTTTTTTTTATTTTAATGGTGGGCAAAGCGAATTTGTACAATGTGCAATTGATAAGCCATCTTCTGAAGCAGTATATTTTGACTTATACAATATTTTGACTTGAACTAGCTATTAAGTATTAGGTGATGCAACATGAAGCATTAATATATAGATCTTTTTCTGACTTGCGCAGATTGTAGAAGAGTGGAAAGCAAAGAAGTCTTGGCTCCCAAAAGAACGAGTAGATGAGGTATTTGATTTATCTTGATTTCAATCTTGAATCTATTAAAATTAATGTGTTACCTCTGGAAATATCATTTCTTTTTTGGGATTGCTATTTTGCCAGGTGATTGATGTTGCAGAAAAGTTAAAGAACTGGTTGGATGAGAAAGAAACCGAGCAAAAGAAGTAAGTTCCTGTCAGTAATTAGATGTTCTTGTAGTGTTTATTTTTGGGTTAAATATAATTTTGGTCCCTACGAAATACTCTATTTAAATTTAATCTATATAGAATTGGTCTTCTAAGTTTGGCCCCCCACCTATTTCATGTTTCCAAAGTTAGTCCTTACCATTTTAATATATTAAGCCAAATTATTATTCATCAAAAGAAGTATCTTCATGAGTAGATGCTTGCGACCGAAAACATATTTA
This sequence comes from Medicago ruthenica, assembly GCA_018208015.1. NCBI lineage: Eukaryota > Viridiplantae > Streptophyta > Magnoliopsida > Fabales > Fabaceae > Medicago > Medicago ruthenica. Next base: position 68,402,910 of record CM031373.1, on the reverse strand, counting down.
ACATTTTATTTTTACCTTGTCCTGCACAGATTTTGCAAGTGTCAAAAGAAGTATCTTCATGAGTAGATGCTTGCATAAACATTTATCTCAAATGTCGCCGTTGGTTTTCCTAGAGTTCTAATTCTGATTTTTACATCCATTATTATGAAATGAAACTTCATGTGTGTTTTGATTCTTTTGAATACATTTTTTATTTGAATCTGGTTTATTTTAAATTATTTACATGATTATTTTAACCTTAATGTTGATCTAAGGTAGATAAGTTATCTTTAAAAATCGTTTCCTTTCATCTTGTGTTACCAAGAGTGTATAGACACTTTAAAATAGTAACTGTGTATGTGAATTCTTTTTGTATTCTTGGGGTATTTCTATACCAATATATATGAGAATGCTGCAATAAACACTTTAAAATAGTAATTGTGTATGTGAATACTTTTTGTATTCTTGGGGTATTTCTATACCAACATAAATGAGAATGCTGCAATAATTAGATAAATGATGTCATTTTATTATGTCGAGAATGGCTCGTGTTAATTTTTAAAATATCAATTCTCTCGTTTGATTTAAGATTAATGTTATATGATGAATTTTTATACTAACTTTACGTGTTCTACTATAGCTACATAATGTCCTATATTTTTTAAGTTTTATGTTTCCCTTGTCTGTGTCCGTAGTGTATCTTATCTGTGTTCTGTCCGTGCTTTTTAGTTTGTTACTCTTCTAAGGTTGAAAAACTACATGGACTCTGACTTGTGTCAATTTTATGTAGCACAATATGATCAATGAAAATGGTCTATATAGTGAAATAAGCTTAAATTAAGGTTTCATTTTCATACGATAGTTTCTTCTAACCTTCAATGGTCTATACTGATTACAGGCATCTTCTTTTCAATAGCCTAGAATTAGAATATAGAAACTCTACAATCAAACATGCTTGACTTGGAGCACTTGTGAAATGAGTGACGTTCTTGGATTTTTTCAAAAAGCGTGTCGAATGAGGACAAAACACGCTGATAAGACTCATGTCGGTTTGTGGAGACAGTTGGCAAACCTAAAAGCAGTCCAGGTCATTACATCAAGTGCTAGATATTCAGGCAGGATTTGAATCCGTCAGGAACTGTAGCTGTTAGGATTAGTTGGATAATTTGTTAGAGGGTAATTTTAGGAGTGAAGGTAGAGTGAGAGGAGTCTTTGGTTTTGAGGAGGAATTGTGGATAAGAAAGATGTGGCTCCAGTGTTGTAAATAGAAGCCGCCATAAGCAATTTTGTGGAGCACCACTCTCCATGGCTGTCAATAGGTCACAATTCCATTGTTTTTTTTTGTCAAGTGGCCTAGTAGCTACAAATTCACCTTTTTAAAGATGAATAAGTGAGGTGTCTGAGGTTCGAACCCCGACCGTTGCATATATTATGCAATGTCTTGCCAATTGAGCCAAGCTCACGGGAGCAGTTCACAATTCAACATTAATATGGCGGACCAAGTTTTGCCATCTACCATTGACATCATTCCCAGGCTCTTGAATACTTGGGGTGCAAGGAAGAGATACATTTCCACTGTTCCTTCTTGGTGTCTCATTGTGTATCACATTGATATACTGCTCAGAGAACATACTCTCTGTAATATAGATCTAAGTTTCCCTATTTCTGTTCCAGTTTTATAATCTAGCCTTGTAAACCTTTTAGTTTCCCAAATTGATGACTATCGACTTGATTTTGTTCATTGATTAAATTCCAGTGCATGTAATAATAGTTCTAAATAAAATGTAATGAATTATTAATTTTTATTCTGTTTTTGTTTTGAACTTGTGAAGGACTTCTGGATTCAGTAAGCCTGCATTTACATCTGAAGAAGTAATCTTAAAGGTGTTAGATCTACAAAACAAGGTACCATATCTTCTACTTTTCTAGTTCAAGACAGTGCATAGGCACGTGATTTACATGTCCATGAAAGCAGTTCCATTCATGTTGAGGTTTTCAATTTATATTTACAGGTTGCCAGTATTAATAGAATCCCCAAGCCCAAGCCCAAGATTCAGAAGCCTGCAAAGAACGAAACTGAAAGCAATGAGCAGAATACTGATAATTCTGATTCTACTTCAACTGATAGTTCCTCTCGAAGTGATCAGTCCTCTAATTCAGAAGGCCAAAACGAAGAAAAGGTTGACGAGCAACCTGAAACTCATGATGAGTTATGATTTAACTGGGAAAGCACGTAGGTCAATTTTTTTATCATCTACCTACAAGTTTTAATTAGTTAAAGGTCTAGGCCAGTAATGGTAGAATGGGTAGCCGAATACCAAAAAGGAGTGTCTGTTTTCAGCGAGCACGAGAATAGAGTTGAAGCAACATTTGCTTGATGAATGCTAAAATTTTGAGGTTAGATGTACTACAATAGTTTATTTATATATAATTGATTTCCCTTTGCTATTTAAGAGGGGTAAGTTGTAATTTAAAGCCATATGAAATGTGATATAGGAAATCAGTTTATAATAGATTTGCTGAAAACATCACGTATAAGCTTTGCTGAGAGCGAGCTCGCATAAATCTGAACGATGTTTTTTTTCATAGAACAATTTTATTCTCTGGAAAAACGATTTTGCTGCTAATGCTACTCAGATGCGTGATTTTCAGTGGAAACTAGTTTAGCATGTGATATACGAGATGGTATAAAATATGGAATTTATAGTACACAGCTTGATTGATAAAGGAGTTAAGTACACTAGTTCATTTTGAAATATTGCTTTTCCCATCTCAAAAGTGATTCTCCGATATGTGAAGAAAATGTGTTTGGGTGATAGTCTTCACGGTTTAGTTTAGATCAATTTTAAGGTAAAAAATTATTCAACACAAAGACAAAAATGACGTGTGGGTTGGTTCTATTTTGGATGGTCCAAAAAAAAAAAATGAATCCAGTATATGATTTGAATCAGTTTGATTTTATTATTGCAAACAATATATTAATATTAACAAACAATATAAATATATTTGATTTAAATTGATAGTTCATTATTCATGTTGCCGTGAGACTAAGTAATAAGCATGCATGTATCAATTACTACGTTCATCACTATTTGAAATGCATCCATATTTAGTGGCTGAACACCAGAGGTAAGTTTAAATTGATCTAGAAAAGCATAAGCATTACAGTACAAATTATTTACATCACTACTGAGTAAGCATGTCCTTTGCAACCATATCAACCTCTCACGACTAAGCATCTAATTTGCATCCATCTTTTAGTCTATTATAATATACACAATCTAAGATGCAGATATTGTCATCGTTGTTCTGCCATGTAACTATATTTGCCATGTCAAATATATTCTGACGTGTAACTCTTGAAATTAGATCTAACGAGAGATCCCTTCATCTCCTACATTTACAATCGTTGTCCTTTTCATATCCATGCCTGCATTTCATTACATTCCGTACCAAAGGACATACATTACCTACCACAGGTCACAATTATTTTTATACCTGTGTTAACTTAACTGTTAAGTAACCACATTACAATTGTTTCAAGCGGTTTTCCATTTCCCCAATCTCCCCATTCCCCTTTTAAGGACGTAGGTACTGCCATCATTTGCGCTACACCCACTGGGTTTGCAAACAATATCCACTTCGAGTTGAATATAGCTGCTGCTCCAACTAATAAGCTAAGATGATTTTTCAATTTTCCCCCTTATGTTCGATGTATTTTGACATATTTAAGCAATATAGGGGGTGGATTGAGAAATTATATAAACCAAATGAATGATTACAAAAAATTTAACAAGTTTGTAATGTATAAATCTATTTTTATACAAATTAAATTTTAATTTGGTTGTCTATCTAAACAGAGGATGCCAATGCAACATAAGCGACCTTGGCAAAGGGAGAAGAAGATATAATAAAAGACCAAATTGTTTTAACCTTCAATGGAGAGAAATAAATTTTGCACTCTGCTTGTCAGGAAATCAGACTGTACAATGAAAGTTAGGATAAATTAATCAGAGTTTAGCCATGCTTACATAATGATAATGTAATATGTACAAATATGATAGTTTGCTAAATATTATGCATAATCTGTTCTCCCTTAGAAGGGACTACTAAGGTTTAAAAACAGTATCCATTATAAACTCTTCGTATGATTTCATAACTGCCGTCTGTCTAGAAGAGCCAATACTTTTTCTTTGGTAGTCTAGAAGGAACATCTGCAAATTCATTGAAGGAATAAAAGATAAGCTTATTGCTCACTTCTGACAATGAAGATAAGATAGAGTAAGCAAGAAGAAAATTCCATTTGAAAAGTTATCAATACATCACCTCCACTTGTGTACAATGAGTTATAGTGCACTTCACTCCAAAAGCTTAGCCATAGCTCTATAATTCCAAAAAGAAGCATAATCAGATATAAATAAGAATGAAATATAAAGCCGGGAGTCAGGGATAAACTAAGAATTAAGGATGAAATTGTTTTTTTTTTGTGTGTGTGTTTTGACTGATAATTGATCTTTAAAGAATAAAGAACCATTATTAAATGATGATGACCCCTTTATTACCATATCAAATAGTCTTTGGTAAAATGCAACTTATTATGCTAATTGGAGAATGTCGATAATGATTTAAATACTCCAAGTTACGGCTTCATTATTTTGTGGCACTTTTCACTGTTTTTCCTCAATGTCAAGATGGAAAATTCGTTGCTGACTATTTTCCACAATCGTGAAATCAGGCAACATGACAATTAACACGCTTAAGGCTCCCACTATAGAACCTAAAAAGGACTCTGGTATGCATTATTCAATACACAAACGAAATACATTGCACACTAACTGAAGAGTACAGTATACTAGTCAACAGATTCTTAAAATCAAGACTTAAGCAATATAAGTTCTAAAGGAGAATTTCAAAATAAGGACAAACAAAAGAAAGCAACATTAACAATACTTACCTCTTGTGGGCCTTTTGTTAGTTGGAAGGATTTCAATATAGCAAGTGTCTCTGAAAGAGGTCACCAAGCAAATTTTGGCATCAAACTGAAGAAAAACCATGAGTAGGTCAGAAAACAATTTTACAAATATATAAAGAGAAGTATGCCGTAACTTGCTTAGTTACTACATACTTTCAATATTGAATGCAAATTTTTTTCTAGAAATTAACAATAGAATAGGAAATAAACACAAAATGAGCACCCTAAAAGTAGAATTTCAACGAGTAGGCAACATATTGTTTGTTTGATACGACTTAAGTCCATGAAAAATAAAAGAAAGCCCCTTTGCTTAAATAACACATTGAGCTTCCTTATTTACTCAATGTGGACATAAATTGTCAACCCTTTAAGAATTACAAGGCTCACCACAACTTCACCCTATTGACACTTGTGGCTTCATTCGTATCAATATTTGGTACAGAATCGCTGCGAGTACAATGTACCTTAATTCAGCCTATAGATAGTCCTTTCTGTAGCCCAGCTCTGAAAGCACTAATTTTAATGGCTAAGCTCTTGAGGAAGTCCTAACCCAAAAATCTAGCACTAGAGTATTGGGTGTGGGAGAGCCTTATGTCTTAATAACAGACTAGCTTACTTACTCAATGTTGGATACAGTATATATCCTCCTAAAAAATTTAATTAAAAGAAAATAGTGAGCCTACTAGGCTAAAAATTGTTCAAAGAAGTCACAACCTCTTCATACCATAGACTACAGAAAGAAACTAAAATTAACCATACACCGAACAAACAAGATCCCCCTTTCTTTTGGCTAATTGATGTTACTGTACAGTGTTCTCTAATTGATGAATGGAATCAAACAATTAATAGTTATAATTTTGGTATCAAGCTCATCCCAGAAGTACGATTTATATTCCCAATTTGATGTTGCCAAATTTATAATATTATCTAATACCTTATCCTAAACCTAGTAAGACAAGCAAAGGAAATAGATTATGATTTCCTTGTAAGATCAAGAAAAATATTATAGCTAACATAATCAGTAGAGCAACTAATTCCTAAACAAATAAGCAGACCCATACTTCTGACCTGGTAAAGACAAAGGTTAACTCTCTACCAAAACGAATAAACGAAGAAGAAAACAGTTTGGTTAACTCTCTACCACAGCAAAGCTGACTGCTCTATGGTCTATAACCATACGACCCAAGGTTGTGTTTAGTTGTGTAAGTGAACCATATATATCAATCTCGGATAGTGAAGTGAAGCGACTGACTCCAAAAACAATATAAGTAGAAGACACAAGCTATTGAGGTGTATGTGATGTCTTCACATACAAACCAATATTTTTATCAGTCTGCTGTAATTATGGTCTTTATTCTATCTAGATATATAATGGTTCGCAATCTCCTAATTGTGCAACAAAGTCCTTAGAATGACAACAAATATGTATTCAGGGAGGAAAACAAAGATGAAACTTGTTAAGCATTTAGCTAAATTAGAGATCTATAGAATTGAGATTACTCACACGGTCTGCTGCTGCTTGTAGAGTAACATGATCTCCCCACTCTCCTGATCTATTGCCAGACAACATGAAAATATCAAATTAATTTTGCCATTGATACTCTGCTCTCTAATGAAATCAAAGTAAAATTGATCAGTACTGATAACTAACTTTTTCATCTGCTTGATGTAGCTTTTGTATTCCATTGGTACATAAGACTCATACAACTTTTTGTGATGCTTTAGCTGGGAGAAACAGTACAAGCCAGAAAAGAAGTGATAGATTAAAATGTGAATAATAGGCTTGCTGAGAAAACTGAATACTTTGTAACACTGTCCAATCACCAGTACACTTAAACAACACGAAGAAAGAAAAACGGATGAGGACACCATATTGTGCATTATAAAGGCTATGCCTGTAACAAACCTACATGCTTAATAACCTGCCTCCTCACATACTTGTGGTAATCAGGATTTTGGAACAACTGATCAGCTATAGCTCGGAACTGTTAAATAAGATTTTCACAGATATTAGACAAAATAAAATGAAGGAACATATAACAAAAGTTCCAAATAATGGCTAAAAAGTAAGATGGCATACAAATTTTCTTTTTAAGGAAAGAAACCTAAGTACCTGGCAATTCCCATCACCCTCCATCTGTAGTTCTGACAAGCCATATGTAACCAACCTGTAGAAAATGATGCACTGTAATTATTACGTAGAACAAAATACCTTATTGATAAAAACAAATATCTTGATTTTGTTTCACATCAGCTATGCTCCCTCCCTTCCACTGTTCCATGATTATACACCATCATTATTGACATAATTGCAACTCTCTATGGCACAAAATTCTCAATCACATTATCTCTTGATTTAACTAAGGTTTCTCTATAACGAAATATGTAAAGAAGTGTAGAATTCTCACAGAAATCGAAAAATAAAAGTTGTATCATAAATAAATCTCTCAAAGAACAAACTATCTCTCTATCTGCATATCTCCCTCATCACGGCATTAATAAGATCAAGGAAATTGAACATGTTTGCTTTAGCATTCACAACAATCTGACTGAAAATTTCCAATATGCAAAGCATACAAACATGACAATATTAATTTAATTTATAATACAAAGACAAATATGTGAATAAAACAGTTGGTTCATGTAGTTTTAAAACAAAAACATAAAACGATAAATGTGCATCAAGCTAGTGTTTGACACCTTTCTGACAGCGTCTCGTGGTCTAGTGTTGCGTCATTGACATCAGGAATCTCTCCATTAACACGGGGAGCATGCTGCCAAGTGCCAACATACTGAATAAGTATTCTCATCTCAAATTCACAATGCAGGTAACAATATACAATATCACAAAAACTAAACAAAGGGTTGTGTAAAGTAGGTAGCCCTTAACATGGAAATTTTGTATGGGTAAAGTGGTCACATGAAGATTTGTAAATCAGAATAAATAATGCATATAAGATACAAGCATTTTAGGATGTTAGTTGATAAACAAACTTGTATATTTCCAATCTCTTTTTATACACTGACTTCAAGACAGATTTCAAGTTGCACTATATCTTCTATTATATTCTAACCTAATCTAACATTAGTTGAAAGATGAAGTCAAATCTACAATAAGAAGGATTCTCCTGGTTTACTGCAGTTTACAGTACGAAGTTGGTTTTTATGTAGTATTTGTTTACAGTACAATCGCAACAGGGCCGTCTTAAACATTTTAGAGGCCCAGTTCTAATTTTAGATCCCTAAAATTTTGGATACGGAATTGGTATATGCAGGAATTTAGGCCCTTAAAAATTGGTACATCCAGGAATTCAGACCCTCAAACACTTTGGAGTCCTCAAAATTTGGGATTTAGACCCTCAACATTTTGAGTCTCTGTGCCATAGCCCATGTTGCACATGTTCTCCTAGCAGGTATCATAATGATAACAGACTCTGATCACCTCTCCAAATCAGTTATACTGAAGAGCAATCAAACATACCGGAATGGAATCTAAGTGGGAAAGGCGCTTCCCGAGCTGTCTGCTACCGGCGTCTTCAGCCAACATGTTAGCAATGGTTTGATCATCCTCTGTGTCTTCATGAAAGCTGCTGCCCAAACTTGAGCTTGAACTCCCACTTCCATTCCTTCTTAGGTTCTCACCCATAATTACTTTCCTAAGATAAACCAAACAAATCAGAAATCTGAAAAATAATTTATGAAAAGATGATATAATGATAAATATCAATATGGAACAAACAATATAAGTAAATAGAAATTCCTTACCCTTAAAAAACTGAATAATTTAACTTGGATAAAAGAAAAAACAATATATTGAGGTTGTAGATGAGATCTTAATTTGTTAAAAAAGTAGAACTTAGAAGAGAAGAAAGAAAGAAAGAAAGAAAAACGTAAGCGTGTGTGCGTGTGATGGGAGCAGTTCAAACAGTTGGCTTCTGGAAGAAATGAAAAACCAAACACGGCTGCTTCTATATAAGAATTGTTACGTAATTGACCACTGTTGAGTCTTGTTTACATTTTCTCAAACCAGCATGCAATTAGGACTAATTAACCAACTAATTTCGAGGGAGACAATTCAACGTTACAAACATACACCCTCCCATTATTGTTATAAACAAAAATCAACATTTTAGATTTATTCATTAAATAATGTAAGTGATTTATAATAAAGATTATATATATCATTAATTAAATGAATCTAAAATGTTAATTTTTGTTTATAATAGTGACCGGATGGTGTACATATATTTTATTTAAAGTTTTAGTCATTTTCTACAAATCACCATTTTCACCTCATCCAAGTTTCTTTTTAAATGTTGCATTTGTAAGAAATTTTTTATTATTTTATTTGTCATTTTTAAAGATCAATGCAACATTAATTATTGATTTGTTAATAACATTTTTAGTTATTTCATGCCTCCGCCACAACTAGGAAAAATGTCAACCGCATTCTCTCTCTTGAGGACGCGTCAGGTAATAAAATCTCCGATAGCGCAGGGATGTGTAATGTGGCTAAAAATTATTTTTTGGAATTATTCCAAAAACATAATAGTGTTACGGACCCTGTCATTCAGGTCATTAGACAGTGTGTGTCTCAGGAGGACAATGCGATGCTTACTGCGCCTCTGACCAGGGAAGAACTTCGTCTGGCTATTTTTTCTATGCACCCAGACAAATGTTCCGGGCCTGATGGATATAGCCCGGGCTTCTACCAGCAATTCTGGAATTTATGTAGTGAAGTGATCTTCAAGGAATGTTGTGCGTGGCTTGATACAGGTACCTTTCCGCCTGACCTGAACATGACTAATATTGCTCTTATCCCAAAAGGAAACTCCCAGGTTTCTATGAAAGATTGGCGGCCAATAGCCCTTTGTAACGTGTTGTACAAACTTGTTTCTAAGGTGCTTGCGAACATACTCAAGTTGATCCTTCATAAATGTATCTCTGACAACCAATCTGCGTTTGTTCCTGATAGATCCATTCTGGATAATGCGATGATTGCTATCGAAGTCATTCACTTCATGAAGACCAAGACTAGGGGTACTGATAAATATGTTGCTTTGAAACTCGATATTAGCAAGGCCTACGACAGGATGGATTGGAATTATCTAATGGAGGTGATGACTAAGATGGGTTTTTCTCAAAAATGGATTCAGTGGATGGTCATGTGTATTGAATCTGTTGATTATAATGTTCTTGTTAATGGGGAGCATGTTGGCCCAGTTATTCCGGGGCGAGGCCTACGACAAGGGGACCCACTTTCTCCGTACCTTTTCATTATTTACGCGGAAGGCCTCTCCTCTTTGATCAGGGATGCAGAAGAGCACGGGGCGATTTCTGGTACGAGTATCTGCAGAGGGGCGCCATCCGTCTCCCACCTTCTTTTTGTTGATGAATGTTTTCTCTTCTTTAAGGCGGATGAAAATTAGGCCCAGGTAATGAAGAATATTCTTAACACTTATGAGGCGGCTTCTGGTCAAGCTATTAGTTTGCCGAAGTCTGAAATTTTTTATAGTTGGAATGTGGCAGACGCGCTGCAGAATAGTATTACTCATATTCTGGCCGTCCACGCTGTTCTGGGTACCGGTAAGTATTTAGGCATGCCATCCATGATCGGTAGAGATAGAACTGCAACTTTTGCTTATATTAAGGACATGGTTTGGCATCGTATTAATTCTTGGAGTAGTAAGTGCCTGTCTAAGGCAGGGCGTGAGGTTATGATCAAGTCTGTGCTTCAAGCTATTCCGACCTATGTCATGAGTTTATTCCAATTATCTTCTACGCTGGTCACGACTATTGAAAAGATGATTAACACGTTTTGGTGGGGCCACGGCAGAACCACTCATAGGGGTATTAATTGGTTGAGTTGGGAAAAGTTATCGATGCACAAATCGCATGGAGGTATGGGTTTCAAGGATCTCTCGGCGTTTAATCTTGCGATGTTGGTAAGCAAGGATGGAAATTTCTTACGGAGCCTCAATATCTTGTTTCTCGTATCTTCAAGGCCAGGTACTTTCCGTTTAAATCTTATTTGCATGCTACCATAGGCCATAATCCGAGATATGTATGGCGTAGTATTCTTAATTACCTTACGCACCCGCTTTATTGTGCGTGGTGGAGCAAGATGGTGCATTGGTTCTGGTGCGAGTATCCCTATTCTTGATGCTCCTTGGCTATCTTACGGTGGGTATATTGATGGGAACATTGTAGGAGGTCACTATGTTCGTGAATGCACAGTTCATAATTTGTTGTCTGAGCATCGCAAAGAGTGGAACATACCACTAATTCGACAAGTTTTTAGTAATGATGTGGCTGATGTTATTTTACAGACTCCCTTGTACGAACACGTCCAAAGTGATCGGTTAGTCTGGAAGGGTGAGAGGAATGGTAGGTACTCAGTTCGAAGCGCGTACAGGCTGTGTGTGGAAGAGCTTATTGATGTGTCTTACCTCCGTCGTCCAGGTACCTGGAAGGATATTTGGCGTCTCAAGGTGCCGCCGAAAATTAAGCATTTAATTTGGCGTATGTGCAGAGGTTGTCTCCCCACTCGTGTTCGACTGCAAGATAAGGGTGTTACGTGTCCGACGAGGTGTGTCAGTTGTAGTTCTGACCATGAGGATCTGCACCATCTTTTCTTTGAGTGTCCGTTTGCGATTCAGGTTTGGACCACTGTTGGGATTTGGCTTGACATCAATAACGCATCTCTTCAAAGTGACTCTGCTGTTAATGCTATTTTCCTCCTTCTCCAAACTTTTCCTTCGAATTTGCAATAGCGTTTTGCTGCACTTTGCTGGAGCCTTTGGAAACATCGGAATCTGAAAATTTGGGAGGATATTAACGAGTCTAGTGCTGTTGTTGTTGATCGTGCTTGCCTTTAATTGATGATTGGCATGATGCTAATAGTGATCAGTCGAGCTTGCAGGTGCTTAGGGATGGTCAACAGATGACTGTTGGTACGCTTTCCCGGTGTGCCTCGCCCCAGCAGCCCGCGCGCACTGCTGTTGTCGTCCGGCAATGGTTGCCACCTAGCCCTGGACGTTTCAAATGCAATATTGATGCAGCTTTCTCGGAACAATTTCAACAGACAGGTATTGGTGTGTGTTTGCGGGATGATACAGGGACCTTTGTGTTAGCTAAGACGCTCCACTTCAATCAGATCTATCCTGTAGAAATTGGTGAAGCTTTGGGTCTTTTTCATGCGCTTCAATGGTTGCATGATATGCAATTTGATAATGTTGACTTCGAGACCGATTCTAAGGTTACTAGAGATGCTTTTCATTCACGGCTCACGGACGTCACTGAATTTGGTGGTCTTATCACGGCTTGCAGGGAGTTGTTCTCTTCCTCTTTTACAAACTCTAGGGTTGAGTTTATCAGGCGACATGCGAATGCGACGGCTCATGCTTTGGCAAGAGAAGCCACTTCCTCAACTAGTCCCACTATTTATTATGTAATCCCACGTTGTATTGAAACAGTTATTATTAATGAAATGCTATAAGCAACTTTCTTTCAAAAAAAACATTTTTAGTTATTTATGAGGATAAAGAAATAAATAAAATGAGATACTCCCTCCGTCCCTTTTTATAGGAGTAGTTTACAAAAATCATGGGTATTAAAAAATGTTGTTGAATTAATAAAGTTGTCTCAAATGTATGTGACTATTACTAGATTACCCCTAATTAAATATATATTTAATGTTAACATTTAATATACCAAGACAAATTGATAGTATTAATAAGAGGTATATTTGGGAAAAGAGTAATCAATACATCTAGGAATTTATATATAATCTTATATATAGGGACAACACTTTTTTTTGTAAACTACTCTTATAAAAAAGGACATGGGAATAATAAATAATTAACGTATTATAGAAAATAGAGATATAATAATATCAAAAGTAATGAATTTATTTGTTTAAATGTTAAAGACGACACTTAAAAATGAATAGGGAAGTATCTAATTCTCTTTTTCTAACTTGTAACTTTTTTTATTCAATAAAACAACCGGACAAAAGAAAGCATAGATATAACTAAACGATGCGTTTGTTTGTTTTTTGTTTTTATAAAAAAAATACTAGTAAAACATTAAGTTTGGTCTCCTCTCAAAAAAAAAGTTTGGTCTAAAAATTTATATTATGCATTGATATTAAAAAAAATTGACAAGATGCATTGTTTTTAAATAGTAATGTCTTACATTTGTATCAAAGACATCTACATTGAATGGAGCCACAAAGAGACAACCCAACTATAAAGATATCCACCGTCTTTTTTTCCTTTTTTTTTTAGAATCCACCGCTATTCACTGCAAGGGAAAGTGGGAAACATTTTTTTTTTTTTGGGTCTAGAGTGGGAATCATTCGGTATGGTGGTACATTTAGTAATTTTCACGGCCAATAAACATAAAAGTGTCCTACATGTGGCTACCAAGAAATAAAACGGACCCGAATATGCCTTATTGCTGGACTTATTCTCTCTTCGGCCCAACTTGGACCTGAGACATTATTAAAATGAGAAAATTGCTATTCTCCCTTTTAAAATTGCTCATTACCTTAACTCAGCTAGAGTTAACTCCCGCAAGACCATGTCTTACCTGAATTCAACAACAAAACTCACACATACTAAATAATAAGAAATGAAAAATCATGAATTTGAATATGCACTTCTATAAATCTGATGTTCTTGCAGTTTTTCGGAGGTGTTTATGTAGTTTTTTTTACCATCTTAGTTGTACTTACGAGACAAGAAAATAAAGTTTAAATAATATATTTTATCGTATATTTTATCAAATTAAAATTCAAGTTTTCTTTTATACTTCAATTCAAATGTCCTTTTTACTTCAAGTACTCCCTCCGTTCCTTTTTAAGTGTTTCTTTTGAAAAAAAATTGTTCCTTTTTAATTGTCACTTTTAAAGTTTAATGCAACCTTAAATATTGTTTTATCGATATTATCCTTAGTTATTTATTACGGAGAGAGATATATGAGATGATATATTAAATGAATAAGACTATTATAGTAAAAATATACTAAATTATTGTATCAAAGGCAGTGACATTTATTAATTGTCGTGGTTTATGTAAAATGTCAAAAAGTGACAATTAAAAAGGAACAGATGTAGTGATTTGTGCCTTTAATACTTTGGAGGCATCAAAGTTTGAGATTAATTTATTGATATAATTAAGTTCTAAATTTTTAATTTGATTAAAATCTGGGTACTAAAACATTTCTATTTTATGTTTTTAGAGAAATTTGAGCCCTCAAAATTTTAAGACCCTCTGCATTAGAGCACCTTACACTTGTGGTTGGTCGGCCCTGCATACTAGTGAAAGTAGTTAGTAGTTAGTTGATTTAATTTGCTATATTAGCCTTAATGTACTATATAACAACTCTCACAATCAATATTATTTCAATTTCACTTTTCTATACTTTTATCTCTATTATGAGTTCTATTAAGAATTGTGATACATACCACTCCACTTCAGAACATTTACCACCTTTGTCTGAGCTCCATCACCTTCAAGGTTGTTTCCGACGAGAACACCATGAAAGAAATTTGACATTCCAAAATGATAAAATATTACTATTAAACCTTGTTTCAAATTTATATTTTCTACCTTTAGTGTTTTTTAGATCAATACCTTTAGGCTAAAGGCTTTAGCTGTCATTTGCATGACATTAAACATTTGGAAAATTGAACTTAGCTAGACCCATGCACATGCCTAAAGATTTATGAGCAGAAAATAAGCACAAAGTGGGAGAATGGAATTTTGTTGCAAAAAGAAAGGGACGGCCAAAACCGTTACTTGTGTAAAAAATATGATAAAATAAAAATTGCTATTTCAGATTCTGTTTGGTTTTAGTTGCCGGCCCTCTGAACACACATCTTTGTGTGCCGTCCAACGTTGTTTGTTTCCTTTGCATCCCAAGTAACATAATTTCATCTTCCATGTTATCTTCGTTTCCATCTATATATTAGTGTTAAACTAGGTACATATTCTTCATTCTTGTTTCCATTAGTTCGAAGATGAATTCGGGTCAGTCCACAGGTAAATTAAGTCTCTGAATCCAAACATGTTATTTTATTTTAATTAGTTGAGTTCTTTGTATTTGTGTGTATACATGTTCCTCCATTTAGTGCATATTTAGATGAGTGGTAGAATTGAAAAATTACAGCGAGTCACCGTGATTTTGTAAAGCTAATTCATCATAACTTTATCAATCTCATCGCTCATCCAAACATGCACTTAAAGCTCTAGTGAAAAAAAAAGTTTTTGCTTTATCAATTTCACTTTTCTAATAATATATAAAACCGTTCCTTAAGATAACTTTTCCTTCAAGCTTTCTCTACTTGTTTATTGAGAAGAGAACTTGAGATTCAAACTTATAGTAAAGAATCAATTGAGATATGTTTATTCTCCTGATCCAATTTATATGTTTGAGAGGGTGTATATTTGGGGTTCAAAATATGAATTAAGTTTGTAACACCTTGCTCAACTAGATTTTAAGGCATAGGTCAATTAGAATTTAGCCCGTAAGGTCTAACTCAACTGATAATGTTGAGATTGTTAGGTTAGACATTTTCCGTGATTATCTTATAGGTTTGCCCTTTTGTTTGTGTGAACTTCTAGATGGTTTTTACCGTTTCGTCTATAAAAATAAAATAAAAATTTCAAGGGTATCTTATATCTAGTACATCATATAACTCAATTACCATATATAATAATGAATCACAGGGTATCATATAAACCATAACTAACCGCATAAGTTTGAACTCCTTCAGAAATATCTCTATGTTCAAGGCTTATATATCCCTTTTGCAATCTGAAAAAAAAATTATATTCAAAATGTGAGTGACTATATTAATATAATTTCTTTTCAATATAGTGTATCCTCCACCTCCAATTGCACCTCCCCCTCCTGTTGGTTATCCTACCAATCAAGAGAATCCACAATACCCTCAAAATCTTACAGGAGAAACAAAATCCAGAGGTGATGGATTCTGGAAGGGATGGTAATTAATCACTCCTCTTAATTTTTTTGACATAAAAATTAAGTTTTCTCGGATTTGATACCATCTAATAATTTATCTGTATTTTTTTTAATGCAGTTGTGCTGCAATATGTTGTTGTTGTGTCTTGGATGCTTGTTTCTAATGGCTGAGAGTTGCATACGTAGGATTTTCTCATATCTATTCATTGTGTTGAAAAGTTCTATAGGTATTGTGGATAGACGAAGATGATCTCGTTTTTAATGATTTTATGTTGATATGTCACTTATTCGTGATGTTATGATGTAATATTGAGAGGAAATAAACTATATACTATAGTAAAGTAATACAAATTGAATAATTGATTATGGTACATTTTATCAACTATTCCACCTGTTTTTGTAAAAAAAATAATAATTATTTCATCCGTCTAAAAATAGGGTCGCTTAAAGTTTCTGCACCATTAAGAAATGCAAAAAAGTTGTTAAAAACATACACCCTCCGGTCACTATTATAAGTAAAAATCAACATTTTAGATTCATTCATTAAATAATGTATATGCTCTATAATAAAGACCATATACATAACTAATTGAATGAATCTAAAATGTAAATTTTTTCTTATAATAATGAGCGGAGGGTATAAGCATTTTACTAAACTATTCCTAATAACTATTGATGTGTTTTCCACAAATGTTGAATACATTGTTTTGGAAGTAGTGTACACAACATTAAAGGGTATAATTAAAAAAAGGTTTAAATATGTAAAAGGTCCCTGCAAATATGTCTCGTTTGAGTTTTGATCCTTGTAAAAAAAAAATTGTTTTTCGTCCCTGCAAAAAAATTGTTTTTTAAAATGGTCTCTCGGCCCATTGGAAGTGAAACGTGACACATTTATGCTGACGTGGCACACACTGACTGTGTATAAGTGGCCATGTGGCATCTGATGTGGCAGTTTTTAATATTTAAAATTAAGAAACAGATTTTAAAAATTGGAAAATGATTTTTAATTGTTTAAAAATAAAAAACTATATTTTAATTAAAAGTTAAAACATAAAAGGGGGAAAACTGAAACTAAGGTTTCAGATTTTCCCCCGATTCCTCTTCTCCCTGTTCGCAGCTTCTCCCCCAATTCCTCTTATCCCTTGTTCGCAGCTTCTTCTCCCCCAATTCATCTTCTCCCTTGTTCGCAGCTTCTTCTCCCCCAATTCCTCTTCACACTTGTTCGCAGCTTCTTCTCCCCCAATTCATCTTCTCCCTTGTTCGCAGCTTCTTCTCTCCCAATTCCTCTTCACACTTGTTCGCAGCTTCTTCATTTTCTGTCTTCAACATCCCTTTCCATATCCATCCTTCTTCTTCAATGTCTAGCAGCAGAGGTTCACACTCCTACTCGATTTCCAGAAATGGAGCAAGTTGTGGGTATGCTCGAGTTCCAGAAATGATGGCTGCTATGCTACTTGTTTGTGGGTGCAATCGACCCATGAAGGTGTACATAGCTAACACCTTCGAGAATCAAGGGCGTAAGTTTTGGAAATGTCGTCACTAGAATAGCAAGGTTAGATATATTTATGTTTGTTTGATGTTTAACTGAGAATGTGCATTTGTTATGTCCTGGCAAGATTTTAATTTTGTTTGTTACATTGGTTATTGTCATAGACTGTGCATACTTGCAAGTTGTTCATATGGGATGATGAAATTGTGCCAGGGGTGACACCATTGATTCTTGTTGATCCTGCTATGGAAATGTCATGCAATGAGGGTAGGACAGGAGTGGAAGGAACCAAAAACCAAGGTTGTACGAAATGTAACAACATTGAAGAAAAAATGAAGGCATTTGAGTCAATGGAAATTGAAAAGTGGAAGACAAAGTATTCATCTGAGATGAAGAAAGTTAGGTCGATGGCATTGGCTTTGTTGATTACCCTGTTTTTTCTTTGTTTTTATGCTAAGAATTAATGTAATCTTGGTTGTTTTGAACTAGAATGGCTTGATGCCATGTAGTAGTGATGTTATTTAATCAAATGTTGTAACAAATATGTAATGACAGTGATGGTTTGTGTACTTGTTTAGTAATGAATGAAAATGATATGTTTGGTTGGTTTTTAATGTATTGTGTTATGATTCAGATGACTAATCAAAACAAAACGCAAATGGAAGCAATATTCAATCAAATAAAAATGCATTGTTTAAGCAATTACATAATTCTAAATGACATTGTTTAAGCCATTACATTCAAAACAAAATGCATTGTTAATCTATTACATAAAAAAAGGCATAGTTTAAGCCATCACTACCATAATCAAAAGGCTTCTAAGCCATTACAGATAAAAATTAAATCAAAGTAATTTGTTCAAATCTCCTGAGTTAGTTCTCCTTCGCCATCATCTATTCCAGCTTCAATAGGATTTGTTTCCAAAGTTCCTAGTGCACCTAATTTTGGTTGAGGACCAAAGTAACAGGTTCTTCTACTCCTCCTTAGTTTTGGTTGAGGACCAAAGTTTTCTTTTGAGCCTCTGGGTTAACAGTTTGACTTTTGCAGCTTCTGTTGTTATGCCCAAGTTGGTCACACTTTGTGCATCTGTACTTTGTAAACTGCCTCTTATATTTCTTGCCATCATGTTCCCTTCTTCTTAGCTTCTTTGGTCTTCCTAGACCTTTCTTGTAAGTTGGAGGAAGCATATCTTCAGCATTAACATTTGGCCACATGTCTTGTCCATTGATTGCACTGACACTGAAGCTATAACATCTCTCATATGCCTTTCTGGAATAGCAATCATCAACAAAGTCTTCTGGTCTCTGAGATCTTCTACCCATTGTAGCTATAGCATGCCTACATGGGATTCCCACTAATTCCCAATAGCCACAAGTACATGTTTTCTTCCCAATGTCAACTATGTATTGGAAACCTCCATACAATTTCTGAACCTCAAATTCATCAGCAATCCTACATGTTGGGACCAATTCCCCACTAAGTGCAACCTCCCTATCAATTCTTTTCCTAGGCATTGGCATTATCCTATGTTGCCAAGCACCAATCTTAGATTTAATAGTTGAAATTCTTGACATCAAATAAGTTCTAATCCATTCACACATTGATATTACTAGCTTGTCTCTTGCAAGCAAGATTGTTGAATTAAAAGCTTCTGAAAGATTATTCATTAAAACATCACATTTGGAATAGTAGGTAAAAGCATGCTTACACCAAAGCTTAGTTTCCACTTTCATAAGACAATCCCATGCTCCTGCATCAAGTTCCTTCAGTTGCAACATCTTTTGTTCCCATGCCTGATAGTAGGTTGCTTTAGCTGCCCCCATCATCAAATCCCTAATTGCAGTCCCTCCCCCAAACTATTTCTTGAAATTAGCATAGAGGTGTCTCAAACATAGTCCGTGTTCAACTACCTCAACTAACTCATCAAACATAGACATCAATCCCTTAAACAAGAAAACATAAAACATATTACATACTTATAAGTAAAAATAATTTAAACAACTAAAAATTAGAGGCTGGGTAATTATATCTTTTGTTGATCTGAAATGAATACCCATTTCCTCTCAGTACCAATATCATCAAGTAACAGTGTTAAGAACCATCTCCATGATTCTTTGTTCTCTATTTCAACAATACCAAAGACTAAATGATAATATTGGTCATTAGCATCTTTTCCATCTGCTATCAATAGCTGACCACCATATTGTGTCTTCAGGTGACACCCATCAACACAAATGAATGGTCTGCATTCAGTCAAGAACCCTAGTTTGCAGCCTTCAAAACAAAAATAGAATGAACCAAATCTAGGCTGAAGTGTTGGTGCTGGTCTTTCAGTGTTGATTTTTACAGTGTTTCTAGGATTTACCCTCTTAATCTCAGATGCATACCTCCACCCTCCACAACAGAGTATATTGTTTTGCAGCATCACCATCAATTATTTTCTGTGCTTCCTTCTTTGCTTTCCAAGCCCTACCAAAGCTAACTCCCACAACATGATCCCTTCTCAAATCCTTCAAGATGTTTGTCACCCTTAATTTGGAAGAAGAACCAAGCATCTTTGGCATGACAACTTTTGTAACCCACTTGGAGGTAACAGATCTATTATCTAATATCCTGGCACATGTGTGGTCCCCAGACCAAGTTTTACTCTATAAGTGTGGGCCCCACCAACTTGACTACATAAAGCAACAAAAGCACAGTCATTCTTACAAATTATTCTACATCTTGTCTTGTCATTTTTCACAAACTTTAACTCCCACCCATTTAAGACAGTCCACTCAGTTATTGCTTCTTTGAACTCTTTTATAGACTTAAACTCCATACCAACCTTAAACTTAAACTTTGGGGTAAGTTCTTCCATCTTAAACTTCTCATAAATAGGACCTTTCTCACTCTCAGAATCATCAGGGTCAGAACTTCCTAACTCTTCACTCACATATTCAACATCAATTTCAACTCCATCTAGCATCTGATTATCTTGTGTAGAGCCATCTTTACCAGGAGCAGCTGCAATCACCAAAGTTTCTTGTGATATACCACTCATAGGTATATCATCAACAAATGCAAAGTCATCATCCAAACCTAACCCTCTTTCATCTTCACTATCATCAAATGTGATACCTCTAACCTCATCATCAGTACTACTATCACCATCATCAGGCTCATAATCTTCATCATAATCTTCCTCATAAACAACCTTTTCCTTCCCCTTCCCATTAACACACCCATCCTTAAAAGTTTAATTTTCTTCTGCAACAATATACTTAGGAAAAAAACCAGACCACCTTCACTGTCAACAACATCATGCTCAATGTATATATCAACCTTACATTGTTTCTTACTAGCATAATCCTTGACTGCATTAACATCTTCATCTACCCTAACCAATTTAAAATCAACTTGTTCTTCAACAATCCACCACATCCTAAACCCTTTCCCATACTTAAACTCTTTCTGTATGTCTTCTGCATACCCATACAGTTCAAAATAACACCACTTATCAATATCTATATCAACCACACGTTCTTCACCACCCTTGTAAGTTATAACTCAGTTCCTTACAAACAACCCTCCATGGTGAAAAGCAACCTTAATCGACATACTATGCATGCAACAAAACAAAAATAAATAATAATCAATAGTCACTTTTGTCAATAATCACTTTTGCTCACGTTTTGGTCCCCACAAACAAAACAACAAACACAAGACAACAACACATTGATTTACACAACTACTACAATTAAAAATCATAAAGAGGGTTACCTTTCACTGTCTTCAACTTTAAGACAATCACAGTCGTCCAACACACTCTGAATCGGTGAAATCCCAACCGTCAGACACATGCTCTTGCTAAATCTCAGTCCTCAATTGAATGAAGGAAGAAGGAACACGCGACGGATGAAGGAAGAAGAAGGTACACGCGATGCGATGGATGAAGGAAGAAGAAGGAAAACACGATGGAGAAGGGAAGGGAGATGAACAGTCACGATTTGGGGGAAAATGTAAACCCTGGTTTCAATTTTCCCCCCTTTTCTATTTTATGTTTTTACTTTTAATTAATTAAAATTATGTTTTTAATTTTTAATAACTAAAAAACAATTTTCAAAATTAAAAATGAATTTTTTATTTTATTATTGCCACATAAGCTGCCACTTAACCACTTATGCACAATCAACATTAGCCCCGTCAGCATAAATGTACGACGTTTCACTTCTAATGGGCCCATGGACCATTTTAAAAAACAATTTTTTTTTGTAGGGACGAAAAACAATTTTTTTTTACAAGGACCAAAACCCAAACGAGCCATATTTTAAAATAGTGAGACTGAGACTCACATTAGTTTCACTCAATAAGAGGGTAAATGTTAAAAAAATAGTGTTTATATTATTTCTGATGTGAACAAAATTTTCTTAAAAAAAAATGTTTCTACGAATGTGACGATTAAAAATTAATGGATGGAATACTTTAGTACAGTGTTTTGCAACCTTTGCTATTATTTTTTTTACATTTTCTTACAAATTTATTAGTGCAACAACTTACTCTTTTTTTTTCTCTAAAATTAATACACACGAACTTTGTAAGTAGGTCTCCAAGGAAAGAGGTAGTAGTATTATAACCTTTAAACTTTTTTTAATGATAAAAATTAACATGTTAATTGTAATGTTGATATTTTTCTCCTTACTAAAACTTAGACTCTTGCTCTTTATCTCTTAAACTACTTTAATATTTTAGCTCAAACGAGATAATTAGCTACCAGACCTCTCAACTTTTAAGCCATCTGATAACGTTCATTGACTATTGTGCAAGCTCAATTTGATTTTTGGATACTTTTTATGAATGACTTTGGATTTGTTATGCTTTAAACATGTATTATTTTATTATTGAACCCTTACATGTCGTCTTTAGCACTAAATGCAACATTGTTTTTAATTGTCACTACAAAATATTGTTATTTAAGTTATACTCACCCTATCCCAAAATATAAATAAAAATTGATAAACAAAAATTAATGTATTTAGTTTAAAATTTGAGTCAAATATATAAGTTGATGTTAATTCACTTTTTTTTATATATTTTAGGATGGAGGGGGTATCAGTTTTTTTTTTTAGGGAAGAGGGAGTATTAGTTATTCTCCTAAATAAAGTAGTCTTAGTCATTAATAACGAGTTTTTTCCTCGATATTTTTCTCTTATATTTTTTCCTATAGATATTTTTCTCGGATTCCTCTCGTAAGCAACTTTGAGTTACAAATCCATTTTATAACTTTGTAAGTATCTCCATGCATTCCACGAGGGATTATTTTTTAATATAATAACAATCGTTATCACCCAAGCATGGCAAATAGTTGATGATAAGATTAGCCACATGACATGTGCCTCATATACATCAGGCAAGTTTCTCCATCCAACAATTAATGCACCACGTAAAATTGTTTTTTGTGTGTTAAGATCATAACTATTGCGTGGAACCTGTAATAAGCAATTAAAAACTGATTTAATTCATGCTCCATAGGAGTGAAATAGATTGGTTTGAGATTGCAAAGCTTAAGTCAACTCTAGTCTGGTCAAACCATTCCAGGTTTAATAAGCTTAATACAAAGTATAAAATAATAATAATAATATAAAAAATATAATTAATATTTACTTAAATAGATCGATCTGATAAACATGAAAATCTTAATTATTTATGGTTTTTAACTCCATCTTTTTAGCTAATTTTTTTTTAAAAATATTCTAGTCTTCTCTGTTAATTTAAAAAAGGGTCTTGCTAACCAATTTTTTTTTTTTTGAAGATGAAGATAAAAAAAATGGAAGTGCCCTAAGGGCAATGGTTAAGGAATCCACTAATAGAAATTTTGTCTTGAAAATATAAGTTTTTACTTTTATCTTAGCAATAATCACACCACTTTTTAATGCAAATTTACTAATTTTAACATCTTAACTAATACCTCAAAGACACTCATTAACATTCTCCTTAAAAAAATTAGTTATGGTATGGGTCTAATATAGACTAGGTATGCCAGTTCACCTAGCCTATTTCCAACCCAATGTTCCATTCAAAATCATTTACACATTTATTCTTACAACATTTCCAATGGAGCTCCCAATTTTGGGTGTTTAGTTAAGTAGATCATGATGTGTTAATACATCACTTGCTTTATAATTATTTTTTTCAATGTTAGTATTTAATAAGAACCCAATCTTTTCAATTTAACACCTAAGAAAATTATTATATAATGTAAGCCTTCAATAACTTTATATTATTATATTTTAACAAAATTCATTATCTTTAGCACTCCTTATGCTTGGTAACCCACTTGGTTTGTGTTAATATATCTCATTTTATCTTGTTAAAAAAATCATTATTTTAATATAATCTATCGTATCTAACTTATCGTATCAAACTTAGTTCTTACAGCTGCCCACTAAGTTGTACTTATAGAACTTATCATGTCCAACTTTACAAAAATATTTAATTATATTTTCCATACTAATGCAATCCTTAATTATAGAATAATAATACATGTTTCAAATACTAATGATTCTCTTGAGAAACTTTTTCCTATATATTAAAATTTTAACTATATTACAAGATGACTTAGATAGTCATTATTTAATTATTTTTGGAAAATTTGTCATACTTTGATTGCTATATCAACAAATTATATTTTATAATTATGATTTTTCAAAAAAAAAAAAATGAAAGGAGAAAAATTTGAAGTTATTATACGAACACTAATTTGTTAGTTCATTGAGAATACTCAAAATCACAAGACCGGTCCTGAGTTATATTAGTCCCCAATGGTTTATATATGTAATATATATTTATTTTTGTATTTTGTTTTAATATTTATGTAGTATGTTCTTAAATTTCAATTTGGAAAAGAGTTATGTTGTGAATGATAAACTTGAACAAAAAAATGTCCAACTAAAATTAATATTTAAATTTAGAGCTTCTTTTTATCACGGTGTAAATTTAAATTTTAGAAATATTGATTTGATATAGGTAAATTTGTCCATAAAAATATCCGACCAGATTTTCAACCTATATAATTCAAGTTTTCTCCGTAAAAAGTTAGTTAGTTTTTGGCTTAATTGCATGTTTGGTCCCTTATGTTTATTTTAGGTTTCAAGTTGGTCCCTATTGTTTTAAAAGTTTCAATTTGGTCCAAAACGTTTATTTTAGGTTTCATGTTGGTCCCTTTTGTTTTAAATGTTTTCAAGTTGGTCCCTTTTGTTTGCAACGTTAGCATAAGTTGGTCCCTTTCAAGTTAATTTTTTACACCTGAAAGTAGAATTTTCTATTAAAATTTGAGCTCCAATTATGTTCACATTCAGATTCAAATTGAAATTGCATGGAAAACGACGAGAATACCCCCTAAACACACGTTTTGGACCAAATTGAAACTTTTAAAACAATAGGGACCAACTTAAAACCTAAAATAAACATAAAGGACCAAACATGCAATTAAGCCTTAATTTTTTTATGATAGAAATTAAAAAGGTGTACAATCTGTCTGTCCCCTAGCAATAGCATTCGATAATAATTGTTCATTATGCAAAGTTTTTCATGCTCGTGTTGCATGTGACTAATTATCGAAGACGACTAAACATGGCCAGAGTCTATATCATCACAAGAATAAGACAACCAATGGAAAACCACACTCCAAAATATGCCATTGATTGATCGATTATCCTCATCACACGGCTCCACCATATTTATGTCTAAGTCCAAAGGGTCAAAAATCAGTTTTAACATAGTACAATCAGCTCCACTTCTTTTTTCTTTTTTTTGCCGGAGATGAAGATAAGGTTTTGCTTGAGCAGCTTAGTGTGGTCCTTGGGGATTCATTAATTTCATAGCATTCTAAGAAGCATAGCATAGTTTCCCTTTTTTCATTAGAGTCAAAATTTAAGGCTCGAGAATTTTGTAAAAAATAGTTTATAAATGTGAGGCTTTTTTCATTAACAGTGTTTGTTTAGAATATTTTTTTATAAAAAAAATCATTTTTGACACTAAAATATAATTTCCCCAAATACACGAGTAGGAAAATTATTCGTGAAATTGATATTAAGGTTCTTTTTGATAAAAAATAGCTGATAAACTAACTTATAGCGAATGTTTATAGGCTAATTTATAGCAGTCATTGGATAAACTAGTTGATTTAATTCGTAGTGTTTGGTAACATTAGTGGTTGAAGTAGTTTACAAACATAAAATGACATAAAAAATGGTATATTTAATTAAGATTTATTTTTTTTTTCAATTAAGATTATTGTGGTAAAATTGAGATGAAGGATGATAAGCTATTTGAGTTAACTTATCAAAAAACACTATAGGTTCATAAAAATAAGCTATAAGCTTATGAAAAAATGACTATCAAACGAGTGTTTTTCGGTTATACGAAGACATAAGTTATAAGCTCAAAAAGTGTCTTGCCAATCAAACCGAAAGAATATCGTAATAATTGTGGAGACAAGTGATTGGAGGAATCAGGGGCGAATCCCTTTGAAAGGATGGGGTAGCTTTGGCTACCCCAAATTTTTTATTTATATTGAATCATTAGGTATATTAATATGATTAGTTACCTCAATAATATTTTTTTAGATACCTCAAACAAATTCATTTGCAAAAAATTAGCATAAATTAAAAGGTTAAAAAATTAGTTAATTGATTAATAAACTTATTTGTCTTATTTTAACATTTTCGGTCTCTACAACAACTATAGAGAAAGCATGTTTAACGAATTCAACCATCGGAGTCGAGATTAACCTGTCAATTTCTTTATTGTATGTAGTTGTGCTACATGCCTTGTGTTGCTCATATCTATTTTATCTTACTTTTTGCTTGCATTAATTAAGAATGTATGCTTAGTTTTTGTTTGCAGTATGTATCATTTTCATTCTTAATGCAACAGTACATTTTATGTAATTGCATTACATCTATTCAATTTACTGTCTTGAAATTCTATATACATTATGGGAGCAAGATAGAGATGATCCTGTTGTTAATGATTGCGTGGTGATATCTCACTTATTGGTGATATTGATAAGATGCAAAATTAAGAGGAAATACTTGACCATAGTAAATCACATTTATTTGATCATAAACAGGACAATCATGCATAAATAAACTAATGTTCATCTATGCATGTGTTATTCAAAGTACAACATAAGAAAATCACAGAGTCTACAACACCAAAATACAACATTTGAACAAACAAAATATGCTTGTACATAGACAAGATCAGTCTCATCTATGTATTTTATTGAAAGTTGCAGCAACAATACTTGTAGGGTAGTTTAAAGAGATCCTTAGATAGAGACACTATTGGGAATTCCTCTGCAAGTCAAGCCTCCTTCACTGGAAGGGCAAAGCAAAGTGTAGGGCATCTTAACCGGGCCAGTTCGGTTAAGCAAATCTGGTTCTTCGTTTCTGCTTTCAATTTTTTTCTCGATGTCTTCCATCTTCTTTGCAAACCTTTTGAAGGCTGTTCTTGCCTTTTCATCAGCTGTCCATTCATCATTCTCTCTTTTCCCTAAGTAAACTTCATCAGAAGCATGCCTTGACAATATCTCTATTACTGTAAGGTCAATGAGGGCCTCGGTCTTTGGTGTGATTGTTCTCAAATAAGCCCTTTGGTCATCTTTTACCATCTCTTCATATTCTTTGGTTCCCTTTTCAGGAATTAACCTCCTTGTCATAGTTGGTCGGTTCAAGATTAAACCACCATAAGGATATTGTCCGAAATTGACAGCTGCGTGGAAAGCAGAAGCAAGCCATATGATTATTGAGCAGGATTCCACCAACTCGTCAATCGAATTCATCTCAGGCCACCAAGGCTTATTTTTATGATCACCATGACCAATCTCTACAGCTTCTTTCCAAAACTCTTGGAGCTCAGGATCTCTTTGAATGGCTACGTCTGTCTTGTAGTACAAGCTGACATAGTCTTTGACCCATGCCTTAATGGCATCCCATATCTCTAATCCATCAACAGCATAAGGGTAGTCTTTTATCACCAGGCGAAGTCCATGGGGTGCACTGGCATCCGGAACAGCCATTCCTCTAAATAAAGCAAAATGATAAAACTTGTAAGCAAAACTCGTAAGTGGTAAACGTCATTTTAGAATAATACTAGCGCTACGATAGATTTCAACTTGAGGTCAGAATTTTGGATATTTTACGAAGATAAAACAATTCTAGCATCAATCAAGTTTATCATTCAAATCACATTCTTATGTAAATGTATTCAAACATAAGTCATTTTAAACAAGTTGTGTGCAAAGGCACAACAACAGAAACAAAATATTATAGTTAAATATATAAATTTATAATTAACCTCTTGATAAGATCAGCAGGTAGTGCTTGGTCAGGAAAAACCCAATCCTTGTAAACTGCAGAAGACATCTCAACAGCGTACGGTCCTGGCAAAAATGCTTGCTCTATAATGCCACCTCCACTGATCAATGAACTCCGAGCAAGTGCATTGATATTCATTGTGTCACGATAGTGAGGCTGTAGAAGCTTATGAATAGGGTGAACCACACTGAGACACCTATTTGTAGCTATGATGAATGGCTCAATCGCGCAATGGGTATTCAACCAGTGACTCATGAGTTGGTGGAAGCAGGCGTCATTTACAACTACATAAGCCTTGGCCAATTGCCAAATTGTTCTGTTAACACCATGTCCTTCTGGAGGCAAAATCACTTTACTCACAGCTCCATATTGTTCGCCATCTGGGTGTGGCAAACTTAGTTCGATGGCCAATGGCTTTAAAGTCCCATCTTCTTTCAAGAATAGGATTGTCCTAGTGGCATAAGACTTTGGAACAGGTTTATTTATATACTTCAAGTATGACATGAATGCGTCATGGTAATCTAAAATGAATAGCCTCTCATCTTGAATTGCCTGTTCCACAAGTACATGAATACAAATTCAATCATCATCAAGAGGATAAATCAATGAAGACATATATAATGTACATTTGAATCACCACTACTATTTCAAAATATCTTGTGTGATTTTCTTTGATACAATACACATATATTTACCTTTTCTACTGTGAGTCCATCCATGTTAATCTCCAAGTGTTCTTTTGTTATTGTACTAGTTTGATCTCCATAGACATTGGGATCTAGCTTGCTTTGTGGTGGAAACACCTATCATTCATAAATCAACGAAAAAAAAAATGTCATATGAGGAAGAATTACAAATTTACAAATTAAGAATTACATGCTACTTTTAGTTTTATCTTACTTGAAGTCTTTGAATCACACATGGATTTACACCAGCAAGCATTTCTCTTGCAAATTCTTCATCAGTCATCCATGCAGACTTATCAGCTGTAAATTTCAAATAATAAAAAAATTAGAAATAATTAATTACTTGAGAGTAAAGTAATTATTCAGAAAGAGCTACTCAAAAGGCAAAATTTATTCAACTTCATTAGATTAGCAAACCTTGAATGACATGGGGAGGTGGATACTTGAGGAAGTTTTCACCATCAGTTCGGAAGATTTCCTTCACCATTGCTATGGGACTAATAGCACTGATGATATCTGTAGGCAGCTTAACTCCTCCTTCAAAGAGGCAACGAACTTCTTCGAAACTATCAAACTCTTTGTCGAAGTCAAAAAAATTGCGAAATTTAGGTATCACATTTTGATTTAAACCTTTCAATCCAAAACCAAGGAAGTCAGCTTGCTTCAAGTGACCAAACACTTCATCTCTTGGGACATAGTTAGTATCAGTTGCTGGTCTCTCACTCATAGATTCTGTAAATTAATGAATCATCATATAAATAATATATATTCAATAGTAAAAAAATTTCAATTATGTATTACTAAGAAAAAGTTTAGAGAAATTAAGGTAGAGATCAAGAAAGTGTAACTAACTAACCTGTTTTGGTCGGTTTTCTGCCGGTTCTTCCCCTACGAGGATAGGGAAATTTGGAAGAACCTCCAAGAATCGGACGAGCAAGGTCTCGACTCTTATCTGGATTTCCCAAATCATTGTAAACATCATAATCATAGACTCTGTCCCATTCCTCACGCTTTCCTGTTCCATCTCCCCTTAAAGTATCCAATTCTAGATGTCTGTAGTTAACTAGTGCAGCTGGCATTTCATGTGGAAGGTATGGCTGCAACATAAATAATTACATAATATGACTTTTCTTTCTATCATGACAAAGATTAATTAGCTTAAAAGTTATTTTAATACTAAAGGTAAAAATAAAGTTAAATTGTTGTGCTTGTAATTTTGTAAAATATTATCAATACCACCGTTATTAATAACAATGTTAGAGGTGAAATATAATAGGTTAGTTACCTTATTAGCAAAGAAAATTCGGTCCTTGCGATATTGTTTTGCATTGTAAACCCATGAGTTGCAAAGAAATGTAATGGAATCATGACCAGGTATGTCTTCAAGAGTTAAACTCACAAGGTAAAACTCAGCTTGTGTATAATTTTTAATGTAAAATGCTCCTGGTATTCCAAAATCATTATCCCATTCAAAATAAACATTGAATGCATCCTGTCTTGCTGCCAAGGTTGGTAAAAAAGGAACACGTTTCTCCAGAAAGAACTGATCTCCAACAAACCCATTTCCCATTCCTAAAATAATAATCAAAATGATGAGTTAGCTAATGATTAGGTGCTAGACAATAAAAAGCCGTTGATATGTTGGGATCTGAGTTCAAACTCAAAATTTATCATTTCTCTACGCTTAAATGTATAAATCTTTTTTAATGGTTAAGTGTATAAATCTAGTCATTAGACTAACTACAGTGTATAAATCTAGCTACAGTGAAAAAAGTTTTAAGTGTTAAGTGTATAAATCTTTTTTAATGGTTAAGCCAGAAAAACAACATCTAGCTACAGTGAAAAAAGTTTTAAATGTGTTAAAAGTCTAAACAACACCTTTTTGAGACTGAAAACTAACATATTAATATAGTTATACTAAGTTGTAACTTGTTACGTAGAGTGGAGATGATACAATATTTACCGGGTGTTAATTGCATTTTGGTCACCAAGTATTGTGACAATGCAATTTTGACCACATTTTTATGTAAAAGAAAAAGCAACACTACCATACGAGATTTGAGTGTTATGTCAATAAATTATGTCCTCTTATGGTAAAATTGAGAGAGACTACCATATCACAAAGGTGTAAAACATACGATTAAGTTAAACGACTACAAGTGTTTTTTTACCTTATGGATGAATAAGAATTTGACGAGTAAGAAGAGTATAGTATTATATGATGAAAAAAATAGAGGAAGATTATATGTGTTATTATTAAGATTATTACTGTCAGTTTTGGTGGCACTGATCAACTGGAGGCCGACACTACGGCCTAAGATAGCAGTAGCACCATCAATAACACCACCAACAACGTCTCTAACAAGGCCAAATCCTGCTCCAAGTGAAGGGCCTGCTTTAATATCATTCAAATCCAATGCATTCTTGCACATCAACACCACTGTCCCCTTAATCTTTTGCTTCTTTTTGAAAAGGGGAAACATCTTGAATGATTTTTGATAGGCTTAAGTTTGAGATAAGTGAAGTTAAGAGAAGAAGAAACTTGTGTGGAAGAGGAACCCATAACCATGCTATTTATAGGGGAAACTATAAGAACTAAACTATGGTAGAATAGGCCCATGGGGCCAGAGTTTTTTTTTCTTTCAACTTTTTCTATGTAGATATATTAATGTGATGGTTGATTTCTTATAGCAATAATAATATAATAAAAATATTCACAAGTACATCTCAATTATTAGCAACAATGATGTCAAAAAACAATTGATGTACTTCAACAAAAACAATTGATGTAAAAAAAATTATTAGCAACAATATTAACCTCTTGAAAAAAAAAACAATATTCACCGGCATTTAAAGTAATATCTTAATTTTGTTTACAATTTTTTTCTTCTTTTCATTTTGACAGTTTTAATAAGATGGACGAATTATCTTATTCATTCTCAGATCTCTTCATTTTTCATCTTCACCCTCTTCTCTTTCATTAGGATTTATACAAACCAAAAATTGTCCAACACCATATTTTTATACAATGGTTCTTTTATTAATTATTTTTCTCTCTTTTAAATCAAATTTACATTTGTTCTTTTGCATAATTTCAAACAGTTTTCCAATAAATTGTCAATTTTTTATTGTTTAAATATCATTTTTTGTAAACTCCCATTGTTTCTTGTACCTAGCCATCCCAATATTATGCACATGTAATAAGGTAATGTACTACCTCATATACCCTAAAATAAATGTCTTTTTAGTGAAAGTAAATATGACAATTTATATTTTTAAAAAATAAGTCTAATTTTATTATTTTAATATACCATTAGCTGCTTTATTTTATTTTCATGAAAGCAGTTTTATTTCAACTTTACTCCTAAATTAAAATTGTATGATTTACTTTCAGTTTATTTCGCTAACAAAAATGAATGAGTTAATCAAGAACAAAACTAAACGAGGATACTGATACAAATAAGCATGACAATAGGGCAAGATGGAGAGAAATTGAATCTCACCCCTGTTCCAAACCCGTTTGGGTATGGGTTCGGGTGATATAGTAATTTTCTACATTTAGGACGGGTTTGGATATGGGTTCGGGGTGGCTACCTGTATTTTCTTTACCCGTCCCGTACCCGTGTTTTGAAATCAGGGAAAACACAAACTCATATCTAAACCCAGACAAAATCCGTCAAATCGGGTTGAGTTCAAGCAGATACTGTCATGCCTAGATACAAATTTGGGTAATGTTGCTTCCCTCACTACCTATTCAGTGGTATCATAGCAACAATGTGTTAATAATTCAGGTTACAAGAGAGTGAGACTACACATCCATCCAAAATCTTAGGCAATATGTATACGAGTCACCTCTTATATATTCAACAGTTAACATATTCATAGCCGATGTAAAATTAAACAAGTCACATATGAATCAAACAATCTTCACTCATGTGTTAGTTTTTGTGTCCTATATTTGATTCAAACACCAAGATCCTACTCATGTTTCCTTACCAAGTTAAACCAGGATATGATACCACTTATTGGCGAGTTCGGAGGAGTTTTAGAAGTACCAACAAGTCAATGTTCCAAGATCATATGAGAGAAGGAGACGCAACATCTCCACCCAAAATCTTAAGACAATGAGAATATAGGTCACCTCTCTTATACATAATTCAACAAACTTGTTCAGTTCATGCAACAATCCACCACTAAAACGAGTTATACGCTATCTCAAAGGAATTATCTTCCATGGTATTCTTCTTCAGTAATCAACCAATTATTCTCTCTTAGTGTATAGTGATCTTGATTGGGAATGAAATAAAGATGGCTACACCTCAACTTCTTCTTACTTTGTCTACCATGGTTTCAACCTTATCTCTTGAAAATCATTCATGAAAAGAGTTCTAGCAAGGTCATCAACCAAAGCTGAGTATTGAGCTTTAGCCCTCATTGCAGTAGAATTAAACTGAATCAACTTTCTTATCACTAAATTAGGTGAATCCTCTTCGACAACACCTATTCTTTCTGACAATTTGAGTGATACGTGTCTTACTCACAGTGTACCACACTAGCATGAAACAAATCTCAATGATGTCCCCTTTGTTCATGACTTGGTACTACATTAGAAACTCTCAGTTGATCACGTTTGTGCCACAATTCAATTAGTTGATAGCCTCACAAAACCCTTATCTAAAGCTCGTCATCAATATTTACAAAACAATATCGAAATTACAAACAACACTACAATCATGAGGGAGACAATCAAATTGAATCGATTCTTCAAGCTAAAATTATGATGGTTGTTTTCCACCATCATTTCTAATTAGTACTATAACCAAATGATTGACTCAAATGATTAATGAGCTTCATCAAAAGAATCGTTCGAAAGAACTCAAATTTAATTTTTGAGTGGAACAAATGTTTGGTACCTCTAGACCGAACTTCAAATTATTAGTGTCTTCTTCCCAAAAGATTGAAGGGTTAAAAAAAACGTTATTGTAATAGATTTTGCATTATCGGGAAATCAAGATCTGCATGATTCTTGCCTTGAT
This sequence comes from Medicago ruthenica, assembly GCA_018208015.1. Lineage (NCBI taxonomy): Eukaryota > Viridiplantae > Streptophyta > Magnoliopsida > Fabales > Fabaceae > Medicago > Medicago ruthenica. Next base: position 68,369,398 of record CM031373.1, on the reverse strand, counting down.
CCTAGGCAACCTTAGATGTATATATTCCTTACTAATCAATCAAAGCACAATTCAAAGTTTCCTAGTTTTTATTTTTTGACACAAGTTTAAGAGTTTTTTTAATCCCGTGTTTCAATTCATTTGCTATAGTCTACGTGTCGTATGAGCATTTGTCTTCATTCACAAAAAAAAAAAAACATGTGTTTTCATTCTATCGAAAAAAGAGCATTTGTTTTCAAAGTACAATATTATATACTCAAGTCCAAGAATAATATTACCAGCTCTCTCAAAAATAAATACAATTATCAACATTTTGTCAATTTTTTTATCAATAACATATTTCAAGAAATAATTCACAATATTTCTTTTATAAGCTCACAATAATTTATAAATTTCATTTAAATAATATTTTTAAATTTTATTTATTTTAACAATTTTAAAATATTTAAAATAGGAAAAACAACTCTGACATAATAGGGGAAAAGTGGAAAGTTATTGTTATTTGGTGTGAAATTGTTTTATTCTCATGTGAATGTAAGATTTTCACCTTCATCATAATTCATACAAGAGCATATGAAAAGAAAACAAGGATTAATTTTACTTTTGAATCTTTAGCCTGAGTAAAAACAACATGAACACTCTCGAATTTGATTGAATATATACCACATCATTTAATAATTTGATGTCATGTCTATTGATCATTAAAACTTGGGTTATTATTTTTTCTTTAAAACAAAGAAAGAAAAACTTGGGTTATTATCTTAAATAGTCAATGTAATTTGAGTGAGGTTTTAAAATATCCTCCGTAAAAATAAAAACATTGACTTCACCATTGTATTTTTATATTCTTCATATTTTAAAATTTTATATGGGATTTTTAAGACATCCTTATTCTTTACAAGGACTATTTTTATACTTCGATCAAATATTTTTCAATATGATGATTATAAAATATTTTTTCATATATCTCGTCCAAATTACATGGATTATTTGAGATGTAACACCCTTAAAACTTCAACCTTACAACATTGCAATTTAAATTCATTTAAGGGTGTGTTTGGTTTGAAGGAGAAATTGTGAAGAGAGAAATAAGTGAGAGAGAGTGAGAAAAGAGAGAAATAAGTGAGAAATAGAGTAGATTTGATGTATTGTTTGGTATAAGAGAAAGATGAGAGAAATAGGAGAGAGAGAAGTAAGATGATTTTATGAATTGACAAAAAAGCCCTATATAAAAATCAAACTTGAAACATATTGTAGAAAATCAAATTTAATAGTATTTATTTATGTTAAGTGTATCATTAAATTAATTTACTGTACATTTTATTTTAAATTATTTTTTCATATGTTAATTTTTTTTATTATTATCTTCATTGTCATTTTATTATTATTTTTTATTGAGAGGGTAGTTTTATTACCACTGTAGCCAACTTTTTTTTAATTTTGCAATCCACCAAGTTCAAAATGAGCACATACACAATGGTGTGGTGAAGTGGCCTTTATTATTGTTGGTTTTCCAAAAGAACGAGGGGCATAGATGGAAATATAAGTATGATAGCAATCTCTTCCACATTTCTTTGCAGATTAGAGGAGACCACAAAAAGTGGTAGGCCCCACATAATTGTGATCTCTTTTCACTATTTCTTTGCATACCAAATAGAAGAAGTGTAGCATCTCTCTTCTATTTCTTTCTTCACAACTTCTCTCTTCACAATTTCTCTTCAACCAAATATAGTGTTAATGTCCAGCAGTGGTTACAAAAACAGATCTAAGTGAATTTAATTCTATTCATTTTGCACATGCATAAAACATGTATGAACGCCATGATATTTTACTAGCAAATTTTTGAATTCAGGATTTCACTTATCACGTGTTATATTCAACCAATTATTTTATTTGGCAAAAGGTGCAATCTCAGTAATTTGCCACGCATTCCCGTTGATTTCATACTTATGTTCAAACGCATTTGACAAGTTCATTTAGCATGTGGTTAATTTTCACCGGATCCATTTAACTTTTATTGATTTGCATTTTTTTTATAGCTTATCGATTTGTATCATCTATCATTTATATCCATGAATAAAATTTGTCAAATGTAAGCGGCTCTAATGGAAAAATAAAGTCATTATAGTTTATAAAGAGTAATATTTTCTACTTTACAAACTGATTTATAAGGATGAGTTAGACTCAAACTATCATCAATGAACCTTGTTTTTTAGCCTATACACTTAGGGTGTGTTTGGATGAAGTAATTGAGAAATTTTGAAGAATTTAAAATTCTAGACAATTCAAATGATTCAATTAAATTGACTTCATTTCTAAATATTCTTGTTTCGATGGAGTAATAAAAAATTTCATTGTCGTCATTTTTGGGCAACTTTTATAAATTTTAATTTTTTGGGCCAAATTTGAAAATTAAAATTATGGGTCAATTTGTAAATTTCAAAAATTTTGAGGGGTTACTTTATAATTTTGAAAAAGTTAAGGGGTTAATATGTAATTTCCCTAAAATATTAGGGGTCAAATTGCACTTTTTTGTAAATTTATTGGGGTCAATTTGAAAATTTTGGAAAGTTTGAGGACTGAAATGCAAAATTTGAAAAATTATAAGAATGAAGAAATTTGAAATTTTTAGGTTTTAGGTGTCATTTGAAATTCTTTAAATTTAACTTAAACAAAATATTTGATAAATTTCCATCATTTTGAAAATTTTCCATATTATTATCCAAACAATGGAATTCATCTAAAAGTATTTGAATTCCCTCAAAACATTACATTACCTCAAAACATTCCACCATCCAAACACACTCTTGAGATTTTTGCAATTGTTCATTGCATCATATGTTCGTTTTGGATTGTGACATTATCTTCTTTCTTTGAAATAGTTTTACAAAAAACCAATAAAAATAGTTCTAGTAAGTATCTCCATGCAGTGCACGAGGAATTATTTTTGAATAAAATAATGTCATGCAAGGATTGTAAGCTAGGCAAACTATTTGACGATAGAATAGCGATATGAGATGTTTGTCTCATGTATATCAGGCAGGTTTTCTATCCCACGATTAATGCGGCCCATAGAAATTGGTTATTTAGTTTTTTTAAAAAGTTATTTTGTTTCTTAAAATTGACAAACTTCCACATCTAAAAAATTTTGACAATTCACAAATGGAGAAATCATTTGGAGGAATCTAAATTCGATTTTGAAATAATTGTTTGTCAGACTATACTCAATAAACCCCGTAAAAAAGTTTAAGAGAGTTTGATTTGAGAGTTTGTTAGGCCCAAAATAGATATCAAAGCTCATAGGTAGGGTTGAAAATATGTCAGGTCAGCCTACAGGGGCCTACGACCTGACCTGCTTTGGTATGGTCTGGCCTATTTAGTAGAAAGGCCCAGACTTAGGCTTTTTAAAAAACATGTTTAGTTAAATATGCCAGGATTAGACTTTCAAAAAAGCTTGTTAAGCCTGATAAGCTGGTCTCTTAATACCTATGTATTAAAATATGTTTTTTATATTAAAATAATTGCATATATTAAAAATAGAAACACTATTTTCTCTATCTATTCGTCCCGTAATAGGATTTGTTGTTATAGGCTTATAAGTAGACTTTAATGTTGTTAAAATTTGCTTTTTATGGTGCACAACGGTGAGCACGTGTTCATATTTTAATGAAATTGAACCAATTTTTAATTGATAATTTAAATAGACAAGTTCTTATTTATCCATCAAATATAGTATTACATCAGAAGTTTTGCAGTCAATTTCTCAAAAGTAAGTGTCATTTCAACTTAAACTTTTTTTTTTAGCTTCCTTAAGCATCGATTAGCATTTTCCCAGTAAGAAAGTCCTTAAATATTAATGGAGTTTTGTGACGAGAAAATATAAGTGTTATAAATTCTTTTTTTTTCTAACACTTTTTTAACAACCACTCTTTCATTCAATGAAATCCATTTGCGCTCCACATTTTAGAAATAGATCTCATATAAAATGATAAAAACTCGTATGAATTTTATTCAATAAAAAAGTGAACGCTAAAGATAGTGTTTGTAGTCGTTTTCGATTTAGAATCCATCCATAACGGGCATGAGCCATGCTATATGGCAGGACATACCTCACACATGATTATGCACGATGGGTCGAATAACAAACAATTTGCTTGGTAAAAAAACAAATCTAATGTTTTAAACGTCAAAATTCAATTCACGTACTCCCTCCATCCCATATTAGATGACCTATTTGACAATGTTCACTATTGATCTGAGAAACTTTGACCATATTTTTTTTACTAATATACAAAGATAAATAATATTATATAAGATATTGGATTCGTCTCGATGAATATTTTCAAAATATTAAATTTTCATATTTTTTTTCTAATAGATGATTAAAGATATTGAAGATAAAAAATATGTATTGGTATGTGTGACAGAGTCAACTGTGTCACTTAATATGGGACAAATGTAGTAATATTTTAGCCACAACAAATTAATATTTGACTGTTGCTAACTTTTTTGTAAGAAGTTAAACTACCTCACTTAAATTGATATTAGGAAGGAGGCCGTTGATACTTATCCTCAACTAAAAGCTAAATCATTACTAGCACTAATTATTTTGACAAAAAACATACAAGAAAAAACAAAACTGAAAAATGAGTAATTTAGAGAAGTGAAAATAAATGAGCTGTAATTTGTAATTTCTCGTAAACAAATCAATAAAGTAGACACTAAATGGATCATTTAAAGTCGTATAAAAAATAGTACTCCCTCCGTTTCAAAATACAAGTCCATTTTGGAGAAATTTTTTGTTTCAAAATACATGTTCATTTGATAGTTTAAGGATACATTTTGTCTATTTTACCCTTGCCTACCAATTAATTGGATTCTAGATTTTCTCCACAATAATTATTTTCTACTAATAAATGTTGACCCAATTTTAAGTGGATTTACTCATGCACTCTCCCAAGAAATGACTACTGGACTCTCCCAAGAAATGACCAAGGGTGTTTAAATGATGAACTAATTTGTTTAATTAATTTTGGTATTGGTATTGAGAGTAATTATGAGATGAGGTAAATAAACGTAAAATGGAAGAAATCAAAGATAAATGTATAATATGAACTTTTGTGTCAAACTAGCTTGTCCTTGGTTACTGCAATTTCTCTAAAATGGACATGTATTTTGAAACGGAGGGAGTAAAAGAAAGCAATAATTTAGATCATTTGGCTTGAAAGATATCGTCATGCACTTCATCCCACTAATCTTGTGGGACATAGACTTTGGCTATGTTTTGTCGTTTTCAATTTATAGTCACATGCAACACGAGCATGAAAAAGTTGCATAATGAATTTACGCCGTAGATTTAACTCAATTGATAAAGAGAGTATATTATAGTATATAAACGTAGTTTAAACTTCAAATGCTTTATTTTAAGAAGTGAATTTTTAACAATTAAACAACTTGATAAAAAGAAAAAACAAAAATTCATCATACAAAGTTAACAACAAAAATCAACAAAAATTTAAATGGTTAGCATCGTTAAAATATGAAGTTAATTACTTTTAGTAAATAATTAATAAGTATTTAACCTAGCCACCTCCCTCTCCATTCTTCGAAGAAAGGGGTGATTGAGGGATCTTTGGTCACCTCTTTAATTTTTTTTTTGTCCTTCTATCTAAATAAATGGTTTTTAAGTCAAACAATTGAACTCAAGTAGTTAATGAGTTCCACAAAAGAACGAATTGTTCGGAAGAATCTGAGTTCAACTTCTGAATAGAACAATTCTTGATCAAATTATACTTACATCATGACCGAACTTTGAATTATGGTTCTATGTTTAAATAAGCTTGTATACTACTTTTTTTTAGAAAATAAATAGCTTCACTTGTGAGAGCTTATGATTCTATGTTTAAAAATGAGTTTAAAGTTGGATCTTATCGATCGATCAATGGTTTGTATCTATCCCTATCAAAAGTAGAGTCCTACATTTTTTTTAGAAGCACAAGAATATTGACCCTTAAATATCGAAATTGTTGTTAAATGTCAGAAAGGAAAATTAACAACATTTATTGAAATGTGAGTATTCACTCTTCAAGAATATAACAAAAAATACGTTTTTCAACATAAAATATTTCTTTTAGGTTTCTTAACAAGCGTCCTGACCCTTTTAATTTTTCTTTTTTACAAATTTAAAATAAAAAATATGATAATAATACATTTATTACAAATTTGGTTATCTTTTCAAATTTATATTTCACTGGAGAGAATCAATTTATCATCCCTCAATAATAATTATTGTGTTGAAAAAGAGAGATAAGATAATTAGAGGTATTTTAGTGAAAATTAATTAACACAATTGATATTTTGAACCAAATATCATAACATGGCAAGGTATTCTTGTTTTAGATGAATAAATTATAACGACAGTGACATTCGAGTACAATAATTCACATTATTTAAATCGGTTATAGGACAAAGTTATATGTATTCGACACTGACATTCGGTTATATATATTCATCTCTTTTATGAGATGGAGAATTCCGACTTGATACCTCAAAGTTTATAATACTCATACATCTTACACACTAACCATTTACATTAGATTAGGTAATATTTAGTCACTCCCGATCCCTCTTCAATTCAAGAGCTTATTTTATGAGTAAAGATGCTATTTATTTGCTTAAAATAAATAGAAAATGTCATTTAATGAAAGATAAATAAAAAATAAGTAGATAGTGAAATTCCTGGTAGGACCTGATTCTGAACCCTAAAACAGAGCTGAACAGATACATATAACAGTGGCTCAGAAGCAGCAAAATAAAAGACAGAAAGTAAAGAACACAAATGATTTGTTAACCCAGTTCGATGACAAACACACCTACGTCTGGAGGCTACCAAGCCAGGAAGGAAATCCACTAAAATAATATCAATTCGAAGTCCTATGACAACAGCCCCTGTTTCACAGCATTCTCACTTAATCACTACCCGTGGTATTTCTACCTAGGAACTCCTAGATATAAGACCCCTCTTACTTCCCTCAGTCAATCACTGCCCCATCAATAAAAGGTGGGTAATATTACCCATGTTGAGTTGACCTAATCAAAACAATGTGTTTATATAACATTAAAAATGATAGAAAACAAACAAAGAACTTTGATTGGTGTCAACTCAGCATGTGTTGTGTTACCCAACTTTTATTGATGGGTCACCTTTTCAACATTGAATGACTTCATGTATTTTCAATGTATTATTGAGTGAGTAGTTTTTTTATTTTTTTTATTTTGAGAGAATGTATTATTAACTAGTTGAATGCTAGAACGGATCAAACGTTTATGTTACTACTAGTATCACCAATAATTAAGTCTAAACTCATAATTAATTTAACAGTAAATATAAATATCAAATATCAAACTGTTTTATTCTTCACCTCTATTTTGTTTTGCATGTTGTTCAATATTCATTTGCCGTTGTCAATCTTGCAACCAATTCATGTATAACAAATGCTACATGACAATGTGACATAACTTGTACGATAAACCTCTGGTCTGGTCCCTTCATTTTGGTTCTTAAGTGTGACTGGGTAACACCTCGGCATCCCAATTCCCAAGTCTCAAAGGAAAATGCACGCATATGGCATTTTAATTTCCTTGTGCACGTTGTGTCTTGTATATCTTTCACTGCCAATACTTTTTAAATTTTTAAAATTGATACTCCATCCGTTTCAAAATACATGTCCATTTTGGATAAATTTTTTGTTTCAAAATACATGTCCATTTGATAGTTTAATGATACATTTAGTCTATTTTACCCTTGCCTACCAATTAATTGGATTCTAGATTTTCTCCACAATAATTATTTTCTACTAATAAATGTTGACCCAATTTTAAGTGGATTTACTCATGCACTCTCCCAAGAACTTGTTTAATTAATTTTGGTATTGGTATTAGGAGTAATTATGAGATGGGATAAATAAATGTAAAATGGAGAAAATCAAAGACAAGAGTATAATAGGAACTTTTGTGTCAAACTAGCTTGTCCTTGGTTACTGCAATTTCTCTAAAATGGACATGTATTTTGAAACGGAGGGAGTATATGTTAATGTGACCATTGAAATATCCTTTTTTAATTAAAAGTTGGTGATATGACTAATAGTCTACTATACATATGTCTCATTATAAGTTTCTTATTTACTACAATATTTATCCGACTCAAATTAGTTATCATTTTAGAATATCAAAACAATATTAAATACTAGCTAGCTCAACTCTTCCACCACTACTAGTACTACTACTTTCAAACACTCCAATTGATATGAATAATAATATTGTAGACCATACCCATTATTTTACTATTGACTTCAATATAATTAATCATCTTCTAAAGAAGTGTTCCTTAAGCTTTAAAAAACACATATATAAGACGGAGGAGTAATAATAAGCAAGCACATAAGGTTGGTGTTTTTGGTGTCTATTAATTGCATGTGTCTCTTGTGAAATTAACTTGAATGACAACTCTAATATATAATAAATAATATATCCTTATATGCAAATTGAAGTAATCTTATCCTCTCTTTGCTTATGGCTCTAGTCACGTGCTGATGGCTCTATGTAAGTGTTACGACTCATGTCTTTCTTCTTTTGTAACTTATGTGTGTGAATTACAATGACCTGATATGAGAGTAGTCACTACGCAAATCACATCTGAATAAATGAAGCATATATATTTTGTGTGTGTGGATTAATTCACAAACCATATTAAACTATGTGGTTTTGGAAATGCGAAATTACGTAATTATGTGATGTGAGTTACTTTCAGTTTTGTAGTTTAATACATTAATATTAATTAAAATAATATGTATTTACTTCTTCCAGCCTTAATTTGTTCCCTAGTGAGAGTGGACTTGATGAGTTTGGGTGATTACATCAAGGTAATACACCATGTTCTGCTTCTATGTCATTATTGTTGCCCCTCAAAAAAAAATTGCCACTATTGTTGTATCTATATTTTTTTTAATTACTTATTTGCAGTGCCTTTTGCTTTAGCATGTTTTAAAACTTAATTGGCTTTATCTGATGACTTATATGTTGGATGAGTGGCCTTCTTTTTTCTACACGGTTCTAAAGCGGGTGTCTCTAACGCGTTTAAATGGTCCATTTGTTATTTTTGTTTTGATAGGTTCTGGCCACTCTAACAAGGAAAGATCGAGAGTAGATGCATGATTCCTAACCGTAGTACAGCAAAATTTTAACCCGCACAAATTAAAGCACATTCGTTACCTATGAGATGAATTAGCAACACATCTACCTCACTAACATTTTTATTGTCTACATTTGCTATTTAGTCTAGTCAATATCAATGCTTTTTTTAGGCAAGTCAGGGAATGTCAAAAATACACAACTTGATCTCTAACAATGTGATAAATCAAGTTTTGAATCTTGATTAAAAGAGTTGTTGATATTTAGTGTCTGTGCAGACATTGACGTGATTATCTCTGGTGGAGGAAAAATGTGAAAAACAAAAAATAATACACTTCTATATAAATTATGTCATTACTATATGAATACACTTTCTGTGGTCTTCCATATTCCGTAACAATTTTTAAATTTCAAATTTAAAATGACAGATTATATAAAAACTATATATACCTGTCTATTTAATTACATGGGTTAAATAGCAACGTAGGAGTCGAATTCCGCATCTGATATGATCCCCACACAAGCTAACGAGAATACATCAGAACAACAAGAGGAATCTGTACCATTTTGAGGTTGTTGCTCCACATATATGTCCGTAATGCAGAAGGATCTTGGATTGATCCAACATGCTTTGGCGGAAGAAAAAGATGGCAACGAAGCTCTGATAAGTGCCTAAAAGTTGTAATATTTTGATACATTTTAGGGCACTTATGATTACTTGTTTTGCAAGTTACCTTAGGATTAAAGCATATTTGTGTTAAAAATGCAATAATTGTGATCCTAAGCCTTACCCCATGTGATTATGCATGAAATACATGCTTGAACCTGATTGATGCAAAAGAATGAAGCTTTTCTTGATGCCATCGCTACAAGCGCAGAATCCATCGCTAGTAGCGAGGATAGGCAGGGATTTCCAGTGTTTCATCGCTTGAAGCGCAGCTTCCATCGCTAGAAGCGAGCTTAGGCAGGGATTATCAGGAGTTCATCGCTTGAAGCGATGAACCAGACGCTTGAAGCGAGCCTAGGCAGGGAATTTCAAAGATCCATCGCTTGTAGCGACAGACCTTGTCGCTACAGCGACCAGAGGGCGGTTTAATGCTTGGTGATGACGTGGAGAACATCCATTGGCCAGTTGACTTCCTCGCTACAAGCGACAGGCTGGTCGCTTGTAGCGAGCGTGCATTTTCTCAGCATATTTAAGTATTTTGAAGCTCATTTTTGAGGGAGTTAGTTTTTTCTGAGATTTAATATTTTCCAGAGCTAAAAATACTTGTTATCTAGGAGAGAGAATAGGCATAGAAGGAGAAAAACTTCAAATAGCAATTTGATTTGGATTGAAGAAGACATTAAGAAGCTTTGAGACATCAAGCTCTCATATATCTTCATCTTCCTTTCTTATTTTGCAATAGTTGTCATGACAATGATCAACTAATCTCCTTTGTTGGGATTAATAGGTAATCAATCATTCCATGTTGTAAACTTTTGGTTATTAAATATATGATTCTAGCATTTTTATATACCATTGAATTTCTTCTTGCTTTTCAATCTTATGTTTGATTTAAATGTTGTTGAAAAAGACTTTTGAATCTAGGTTTAGAATGATTTTCTATCAAGATAAGAAATTCTAGAAATGGGATTTGGTTTTGATAATTACATTATAGTATTGGATCGTAAAGCTTTTGAATCGTTTAATAGATTGAGAAATCATCGATTAAACGATACAATCGATCTCATGACTTCATTTGGGAAATCAATGTCGTTGTTGAGCAATACGTAATAATGTCATATATAAGAAAAAGCTAGAATCCGTATTTATGATCAATCGAATATAAACGATGTTTGATTGATGAAAGTTAATCCTAACACCTTCTATGTCCTATTACTCTACCATTTATTTATTATGTTTTTAAAATAATGAGTAGTGTAGTATAAAACAAATGGTTAAACCCTAACTTAAGACGATAATCGACGTTGAACGGTTTATGATATCACATTAATCCCTGTGGAACGATATAAAAACGATACTTACTTTTGTACATTAACAAAATGGCGCCGCTGCCGGGGATTAAAGTTATGATATTATAATCATTGCAACTTTAATTATGGTTTTAAGCAATTTTGCACAAAATTCTTTTATGTATATAACTAATATTCCTTATCCATCTTGTTTGCTAATTCTTTGTGGTCAGATTGTTGATATCGTATATGCGAGGTCAAGTTTCGGAGGGCCAACTTCTTTTTGATTCCGAGATAGAGAGAACAGCTCGTAGAAACAATAGCAAGAATCGGAAAAAGAAGCAACAAGCGAAGAAAAGGCAACAAGAGGAAAGTTCTGTTTCTAGTCATTCATCAAGTCCAAGCCAAGAGTTACAAATGGCTGCAGCAGGAGATCAAGATCCTGGAGGTTCAGGCGGTCGTGGGTTGCCATGTAATAATAGTCCACGCCATTTCGCACAATTGGGGAAAACACCGCAGACTATCAAGCAAATAGAGATGAAGACGGGGATCTTACAAATCTTATATGCTAATCCATTCTCAGGATTAGACCATGAAGACCCGTTCCAACATCTCACAAAATTTTACGAGATTGCGGGAACCCTTGGTGAGACGGAGAATAACGAGGAGGCTATGTGGATGAGGATGTTTCCTCATTCATTGATTGGCAAAGCTAAGGAGTGGTATTTGGACCAGCCACCGACGGTGATGACGAACTGGAACACGCTTGAGGAGAAATTCCTTGAGAGGTTCTTCCCTCAGAATCGTTTCATGGAGGCGAAGACAACTATTGCTGTGTTCTCACAAGGTACTAGTGAGACATTATGTGAAGCCTGGGAGCGTTTCAAGTCAATGCTCAGAAGATGTCCTAATCATGGATTTGATGAGTTAACACAAATTCATTTATTCCGGAACGGGATGCAACAACAATCCAAGCTATTGCTTGACGCTGCAGCTGGTGGTTCTTTGATGGCCAAAAGCGCCGAGGATGCTGTTGCTATTATAGAGAGAATGGCGTTGAATGATCACCAAGCTCATCATAACCGAAGCCAAAGCCAAAGGAAGGCGGGAATCCTAGATTTGGGAACAAATGATGCAATCCTTGCTCAGAATAAATTGCTCACGCAACAAGTGGAAGAGTTGACAAAGAAAATGGCCAACCTTCCTCAACAAATGAAGGACATCCAGAACGAACAAAGAAGACAACACCAAGTCGCATCTTGCGAGCTTTGTTCGGGAGATCACCCAACCGGATTTTGTCCGCCACCTACAGAAGAGGTAAGCTATGTTGGTAATCAACCAAGACCTCAACAGTTTCCTAACCAATTCCAAAGCCATCCAAACAACTTCCCAAGAGGGAATAATCCGAATTATGGCCAAGGTTGGAGACCAGAAGCTGGGCAATATAACCGACAACCTTACCAGAACTATAACCAATATCAACCTCCACAACAAAACCGCAACCAATCCACCGATGAAACCCTCAATCAATTCATGCAGATGTCAATGGCTAACCAGAAGAACACTGATGCGTCCATCAAAAATCTGGAGACGCAAGTGGGCCAGTTGGCACAACAACTATCTCAAGCTACTCAACAAGGCGGAACCTTTACCGCCAACACACAAACCAACCCAAAGGATCATGCATCATCATCGAAATGACAATTAAGTCATTTTGATGAGGAAGTCCTTGCATCAAGAGACAACAAAAATTGCAAGGCAATTGCTACAAGGAGTGGGAAGGTCATTGGAAAAGGTATAGGGGACAATCTTGTAGTAGAGAGAAGGGTTGTTGAGAATGAGGAGAAGGATGATGATGAAGGACGTGAGAGTGAAATAGGAGATGTACATAGAGAGGAAGAAGTTGAAAAAAATAATAAGGATGTAGTTGAAAATGAGAACATAGTGTGGAAGAAGGATGTGGTGAAGGAGAAGGGCAAGAAGCAAGAAGTAGTGAAGAATGCACCAACACCACACCTACCTTACCCAACTACACCAGCCAAAAAAGAGAAAGAGAGGCAGTTTGCTAGGTTCCTTGAAGTATTCAAAAGGTTACAAATCAACATACCATTCTCGGAAGCCCTAGAGCAAATGCCGACCTATGCCAAGTTTATGAAAGAAATTCTCTCCAAGAAGAGGAGGTTTAATGAAGAAGAAACAATTCAGCTAGACGCGAATTGTAGTGAGATCATCCAGAATACATTGTCAAGAAAGAAGAGAGATCCGGGCAAAGTTACACTGCTCGTGTCCATTGGCAATGTTGATGTCGGCAAGGCACTCATTGATTTGGGTTCAAGTATCAACCTAATCCCATTATCTGTTGTCAAAAGGATTGGTGATATAGTTGTGAAAAGAACCAACTTAACCTTGCAATTGGCCGACAAATCCTACACTCGTCCATTGGGAATTGCTGAAGACGTGTTGGTGAAAGTCGACAAGTTCTTGTTCCCCGTCGACTTTGTAGTGATGGACATACCGGAGGATGATGATGTGCCGCTACTTCTTGGGAGAACTTTCATGCAAACGGCACGGATGATGATTGATCTTGACGGAGGCTTAATGAAAGTCCGTGTGGACGATGAAGAAGTCAATTTCAACATCCACGAAGCAATGAAGTTTCCTAGTGATAAAGCTGCGTGCTTCAAGATGGATGCAACGGAAGAATTGATAGTTGATACGAGAAACCAGTTGCATGACTTGACACATCTTGAAAGAGTATTAACAAACGCACTAAGTATCCTAGGAGAAGAAGATGAGCAGGAGCTTGAAGAGTGTTTGAAGGAGCTCGATTCGTTGAAGGAAATTCCTCCTCACAAAGCCAAAATCGAGGAATTGACGAATGAAGCTAAAGTAGAAGAAGTGAAGCCGGAGATGAAGATCTTGCCCTCACATTTGAAGTATGTGTTTCTTGATCAAGAGGGTACCAAACCGGTGATCATTAGTAGCTCCTTGTCAAACCAAGAAGAAACAAAATTGGTCGAAGTTTTGAAGTCCAACAAGGAAGCAATAGGTTGGACACTATCCGACTTAAAAGGGATAAGTCCTTCCTATTGCATGCATAAGATCATGATGGAAGAGGATTATAAGCCGGTAGCACAACCTCAAAGACGGCTAAACCCAAACATGAAAGAAGTAGTCCGGAAAGAAGTAGTTAAGCTACTTGAAGTCGGCATGATATATCCGATCTCGGATAGCACTTGGGTTAGTCCGGTTCAAGTTGTCCCTAAGAAGGGAGGTATGACGGTTATCACGAATGAGAAGAATGAGCTCATACCGACAAGAACCGTGACCGGTTGGAGGATGTGTATTGACTACCGGAGGCTTAACAAAGCAACTAGAAAGGATCATTTTCCTCTACCATTTATGGATCAAATGCTAGAGAGGCTGTCAGGACAAGCTTTTTACTGTTTCCTTGACGGGTATTCGGGTTACAATCAAATTTCGGTGAATCCAGACGATCACGAGAAGACTGCATTCACATGTCCTTTTGGGGTATTTGCATATCGACGCATGCCGTTCGGATTATGTAACGCTCCAGCAACATTTCAACGATGCATGCAAGCCATCTTTGCAGACTTAATAGAGAAAAGCATTGAAGTGTTTATGGACGACTTCTCAGTTTTCGGGTCATCATATGATTTGTGCTTGAAGAATCTGGACACGGTACTGAAACGGTGCAAGGAAACCAACTTGGTGCTCAATTGGGAGAAGTGTCACTTCTTGGTAACCGAGGGAATAGTCCTTGGTCACAAGATCTCCTCCAAGGGTATTGAAGTTGATAAAGCTAAGATCGACGTGATAGGAAAACTTCCACCACCAGTCAATGTCAAAGGAATCCGAAGTTTCCTAGGCCATGCCGGGTTCTATCGGAGATTCATCAAAGACTTCTCAAAAATTGCAAAGCCATTGAGCAACTTGCTCAACAAAGATAAGTCTTTTGATTTTGATATTGATTGTTTAAATGCTTTTAATAGTTTAAAGGATAGCTTAACATCCGCACCCATAATCACTGCACCAAACTGGACATACGATTTTGAACTTATGTGCGATGCAAGTGATTATGCGGTAGGCGCGGTGTTAGGTCAACGCAAAAACAAAATTTTTCATGCTATACACTATGCAAGTAAAGTTTTAAATGACGCACAAGTCAATTATGCTACCTGAAAAAGAATTACTTGCCATAGTATTCGCATTAGAAAAATTTCGTTCATATCTCATTGGTTCAAAAATTGTTATCTGGACTGACCATGCAGCTATCAAGTACTTAATTACCAAACCCGACTCAAAGCCGAGACTCATCCGTTGGATGTTGCTACTCCAAGAGTTTGATTTGGAGATTAAGGACAAGAAGGGGACTGAGAACCTAGTAGCTGATCATCTGTCAAGATTGGTGAACGATGAGATAACGAAGCATGAGAGGGACATCCTTGAAGAGTTCCCGGATGAGAAGTTGCTTATGGTGCAAGAAAGACCATGGTTCGCTGACATGGCCAACTACAAAGCAACGGGGTTCATACCGGAGGACTACACATGGCAAATGAAGAAGAGGTTGTTGAGAGACGCCACTCAATTCATTTGGGATGACCCGTACCTATTCAAGATTGGAGCAGACCACTTATTAAGAAGATGTGTTGCAAGAGAAGAAGCCAAGGACATCATGTGGCATTGTCACAACTCGCCATATGGTGGTCATTACAGTGGAGAAAGAACTGGAGCAAAAGTTCTTCAAGCTGGCTTTTATTGGCCCACCTTGTTCAAAGACGCATACGAACATGTGAAAGAATGCGAGAGTTGCCAGAAAACCGGAGGGATTTCAAAGAGGAATGAAATGCCTTTACAAAGTATCCTTGAAGTCGAAGTCTTCGACTGTTGGGGTATTGACTTTGTAGGGCCATTTCCATCCTCTATGAACAACGAGTATATTCTGGTGGCTGTTGACTATGTGTCAAAGTGGGTAGAAGCAATAGCATCTCAGAAAGCCGATAGCAAGACGGTGGTCAAGTTTCTGAAAAGAAACATCTTTTCCCGATTTGGAACTCCAAGAGTGCTAATAAGTGATGGAGGTTCTCACTTCTGCAATCAACAGTTAGCAAAAGCACTTGAGCACTATGGGGTAAAGCACAAGGTAGCTTCACCATACCATCCACAGACCAACGGTCAAGCCGAGGTATCCAACCGTGAAATCAAACGGATACTTGAGAAGACCGTGTCATCTTCAAGGAAGGATTGGGCGATGAAACTGGACGAAGCGTTGTGGGCCTATAGGACCGCATACAAAGCTCCTACGGGTTTCACACCATTCCAGTTGGTGTATGGGAAAGCATGCCACTTGCCGGTCGAGTTGGAGCACAAAGCGTTTTGGGCGCTCAAGTTTTTGAACTTTGATCAAGAGCAAGCTGGGGAGAAGAGAAAGCTTCAGATGAATGAATTAGAAGAAATGCGTGACCAAGCCTATCAGTCAAGCAAGCTTTATAAGGAAAAGGTTAAACGGTATCATGACAAGAAGATCATGAAGAGGGAATTCAGGCCTGGTCAAATGGTGTTGCTGTTCAATGCAAGGCTACGACTATTTCCGGGTAAATTGAAGTCCAAATGGTCCGGTCCGTTCATGATCAAGGAAGTAAAACCTTATGGAGCTGTTGAACTAGAGGATCCTATCACCAAGTCAACATGGACAGTGAATGGACAGAGGCTTAAATCATATTTTGGAGGTGAAGTTGTTCGGCACACGACGACGATTTCACTCATCGATTCTTATGCATAAGCGAATCAGGCGTCGATCTAATGACGTTAAACAAGAGCTTGTTGGGAGGCACCCCAATTTTGTAAGTATGTTGCATTTTTAGTGTTAATTTAGTTCTGTACAGTTATTTATGCATGTAGGGATAGTGGCAAGAACTCAAAATTTTATTTTTCTGTTTCCTGTCATGGTCGCTACAGCGACCAATTCATCGCTGTAGCGATGGAATTTGCACTACGTCGCTGTAGCGACGCACTTGTCGCTTGTAGCGATGGATTTCACACTTGCGCTTGTAGCGCCACACCACGCTTGTAGCGATGGGCTTTTTGCCTGTCGCTGTAGCGACAGGTCGCACGCTTGTAGCGACCGTATCAGAAAACAGTTTTATTTTTCCCAGGCCACTACTGTCCCTTCAGTTAACTCCCAACCACTTTCTTCAATACTCTAGCCGTTTATTATTATTATTTTCGCATCTTATTCCATCTGTAACATACTCCATTCCTTTTGCTTTCTATTCCTGCACTTTTTCACTGTATTTCTGCAATCCTGCAAAATCCACTCTTTACCTGTGTTTAATCTTGCTCAATCTTCACCCAGGTATGTTTTTCGGCCATTTCTGTTACTATTTGTAGCTTATTTACTGATTATTGGTGCTTGCATGTTGATTACACATTTTAGGGTTTAGGGTTTTGACAATTTTGGAACTTTATCTTATGCCCTGTTGATTACCCATGTTTATACATAGTTTAAGCTGTTATAAATGACCTAGAATCACTAGGAAAACTCCCCTTTCATCCTCTTGTTCATAAGATTCGTATTTTGAAAAAAAAAAAAAACCCATGTAAAAATTCAAATAAATTAGGGTTTTTGAGGATTTAGGAAGTTTAAGTGATTTCTGTTCATTTATGTTAGCTTTAAGCTTAATTTCGCATGCTACAAGTAGGTTCAAATCCAGAAAAACAAGATTTTTGAAAATGGGTCTTCCTCGCTACACAGCGCTTGTAGCGCAGGAATCCAGCAATTTCTGGGTTCGCTCGCTACAAGCGACCAAGCTGTCGCTGTAGCGACGAAGCCCAGAATTTGTTTTATTTTTCTTTTGATTTGAATTTGACTTGTGTCCTACCTAATTTTCATCTGTTTTGATCCTTGTGTAGGAATGGCACCCAAATCCTCGTCCAAAAGACAAAGGAACGTTGAGAGCTCGTCATCACGACCAAGAGCCAACATTCAACCACACGACACGAGCCGTTTCTTAAGCTTCAGAAATCAAGAAAGGTATGAGGAGCTAAAAACAAGACGAATCTGGTCTGAGAAGCGGTTCCAGATATCAGAAGAGGGAGAATACGGAGGCATAGCTCACATGATCAACGAAAGGAAATGGGGGATTCTGTGCACGCCACCCAGGAAGATTAATTACGACATCGTGCACGAATTCTACGCGAATGCGATCCCAGCTGACCCATCTGACGAGTTTACATGGACTACTTACGTGCGAGGGCGCACTATTGCCTTTGATCGCATGTCCATCAATGCGTATTTGGGCAAACCTCTGGAGCTAGTTGAAGAGGATAATCCACTAGCACCTACTGCGCTATGTGACTTTTGTGAGCATCAGAGGAGCGGCACTTGGGATCATGAGATGATTGCACGAGACATCTTCCAGGAGGGGAAGAGCTACGATTTGAGTAAGGCTTCGGGTAAGCCTTTCCGAGCCTTCAGGGACGATATGACCACTCCGGCTCAGGTAGTCCTTACCCTAATCTTGTATAACATCCGGCCTAAATCTCATACCTCTTCTACCACCCTCGACGTTACCCCTCTTCTTCATTATATCCTTACTCAGCGTCAGGTTGACGTTGCTAGGCTTATAGCGAATGAGATGAGGGTAGTAGCTGAGAGCGGCATTTTACCCCCGGGCAAACCCAAATGCCCACTGACCTTTCCCGGATTGATTATGGGACTCGGTAGACGGGCTAGGGTACACATGCCACCACAGGTAGATGAAGAAATTAAGAACCCTATTGATGACAGGTACATCAATAGGTACTGCTCTACCCCCGCACCTATTGCCCCACCTCCTTCCTTAGCTGGACCATCCACATCAGCCGGTCCTTCTCATGTACCACCACCACCACATCATACTAGCCACCCTAGCCACCCGACCATTCCACCACTGGATTTCTCGAGTTGGGACTCTGCTACGGTGAGCTCTTTTCTGTTGGCGCAGAATGCGTCAAATCACCGGGCACTAACGACTATTCAGAGTCATCTGCATGACAGTGGCCAAAGCCCATGGACGCCTGCTTTCTTCTCTGAGCACATAGCTTGGCCTGGGGACAGGCCTTTCTTTCCAGGAGGGGCAGCTGCAGCGGATGCTGGTGATCAGGATGCCGGTGATGATGGTGACGACGACGCTGATGTTGATGACGATCTTGGAGATGATTCATCAGCAGCTACTAATAGTATTGATCGCATGGCAGCAGACCTGATAGATTCTGAGGACATGGATTCAGATTCAGACTGATGATGCAGAGCTGCAGAATTTTGTTTTGTCATCCCTTTCATTTTATTTATTAAAGCTTTGTACTTTTATAACAGTTTATTTATGCTTTGTACTTTGTTTTATTTATGTTTTATGTATCATGGATGATGTACCTTTTTGGTTTATGTTATTTATTCTAGTTATTACATGTTTAGTATAGTTTATGTTTTATTTATGTTTTGCTATTTATTTATGGTAAATTTTTTTGAAATTATCCCAACAATGTTGAAAGAAAGATGAATGATTCAAAAGCCAGTGCTTGAGCTTAGAATCAATTGAGTGATAATGATAGAATGAGTGTTAAAGCGCGCAGCTAAGGTACTCG
Source organism: Medicago ruthenica (assembly GCA_018208015.1). Lineage (NCBI taxonomy): Eukaryota > Viridiplantae > Streptophyta > Magnoliopsida > Fabales > Fabaceae > Medicago > Medicago ruthenica. Next base: position 68,349,628 of record CM031373.1, on the reverse strand, counting down.
TTTTCTTGTTTTTCTAGGTATATTCTTGAATGTGAATAAGTTCTTTACACAAAAGTTAATTTATTCAGTTTCAAGCAAGCATTTGTTTAGTTTTGAACCATTATAGAACTAGCCAAAATGTGAGGAATCCTCAACCATTGTATATATATGCAGGAGACCAATATCATGTTTAACTCAGCTATTTTATGTTAAATCTTTTGTTGTTTTAATTGGTATAAAAGCATTGAAGTGATCAAGGCAATTTTTTTTGAAATTGAGTGAAATACTTGACCAAATGAACCTACCCTGTGAGATGTGTGAGTATCTATTAACCCATCTGAGCCTATTGAATCAGAATTGTTAACTGTGGACTGTCAATTTTAATAAGCTCATCTGCTTATTTAAATTGCCGGAGTTTGTAAAAAATTTCAGTTCATAGTTAACTCTTTATTGAATTCTGATGGTTGTTTTCTTGTGAACCCTTATCCATCGTTTTTATTGACCTTTGCCATAATGATAAAGGAACATTCGATTAGGGTATCATTGAAATAAGTTGGGGAGAAAGGAAGGTTATGTTTATGTCAATGTATTGGTGAAAGTGATAATTGATCTTGACAACAAGAAAAAGAAAAAGAAAAGAAAAAAAGAAAGAAAAGCAAACCAAGAAAAAGAAAAGAGAAAAATGAAAAGGTTTGCAAGAATTCAAAGAAAAAGTTGTCAAGATCAATCAAGAAAAGAAATGTAAGAAATTCACCAAGTGTTGTATTGGAAAAAGAAGGAAGTGTAATTAGATTGAATGTTCCTTTTGCTTGGCCATTTGAATTCAAATATCCCACATATGACAATTCTTTTGTAACCTAGCCCAATAACAACCCTTAAAGACCTTTTGATCAATGCCTTTTATGCTTTTGGAAATGATAATTAGATGGACACATAATTTAATTGGAATGTTATCATGTTTGTTGGATGAGTGTTCATACCCTCACAAAAGATTTCAATTGTTCATATACTTTATATAGAAGTGTGTTAGGTTTGGTTCAAAATTAAACATGTTGCTTGTTTAGGATTGTATGATTTGATTCCTTGTGTTTAGAACTAGTTCACATTTATAGAATGTATCTTGTTTAATGAGAAACTGAACTTTAGCTTGCGCAATCACATTTGAATCACTCATTTGATGTTTATTTCTTTGCACTTTTGAATCCTTTGCTAATTGCTCAATACTGTGGTTTAAAAGCTATGAAAATTTCCTTTTGATTCTTTGGTTTGAGGACAAACCAAAATGTAAGTTGGGGAGAGTTTGATAAGCGCCTAAAAGTTGTAATATTTTGATACATTTTAGGGCACTTATGATTACTTGTTTTGCAAGTTACCTTAGGATTAAAGCATATTTGTGTTAAAAATGCAATAATTGTGATCCTAAGCCTTACCCCATGTGATTATGCAGGAAATACATGCTTGAACCTGATTGATGCAAAAGAATGAAGCTTTTCTTGATGCCATCGCTACAAGCGCAGAATCCATCGCTAGTAGCGAGGATAGGCAGGGATTTCCAGTGTTTCATCGCTTGAAGCGCAGCTTCCATCGCTAGAAGCGAGCTTAGGCAGGGATTATCAGGAGTTCAGCGCTTGAAGCGATGAACCGGACGCTTGAAGCGAGCCTAGGCAGGGAATTTCAAAGATCCATCGCTTGTAGCGACAGACCTTGTCGCTACAGCGACCAGAGGGCGGTTTAATGCTTGGTGATGACGTGGAGAGCATCCATTGGCCAGTTGACTTCCTCGCTACAAGCGACAGGCTGGTCGCTTGTAGCGAGCGTGCATTTTCTCAGCATATTTAAGTATTTTGAAGCTCATTTTTGAGGGAGTTAGTTTTTTCTGAGATTTAATATTTTCCAGAGCTAAAAATACTTGTTATCTAGGAGAGAGAATAGGCATAGAAGGAGAAAAACTTCAAATAGCAATTTGATTTGGATTGAAGAAGACATTAAGAAGCTTTGAGACATCAAGCTCTCATATATCTTCATCTTCCTTTCTTATTTTGCAATAGTTGTCATGACAATGATCAACTAATCTCCTTTGTTGGGATTAATAGGTAATCAATCATTCCATGTTGTAAACTTTTGGTTATTAAATATATGATTCTAGCATTTTTATATACCATTGAATTTCTTCTTGCTTTTCAATCTTATGTTTGATTTAAATGTTGTTGAAAAAGACTTTTGAATCTAGGTTTAGAATGATTTTCTATCAAGATAAGAAATTCTAGAAATGGGATTTGGTTTTGATAATTACATTATAGTATTGGATCGTAAAGCTTTTGAATCGTTTAATAGATTGAGAAATCATCGATTAAACGATACAATCGATCTCATGACTTCATTTGGGAAATCAATGTCGTTGTTGAGCAATACGTAATAATGTCATATATAAGAAAAAGCTAGAATCCGTATTTATGATCAATCGAATATAAACGATGTTTGATTGATGAAAGTTAATCCTAACACCTTCTTTGTCCTATTACTCTACCATTTATTTATTATGTTTTTAAAATAATGAGTAGTGTAGTATAAAACAAATGGTTAAACCCTAACTTAAGACGATAATCGACGTTGAACGGTTTATGATATCACATTAATCCCTGTGGAACGATATAAAAACGATACTTACTTTTGTACATTAACAAAATGGCGCCGCTGCCGGGGATTAAAGTTATGATATTATAATCATTGCAACTTTAATTATGGTTTTAAGCAATTTTGCACAAAATTCTTTTATGTATATAACTAATATTCCTTATCCATCTTGTTTGCTAATTCTTTGTGGTCAGATTGTTGATATCGTATATGCGAGGTCAAGTTTCGGGATATCCAAATCTCCACTTGATGTTCTACCTCACTCTTAGTTCATCCAAAACAACATGGGTTAAATTGTAAACATTGGTAATAAATTAAAGGGTTAAATATGTTTTTAGCCCTTATAAATATACAAACTTTTCATTTTAGTCCCTCTAAAAATTTTCTTAGAGTGTGTTTGGATGGGGGAATGTTTTGAGGTAATGTAATGTTTTGAGGGAATTCAAATAGTTTTAGATGAATTTCATTGTTTGGATAATAATATGGAGAATTTTCAAAATGATGGAAATTTATGAAGTATTTTGTTCAAGTTAAATTTAGAGAATTTCAAATGACACCTAAAAGCTAAGAATTTCAAATTTCTTCATTCTTATAATTTTCAAATTTTGCATTTTGGTCATCAAATTTTCCAAAATTTTCAAATTGACCCCAATAAATTTACAAAATTGCAATTTGACCCCTAATATTTTTTGGAAATTACAAATGTACCCCTCAACTTATTTAAAATTATCAATTGACCCCTCAAATTTTTTGAAATTTACAAATTGACCCCTATTTCCAATTTTTAAATTTGGCCCAAAAAAATAAAATTTATAAAAGTTGCCCAAAAATGATGACAATGAAATTTTTGATTACTTCATCCAAACAAGAATATTTAGAAATGAAGTCAATTTAATTGAATCATTTAAATTGCCTAGAATTCTATATTCTTCAAAAAAATTTCATTACCTCATCCAAACACACTCTTAGACTTTTAGACCCTATACAATTTTCAATCACCACTTTTGGTCTCTATTTTTAAGTCAATTCATGTCTAGCATTTGTAATTTTTAACGAAATTGTGTAAAATATTGTAAAAATCTCTCCCAAAAAAACTAATAAATTTTTTCAACAACATATGAATTAGTGTGAATTTTTAACCGCCAAAAATATAAAAATTCATACTTAATTCATGTTTTATTAAAAAACTCTAATTTTTTTTGGGGAGATTCTTATAATATTATAAACTTTTATGCAAAATTTTATTCAAAAATATAAATTCTACATATGAGTTTAATTAAAAAGATGGACCGAAAGTGAAGATAATTTTTTTTTGAGGGACTAAAGATCAAAGAAAAATTTTAGAGGGATTAAAACGAAAAATTAATATATTTATAAAGATAAAAAAAATATTTAATCCTACATTAAACAACAATGTTATACGTGGTATTTCAAATTGTTTAGGAGTAAGTGAATAATTCATTAAGAGATGATAGTCTGATCTCTGAGTGGTGCTGGATTTTATAGGTGGAAAACACTATGTTCAACGAATTCTACTTAATTTCCAGTTTGTTGTTTCCCTGGTTCCTCTATAATTTTGTTGAAGTGAGTTAGTTTGCGTTTGTCCTGGCTGGCCTTGGTCATCAAGGGGTCAAAGTCTCGTTCATTTATTTATTTATTTTTGGCTTAAATATATAATTGGTCCCTACACTTTCATCATTTGTCCCTTCACTTTTTTTGTTTGGCATTGGTCTCTACACTCCGTAAAAGTTTTGCTAATGGTCTTTTTGTTAAGTTCAAATTAAAAACAAAAACAAAAAAAAAACAAAACTAACAGTGTGCCACGTGGACCAATCATTCAATGCCACGTGGCACACTAAAAGATAAACAAATATTCCAACTTTTTTATTATTATTTTATTCATTATTTTTTGACTTAAAAATATCATTAGTCCCTGCAGTTTCTCTAACATCCCGCTAAATTATCAGCAAACTGCGGTATCAGTTGAATGTGTCAGAGAAGAAATATTTACGAAGGGATAATTATATAACGAGGAATATGAAAACTTTCCGTACTATCACGCACGTTATCCCAATAGACTACGGGAAATATTTAACTATGCAGTGTTAGTTAATGGAGGACGAACGAGTCTGAGAAAATTCTAGCTAAGAAGGGCAAAACTGTAATTCTGTCCAAAGGCTATTTAAAGGCTCAAGCCCTACTTTCCCTTCATTTTTCTCCCTTGTTTCTCTCACTAAAACTCAGAATCCTCTCCACTTCTCTCTCTATCTCCCTCGCCCTCACTCCTTCACCATTCAACCTCCATAAATCTCCAAATCTTTGCCCAATTCAACATGCAACAACATTTTTGTGATCCTTGCCATTTCTTGCACTAGATGTAAGTCTGAAAATCCTCTCCTCCCTCCTATCTCCTCCCAGCCGAACCACCACCATCCATTCTCCATTGTTGCTGGTTTTGGCATTTTGAGTTCAAGATGAATGTGTTGTGAGTGAAAGATGAACAACAAGGTTGTGTTAGTGCTCAAAATCTGAAAGCTATTGGGGAATTAGATTAAAGAGTAGAACTTGGAGTTGGCAAGAGGAATGAACTTAAGGTATGCATGTGTGTGGTTTTGCTCTATTATGCATGTTTGGAAATGATGGAATCATGAGCTGAAGCAAGAGTTCAAGTGATGTTTAAGCTGGCAGTGGGTTGAGCTTGAGTTGTTTCAGATGATTAAGGTGAGTTCCTAGTAGATTAGTACCCACCTTTGGGTTATGTGCGCACCTCGTTTTTTTCCTTGGGAAAAAGACGCGCAAATCCTCCGAGGTCGTTCGCAAACGCTCGGAGGGCCTTTGTGAAGCCGCCACCAAAGTTTTTGTGTAAAGGGAACGTTGATAAACCCTTAAGTTTTTTTTTGTTTAAAGGGAAACGATAATAAAACCCTTTGACGATGAGGATAAAGATTTGGTCATCGCAACCATTGTCGGGTTCGGGAGTCGATTACGCAAGGGGAAGGTATTAGCACCCCTCACGTCCGTTGTACTCAACGGGAACCTTCTATTTGGTTAAAGCTTGAATTGTTTTTTAAATACTTTGCGCGCATGTTCATTTATGTTAAAAATATAATAAAAAAGGGGGGAAAAGAGATAAAAACAAACGAAAGAAAAGAAGGAAAAAAAGTTTTTTATTATTGCGCTTGACAAGATGTCGATCTTGCTCCTACGTATCTCCCGGTAGTCGGAGAATTCAAAGCGTACGTAGTTCTTTGTAGAAAAACGTACATGTGTTGGTTGATTTTAAATGGACGATGTTTTAACCGAATTCTTGCGATTAGAACGTAGCTTGTATGCTCGCACTTGGAGACTTATTAAGCGTTTGTTCGTGAATCACATTAGAATTGTTAAAAGGTACGTCCGTTAGAGTAAAGGGTTGAATTGGTCGCTATGGGACCAAGGGAGGTGCAATGGACTCAAACGAGTCAAACATTGACCGAGTGGACTCAAACGAGTCGGGCGATTGTTCGATTGATCCACTGAGATCAAGAACGGGTACAATGGACTCGGACGAGTCGAACATTGACCGAGTGGACTCACATGAGTCGAGGGGTTGAGTCTAATGGCCAACGGGGGACCAAAAGGTTTGGATTGACCACAAGGGGCCAAGATTTGGTTTGGTTAGGGTTGTACATATTGAAAAAAAGGGAATGACGATTGTCCGAGCAACGAGACATACGTCACGCATTCGTACAATCGGGGCGATGGAGAGACATACGTCACACCATCCCTTTTTCATTCATGTTTTTGGGTTGAGTCCTTTAGAAATCCCAAGGTATGTCAAAACATTTGGTTTGAAAACCCAAAGTGGGAAGGTTTAGCAAATTTGCTAAAAAACGCGCAAGTTCGTCTCATTTTGCGAAAATGCGAACGTAAACGGTGTATGTTCATCTTTGAGTTTTGAACATCATGAACAATATTTATTGTTCAAGTTTAGATTGAAATGATGAACATAACTTGTTTGTTCATGCTGGTTTGAGAGTTTGGGAAGATAACTTGTTTTGCAAGTTATCCACAAAATGGTCATACGAACTTGTGATTTTGTCAAAATTATGCAAAATCCTTGTTATGGTTTGAAGAACATGGGTTTAAAAACTCTTAGGTTCTGAGCTTTGGGGCTAGAACCTCAAAAATTGGTCATTTTGACACAAAAACTCAGGTTCTGAGTTTTGTCATGGTCGCACTGCGACCATGACTTCGCACTGCGAAGCATGCGAAATTTTTGGTTCAGAAGCTGTTTCTGAACTTTTGTTCAGAAACAACTTCTGAACACACTCAGGACCTTATAGATGGGTAAAAAACTTTGAGTTTTTGGGGTGAAAAAGGTTGGACAAACCAGTTTTGATGTTTTGAAAACCTTGGGATTTCTTTGAAATTCAAAAGGGGTTTTTTGGAATCAAAAGGTTTTGAACCAAAATAGCTATGCAAACACAATTATAAATGCAAGATAAGTGCTTAGAAACTTACAGAACTCCTTAGCAAAGCTCCAGCTGCACTTGGTTTGATTTGGTTGAAGGCTTTCACAAAGGTTTTGAAGATTTGTGATGAACTTGAACTTTTGTAAGCTTTGTGTTGGATGGATTGTTTCTGGTTATTTTGTGGAGTTTTGTAGGCTAAAATGAGTAGAGTTTCTGCTCTTGAAAATGCTGTGTTAACTGTGTTTGTATCCTTGGGCATTGCCTTCTATTTATAGGCCAAAACCAAATCTTTGTCATCATTACACAATCCCAAAATTCAGCTGATTTGTGGCCAAGATTAAGCTGAATCCCTTTGCATTAAATGCCAATGGATAGAGGCAACCCTGCCTTGTACCAAGGGGCAAGATCCAGCTTGATTTCAGCCACAAATTCAACTAATTCTAGAAGGTAATGATGAAGAACAAAGCTGATTTGCAATTGGCTAATGCTTGGGGATCAATCCTTGCAATCTCAATGGTTGATCAATAAAAACGTGCACTGTAATGTGCAGAGATTGAGGGATGAAAAGGCTACTTATGGCTGGTGTGAGAGGGTGAAAAGCTGCTGCAAAACAGAGTAGGCAATCATGGTTTTTCAAGTGAAAAAACCCAGCTGGTTTGACTGGTTTTGGGGGAAGCAAGTAGGAGGAAAGTCCTCAAGCAGGTGGCTGGCAACCTTGTGGTGGTTATCAGGTCACATGGGAGGGACTAGAGCTGCCCAAGGGCAAGCCCACTTGCTTGTCACATGCTAGGTTGGAAGAAAAAGCTTCCAACCTTGGCATTAATGGCAAGTCCTTCAATTCTGGCTTTGCTTGGCCCAATTAGCCATGAATGCTACTTAAAATAAATATGGAAATGATATGCAACAAATTCTGGAATTAAATCAAAGAAACCAAAAATCTGCAGAAAAATCGCAGACTTCGCAGTGCGAAGTCCTCATTTTTGAAATGTTGACTTTTCTGTTGACTTTTGTTGACTTTTGACTTTTTCCCCTCTTTGATTTTTTTTGATTTTTGTTTTAAAATGCGTAGGACAAAATTAGGGTACTACAGGTTAGATGGTGAGAAAACCCCAATTTAGATTATTGCATGATAGTTATTTGTTCCCCATGTGATATGTTGTGTTGAATGTGTTCTTGACTTGGATTAATTGATTAAGAATGTTGATTTTTGACTTAGTAATGTTGATTGGTCGTTTTTATATGTTTGGGGAAGAAAAGTGCTTATTTTGAAACTAAAAAATTGAAATCTGGGTAGTGGTAATCGATTACCACTTACTGGTAATCGATTACCAGAGTGAAAATTCTGCAATCAGAAAGTTGTGGTAATCGATTACCCCATCTATGGTAATCGATTACCAGCTCTTAAAAACTAGAAAATTCAACGTCTAAGTGCAGAATTTGCTTTTTAACTTAACTCAAACCTTCCCTAAATTTACCATCAACATCAAATGAGTCCCTTGAAGGCAAACCAAGTCAAGAACACGGTTGACACTTGACATATCATGAGAGCACATTTATCATACTTTAAATTGTTATCGTGTGGGTAATTATTAATTCCAGGAAATGAGGGTTTTAGTTATGAAACTCGATTTAGATAATCGAATCTAGTTACAATCAGAACAATCAGGTATAAGAATGTATTTAGATATACCCATGATCAGACTAGATTTCCGACAAGACTAGCATCAGATATGCTATAGCTAATTATGTCAGAAGCATAATTAATATAAAATAGTTAATCGTGTCCTTCAAGGCTCCAGATTATGCTGGATGGGTTCTAGCCCTTAGAGGAGGGAATTTAGCCGGTCAGCAGAGGAATGTGTCCGGGGTTACTCCACTCGGATCCATTCCGTAAAATCAACTAAGATAATTTGTGTGTTACACGCTAACTCCTAACATAATATGAAGACTGTTGGAACAAAATGTGTTAAACAACTCTTTTCTGAATTAAGGAGGAGATTGTTGAAACATTATGTGTAAACATATCTCTCTTTGTGGTTTTGATGATAACAAGAGTGTTAAATAGAAAATTGGTTATTTGCTAATGCTTTGTTCAAGTGATTTCAGAACCACGTGTTTATTGATTGGAAATTGATAATGGTTATGAAAGAACAAGCTTAGAGCAAGAAAGGAAAGCTTAGAAGCAATGTTGCAAAGTTGGAAGAAAACTGGGTCTGAAGCATAAGTCTGAAGGCAGCTTCTGATGTCTGAGTCTGAAGGTCAACGAAAAGTCAGCGTCTGAAGAAGTCAACAAAAGTCAACTTCTGAAGACCAGCTTCTGATCCGTACAAAGGCAACTTCTGATGCACTGTTCACACAGAAGCTTCTGAAAGCTGATGTGGCATGGAAAACAATTGTTACTGTGCGCATTTAATGCCTGGATGTGTCAGAACAACCCAATGGAACAGTTGTCTCCCTGACTCAAACATTCCCCAGCTTTTAAGGATTGGAAATTCAAAAATGGCTGCTGCTCTGTTTTCTGCAAAAAGTTCAGCACACATCTTCAGTCTATCCTAGCTCACATTGCAACGGCTCTTTCCTCAAATCAAGCAAATCTTCAACAGCTCTATTTCCCTCTATATAAGGAAGAAGAATTGAAGAAGAATTTTTGGCTAAGACTCTTTGAACAAAAATACTGAACCTGTGCTCTGTTTTCCTGTCCAGAATTCATAGCTCACAAAACTCTTAGAAATTCTTTCATCTATTGTATCTTAGAATTTCTTAAGGTTAAGAGTCTTAACCTGTGTTGTATTAAGAGAACACCTCTGATATTTTATCAAGTGTTCAACCCAAACTTACCTTCTTTGTAAATCAGTTTGGTCTAAGTCTTAGTCTGCGTACTAAGCATTGTAAGTCTCATTACTTAGTGTTTTGAGCAAACCAGAAGTCTCTTCCTTTGTGGTTGAGCAACAGGAAGCCTCTTGACTTAGTGTCTTGAGCATTAGAAGCCTCTTCCTTTGTGGTTGAGCAATTGGAAGCCTCTTCCTTGGTGGTTGAGCAACTGGAAGTCTCTTCCTTAGTGGTTGAGCAATTGTAATCTTCTGATTATAGTGGAACTCTCTTGTTGGAAAACAAGGGGACTGGACTACTTCCAACATTTGGAAGGAACCAGTATAAAACATTGTGTGTCTCTCTTCCCTTCTCTATTTACTTATTAATCCGCTGCAAACACTCTTTGAAAATAGTTCAGAACTGATTCATATCAGCTTCTGAACTAATCTTATGTTTTGAGAAGAAAAGAAACCTAGTTTTTGACTCACACAATTCAACCCCCCCTTCTTGTGTGTGTTTTTCTCACCTTCAAAGACATGATATGAGTACGATATAACAGAAAACTTTGATAGCTACAGATTAGCGATCCTAGAATTCCCCTGATTGCTAAGTTACGCAAGACAGTAAACCCTAAATTAGGGCTATGTAGAGACAGACGGCGATCATAGGCTTCCTCGAGATCGCCTGCAGCCTAGGATATGTGGAACTCACTGAGACATTCTGTCTCACCCCAATCCCTTTATTTTATTTCAGATCCACAGGTTGTGCGCTAGCGGGATGTTCGTGCTGAGATATGCAGATGGAGTTGGACGACTTATGTTTACTTGTCTTGTATTAGCTTAAGAAATGTCAACTGTTATGTATTGTGTACACGTCAGAGGTATTCTTGCATTCAGTATGACTTATGTATGTATAGTCAGCATTATTTTATCAGATGTATAAGACGGGTAAACCTATGCTTTGTTCAGAAAACCTGTATTACTTCCGTATTTTAATGTATCCAGTACTAAGCTTAACGCACATGTTAAATATTCTAGACGATTTAGTATGGGTGTTACAAAAGTTTCAATATTTTTTATATTGGTCCCTGCACTTTAGTATTGGTCCTTGAACCTTTTTTTTATAAAAAAAAAACTTTCAATGATATTATTATGTTTTATTATTATTTTGTTCATTATTTTTATTGAGAATAATTATAAAGAAAAACAAAATAAAAAATCCTTTTTAAATAAACAAAAATAATTTTATAATTATTCTTTTAAAAAATAATTGGTCCACATGAATAGTTTTCTTTAATGAACAAAAATGATTTTTTAATTATTCTTTCAAGAATAATTCTTTAAAAGCTTTAATTTTATAAAAAGTTATAAAAGTTTTTTTTTTATAATTATTCTCAACAAAAGGCTTTGATTTTTTAATGAACAAAAATGATTTTTGCAATTATTTTTTAAAAAGTAATTGGTCCACGTGATTAGTTTTCTTTGATAAACAAAAATGTTTTTTTAATTAATCTTTAAAAGCTTTAATTTTATTTTATTCATTAAAAAAGTAAAATAAAAAAATTCATTTAAAAATATTTATTTTATTTTATTTTTTTATAATTATTCTCAATAAAAATAATGAACAGAATAATAATTAAACATAATAATATCATAAAAAAAAGGTTCATGAACCAATACCTAAGTGCAAGGACCAATATCAAAAAGTACTGAAAGTGCATGACTAATGATATTTTTAAGTTTAAAAATAATGAATGAAATAATAATTAAAAAGTTGGAATTTTTTTTTGTCTTTTAGTGTGTCATGTGGCGTGGAATGATTGGTCTACGTGGCACACCGTTAGTTTTTTTTTTAACTTGGACTTAACGGAATGACTAATAGCAAAACTTTTACAAAGTGAAGGGACCAATTCCAAACAAAAAAAAAGTGCAGGGACCAATGCCAAAATATGGTGAAAGTGCAGGGACTAATGACATATTTAACCTTTATTTTTTTACAAAGTCTCGTTCATTTATGAAAATAATTGAAGTTGTTAGGTATGTATTATTAGAGTTGGCTGGCCTAAATATAAAATGAATTTAATTCTTATAGAGAATTTGCGTAAAGTTTTTTCTACACAGTCAATTGTCAAATAATAAAAAATATTTGAATTTAATTATAATAATTTTAAAATCACACATATGAATGATTGATTGTATAATTTGTTAATAGTGCAAAAGCTTTAAATTGATAATATATCATAATTAAACTCATAAAATTAGCATTTATTTCCTCTAAAATTAACAACTCACATGGTTGAGTGTTATGGATCATTGATTAACTTAGGTAAATATTGTAAGTATATACCATAATAAATCACATGCTTGTTAAAATAATAATAATCGTCCATCAAACAAGATCATTGATTTGCTTGCTTTACTCTGGATTCAAATTCTTTAAATTATATCATTGATGTTCTTAAGAAAATTGCTCTGTAGGCTTCACCATTTGTCCTCAGACACCCTTAATTGACGAATATGTAAGATAATGGAATGCTTGCTTTTCTCATTCATCTGAATAGAATATATACAGCTATTGTGTAACGTTTGGTCAACTAACTAATTATGATACAACATAATTACAGGGAACTAATTATAGTCAATTATGACCAAATATTCTATTCTATTAATTCTATCACACCCCCACAGTCGAAGCGGGAGGTTCACAGACGCTTAGACTGGTTCGAAAATCATCAAAGAGAATGCGAGGAAGCCCTTTGGTGAAGATATCTGCAATCTGATGTCGAGAGGGAACATGAAGGACACGTGCCTGACCACGAGCAACCTTTTCCCGTACAAAGTGTATGTCCATTTCAATATGCTTGGTACGTTGATGTTGCACATGATTGCCAGAGAGATAAATGACACTAACATTGTCACAATATACCAAAGTGGTCTGAGGAATAGGAAAGTGAAGCTCCAACAAGAGATTACGAATCCAACATGACTCAGACACAACATTAGCAACACCTCTATATTCAGCTTCAACACTAGAACGAGAGAGAGTCGGCTATCTTTTGGAGGACCAAGCGATAAGGTTGTCGCCAAGAAAAACACAGTATCCAGATGTGGAACGCTTGGTGTTAGGACATCCACCCCAATCAGCGTCAGTGTAGGAGATAAGCTTGGTGATGGGAGATGGTGATAAATGTAGCCCAAAATGTATGGTACCCTGAACATATCGGAGAATGCGCTTGAGAGCAAGCATGTGTTATGTACTGGGTGCATGCATGTGAAGACAGACTTGCTGAACTGCGTAAGAGATGTCAGGTCTAGTGAATGTGAGGTATTGCAGAGCTGCTGCAAGACTGCGATAGAGAGAGGGATCCTCATAAGGAGTACCCGAAGAAGTGTTGAGTTTCTGTTTAGTGTCAACAGGGGTGGCAGATGATTTGCAAGATGTCATCCCAACACGTTCAATGATTTCAGAAGCATAGGTGCTTTGACTGAGAAAGATGCCTCCAGGATGGCGAGAAACACCAATACCCAAAAAATAACTCAGGGGACTGTTGGTAGCAACAAAAGTAAGTATTTTTATATCGTCTCCACAAGGACTAGTGCGCTATCTCAAGCCGTTCAACAATCGTTATCATTTTGAGTAAGGGGTGTATAACTTTGTTTGCTATAAATTATTGGAATGTAAAAGCGGAAATAAAGACGACAAGCAATAGGGAATAAAAGCGTTGGGATCGGAGTTCGTCAATCTAGCATCGAATGTATTCTAATGATCATGCATATGAATTCTATCATTTTAGCGAAATTATCACGTATCACTCGACAAAGTCATTCATGTCCAAATGACGTCGTGAGATCGATCGTATCGTTTAATCGACGATTTCTCAATCTATTAAACAATCCGAAAGCATTACGTTCCAATACTTTCTGTGATTATCAAAACCAAATTCCATGATAGAATTTCTTATTTTGATAGAAGATTATTCTCATCAAAGATTCAAAAGTATTCGTCAATAACATTTAAATCAAACGTAATAATGAATAGCAAGAATAAACTCAATATCACAAAAGTTGCTAGAATCATACATTTAAAGATCAAAGATTACATCTAAGCTAGATAAAGTACCTCCAATCCCAACAAAGGGGAGTTAGTTGTTCATTTTCATGACAACTATTGTCGCGGTGATTTTTGGATATCAAGCTATTAATTAGCGTTGACTCGCAATTTTAAGATTCACCACCGATCTTTTATTTTTCCGAGGAAAAGGGAGAAAGTTCGAAAAAACCTATTTTTTAGAGATCAAAGGTCCGGGGGTTGGTTACGCAAAGGGAAGGTATTAGCACCCTAAACGTCTATAGTACTCTATAGGAACCTCTTGTTTTTAGTTATCTTTATGCTAAATTGATTATTTGTTTGTAAAATAAATGCTTAAGTGTAAAAGACTAAAGTGATGAAAATGAAAGAAAAGGAAAATGTTTTTGTTATTTTGTTGATTTGGAAAGACAAAGTCTTTTGCCTACGTACCCGAGCGGGATCAAAATCACGTAGTTCGGGGTAAAAAGCCGAGTGATTGGTTTTGATTGATTTTAAAGTTTGAAAAAGGTTTAGGAAAGATAAGAGGCCGAAAGGCATAGAAGAATAAAAAGAAGTGAGTTTGATTGATTTTAAATTGAAAAAGGTTTGATTGATTAAAAGTTGATTAAAGTTTGATTAAGAAAGAAATGACAAAGATTGACTTTTTTTGAGATTTTGATTATAAAATGTTTTTGGATTTTGACTTTTTTATGAAAATTTTGATTAAGTCCTAAGGTCCAGAGACTAAGTTATGCTGAGAAGGTCTAAGCGCGCCGGATCCCTCAACATGACGTTGGATCAAGTGAGGGTCCTTGTAACACCCATAATAAGATTGCCTAGGATCTTATACGAGTATTAAAATTTTGTACTGGATACATTAATTTACAATATAAAAGTTCATACAAATATATTACATCACATTGTAATATTACAAATCCAAAGTTTATACAACATCTCGATAACATAAACATCATATGATACATCCATATAATACAATCATCCAACACATATAACAACAGCACGATCAGTCCGTAGCTTTTTCCTTACCCTTGTTGCGTGCTGACTGCGAACCTGCCTGTGAACCTGCACCAGAAGGAATGGGATGAGACATAATGTCTCAGTGAGCTCTACCCAACCTACTGTTTGGCAACCTCAGGGAACCTAGGGTCGCCATGCCTACCTTGGCAATTTAGGGGAATTCTAGAATCGCCAAGTCTTTAAACCTGCCTATAACTTTAACTATAATCTTCCTGTAACTATAACTGTAACTAAGACTGTATAACATAAAGCAATTAAAGTGTTTTATGTTAGCTGTTAGCGTTGAGCAAACAATTAATCTGAGTTCATTTTACGGAGGGCATCCGGGTGGAGTAACCCCGAAGTACGTCTCCCTATGACCCGATGAAACTCCTGACAATCAGGCTAGCACCGGACTCCCTATGAAATTGCATGTGGACAACCCTCTCGGAGAAGTCCCATCCGGCGTATCCCGGAGTCTGCTGAACATGCCTATGACTTTAAATTATTATTATTCTTTGACTTTGATAAATAAGTGTATAAATAAATATACATATCTATGACTTTGATCATGCAAACATTTCCTATAATCCTTAACCTTTGACATAGGGTACTTGGCTAATCGTTCTCATAAGCCTACTATAACTGTTAAACATTTCCTATTACATTATATCCTAAAGTGGCTAAACTATGAGTTGCTCCTCATGCTATAACCCTCATTTTCTATCAAGGAAAATTGGCATATCGTTGTCATATGCCACTATAAAAGGTTGCCTATCCGATGAACTTCATTTCTATACATTTCCAAGCCTTACATAATCCTTACTTATAAACTTTATGACCTTTGGAAAGCTTTTAGAATGAGTTAGAATGGTGGGCAAGGTTTCTAAAATGTATACATAAAATCAGTTGCCAAAAAGCCATGCCCGCGCGCACCAGGACCCCCAGAACAGCTCAACGAAGTTGGGCTGTACAGGGTTGGTCGCTACAAGCGAGCCCTTGGTCGCTACAAGCGAGCCTGGTCGCTACAAGCGCCAGCGTGGTCGCTTGAAGCGCGGGTAGGCAGGGAATTTCCCTGTTCGGTCGCTACAAGCGACGGCCCGTCGCTACAGCGACCATATCAGTATAAAATCATGTAAAAATGCGATTTTCCACCATTTTCTCCCATTCAAGGTTACCCAAGCTTCCAGAACATGTTAAAAATGATTTTCCATCTTAAAACATCAGTTAAAAACACTTACAAGCAAGGATTAAGACTAGCTAGGAAATTAGGGTAAAAACCCAAACTTTCTATAATTCTTCCTATGAAGCAAAACACATAAAACTCACACTATGAGGGTTCTAAAACCCAAGATGAGCTCACCTAAGATCTGTAGCAGGCTGGTTTAGCTTTAATCCCAAACTCCAACTTGTAAAATCCTCTTTTCTTGATTTTTCTCTAGTTTTCCTTGTTCCAAGTTTCCCAAAGCTTTGATTGCTTGAATCCCCAAGGTTAAAGGACGAATTTGATGGATTAAGGATGAAAGGAAGGGTGGGTCGAAACCTAGAGAGAAGGAGGGGAAGAATTCTGATTTTTGAGAGAGAAAGAAATGTGATAAATATGAGTTTTTCTCATATTTATCCATTTTAGTCCCTATCCTCTTAATTACAATTTTGCCACTCCCAATCGTTTAATTCCTATAACACTGTTAGATACCTCGCATAAGTGGGTTATTACACTCTACCCCCCTTAAAGAAATTTCGTCCTCGAAATTTAGAATTTACCTGTAAAAAGATGTGGATAACTCTCCTGCATCTCCGATTCCAATTCCCACGTAGCTTTGCCGTAGGGAGAACCTTTCCATATAACTTTAACAATTGGAATCTCTTTGCTCCTCAAAACTTTGACATCACGTTCAATTATCCGTTCCGGTTCGGGCCGAAAAGTCAAATCCGAACTCAAGTCTATGGTTTCCAACTCTACTGGTTGATAAGGATCAGGAATGAACTTCCTCAACTGTGAGACATGAAAAACATCATGCAATCCCGACATCGCCGGTGGCAGAGCCAATTGGTAAGCTGCTGGTCCGACTCGTTTAAGTATCTCAAATGGCCCAATAAATCTTGGACTCAATTTCTTCGTCCTGAAAACACCTCGTAGTCCCAGCTTAGGGGTGACTTTCAAGAAAACATGATCTCCCACTTCAAACTCTAGAGGTCTTCGCCTCTTGTCTGCATAACTCTTCTGTCGACTCTGAGCAGTTCTGATCTTATCCTGAATGGATTTAATCTTTAAGGTAGTCTCTTGAATAATCTCAGGTCCCAAAATACTCTTATCTCCAACCTCTGACCAACAAAGCGGTGTCCTACACCTCCTGCCATACAATGCCTCATAGGGTGCCATTCCAATACTAGAATGGTAACTGTTATTATACGAGAATTCAATCAAAGGCAGATGATTATTCCAACTTCCCCCATCCTCTAAAATGCATGCACGTAGCATATCCTCTAACGTCTGAATGGTTCTCTCAGATTGCCCATCTGTTTGAGGGTGATGGGACGTACTCAACTTTAACCTTGTTCCCAAAGCCTTCTGAAAAGCTTTCCAAAAATGAGAAGTAAAGATAGGATCCCTATCTGACACAATGCTGATTGGAACACCATGTAATTTCACAATCTCCGCTATGAACAATTCTGCATACTGAGCAGCTCTATACGTAGTCCTAACCGGTAAAAAGTGAGCAGACTTAGTTAACCGATCAACAACTACCCAAATCGAATCATGTCCCCGTTGAGTCCGAGGTAACCCTGTCACAAAATCCATAGAGATCTCTTCCCATTTCCACTGAGGGATTTCCAATGGTACAAGCATCCCTGCAGGTCTCTGATGTTCTATCTTAACTTGTTGACACACAATACAACGTGAAACAAATTCCGCGATATCGGTCTTCATCCCCGGCCACCAATAATCTTTCTTTAAATCTTGGTACATTTTAGTGGTACCTGGGTGAATACTGAAACTACTTTTGTGTGCCTCTTCCAAAATCGACCTCTTTAAATTAGCATCATTAGGCACACAAACTCTACCTTCAAACAACAGAGTACCATCAGATGCCCTTGAAAACTCTGAATGCCCAATCCTCCTTTGAAGATCCATATCTGATTCCTGAGCTTGTGTGATTCTGGACCGCAAATCACAGGTAACATCTAATCTTTGCAACCAAGTACCATTACCCATCTCAATAATGCTGAGGTTAAGGTCTCTAAATTTCTCATACAACCCACAAGTGTGCATCAGCACTTCTGCCCTAATCAAAGATTTCCTGCTTAAGGCATCAACAACAACGTTCGCTTTCCCCGGGTGATACTTTAACTCAAAATCAAAATCCTTCAGGTATTCCATCCATCTTCTCTGTCTCATGTTCAATTCCCGTTGATCGAACAAATACTTTAAACTCTTGTGGTCACTGAACAAGTCGAATTGTGCTCCATATAGATGGTGTCTCCATACTTTCAGAGCGAAAACTATTGCTGCCAATTCCAAGTCATGAGTGGGGTAATTCTCCTCATGAGGTTTAAGTTGTCGAGAAGCATAAGCTATAACATTACCTTCCTGCATGAGCACACTACCTAGTCCCTTAGAGGACGCATCACAATAAACCACATATTTCTTCTCCGGGTCTGGTATTGCTAACACTGGAGCCTTGGACAATTTCTTCCTCAAGGTCCGGAAACTTTTCTCACAATCTTCGTCCCAGACGAAAGGCACATCTTTCCTCGTGAGGCGTGTCAATGGTAAAGCAATCTGTGAAAATCTCATAATAAATCTTCGGTAGTAACCTGCTAGACCCAGGAAACTCCGAACTTCTGTTACATTCGTTGGTCTGGCCCAATTAAGAACAGCCTCAACCTTTGACGAGTCAACTGACACTCCTCCTTTAGAAATAACATGTCCCAAAAACTGGATTTCCGACAACCAAAATTCGCATTTGCTGAATTTTGCATATAACTGATTCTCTCTAAGGATGTCCAAAACAATCCTCAAATGCTGCGCATGCTCCTGCGAGTCCTTTGAATAAATCAAGATGTCATCTATGAAGATTACAACAAACTGATCCAGGTAAGGCTGGAAAATCCTATTCATGTAGTCCATAAAAACTGCCGGAGCATTAGTCACTCCAAAAGGCATAACCAAAAACTCATAATGTCCGTAACGTGTTCTGAACGCCGTCTTGGACACATCTGACGATTTGATACGAATTTGGTGGTATCCTGATCTGAGATCAATCTTTGAAAACACTGAAGCTCCTTTGAGTTGATCCAAAAGATCATCAATCCTCGGTAACGGATACTTATTCTTTATTGTTACTTTATTCAACCGACGGTAGTCGATGCACAATCTCATACTACCATCCTTTTTCTTAACCAACAACACTGGTGCGCCCCAAGGTGACACACTAGGCCTGATGAAATGTTTCTGAATTAAATCTTCTAACTGAGACTTCAATTCCTTTAACTCTGATGGTGACATTCTGTAAGGCGCCACTGAAACTGGCTCAGATCCTGGAATGAGATCAATAGAAAACTCAACTTCCCGTTCAGGGGGTAAATTGCTTATCTCCGAAGGGAAAACATCTAAATAATCACTGACAACAGGAATGTCACTGGGACTCAGTTCTGATTCTGAAGTCACAGTAACCATCACATAAAAACCCCTATCCTGTGCACACATAAGCTGAGTAAGCTGATGAGTGCGGTTGATTAATTCTGACAAAGCCACACCTTCGGTCGTATCATCTGTAGGCATGAAGATACACTTTTCCGCACATCCAATGTACACGTGATTAGCAGATAACCAATCCATCCCTAGGATTACATCAAGTTGTATCATAGGAAGACACACCAAGTCTATGTAGTATGTCTTACTAGATACTGTAATCGGGCAATTTTCACATATGAAACTAGCTACAACTCCGCCTTCAGTAGCGGTGGATACCGTCATAGGAGGTATCAATGGTGACATAGACAACTGTAACGCTTCTACACACTTGTAAGAAATAAATGAACATGTAGCACCACAATCAAAAAGCACTTTAACTGGAGTTTGGCCTAAGTAACACATACCAGCAATTAAGTCTTCATTGGCCAAAGCCTTCTGACCATCAAGGGAGTATACCCTACCCTTACTTGTTGTAGTACCTCCCGCTCCACTTTTACCTCTTCTTTCCGGACAATTTGCCAAAAAGTGCCCCGGCTGCCTACACCCGAAACACACACCTGTTTGCTTCATGCATTCACCGTGATGCATTTTCCCACAGTATTTGCAAGCTGGACTCGCCTGGTATTGAAACGTCTGCTTACCCCTCTTAGGGGAACCCTTAGGCTTGTTCTCTTGATACCTATCTGGAAATTTGCCTTTTCTCTTTTCAAACAGTGCAGCTTTCTCTCTTGCAGTTTTAGCAAAACCCGCTTCCGCAACCAAGCTATCATGAACCATCTCGTCGTAACTGGTATTCCTTTGAAGACTCACTGCTGTATCAATTTCACCTCTCAACCCACGCCTATACTGATTCATCTTCCAATTCTCATTAGCGGCATACTCGTTGTGAAAGGAGTAATACGACAATTCTTCAAACTTCTTTGTAAACTCGGTGACTGACATGCCACCTTGCTTCAACTCAAGAAACTCCTGTTCTTTCTTTACTTTATAGGACATCGGGATATACTTCTCTAGCATAGCTTCCTTGAAGTTATCCCAGTTAATCTCAACATCATTTGCTATCATTCGGCGTTGAGCAGATTCCCACCAATCTTCTGCTGCGCCTCTGAACTGGTTAGTTGCCAATAATACTTTACTTTCCTCCGGGCACTCCACCATCCGGAACACTTTTTCAATCTGCTTTAACCATCTCTTGGCCTCTGGTGGCTCACCTTCTCCATTAAACTCTGGAGGGTGATTCCTGTTAAACTCCCGGTATGATGGATTTGCCACTGCTGGTGGCGGTGTCTGCTGTTGAGCACCTTGTCCATGGTGCATCATTCCCATCCATTCTTGCTGAGCCTGAGCCTGCTGTTGGGCTTGCTGCTGCATCATAAGCATCATCTGCTGATGCTGTAACGCAGCCTGAGCTTGCTGCTCTTGGTACTGTTGCTGCAACGCCTGTTGCTGTTGCATCATCTGAGCCCAAAATTGCATGTTAGGGTCTCCTCCGGCTTCCTCAGCATTAGCCTGATTCATTCTAGGCCTGCCAGGACCTCTTCTCCTCCCAGACATATTATCCTAACTGTCATACACATGTCAAAATGATCAGTTTCAACCAGATATAACATTTAGAATAATGTCCCGGATCCAAGAGATCCACAAACTTGTATTGTATTTTAATGACCCAAGGCACGGTCTGAATCGACCTGCTCTGATACCAAATTGTAACACCCATAATAAGATTGCCTAGGATCTTATACGAGTATTAAAATTTTGTACTGGATACATTAATTTACAATATAAAAGTTCATACAAATATATTACATCACATTGTAATATTACAAATCCAAAGTTTATACAACATCTCGATAACATAAACATCATATGATACATCCATATAATACAATCATCCAACACATATAACAACAGCACGATCAGTCCGTAGCTTTTTCCTTACCCTTGTTGCGTGCTGACTGCGAACCTGCCTGTGAACCTGCACCAGAAGGAATGGGATGAGACATAATGTCTCAGTGAGCTCTACCCAACCTACTGTTTGGCAACCTCAGGGAACCTAGGGTCGCCATGCCTACCTTGGCAATTTAGGGGAATTCTAGAATCGCCAAGTCTTTAAACCTGCCTATAACTTTAACTATAATCTTCCTGTAACTATAACTGTAACTAAGACTGTATAACATAAAGCAATTAAAGTGTTTTATGTTAGCTGTTAGCGTTGAGCAAACAATTAATCTGAGTTCATTTTACGGAGGGCATCCGGGTGGAGTAACCCCGAAGTACGTCTCCCTATGACCCGATGAAACTCCTGACAATCAGGCTAGCACCGGACTCCCTATGAAATTGCATGTGGACAACCCTCTCGGAGAAGTCCCATCCGGCGTATCCCGGAGTCTGCTGAACATGCCTATGACTTTAAATTATTATTATTCTTTGACTTTGATAAATAAGTGTATAAATAAATATACATATCTATGACTTTGATCATGCAAACATTTCCTATAATCCTTAACCTTTGACATAGGGTACTTGGCTAATCGTTCTCATAAGCCTACTATAACTGTTAAACATTTCCTATTACATTATATCCTAAAGTGGCTAAACTATGAGTTGCTCCTCATGCTATAACCCTCATTTTCTATCAAGGAAAATTGGCATATCGTTGTCATATGCCACTATAAAAGGTTGCCTATCCGATGAACTTCATTTCTATACATTTCCAAGCCTTACATAATCCTTACTTATAAACTTTATGACCTTTGGAAAGCTTTTAGAATGAGTTAGAATGGTGGGCAAGGTTTCTAAAATGTATACATAAAATCAGTTGCCAAAAAGCCATGCCCGCGCGCACCAGGACCCCCAGAACAGCTCAACGAAGTTGGGCTGTACAGGGTTGGTCGCTACAAGCGAGCCCTTGGTCGCTACAAGCGAGCCTGGTCGCTACAAGCGCCAGCGTGGTCGCTTGAAGCGCGGGTAGGCAGGGAATTTCCCTGTTCGGTCGCTACAAGCGACGGCCCGTCGCTACAGCGACCATATCAGTATAAAATCATGTAAAAATGCGATTTTCCACCATTTTCTCCCATTCAAGGTTACCCAAGCTTCCAGAACATGTTAAAAATGATTTTCCATCTTAAAACATCAGTTAAAAACACTTACAAGCAAGGATTAAGACTAGCTAGGAAATTAGGGTAAAAACCCAAACTTTCTATAATTCTTCCTATGAAGCAAAACACATAAAACTCACACTATGAGGGTTCTAAAACCCAAGATGAGCTCACCTAAGATCTGTAGCAGGCTGGTTTAGCTTTAATCCCAAACTCCAACTTGTAAAATCCTCTTTTCTTGATTTTTCTCTAGTTTTCCTTGTTCCAAGTTTCCCAAAGCTTTGATTGCTTGAATCCCCAAGGTTAAAGGACGAATTTGATGGATTAAGGATGAAAGGAAGGGTGGGTCGAAACCTAGAGAGAAGGAGGGGAAGAATTCTGATTTTTGAGAGAGAAAGAAATGTGATAAATATGAGTTTTTCTCATATTTATCCATTTTAGTCCCTATCCTCTTAATTACAATTTTGCCACTCCCAATCGTTTAATTCCTATAACACTGTTAGATACCTCGCATAAGTGGGTTATTACAGTCCTTTTCCTCGGATACGGTTAAAATTACGTTATCGTCCTCGGCATAAAGCATAAAAATAAATGTGAGTGTCGGTGCATATTCTCATTTATATTCTTTATTTACATTGGACCTAGATACATTCTAATAGCAATAAAATAAATGACAAAAATAATAAAAATTGCATTAAAGTAAATATGCTAAAGAAAATAAAAATAATGCATGAAATGCAAAACACTAAATAAATATGGTGCAAATAAATAAAGAGAAAATAAGAATGCAAGACATAAAATAAATATGATGCTGAAAATAAGAAAAGAAAATAAAAAGAATGCAAGACATAAAATAAATATGATGCAATAAAAAATAAAAATGCAAGACATAAAATAAATATGGTACATAAAATAAAAAAGAAAATAAAAATGCAAGACAAAAAATAAATATGAAGCTGAAAAATAAAATGCAAGACAGAAAATTAAATATGGTGCTGGAAAATAAATAAAGAAAATAAAAAATAAAAAGAATGCAAGGCATAAGATTAAATATGATGCGTAAAAGAAAATAAAAATGCAAGATAATAAATAAATATGATGCATAAAATAAAAAAAATAAAAAATACATGATGGACTGAAAATTAAAAAGGCAGTAAAATAAAGTGCATGAGAAATAAATAAACAAGAGAAATAAAAAGAAATGCAAAGAAAAGAAAGAAAGAAATAAAATAAAAGAAATAGAGAAGAAAAAAAAAGGGGGTGCAGAATTAAAAGAGAGCAGTAAAGTAGTAATGAAGAAGTTGGGCTTAAAAAAAAGAAATGTGGGCTTAACAGATCAAATCTGGATCGTCAGATTGAACGAGGCGTCCAGATTTGATCTTGAGGAGACAGAGCTCCAGCCATGAGATTAAGATCAGAGGGTCATGAAGAGAAAATGAACACAGGAAAGCCAAGAGGAAACGTGCATCTGATTGAAACAGGGGATAAACATAGGCCGTTAGATCTACGATCCAACGGTCCATCCCTGATGATCCATAGGAACAAAGCAGATGCACGCACACCATAACCCAGGCCAAGGCAGCAATATAAAAAGGGTTTTAACCCTCAAAACTCCCATAATCCTCTTCTCTTTCTCGCTCTTTATTTTCAGAAAACAAAAAAAAGCTCTCTTCTCTCTCTTTAAGCTTTGGCTGAGAATACCTCCGGCGCGGCGGCCGCCGGCGGCGCCAACGTGCCGGAGTGTTCCAAACCACGTTTTTTTTTAAAAAAACCTCACGTTTTGGACATCCTTTTTCGTTCTCTACACAAATCTAAACTTAGATTTCTGAAATTTTTTAGACGAATACCTCTTGGTTTTGATTCTGTAGTTGGTTCTTTAGTTTGAGCTTGATTCAAGATGACTAAGGTTTGTGGAATTTTGCTTCGGTTTTTGTATTTGATGGTGTTGTGCGTTTCTTTTTCTTTGTGAGT
This sequence comes from Medicago ruthenica, assembly GCA_018208015.1. Lineage (NCBI taxonomy): Eukaryota > Viridiplantae > Streptophyta > Magnoliopsida > Fabales > Fabaceae > Medicago > Medicago ruthenica. The sequence continues at coordinate 68,324,897 of CM031373.1, read as the reverse complement.
GATGTGGTTTTGAATCTGTGGGAGATGGCTGTGATTAGTGGCCGTGGCTGTGTGTTGTTGTGGTAGTGATTTTGATTTGTGGGATTTTGGTGCCTGGCCGTGTGTTTTGTTTTCCGGTGGCCGGAAATTGGACTGTGTTGGTGGCTTGTGGTGGTTCAAGGGTTTGAGTGTGGTGGTTTCGGTGGTACTTTCTCTGACACGTTTCTGACTCTTTTTTGGGTACCGTGAATAGTACATTTAATGTACTATTTATAGTACTAGAGACTAGGGTTAGAATAAAAATCTGGACAAAAATGCCCCTGGGCTGAAATTGGACCCCAAAATGACTGAAAAAATAAAGGGAAATAAAAACAGTAAAATAACAAAAATAATAAAATAACAAAAACGAAAATAAAAAGAAAAAAATTAATAATAATAAAAAGAAATTAAAAAAAGAAATAAATAACAAAAAATAATAATAATAATAAAAGGAAATAACAAAAAATAAAACGGTCGCCTTCGGAACAAAAATGAGGTATTTTAAAATACCTCCCTGCCGAAATTTCGTCTGAAATGACGAAAATTTCTGGCTCAAAAGACAGGAAAAAACGGAATAAAGACGGGTCAAAAATGGGGTATGACAGATGCCCCTATTTAAGTTTCTTCGTTACGGAGATTTAAAAGTGAAATTTTAAATCGACGGGTCGAAGAGACTTAAATACAGAGTACACCATTTTTGACCAATTTCGACTGCAAAATGCTATGAAAGCAATGCTATGCATGTGATGCTATGCACGTGATGCTATGCACGTGATGTTGTGCATGTAATGTCGTGAATGCTCGCGATGCAAGTATGAATGCAAGACGGCGAGGATGGCTCGACTGGGGATAACAAAACAAAAGGATACCCGAGTCTGTTAAAAGAAACGGGGTCTGACTCCACTGGGGATAGCATGGTTTCACTGGGGATACCTGTCAGCTGTTTGGGTTGTTGCCGAATTTGCCACTGACGACAGGATAAAAGGATAAATGTCAGATGTTCGGATTGTTGCCGAACTTGCCACTGACGACATGAAATAAAGGTAAATGCCAGCTGTTCGGGTTGTTGCCGAACTTGCTACTGACGACAGATCAAAAAGGTAAATGCCAGCTGTTCGGGTTGTTGCCGAACTTGCCACTGACGACAGGATAAAAAGGTAAATGTCAGCTGCTCGGATTGTTGCCGAACTTGCCACTGACGACAGGAAACAAAAAGATAAATGCCAGCTGTTCGGGTTGTTGCCGAACTTGCCACTGACGACAGGATAAAAGGATAAATGTCAGCTGTTCGGATTGTTGCCGAACTTGCCACAGACGACATGAAATAAAGGTAAATGCCAGCTGTTCGGGTTGTTGCCGAACTTGCTACTGACGACAGATCAAAAAGGTAAATGCCAGCTGTTCGGGTTGTTGCCGAACTTGCCACTGACGACAGGATAAAAAGGTAAATGTCAGCTGCTCGGATTGTTGCCGAACTTGCCACTGACGACAGGAAACAAAAAGATAAATGCCAGCTGTTCGGGTTGTTGCCGAACTTGCCACTGACGACAGGATGAAAGATAAATGTCAGCTGTTCGGATTATTGTCGAACTTGCCACTGACGACAGGAAACAAAAAGGTAAATGCCAGCTGTTCGGGTTGTTGCCGAACTTGCCACTGACGACAGGATAAAAAGGTAAATGTCAGCTGCTCGGATTGTTGCCGAACTTGCCACTGACGACAGGAAACAAAAAGGTAAATGCCAGCTGTTCGGGTTGTTGCCAAACTTGCCACTGACGACATGATAAAAGATAAATGTCAGCTGCTCGGATGATGCCGAGCTTGCCGCTGACGACAAAAGACTGGATAAGAGAATGCACAAGCTGTTCGTTAAGGAACTGCCACTTGGCGAAAAGAGGGTGACATCTTAGGACCAGACACACTGGGGATGACACTTGGGGAAAGAAAGGGTTACAAGTTATTCATGATTGATTGATATGGAAAAGATAATCGAGGCAAGACTCGTGGTGGTTAATGCAACCATGTATGAATGATATTGTCTTTATGTTGTATATGCATGAATGCATATATGCATGAATGTATGAATGCATGAATTACAACACGACTTGTATGACTGTATGGAGGATTGATTTGTATAGTTGTATGAAAGATTGACTTGATGAGACAAGATTGGACGGATAAGATGGAAATTGACCCGACGTCGCATCACAAACACTCGGCAATCTTCAATGGGGATGATGCCACTGGGAACATATCAAAATATTGATGGGGTAAAGCCCGACATATGCAGTAACTGATGGGGAGTAAACACTTCTTGGGGAGAATGTGCCAATCCAAAACCTGGTAGAAGAACTAGTGCTTCCGTGGTCATGCTTATTTTTTGTTTTTTTGCTTTTCTTCTTTTTTAAATCCCTAATTTTGCCTGGACCGCCTTTTCAGGTTTTCAGTCCACCGGGAATATATTCTTTGTATGCCCCTAATTTTTGCCTGGACCGCCCTTTCGGGTTTTCGATCCACCGGGACGCTCATTTTTGCCTAAGCCGCCCTTTCGGGTTTTCGACTTACCGAGCTCCTTTCTTTTCTCTTTTTTCCTTTTTCGTATATTTCTTTTGTATTCTTTTTTTTAAGAAATTGACCATGTTCAGCCTGCAAAGTTTATCCGTTCTCAGGATGGCTGCCGACGCACCCTTCACTTATTCATGAATTCAAAGAAAATGTGTTTTGTTGTTTGTGCTCTTCAAAAAGACATGGAAAATATTTATGATTTTGAAAAAATGTTTTGTTTCAAGTACTACCATCAAGAATAGAAAAAGGTTTTATAAACTGAATAAATGTGAATTCCAAATGAAAGGTCATAGGCTCAAATTTATTTAAAAGAGTGGTAACCTGCCAATGGCATGGCTCCACGGATCTTACAAAGTTTGGAAAATGGTAAATATAAATTGAAGGTACGTTGAACACAATGACCGCTATTCTCCCTGACAACCTTGAATTCCACTGTTTGGATGCTTCAGATTCAGAGTCTTTTTGACATTCAATTGTGCCCCAAGTGAGTAGAGATCAGACCAATGCAGTTACTTTGTCTTTTGATCCTTAATTTTTGCATAGATCGCCCTTTCGGGTTTTCGACCTATCAGGATGATTATTTTTCTGTTTGATGTCTCTAATTTTTGCCTGGACCACCCTTTCGGGTTTTCGATCCACCGAGACGCTCTTTTTTGCCTAAGCCGCCCTTTCGGGTTTTCGACTTACCGAGCTGTTCTTTTATTTTTTTTAGACAAAGTATTTCTTGACTGCATCGGCGTTCACGGGACGAGGGAGCTCATCACCATCCATAGTCGTAAGAGTTAATGCGCCACCAGAGAAAGCTCTCTTGACGACATATGGGCCTTCATAATTTGGCGTCCACTTGCCCCTAGAATCGGGTTGGAAAGATAAAACCTTCTTGAGCACAAGATCTCCTTCTTGAAAATCCCGAGGACGAACCTTCTTGTCAAAAGCTTGCTTCATCCTCTGTTGATAAAGTTGTCCGTGGCACAAGGCATTCATGCGTTTCTCTTCAATTAGATTCAACTGATCATATCTGCTTTGGCACCATTCAGCCTCTGACAACTGGGCCTCCATTAGAACTCTTATTGATGGAATCTCAACCTCCACAGGGAGCACTGCTTCCATACCATACACCAAAGAGATAGGGGTTGCCCCTGTTGAGGTACGCACTGAAGTGCGATATCCATGTAAAGCATACGGTAGCATCTCATGCCAGTCCTTATATGTGACCACCATCTTCTGCACTATCTTCTTGATGTTTTTGTTGGCAGCTTCAACTGCGCCATTCATCTGAGGTCTGTAAGGAGAAGAATTGTGATGCTCAATCTTGAATTCTTCACACAAATCTTTCATCATCTTGTTGTTCAAGTTTGTTCCATTATCTGTAATGATTCTGTTGGGCACACCATATCGGCAGATGATCTGGTTCTTGATAAAACGGACCACCACTTGCTTGGTCACACTGGCATAGGATGCTGCTTCAACCCACTTGGTGAAGTAATCAATGGCCACTAGAATGAAACGATGCCCGTTTGAAGCTTTCGGCTCGATTCTTCCAATCATGTCAATGCCCCACATAGAGAAGGGCCATGGAGAAGAAAGAACGTTAAGTGTAGTTGGTGGTACATGAATTCTGTCAGCATAAATCTGGCATTTGTGGCACTTCCTGGCATGCTTGCAACAATCGGTCTCCATTGTCATCCAGTAATAACCTGCTCTCAACAACTTCCTAGCCATTGCATGCCCATTTGAGTGAGTTCCAAAGGAGCCTTCATGAATCTCATGCATCAAAAGTTCTGCTTCTTGCTTGTCTACGCACCTGAGTAGTACCATGTCGAAGTTCCTTTTGTATAAAACATCACCGTTCAAAAAGAAGTTACTAGACAATCTTCTTAATGTTCTCTTGTCTTTGTTGGACGCTCCGGGTGGATATTCCTGACTCTGGAGGAAACACTTGATATCATGGAACCATGGCTTATCGTCCACAACTTCTTCGACTGCGAACACATGAGCGAGCCTCTCGAGGTGCTGAATTCTGATTGTTGGCAAATTGTTCCGGTGACTCACTTCATACATGGAGGATAAAGTTGCTAACGCATCCGCCATCTGGTTCTCATCACGAGGGATGTGGTGAAGCTCCACTTTGTTGAAGAAGGTTAACAAACGCCTTGCATAATCTTTGTATGGAATCAAGCCGGGGTGGCGAGTTTCCCATTCTCCTTTGATCTGATTGATTACGAGTGCTGAATCCCCGTAGATATCAAGGTTCTTGATTCTCAAGTCGATGGCTTCTTCAATGCCCAGGATACATGCTTCATACTCTGCCATATTGTTGGTGCAATCAAACTGTAACCTTGCAGCGAAAGGGAGATGATTACCTTCAGGAGTGATAATAACTGCCCCAATTCCGTTGCCAAAGACATTCACTGCTCCATCAAATATCAAGCCCCACCTAGACTCAGGATCTGGGCCTTCCCCAAGCAATGGTTCATCACAATCCTTCATCTTCAAATACATAATCTCCTCATCGGGAAAGTCGAACTTGATGGGTTGATAATCTTCAATTGGTTGGTGAGCCAAATGGTCAGCAAGAACACTACCCTTGATTGCCTTCTGAGTGCGGTATTCAATATCGTACTCGGACAACAACATCTGCCAACGAGCAATTCTTCCTGCCAAAGCGGGTTTCTCAAAGATATACTTGATCGGGTCCATCTTGGATATTAACCAGGTGGTGTGGTTAATCATGTAGTGACGAAGACGCTTGGCAGCCCAGGCTAGTGCACAACAAGTCTTCTCAAGTAGGGAGTACCTGGACTCACAATCTGTAAACTTCTTGCTCAAGTAGTAAATGGCATGCTCTTTCCTTCCGGTCTCATCTTGTTGTCCAAGCACACAACCCATAGAATCTTCTAACACAGTCAAGTACATAATCAGAGGCCTTCCTTCAACTGGAGGGATAAGAATTGGAGGTTCTAGCAGATAATTCTTGATGCTATCAAAAGCCTTTTGACAATCTTCAGTCCAAACAACACCCTGATCTTTTCGAAGCAGCTTGAATATGGGTCCGCACGTGGCTGTCATGTGCGAAATGAAACGGGAGATGTAATTCAACCGTCCAAGAAAACCTCTCACTTGTTTCTCTGTTTGTGGAATAGGCATTTCCCTGATAGCTCTGACCTTGTCGGGGTCTACCTCAATACCTTTCTGGCTAACAATGAAACCCAAGAGTTTTCCAGATCTAACACCGAAAGTACATTTGTTGGGATTCAGCCGTAGTTGATATTTCCTTAGCCGTTGAAACATCTTCAGCAAATATTCGACATGTTCTTCTTCAGTGCCTGACTTAACGATCATATCATCCACGTACACTTCTATCTCTTTGTGCATCATGCCATGAAAGAGAGTAGTCATGCCTCTTTGGTAAGTGGCACCTACATTTATCAACCCGAAAGGCATCACCCTGTAACAAAGGTGCCCCAAGGCGTGATGAAAGATGTCTTTTCTCTGTCTTCAACTGCCATCTTGATTTGATTGTATCCAGAGAAACCGTCCATGAAGGAGAAGACTTTGGACTTAGCAGTGCTGTCAACCAATACATCGATATGAGGTAAAGGGAAGTCATCCTTCGGACTAGCCTTGTTCAAATCCCAGTAATCAACACACATCCTGACCTTGCCATCTTTCTTTGGAACAGGCACTATGTTGGCTAACCATTGAGGATACTCTGATGTGACAAGAAAACCTGCATTAATTTGCTTCTGTACTTCCTCTTTGATCTTGAGAGCCATGTCAGGGCGAGTTCTCCTTAGCTTTTGCTTGACCGGTGGGCATTCGGGCTTCAAAGGCAAACGGTGCTCCACGATACGGGGATCCAGACCGGGCATATCCTGGTATGACCATGCGAACACATCAGCATATTCTTTAAGCAATTCAATCACCCTCCGCTTAACAGTTGCTTCAAGCGATGCCCCAATCTTGACTTCTTTCTTATCTTCCTCGGTTCCCAGGTTGATCACCTCCACTAACTCTTCATGAGGCTGAATGGTTTTCTTCTCACGTTCCAATAACCGAGCAATTTCATCTGGAATTTCCTCATCCTCCTCCTCTTCGGCTTCGTAGACAGGAAATTCAAAGTTGGGAGAGAGCATAGAGTTATTATGTTCAACGGGCTCGTTGATGCTTAGTCTGCATATGATTGATGATTGATTTTAGAGAATGAGTGAACAATGCAGACTTTTGAAATTGATTGAAAACAGAAAAATAAAAATGAAATAAAAAATAAAAATATTTTTGGGTTTTTTGTGTTACCATTTTCCAGAAAAAGCAATAAATATAGATGTAGTACCCCAATTTTGTCCTAAGCCTTTTCAAAAAAAAAAAAAAAAAAGAGAAAAGTCAAAAAGTCAACAAAAAGTCAACATTGCTGAAATGAGGACTTCGCAGAGCGAAGTCTCCCAGAAATGAGGACTTCGCAGAGCAAAGTCTACTTCGCAGAGCGAAGTCTGCGAATTTTCTGCAGATTTTCAGATTTTTGATTTTTCTGTTTTCCTTTTCTTTTATTGTATTCCAGTCATTATCTATAATTATTATCATGTATTATTATCATGGGTAATGTTGGATTTAACCAAGTGGAAGAAAAGAACATGTGACAATTGGAAAAGCAAAAAGGGAAAGGAAGAGGAAGCAAAATTGATCAAGTAACCCAGCCACTAGCTGACTTTGGGCAGTCCTTATCCCTCCCACTTGGCCTGCAACTGACCCTGCTACTTGCCAGCAACCACCTTGCCATAGGCTTTATCAAAAACCACTCAAGGATTGAGGCAAAGTTGCTGCCCCTGTTTTGCAAACAGCCATGCTTTCACCTTTTCCATCATTTTGCTGTCAGAATTCAGCTGCTTTGGGAGCTGAATTCATCCAAGGTCTTGACCCTTGCAGCAAGGCAAGGTCACCTCTTATCCTTAGCATTAAATGCAAAGCAAATCAGTCATGATTATGGCACAAAATCAGCCCTGCTGCAGATTTTCTCATCATGACAAAAGATCACATTTTTGCCTATAAAAGCAAGGCATTGCTGCAAGATTTGAGAGAGTTCAGAGGTGGGAGGATAGAGAGTCTTGGAGAGTAACACACAGAGGTTTGAGAGCAGAAAACCAGTGCAAATTCGAGTGAATTGTTGCACATTTTTCTCACAAAAACAGAGTTTGGTTTTGGGTAAGTTTAGAGGAAATCTCCAATCCTTTCTTACACAAATCATCCTAAAACCAACACAAAGCACCAAGCCAGCAAAACAACCTCTAAACCTCTCACAAAGAGTGAAGAACTAAGGCAATTTGTCACTGGTTGTGTTCATCAAACTTGTCCAACCTTGCAAAACCATAAGCATTCAAGCCTCTTCCATTTCCTTGCAAACACAAGCCTTGGGCTAGGAGCAGGTAAGTCATTCTAACTTATTTACACTCCATTTGCATACTGCTTTCATTTGTTTTGTTTTCAATTGGGTTCAATCTCAGTTTTGCATTTTTGAGTTTCACTCATTTTTGAGTTTAAACACTTTTGAACACAAAAGAAATCCCAAAGTTTGCAAAACCTTTAAACTAAGTTGTTGCATTCATTTCATTGCTATTTTCAAAGCTTTTCACTCCTCCTAAGGTTCTGAGGCTAGTTCAGAAGTTGCTTCTGAACAGAAGTTCAGAAGCAGCTTCTGAACTCAAATTTTCGCATACTTCGCAGTGCGAAGGTCTGGTCGCAGTGCGACCATGACAGAATTCAGAACATGAATTCAAAAGCCAATTTTTGAGGTTCTAACCCAAAGCCCAGAACCTAAGAGGTTTGAAACTCATTTTATTCAAACCATAACAAAGATTTTGCATGATATTGGCAAATTCACAAGTTCGTGCAACGCTTTTTGGAATAACTTGCAAAACAAGTTATGTCCACAAACTTTCAAAACAAATTTGAGCAATAGGCTAAGTTCATCATTTTCAAAACTAAACTTGAACAATAACCTTGTTCATGATTTTCAAATCAAACGTGAACTTAAAGCCGAACTTGTTCGCTTTTCAAAACCGTTTTCAAACTTGAGCCGAACTTGTGCTTTTCCATAAACTTGAACAACCTTTGTTCATAGGTTGCAACAACCAAGTGTTTTGTTCACTTTGGGATTTCTAAGAAATTCAAACAAAACTTGAATGAAAGAGGGATGGTTTGACGTATGGCTCTCCATTGCCCCGGTTGTACGAACGCGTGACGTATGGCTCGTCGTTCGAACAATCGTCATTCTATTTTCAAAAACATAAAATCAACCCAACACACTAATTTTGGCCCCCGTGGTCAATCTGAACCTTTCTTGGTCCTTCGGGACCAATTGAACCCTTTCTTGACTCCGTTGAGTCAATCGAAACTTTTTCTCGGTCCGCCGTGACCATTTAAATCAATGCTTGATCCCGTTGGATCCATTGAATATTTTTCGGTCCGCCGTGACCATTTGAGTCAATGCTAGATCCGGTTGGATCCTCTTTGAACTCTTTCTTGACTCGGTTGAGTCATTTGAGTCAATGCTAGATCCGGTTGGATCCTCTTTGAACTCTTTCTTGACTCGGTTGAGTCATTTGAGTCAATGCTAGATCCGGTTGGATCCTCTTTGAACTCTTTCTTGACTCGGTTGAGTCATTTGAGTCAATGCTAGATCCGGTTGGATCCTCTTTGAACTCTTTCTTGACTCGGTTGAGTCATTTGAGTCAATGCTAGATCCGGTTGGATCCTCTTTGAACTCTTTCTTGACTCGTTTGAGTCAATCGAATCCTTTTTCTCGGTTCGCCGTGACCTTTTTAATCAATGCTCGACTCCGTTGAGTCCATTGAACCTTTTCTTGGTCCGCCGTGACCAAATGAACCAAATCTTGGCCCCTTGTGGTCAATCCAAACCTTTTGGTCCCCCGTGGCCACTAGATTCAATCCCTCGACTTGTTTAAGTCACTCGGTCAATGTTCGACTCGCCCGAGTCCATTGTACCCGTTCTTGATCCCAGTGGATCAATCGAACCATCGCCCGACTCGTTGGAGTCCCCTCGGTCAATGATTGACTCGATTGAGTCCATTGCACCTCTTTTGGTCCCATAGCGACCAACTCAACCCTTTTACCCCACCGGACGTACCTTTTAACATTCTAGCGCGATTCATGAACTAACGCTTAATAAGTCTCCCAAGCGCGAGCATACAAGCAAGACGCTTAATAAGTCTCCCGAGCGCAAGCATACAAGCTACGTTGAATCGCTAGAATTCGGTTAAAACATCGTCCATTTAAAATTAACCAACACATATACGTTTTTCTACCAAAGAACTACGTACGCTTTGAATTCTCCGACTACCGGGAGATACGTAGGAGCAAGATCGACATCTTGTCAAGCGCAATAATAATAAAAACTTTTTTTTCTTTTCTTTCGTTTGTTTTTATCTCTTTTTCCCCCTTTTAGTATATTTTCTTTTGACATAGATAAGCATGCGCGCAAAACATTTAAAAACAATTTAAGCTTTAGCCAAATAGAAGGTTCCCGTTGAGTACAACGGACGTGAGGGGTGCTAATACCTTCCCCTTGCGTAATCGACTCCCGAACCCGACAATGGTTGCGATGACCATCCTTTCCTCATCGTCAAAGGGTTTTATTATCGTTTCCCTTTCAAAATAAAAACTTAAGGGTTTATCAACGTTCCCTTTACACAAAAACTTTGGTGGCAACTTCACAAGGCCCTCCGAGCGTTTACGAACGACCTCGGAGGATTTGCGCATTTTTTAAACGAGGTGCGCACAATAGATATCGGGATAAACCACATTTTGCATTAATAAAAGTAGTACTTGATACAAAATAGCCCTACATGATTGCACTTTCGTCCTGGGCTAGACGAAAGGATCTTTTTTGAAAAAAAACAGAAAAAACAAAGACATATTACTTTGACACATGAACTACTGAAGGGATGTCAACCGCGTCCCAGTTGCGGACAAGTCTTCCAGGTGTAACAAATGCTGGCACCATCTCTTCAGGAACATCTTCCAAGACGGCATTGGCTTCTGGCGAGTCGTTGATGAACCCGGCACTACAAAAGGTGCTACTAATGGAGCTCGACCCAACACTGTTCTTCGAGGATCCTGCAAAAGAAGCAAACCCCAGTCCTTCACGGTTTTTACTCTCTGGCAACTGTACAACTTTTCCCCATCCTACACCTGTTCCCTCCTGCACCACCTTCTGTGCGCTCTTCCAAGTGGCGAAAGACACTTCACTCTTCTCTGGCTCCTTATCCTCCACAGTCAGGCCTTGGAAAGAGGTTCCTTCAGTTTCATCAGCACCAATGAAGGAAAAGGCTGACAAATGACTAATCAGCAAAGCTTCTTCTCCGCTCACAGTGACCAATCTCCCATTTCTGACAAACTTCAGCTTTTGATGCAAGGTTGATGTCACGGCCCCAGCTTCATGGATCCATGGCCTACCCAAGAGACAACTGTATGCATCTCGGATGTCCATCACCTGGAATGTAATTTGGAAAACGGATGGTCCGATTGTAATGGGCAAATCAACCTCCCCGATGACTGACTTCCTTGATCCATCAAAAGCTTTGACGACTACCCCGCTTCTTCTCATGGGAGGTCCCTGGTAGGAGAGTTGATCTAATGTGGATTTGGCCATTACATTCAATGAGGAACCAGTGTCCACAAGTACATTCGATAGAGCATCGGACTTGCAGTTCACATATATGTGTAACGCCAGATTGTGGTTTCTTCCCTCCTCAGGAAGCTCTTCATCGCTGAAACTCAAATTATTGCATGCAGTAATGTTTCCTACTATACTATCCAGCTGATTAACAGTCACGTCCTTCTCCACAAAAGCTTGGTCTAACACCTTCATCAGGGCTTCACGGTGTGCTTCAGAGTTTAATAGCAAAGACAAGATGGATATTTTGGAGGGAGTTTGTAGCAGCTGGTCTACTACTTTATACTAGCTCTTCTGGATCAGTTTCAGAATTTCATCATGATCAGAATCCTTGCTAGTCCCACTAGATTGGCCTATTTCCTTCTTTGTACTAGGGTCATTCACTGTCACCTGTTCAACCACCGGATTGATCGCTTTCTTGGAAAACAACGTGGGGATAACACGCCCATTCCTCAGAACCCTGCTGTCACTGGCGATGTTGTCCACAGAAGTCGCAGGAGTTAGAGAGGGCAAAGGCACCTCCTGTCCACCTTCCAACATCGTGGCACTATACTTGTAAGGGACCGCTTTTAGAGAAGCATACGACACAGGTCCTGGCAAGCTAATCACCAATGGGGTATGTCGCGTCGAATTTCGGATGTCAAGCTATTGACTAGCATTGAATCACTAAATTTAAATCACGACTGAACTTTTAATTTTTCGGGGAAAAAGGAAAAAAGTTCTAAATTACCTTGAAAAGAGATTTTAGGTTCGAAAGTCGATTATGCGAGGGGAAGGTATTAGCACCCCTCACATCCGTTGTACTCAACGGGAACCTCTTAGTTGGCTTAGGCTTAAAATGTTTTTTGACGTTTTGCTTGCACGCTTAATTATATATATATATATATATGTAAATGAACAAGTAAATAAAATGTGAGGTGAAGAAAGAGATAATAACAAACGAAATAGAAAAAAGAGAAAAAAAGATTTTTAAATAACGGGCTTGACAAGACGTCGATCTTGCTCCTACGTATCTCCCGGTAGTCGGAGAATTCAAAGCTTACGTAGTTCTTGAGAAAGAATTGTTTGAAAACGCACAAAGGCGTAAAAAACTTTAAAAGGTGAAAGACAGACGCTAAGGCGATAAACTCGCGCAAAGCGTAAATATTTAAGGAAAAAGACAGACGCACAGAGGCGTAAAATGTTTGAAAATAAAGACGAACGCACGGAGGCGTACAAAAGCTTGAAAATAAAATAAACGCACGGAGGCGTACAATGTTAAAAATAAAAGACAAACGCACGGAGGCGTTAAATTCGCGCAAGGCGTAAAAAGGTTGAAAATAAACGCGCAAAGGCGTAAAACATTTAAATGATAAAAGGACGGACTCGCAATAAGGCGATGGTATCCGTTGGAAAACGCGCAAAGGCGTAAAATGTTTGAATTGACCACGGGGGCCAAGAAAAGTTTAAAATGGTCACGAGGGACCAAGAAAAGTTGGATTGGTCACGAGGGACCAAGAAAGGTTCAAATTGGTCGCGAGGGACCAAGAAAGGTTCAAATTGGTCGCGAGGGACCAAGAAAAGTTGGATTGGTCACGAGGGACCAAGAAAGGTTCAAATTGGTCGCAAGGGACCAAGAAAGGTTCAAATTGGTCGCGAGGGACCAAGAAAGGTTCAAATTGGTCGCGAGGGACCAAGAAAGGTTCAAATTGGTCGCGAGGGACCAAGAAAAGTTGGATTGGTCACGAAGGACCAAGAAAGGTTCAAATTGGTCGCAAGGGACCAAGAAAGGTTCAAATTGGTCGCGAGGGACCAAGAAAGGTTCAAATTGGTCGCGAGGGACCAAGAAAATAGAATGACGATTGTCCGAGCAACAAGACATACGTCAAACATTCGTACAATCGGGGAAAGGAGAGACATACGTCAAACCACCCTTTTTCATTCAAGTTTTATTTGAAATTGAGAAAACGTATTTTTGGGGAAGCTAGAAAAGAATGACGATCGTCTAAGCAACGAGACATACGTCAAGTGTTTATCCGATCGGGGAAAGGAGAAACATACGTCAAACCACCCTTTTTCATTCAAGTTTCGCTTGAATTTTAAGAAAATGTATTAACTAAAAAAAAACGCTCGTTTTTAGAACTCAAATGAAGAGAAAAGAAATTGTTCAAATTAGTTGGTGCCACCAAAATGAACAAGTTTGTCACTTAATAAAAAAGGAAAATGTTTTTGTTGTTTTCATTGATTTTTGTTTGGTTGGTTTGGAAGGACGAGGTCCTTTGCCTACATACCCAAATGGGATCAAAACCGATGTAGTTCGGGCGAAAAAGCCGAGTGATTTGTTATGTTGATTTTAAAGCTTGAAAATGTTTGTGAAAGATAAAAAGAGCCAAAGTGGCGAGTGAATAAAGCTTGATTGATTTAAAATGCAAAAATAAAGTCTGATATGATTAAGATCGATTGAAGTTTGATTAAAAGAAAGTTGCTTGGTTTGAAATCCAAGGCTTTGTTAATGGAGAATATTTTTTGATGAAGTTTTTGAATATTTGAAATGTTTTTGGTTTTTTATGATTTTTTACTCGGAGTTAAAAAGAAATTAAGTGCGATGAAATAAACTAAACGCGAGAGAAATAATAAAAGATGTTGGATCAAAATGAAAAGATTTTCTTGGATTATGGATTAAACTATAAAAATAAAATATAATGCAATGCATATTTAAACATTTTGTTCCTAAATGCATATGCTAATGCCATAAAAAAAATGCAAAAATAAAATGAACAATTAGAAATAAAAATAAATAAAATGCATGAGATGATATGATAAGTAAATAAATGGGATGTTAAAAAAATAAAAGAACAAATAAAAAGGAAATAGTAATAAAAAGGAAAATAAATTGCAAAGAAAATAAATAAAAGAAATGAAATAAGGAGGTGTAAAAATAAACCTGGGGGGTGCTGGTAGTAGAAAATAAATCAGATTGAAAGAAAAGGCCCAAAATGTATTGGGCTTACGTAAATTAATCTGGGCCGTCTGATTAATCAGACGGCCCTGATCAAACAACAAGGCAAAAAAACCCAGGGCCGTATGATTAAAAATCAAAGGCCAGGAGAGCGTGGGTGTACGCTAACGCGTACACCCTGCCACACTGAAACAGGGAGGGGTATTTAAACCCCCTCCTTCACAATTTTCTTTCATTTTTCATTTTCACTCTCTCTCTTCTTCTCACTTCTCTCAACCGAGTTTCACCTCCTCTCCCCTCTCTCTTGCTTGCTCGCCGCCGGTAAGGTTTCCGGCGTGGTGGCCGCCGGCCCACGCGGCGGCGCCACCGCGCCGGAAAATAAAACCACCCTTTTTTTCAAAAAAATTCCTCTTTTCCTACATCCTTTTTCTTTCTAAACCCGAATCCAAGCTTAGATTTCTCAAAATCTCCCTCAAAAACCCTAGATCTAGGATTTTAAAACACAAAAATTTTGTATCCCCTTACCTTGTATGTGTTCGGTTTCGTCCCTTTCTTTGTGTTGTGTGTGCGTGTTCTGCTCGTGTGTGTTTGTGCGTGTTGTGCTTGTGCGAAAATATGTGTTTGTGTTGTGTTGGGGTATGCTTGTGTTGGTGTATGCTTGTGTTGGTGCAAGCTTGTGTTGGTGCAAGGGCGTGAAGGGGTTTGTGGGCTGGGCTGAGTTTGTTGTGTTAGAGGAAGAAGGGAAAAAAAAAACGTGTGTGTGGTGTTGGGGTTATGGCAGTGGCCGAAAATTTCTTGAGGGGGAAAAGAGTTGAAACTTTGTGTTGTGTTTGTTTTCTGTTGATAAAAACCTGTGTTGTTCCAAATTTTTTTCCCCTCCTATTTTCTTGTGTTTTGATCCTGTTATATAGATGAAATTGAGCTGCTTGATGACTTAGAGGATAAGCTGGATTTTTGGGATAAGATTGAAGGTTTGTGATGATTTTTTTTGGATAGGATTGAGGATTTTGTGATGATGAAAAACACTGTTTGTGGGCGTGAACAGTGCTAGCCTGGCTTGTGTTGACTGTGTTGACTTGGACCAAAAAAGAAAAAATAAAAAGAATAATAATAATAGTAATAAATAATAATAATGATAATAATAATACAAAAAGAAATAAATAAATGGTAATAATGGTAATAATAAAAATAACAATAAATGACAATAAATAATAAAAACTAAAATTAAAAGTAAAGATAAAAAGTAATAAAAATAAAATAAATAAACGAGACAAAAATTGACATGAGGTATTTTAAAATACCTCCCTGCCGAAATTTCGTCTGAAACGACGAAAATTCTCGGCCTTTAAAAAAAATGCGTAAAACAAGACAATAAATAAAACGAGACGAAAATGGGTCAAAAAATGGGGTATGACAGATGCCCCTATTTAAGTTTCTTCGCTACGGAGATTAAAAAGTGAAATTTTGATTCGACGGGTCGAAGAAACTTAAATACAGAGTACACCATTTTTTGACCAATTTTGACAGTAAAATGTCATGGATGCAATGTTATGAATGCATGTGATGCAAGTATGAATGCAAGACGACAAAGATGACCTTATCGGGAATAAAAAGAGACAAAGGGATACCCGGGTTCGTTAAAGAAACGGGATCCAACTTTATTGGGGGTAGTGTTCCACTGGGGAAAAAAAAAGTTAGCCGCTTGGGTTATTGCCGAACTGTTCACTGGGGAGAGTGGGCAATTAACCACGGGAACCAAAAAGGGTAAAGTGTCAGCTGTTCGGGTTAAAATCCGAACTGCCACTGACGACAAGGATTGAATGTAAGGGTCAGCTGTTCGGGTTGTTGCCGAACTGCCACTGACGACAAGAAATAAAATGTCAACTGTTCGGGTTGAATTCCGAACTGCCATTGACTACAAGAAAGTAAATGTCGCGTCAACTGTCCGGGTTGTTTACCGAACTGTTCATTGACGATAAGAAATAAAAGACATGTCAACTGTCCGGATTGGCTACCGAACCGTTCATTGACAATAGGAAGAAAAGTCAACTGTTCGGGTTGGTTGCCGAACTGTACATTGACAACAGGAAATAAAGACATGTCAACTGTCCGGATTGGTTACCGGACCGTTCATTGACAACAAAAAAGAAAAGTCAACTGTTCGGGTTGGTTACCGAACTGTACATTGACAACAGGAAATAAAGACATGTCAACTGTCCGGATTGGTTACCGGACCGTTCATTGACAACAAAAAAGAAAAGTCAACTGTTCGGGTTGGTTACCGAACTGTACATTGACAACAGGAAATAAAGACATGTCAACTGTCCGGATTGGTTACCGGACCGTTCATTGACAACAAAAAAGAAAAGTCAACTGTTCGGGTTGGTTACCGAACTGTACATTGACAACAGGAAATAAAGACATGTCAACTGTCCGGATTGGTTACCGGACCGTACATTGACAATAGTGAGGATGCGGCTGACAAGCCGTTCCTTACAGAATTGCCCCTTCACTTGGGGAAAAGGGATGCACAAGCTGTTCGTTAAAGAACTTGTCACTTGGCACAACACTGGGGAATATGCACAAGCTGTTCGTTTGAACTGCCACTTGGTATAAAGACATGATAAAAAGGATGCGCCAGCTGTTCGTTTGAACTGCCACTTGGCGTAAAAGGGTGACACCACTTAACCAAACAGATTGGGGATGACACTTGGGGAATATTTACTGGTGACTATGATGGGATGCCGAGCAAAGTCGGGCTTTGGTTATGATTTGGTATTTGTGAGTGTGAATGATGACTCACTGGGGAATGCCAATAAAATTGGGCTTTATTTTGTAACATCACTGGAGGATGACATTTGAGGAAAAGAAAATTGCAGATTGTTTGTGATTGATTGGTAAGAAACATGGTGGTTAAAGCAACCATGTACAGATGATATTGTGGTATGTTGCATGTATGAATGCGTATATGCATGAATGCGTGCTTGTATGATTGGTATGATTGTACAAATGTACAAATGCATGAATGCATGAATGTATGAATGCACTAATGCAGGACTCCCACTGGGGATGTTGTGTGAAAGATTGGCTTGCACTGGGGATACCCTAAATGTTTGTTAAGGAATTGCCCCTTGGCATAATGAAAGATTGCACAAGCTGTTCGTTAAAGAACTGCCGCTTGGCTTACAAGGTGACATCAACATATCAGACATGTTGGGGATGACACTCGACTGCTTTGATTTATTGCATGACCGACAACTTGGTGAAACAAGATTTAGACCGGTAAAATGGAAAGTGGACCGACGTCGCATTGCAAACACTCGGTAATCTTTGATGGGGATGATGTCACAGGGAACACATCCAAAATGTTGACGGGGTAAAGCCATAACCGTTGATGAGGAACACATACCTCATGGGGGGGAAATTGTTACTTCATTGGGGAATCGTGTTAATCCGCTGAGGAAAAGAACTGGTGATTCCGCCGGGAATGCTTATGTTTTGTTTGGATGCCGAGCGAGGTCGGGCTTTGGTTGGATGCCGAGCGAGGTCGGGCTTTGATCGGGGTGCCGAGCGAGGTCGGGCTTTGATTGTGTTGGATGCCGAGCGAGGTCGGGCTTTGATCGGGGTGCCGAGCGAGGTCGGGCTTTGATTGTGTTGGATGCCGAGCGAGGTCGGGCTTTGATTGTGTTGGATGCCGAGCGAGGTCGGGCTTTTTGTAATGGATGCCGAGCGAGGTCGGGCTTTTTGTAATGGATGCCGAGCGAGGTCGGGCTTTGTTATGTATTTGTGGGTGCCGAGCGAGGTCGGGCTTTGTTATGTATTTGTGCCAATGATGATTGGGCTTTTGGGGTTAAGACTCCACTGGGGGATGTCAATAAAATTGGTCTTTAGTTGTGACTTCGGTGGGGATGTAAGGATCATTTTTGAAGCACGATCGATATCCCGCCTTAGATGCCAATGGTGGTTGGGCTTTTGTGAGTAGGTGCCAATGACAATTGGGCTTTTGATTGTTTTGGACAAAGGTTGACTTCCTGGGGAGTTTGTTAATCCACCGGGGATTGGAACTGATGATTCCGCCGGGAATGCTACCTTCTTTGTTTTTTTCCTGAATCGTCCTTTCGGGCTTTTGATTCACTGGGGATATTCCCTTTTGATTTACTGAGGATTTCGCTGGGGAATCCCTTGAAAGAAGTCCAATGTGGGATAAACATATGTCCTGTTTAACACTGGGGATAATGATTGGATGCCGAGCAAGGCCGGGCTTTGATTGTAATTGGTTGCCGAGCGAGGTCGGGCTTTTATGTTGGATGCCGAGCGAGGTCGGGCTTTAATATGTGGATGCCGAGCAAGGTCGGGCTTTTAGGATTGGTTGCCGAGCGAGGTCGGGCTTTTATGTTGGATGCCGAGCGAGGTCGGGCTTTAATATGTGGATGCCGAGCAAGGTCGGGCTTTTATGTTGGATGCCGAGCAAGGTCGGGCTTTGATTATGTTTTGTGAGTGGGAATGCTAATGAAAATTGGGCTTCACTTGTGATTGTGTTTGTAAGGGCCAATGGAAATTGGGCTTTTTGTAGGAGATTGAGGAATGTCAATGACGACTGGGCCTTTTGTGAATTGTGAGGGAGCGCCAAGCATGGTTGGGCTTTTTGGATGATTGTGTACCGAGCATGGTCGGAATTTGTGAATGATTGGGCGCCAAGCATGGTTGGGCTTTTTGTGGGAGATTGTGAGGAATGCCAATGACGATTGGGCTTAATGTGAAATTGTAGTTGTGATCGCCAATGACAAATGGGCTTTGCTTGTGATTAGGTGCCAAACATGGTTGGGCTTTGGTTTGATATTGTGGGTGCCAATGAGAATTGGGCTTTTGTTGGTAATGAGGATTGGTCGGAAATTCCCGAATGCATGATTCCTATGAGATTTGCACATGCAATTTTGATGTTCCCATTAATCCCAGATTGCACCAAAAATTTGAAACAATACCAAACACAAAATTTATATCGTACAGCTCAAGTTAAAAATATGTTTATCAATGAACCACCCTAACACTCATTTAAGTAAATGAACAAATTGAATATTAATTGTGGGGGTATTGAACACTCATCCGGCAAGTTTGCTAACATTCCGATCGAGTTATGTGTCCATCTAATCATTGTTTCTAAGAGCACGAAAGCATTGATCACAAGGTCTTCGAGGGTTGTAACTTGGCTTGGTTACAAAAGAAATGTCATATGTGGGGAAATTGAATTCAAATGGCCAAGCAAGAGGAACATTCTTTCTAAATTACACCCTTCCACCTTTATTCAATCACAACTTTTGGTGATTTACAAATGTTTTTCTTTGATCCTCGACAACTTTTTGATTTAGAGATTTTCTCTTTTTCTCTTTTTTCTTTTTCTTTTCTTTCTCTTTTTTTTTTGTTCTTGTTGTCAAGATCAATTTACAAAATTCACCATTTTTTGACATTCACCACCTCCTTTTTTCTCTTCAAAGATGATACCCTAATTGAATGTTCCTTCCTCTTTCGGCAAAGGACAATAATCATGAAGGTTAAGGGTTCAAAAATGAAAGTAAAAATATCAGAATTCAATAATGATTTAACTATGAACTGAATTTTTTTACAAACTCCGGCAATTTCATTAAGCAATTGAGCTTATGAGAATTGGCAGTCCATAGTTAATGATTCTGATTCATTAGGCTCAAAGGGGTTAACAAATACTCACTCCTCACAGGGTGGGCTATTTGTGGTCAAGTGTTTTCACTCATTTTCAAAAAAATGCCTTGATCCTATCAATGCTTTCGTACAATCTAAAACAACGCTCGGATTTAACATAACAAAATCGAGTTTAGACAAAAATGCCGGTCTCCTGCATATATATAATGATTTTGAGGATTCCTCACATTTTGGCTGGTTCTAAATGGTTCACCGAATAAACATATTAAAAACGCAAGTTGCATGATATAATTTTTGTACTAAGTACGTATTCTCCTTTCAAGTTTAATCATGGAAAAAAAACAGGAAACATGTATCTTAGCTTTGCGCAAATTAATCAAATTTTATCACTACCATGCATTTGTGGTTGAATCATTGGATCAATCCATATGATGTGATTGGTTGCCGATCAAGGTCGGGCTTTGATTGTGGATTGTGCCAATGATGATTGGACTTTTGTCGGAAATTGTATTTGTGAAGTCGCCATTGAAAATTGGATTCTTGTAGGAGATTGAGGAATGCCAATGACGACCGGGTTTTTTGTGAATTGGGGAAAAGGCCGCAGTAGCCTGGGGGTTGGTAATCTCGGGTTGAGGTACCGAAATCCCTTGAAGAGTAGTGGGAATATGGATGAATTCCTCACCAAAGTCGAACGGCATGCCCCATGTACAAACGGGGGGATAGTTGCCCCTTGTTATATGTGCGGTTTGCTTTGGGACGTCGAGCCACTTTCCTTAACGGGATGACACGTAGTGTTGCGAATGAAATGCGAACACCGACGACTCACTTCGGATTGTAAGAAATCCTTAGGGTAAAAAGGGAAAGGAGTTTTGGACTCGAAGATGGACGTATGCATGATAAAGAATGATGTATGTAAATGCATGAAATTTTTTTTTGTTTTGCTTTACAAGGAAATTAAAAAGTGCAATTAATTTCCTATAAAGCAAAGTGATATGCGAAAATTATTTTCATGCATGTAAATGTATGGTATGCATATGTATGTTCAAAATTTCCCCCATCCTCACGTGTAGGCTCTAAAGATGAGATTTTCTAAAAAGGTCCCTAGAGATCACGGACCTCACAAGGAACTATTGTCGTCAATTGCAAATGCTCGCAAGACCTCAATATATTCCAAGTGAAATCTACTCTAGGCGGGGTTTTCGCATCTTCCCTTCAAGACATACGTCAAGTGGGCCTCCGCTACGCAACCCCATCCTATCTTAATTTTTTCTCAAAGCTCGGGAATAGAGCCTCACACGTCCGGCATTAACCCGAACAATGTGGAGTAACATCGCTCAAGTAACCCCACAACATATATATAATATAAATATAAAGCAATATGAAACAAATATATATAAAGCGAGAAAAGATAAACAAATAATGATGATAAGGCATAAGCGTGCAAGCAAAATAAAAACATTTTAGCCTAAAAGCCGACTAAGATAGGCTTGACTTATCATACACGAAAACAAAGTGTTTAAGTGTACATCCCCAGTGAAGTCGCCATTTCTGTCGCGTCGAATTTCGGATGTCAAGCTATTGACTAGCATTGAATCACTAAATTTAAATCACGACTGAACTTTTAATTTTTCGGGGAAAAAGGAAAAAAGTTCTAAATTACCTTGAAAAGAGATTTTAGGTTCGAAAGTCGATTATGCGAGGGGAAGGTATTAGCACCCCTCACATCCGTTGTACTCAACGGGAACCTCTTAGTTGGCTTAGGCTTAAAATGTTTTTTGACGTTTTGCTTGCACGCTTAATTATATATATATATATATATATATATATGTAAATGAACAAGTAAATAAAATGTGAGGTGAAGAAAGAGATAATAACAAACGAAATAGAAAAAAGAGAAAAAAAGATTTTTAAATAACGGGCTTGACAAGACGTCGATCTTGCTCCTACGTATCTCCCGGTAGTCGGAGAATTCAAAGCTTACGTAGTTCTTGAGAAAGAATTGTTTGAAAACGCACAAAGGCGTAAAAAACTTTAAAAGGTGAAAGACAGACGCTAAGGCGATAAACTCGCGCAAAGCGTAAATATTTAAGGAAAAAGACAGACGCACAGAGGCGTAAAATGTTTGAAAATAAAGACGAACGCACGGAGGCGTACAAAAGCTTGAAAATAAAATAAACGCACGGAGGCGTACAATGTTAAAAATAAAAGACAAACGCACGGAGGCGTTAAATTCGCGCAAGGCGTAAAAAGGTTGAAAATAAACGCGCAAAGGCGTAAAACATTTAAATGATAAAAGGACGGACTCGCAATAAGGCGATGGTATCCGTTGGAAAACGCGCAAAGGCGTAAAATGTTTGAATTGACCACGGGGGCCAAGAAAAGTTTAAAATGGTCACGAGGGACCAAGAAAAGTTGGATTGGTCACGAGGGACCAAGAAAGGTTCAAATTGGTCGCGAGGGACCAAGAAAGGTTCAAATTGGTCGCGAGGGACCAAGAAAAGTTGGATTGGTCACGAGGGACCAAGAAAGGTTCAAATTGGTCGCAAGGGACCAAGAAAGGTTCAAATTGGTCGCGAGGGACCAAGAAAGGTTCAAATTGGTCGCGAGGGACCAAGAAAGGTTCAAATTGGTCGCGAGGGACCAAGAAAAGTTGGATTGGTCACGAAGGACCAAGAAAGGTTCAAATTGGTCGCAAGGGACCAAGAAAGGTTCAAATTGGTCGCGAGGGACCAAGAAAGGTTCAAATTGGTCGCGAGGGACCAAGAAAATAGAATGACGATTGTCCGAGCAACAAGACATACGTCAAACATTCGTACAATCGGGGAAAGGAGAGACATACGTCAAACCACCCTTTTTCATTCAAGTTTTATTTGAAATTGAGAAAACGTATTTTTGGGGAAGCTAGAAAAGAATGACGATCGTCTAAGCAACGAGACATACGTCAAGTGTTTATCCGATCGGGGAAAGGAGAAACATACGTCAAACCACCCTTTTTCATTCAAGTTTCGCTTGAATTTTAAGAAAATGTATTAACTAAAAAAAAAACGCTCGTTTTTAGAACTCAAATGAAGAGAAAAGAAATTGTTCAAATTAGTTGGTGCCACCAAAATGAACAAGTTTGTCACTTAATAAAAAAGGAAAATGTTTTTGTTGTTTTCATTGATTTTTGTTTGGTTGGTTTGGAAGGACGAGGTCCTTTGCCTACATACCCAAATGGGATCAAAACCGATGTAGTTCGGGCGAAAAAGCCGAGTGATTTGTTATGTTGATTTTAAAGCTTGAAAATGTTTGTGAAAGATAAAAAGAGCCAAAGTGGCGAGTGAATAAAGCTTGATTGATTTAAAATGCAAAAAT
This sequence comes from Medicago ruthenica, assembly GCA_018208015.1. Taxonomy (NCBI): domain Eukaryota; kingdom Viridiplantae; phylum Streptophyta; class Magnoliopsida; order Fabales; family Fabaceae; genus Medicago; species Medicago ruthenica. Next base: position 68,301,661 of record CM031373.1, on the reverse strand, counting down.
AAAGTCTGATATGATTAAGATCGATTGAAGTTTGATTAAAAGAAAGTTGCTTGGTTTGAAATCCAAGGCTTTGTTAATGGAGAATATTTTTTGATGAAGTTTTTGAATATTTGAAATGTTTTTGGTTTTTTATGATTTTTTACTCGGAGTTAAAAAGAAATTAAGTGCGATGAAATAAACTAAACGCGAGAGAAATAATAAAAGATGTTGGATCAAAATGAAAAGATTTTCTTGGATTATGGATTAAACTATAAAAATAAAATATAATGCAATGCATATTTAAACATTTTGTTCCTAAATGCATATGCTAATGCCATAAAAAAAATGCAAAAATAAAATGAACAATTAGAAATAAAAAAAAATAAAATGCATGAGATGATATGATAAGTAAATAAATGGGATGTTAAAAAAATAAAAGAACAAATAAAAAGGAAATAGTAATAAAAAGGAAAATAAATTGCAAAGAAAATAAATAAAAGAAATGAAATAAGGAGGTGTAAAAATAAACCTGGGGGGTGCTGGTAGTAGAAAATAAATCAGATTGAAAGAAAAGGCCCAAAATGTATTGGGCTTACGTAAATTAATCTGGGCCGTCTGATTAATCAGACGGCCCTGATCAAACAACAAGGCAAAAAAACCCAGGGCCGTATGATTAAAAATCAAAGGCCAGGAGAGCGTGGGTGTACGCTAACGCGTACACCCTGCCACACTGAAACAGGGAGGGGTATTTAAACCCCCTCCTTCACAATTTTCTTTCATTTTTCATTTTCACTCTCTCTCTTCTTCTCACTTCTCTCAACCGAGTTTCACCTCCTCTCCCCTCTCTCTTGCTTGCTCGCCGCCGGTAAGGTTTCCGGCGTGGTGGCCGCCGGCCCACGCGGCGGCGCCACCGCGCCGGAAAATAAAACCACCCTTTTTTTCAAAAAAATTCCTCTTTTCCTACATCCTTTTTCTTTCTAAACCCGAATCCAAGCTTAGATTTCTCAAAATCTCCCTCAAAAACCCTAGATCTAGGATTTTAAAACACAAAAATTTTGTATCCCCTTACCTTGTATGTGTTCGGTTTCGTCCCTTTCTTTGTGTTGTGTGTGCGTGTTCTGCTCGTGTGTGTTTGTGCGTGTTGTGCTTGTGCGAAAATATGTGTTTGTGTTGTGTTGGGGTATGCTTGTGTTGGTGTATGCTTGTGTTGGTGCAAGCTTGTGTTGGTGCAAGGGCGTGAAGGGGTTTGTGGGCTGGGCTGAGTTTGTTGTGTTAGAGGAAGAAGGGAAAAAAAAAACGTGTGTGTGGTGTTGGGGTTATGGCAGTGGCCGAAAATTTCTTGAGGGGGAAAAGAGTTGAAACTTTGTGTTGTGTTTGTTTTCTGTTGATAAAAACCTGTGTTGTTCCAAATTTTTTTCCCCTCCTATTTTCTTGTGTTTTGATCCTGTTATATAGATGAAATTGAGCTGCTTGATGACTTAGAGGATAAGCTGGATTTTTGGGATAAGATTGAAGGTTTGTGATGATTTTTTTTGGATAGGATTGAGGATTTTGTGATGATGAAAAACACTGTTTGTGGGCGTGAACAGTGCTAGCCTGGCTTGTGTTGACTGTGTTGACTTGGACCAAAAAAGAAAAAATAAAAAGAATAATAATAATAGTAATAAATAATAATAATGATAATAATAATACAAAAAGAAATAAATAAATGGTAATAATGGTAATAATAAAAATAACAATAAATGACAATAAATAATAAAAACTAAAATTAAAAGTAAAGATAAAAAGTAATAAAAATAAAATAAATAAACGAGACAAAAATTGACATGAGGTATTTTAAAATACCTCCCTGCCGAAATTTCGTCTGAAACGACGAAAATTCTCGGCCTTTAAAAAAAATGCGTAAAACAAGACAATAAATAAAACGAGACGAAAATGGGTCAAAAAATGGGGTATGACATGGTAGTAGCTGGTCTCCCACTGTTATAACTTATTTCCAGCGGCTGGAACTCAGGGGTAATAACACACACTTCCTTGTCTTTCCTGGTGATGATTAATTCCTTACTGTCTATTAGCCCTTGTACATTGTAACATCCCACCTAAGACTCGAATATTTGTTAATATTGAGACGACGTATCAGAAATGTTTTAAGCAAGGGACAATTTGGTAAATTGTCAGTTAATGGGTTTCTTTATATGGCAAGTGTAATATCCCGCTTATAAGTATCGGTTAATAGTGCTAGAAACTTGTTAAGCAAGAATGGCAAACTTGTAATAAGTGGCATGGCATTTTAGTAATTATTTGAAAAGAGGAGATTGTTTAAAAAGAAGAACAAGATATTTTCTTGTTCAATTCCTTTCTTCTTTCACTCACTCAAATCAGCTCTCTCCCCCCTTTTCCCATCTAGCTCACACGCCCCTTCACTCTATAGCCACAATCCATCAAACTTCATTCAAGTTCTTGTGAGAAAGAGCATGCTAGCAAGCTTGTGTGGAAAGCTAGTACAAGAGGAAGGAAAGGAGAAACAAGGAAGAATCAAGAGAAGAGGAAAGAGGAATCAAGCTATGTTTGGAAGGGAGAGCTTGGCAAGGAAGCAAGCAATGTTTGAGGTGAGTTCCCTAGGGGTTATAGAACCCACCTTGTTGAGTTTTCATGATTATTTGTATATTGAACAAGTTATGACCATTTGAACCCTAATTCCATTTTGATAGCAATCCTTGATCATACATGTTGAATTCTGTTAATAAGCCTTGATTTTACCATTTAAACTGTTGTGATGTTGGGCATGATTGGATAGACCAAAATTGGTGGAAAACATGTTTTAAACTTGCCAAATGCTGTCCAACTGCAGGTAAAATCGTGTCACGATTTTACCAGCGTGTCACGATTTTACAGGCAGAAACCAACACGATTTCTGGGTATGAAATCGTGACACGATTGCCAAATCGTGTCACGATTGCCCAATCGTGTCACGATTTTGGGTTGGACAGGATCACATGATTTTTCATCTTTTCTTGCACCGTTTCGGCTATCCAATACTGCTCCGAACTTAAGGATCGACATGTAATGATTAAGCATTGTTAAAGATCATGTAAAGACCTATCCTTGAGATGTTTAAAGCAACATTATAGGGTGAGGATAGGCATATGCTTGAGAGGATAGATGGCTTAATCCACAAGTATCATAGAAAGGTATAAGACCTAGTATTGAGTTTATCTCTTACTAGGCAATTCTCAAACACTCAATTAAGTACAAGCAAGCCAAGAATGTTATAGTATTTAAGTTTAGAAACCTACTATAGGTTAAAGAGAATTAAGATGGTACTTATCATGTACCAAGCACAAGAATGATACCATGATTATAGTTAAGAACCTCTAATAGGTTAAGTTTTAAAGAATGCATTAGATATGCACAAGGAATATGAAACGTAATAGATACGTATATGAACTTAAGAAAGAATCTAATGATAAAGAATATGATAACGTGTTCATCAGACTCCGGGATACGCCGGATGGGATTTCTCCGAAAGGGCTATCCACACGTAATTTATAAGACGAATGTTAAACGTGTTCATCAGACTCCGGGTTTCGCCGGATGGGACTCTTCCGAGAGGATTGTCCACACGTATGTTAAAAGACTTAAGCATGTCCAGCAGGCTCCGGGATTCGCCGGATGGGACTTCTCCGAGAGGGTTGTCTACATGCAAGATGTGTCCAGCAGGCTCCGGATTATGCCGGATGGGGCTTCACCGAGAGGGTTGCCTACACAAAGATAAGAGGAGTCCGGTGTTAGCCTGATATGATAGGAATTTCACCGGTATGATGGGAGATGTACTTCGGGGTTACTCCACCCGGATGCACTCCGTAAAACGAACCAAGATAATGATTGCTTGTTCAACGCTAACTTCTAACTTTATGATATGAAAAGATGAATACGAATATGAAAATGAATATGTATATTTTATATGTAATACGAGACATGATGATTAGTTCCTAGTGAACGCGATGTGATCATAGGATGTTCCCAAGATCACTACGTATAAGACTAAGATAAGAATAGAGTATGAAATGCATAAGATTAGGTATATGACAAGTATAAGAAAGATAAAGACATGACGCGATCCTAGGTTTCCCCTTGATCGCGATAGATGTTAAAGAATGACAGCGATCGTAGGTATCCCCAATATCGCTAAGAGTAGGCACGGCGACCCTAGGTTTCCCCCGTGGTTGCCAACAGTAGGATGGGTTGGAGCTCACTGAGACGTTATGTCTCACCCCAATCCTTCTGGTGCAGGTTCATAGGTCAGCAGGTGATGTCCATGAAGATCCTCAGGTAGACGCTGGATGGAGTGCAGATGCTCGTCATGGCAAGCTCAGGAGGTTGATAGATTTTATATATGTATATGAAAAGTGTAATTTGTGATATTTGGATATTTATGTAAACGAGCAAATTGTACTCATTCAGTGGTTTGTATATATAAATTATTGTAAATTTTAATGTATCCGATATCAGATTAATACGCATGCTAAATATTCTAGATAATTTAGTATGGGTGTTACAATTGGTATCAGAGCAGGTCGATTCAGACCGTGCCTTGGGTCATTAAAGTTTCAATAAAAGTAGTGGGACCATTGGGTTCCGGATGTTGTTCTAAAGGTCACATCTAGTTGAGCCTGATCAACTCAGTCTAGAATTTGACAGTTAGGATAAATGTCCGAGAGCTGAATGTGACCAAGGAGGATTGAAGTGTATGAAGGGCGAAGACTATATTGACAGAATTCTAAGACGGATTTAGCGAAGAAGTAACCAACGCCAAATGGTGGCCATCGAACAGTGAAATGACTAAGTCTGTTTAGGGCAGAGTTTCAGGAAGGTCAGAAATATTTAAGGATAAGGTGAAGAGCCTTAACCCAGTTGGACGCATCGTTGGACGATGCCTCGTCTGCGGAAGACATAAGGATTAAGGAATCATGGAATGCGCTAAGGAATGACGTGGAACCTTGACGGAAACTGTAGCTTGAGAAGTTAAAGTGAAGCGTGGACTAAGTAACAATTCTGAGTACAGAGTTGAAGTATCGAACTTGAATCGGATGAGATTTTAAGGTCCGGACAGTTAAGAGAATTAATTATGGACTAAGAGAGTTATTTGGATAGATGAAACTAACCACTTGAGTGTGGTTATTGAGTATGAATCACAAGTAAGTTTGACCCCATCAGATCAGCCACGTCTCCTGAACCAGATTTGTGAAATAAGAAGAGGAGATGATATGCAGCCTAAGAACTAAGATGGATGAATAAGTGGTAACAATAAGACTCGTTGCATGTCAAAGCGCGAATCAAATTTGTGGATGTACCATAATGGTAAGAAGATTAGAAGTAAGAGAAGCTAGACTGGAATTTTACTTAATGAAGGTTGGATGATAAATAATAAGTTGCTGGAATGTATATTGTTGATGGACGAATTAAGTTGAACACTCTTAATTAGATGAACAGTATTGAATTTCCTTGATTGGTTAAAGAAGGCAAGTTCAAGATAACACAAGGTTATAGTAGACCAGTGTTGAAGGATGATCGGGATTTCAGCCGAGAATTATGTTGAGATTTTAATATACGGAGGATTGTCTTGAACATGAAAGTTTAGGATTGAGGTTAATGCTAAGGAGTTATATGCTCCCCATCGAAGAGGTTCCTTTCACAAATATTATAGAACAGAAAGAGATCACCTCGTGTTGATAAGTTTCCGAGGGTGGTAATAAGGCATAGATTTGAATTGTGAATACAATAACGAGATACTGGAGGAATCCAATAGATCATGATAATGTGCAAAAGTTTAAGATCGGTTAATCGGGCACTCGAAGAAACGCAACATATGTTGGGCGTTCTAGAGAACCGGTAAGAGTTTGGAACTTTTCAGAACGGATTGTTCTGTAGAAACTCAAGGGTAACTTAAGGAGCATGATAGAGTTAAGGAGACCAAAGTTGTTCCGGGAAGTTTATAGATATGAAATCATTACGGATAAAGAAAGAGCGAATAGTAACAAGACTTAAATGAAAGGTGTGAACCTTTAGAAGCCATAAGTGTTTTTAGAAGTTGCCACAAATGGATGTACATGAATTTAAGCTGCCTCAGATATACTTCCAGTCGGGTTTCTGCAATGTTTAATGATTATACATGAAGAGCTGACCAAGAGAAATGGTAACGTCAGACAAATTTGTTACAGTGATTATGAAGTGATAGAGTAAAATGATTGATCGATGGAATTTTAAGTGACAATAGTAAAGTCTTCCTCCGACGCTAACTCGAGTGTTAGAAAAATCAGAGTGGCGCAGCGGAGTGGTAACCCAAGAATGATATAATGAACAACGCTAAGCTGAGGCTTAGAGTATGAGAAGATGTTAAGTGCTTAACTCCTATTATACGGGATAGTAGTAAGTATAAGAGATTTGAACATATCATGAATTCTAATGGAAAGTTGTGAAAGTTAGGTTGATGAACACCTTAAACCTCGAAATCCATGAGGAATGAAATATTTGAATAGAGGTCTTGATCAGATACGACAATGCAATGGCGAGTGAGTTTAATTCCATGTTGTAACAATGTCATGTTAACCTATATTAGCCGAAGATTTTGGAAGTCTTGAACTTAATGTTCACTGGTAAAGGAAGGAGAACTTTTACGTAGATTTAAAGTTACTCGTAGTCCACGGTAAAGGGCTGCGTAATTTCAGGACTATGACTAAAGGATTAAAGACTGAGTGTGCTATTTGGGTAGCAATCAAGTAGAGTTTTCTGTTGAAAATAAGGATTTTGAATTCGACGTCCTGGGCGAGAAATAAGTTTGTGAAACCAGTGAATTGTAACCATAAATTTACATTATAGGTTGTTGTATACTTAAGAATAAACATGAGTAACATGGGCGGGGCAAACCTGGCAAGCCAGTTGAAAGGCAAATTCCGGATGTTACGAAATGAGTTAAGAGTAAGAAAAGATTTCCAATCGATGTGGTAGTTGTTGAGTATTTTGGTGTTGGCTGCATTGTTTGGCAAAACCAAAGTATTGAATAGAAGCATCTTCATATTTGAAACATTTCTTCAGTTGCAAGTTTTGTGTTTTGAAGCCATTCAGAAGCAGAAAACATCATCAGAAGCTGAATGCACTGTAGCAGTTCAGAAGCTGATTTCAGCCAGCGTTGACTTTTGTTGACCACATCAGAAGCTGGGTTTTCAGATTAATTGTTGCGCGTATCTTGGGAGATTTAGCAAGGAATTATCTTTGTATAAGTGCTTCTAGAATGCTGAATTATTTGGAGAAGATTTTATTGAAGATTTGGTTCAAAGATATGAAAATCGTATTTTCTGTTTTAAATCTTTCAAAGATACAAAACAGTTTTATTTGTTACTTGATTGGACCAATCTTATTTCAGTAACAAATCAATTCAGAAGATTAGTTTTATTTTGCAAGACTGAAGGCTATATAAGGAGGAGGGCTGCTGCTATTCAATACAAGAAATTAGAGAGAAAAATTCAGAGAAAAGAGTCTTAGAGTTTTTAAGCTTTTAGCTTTATTGTGCACCACTCTGTTAGAGTTGGTTTAGGTGTTTTGATTGAGTTGTAATCACTCTAAGCCTGTAGGTACGAGTGAAGTCAGATGTATTGAAGTTTTTCTTCAAAACAGAGTAGTTTTTGTTAAGGGATTCAGTAACAGGTTTGTTACTTGATTAGGAAGTTAGTGGTCTCTAATACTCAACGTGTTGGGTAGAATTCAAGACTAGGAGGAAGTTAATTGCTTAGGCTGGGAACTGGGAGTCAGTGTCTTGAGTCATAAGGATTAATTCCTATAGTGGAATTCCTTCCTGGATTGGTATCCCCCAGAGTAGGAGGTGTTTACTCCGAACTGGGTTAACAAACCTCTGTGTTTTTTTTTTTACTTTCCTGCACTTTAATTTGCTGCTTGTGTGTGTTTCTGTTTGTGCTCTGTTTTAAGCAATTTAGTGTGTCCTGCATATTGTTCAGAACCTGTTGGTTCAGAACCTGGTTACTCTATCACATTGCCTGGCCAGAATTTCAATTGGCATCAGAGCAGGCACCCTGCCTGTATTTTGGGTGAGATCCAGAGGGATTAATTACTGGTAAGCATGGATAGAGAAGGAGGCTATGTCAATAGACCACCCCTACTAGATGGCACAAACTATGAGTATTGGAAGTCAAGGATGTGTTCTTTTCTAAAGTCTATTGACAGCAGGACTTGGAAAGCTGTGATTAAAGGCTGGGATCATCCTGTGTATACAGACAAAGATGGTAACAAGACTGAGGTTCTGAAGCCTGAGGAGGAATGGACCAAAGCTGAAGATGATCTGTCACTAGGAAATTCAAAAGCTTTGAATGCTATCTTTAATGGTGTTGATCAGAACATGTTCAGACTCATCAAACAATGTACTGTGGCTAAGGATGCGTGGGAAATTCTGAAGACCACTCATGAAGGAACTTCTAAGGTAAAGATGTCCAGATTGCAGCTGCTGACCACCAAATTTGAGAACCTGAAGATGAAGGAAGATGAATCCATTCAGAATTTTTACATGAATGTGCTGGATATGGCAAATTCATTTGACTCTCTTGGTGAAAAGATGTCTGATGAGAAGTTAGTCAGAAAAATCCTCAGGTCCCTGCCCAGAAGGTTTGACATGAAGGTTACAGCAATTGAGGAGGCTCATGATATTTCTGCTATGAAGGTTGAAGAGCTCATTGGTTCTTTGTTAAATTTTGAGACTGCTTTCTGCAAACAGCCTGATAAGAAAGGGAAAGGTATAGCTTTTTCTGTGAATGCTGAAGCTGATGATCAACAAGAGTCTGAGGAGGATGACTTATCAGAAGCTCTAGTATTGCTGGGAAAACAATTCAACAAGATTCTGAAGAATGTTAACAGAAAAGCCAGAGGCAAAGGTCAGAATTTTAGATTCAATAACAAGAAGCAACAAACTGATGAGAAGAAGACCAAGTCTGAGGAGAAAAGCAACCAAGCCAAAGGTGTGCAGTGCTATGAGTGTGAAGGCTATGGGCATATCAAATCTGAATGTCCTACTTTTCTTAAGAAGCAGAAGAAGAGCCTAGCTGTTGCATGGTCTGATGATGGTTCTGAAGATGATGATGTTAGTGAATCTGATATGTGTGATACTGGTCTGGTTGTAAGGTCAGGAGCTATCTTGAAGAAGGAACCTGTTTTTAGAGTCTGAGACCTTTTCAGAGTCTGACTCAGAGTCTGAAGCCTCATATGTGTCTGAAGCAACTAAAACCTCATATGATGAACTAGCTGATAACTACAAGAAGCTGTATGCCAGAAGTGCTGAGGTTTGCAAACAAGTTTTGGATCAGAAAGAGACTATTCTTCAACTGGAGGCTGAAAAAGGTGAACTGTTAGTGCAGAATTCAGATTTAAAAGAAGAAGTGAACCAACTGAACTCCCAACTTGATCAAATGAAGAAGCAAGTGAAGATGTTGAACTCTGCTACTGATAAGTTGGAGGACATTTTGGGGAATCAGCAACAAGGAAAAACTGGTTTAGGTTTTGTCGATCAGACTCAGATTCCTAAACAGATGAGTTTTGTTCCTGCTACTCAAACTCATGACTCTATGGTTGGAACATCAAAGAGGAGACCTCAGAAACAAGCCCAGATGCAAGCTCAGAAGAGACCTCAGATGCAAGGTCAGAAGTATGTTCAGATGCAAGGTCAGAAGCATGGTCAGATGCTACCTCAGAAGCAACCCCAGAAATCTTTCAGAAACAGAAGGAGGAGGAATCATCCATGGGTCTGTCATCATTGTGGAAAGAGAGGGCATATCAAACCATTCTGCTTTAAATTGTATGGTTACCCTGAACACTTTCAATTTAGAAGAGTGCAACCAGCTGCACCCAGACACAGTGTTCAGAAGGTGTGGAAACCTAAGGTTCAGAATGTAGGCCTGATTGCTCATACTTCATTGAGAGCCACCTCTAAAGAAGACTGGTATTTTGATAGTGGGTGTTCAAGGCACATGACTGGTGTAAAGAAGCTACTTAGCAATATCAGACAATATTCCAGAAGCTATGTGACATTTGGAGATGGAGCAAAAGGAGAGATCCTGGGTATTGGTGACTTAAACTGTGAAGGCTTACCTAGACTGAATGATGTGCTATTAGTGAAGGGTTTAACCTCTAATCTGATCAGTATTAGCCAACTTTGTGATCAGGACTTGAAGGTTAATTTTAACAAACTAGAGTGTATTGTTACTGATCAGGAAGATAAGATTCAGATGAGAGGCTGCAGATCCAAAGACAATTGTTACTTGTGGGTTTCTGAAGAAGAAAGAAGTTTGACTTCTTGTCTTATGAGCTCAGAAGAGGAAGTCAAGCTCTGGCACCAGAAACTGGGACATTTGCACTTGAAAGGCATGAAGAAAATCCTAAGTACTGAAGCTATCAGAGGTGTGCCTAATCTGAAGATCAATGAGGACAATGTTTGTGGTGATTGTCAAATTGGGAAACAAACAAGAAAGTCTCATCCCAGATTAGTTCACCAGGTAACTACTAAAGTACTAGAACTTGTTCATATGGATTTAATGGGGCCTATGCAAGTAGAAAGTATTGGAGGGAAGAGGTATGCTTTTGTAATGGTAGATGACTACTCAAGATACACATGGATCAACTTTGTTAGAGAGAAGTCTGATACTTTTGAAGTGTTTAAAGACTTATGTACTCAATTACGAAGAGAGAAGGACTGTGGTATTGTCAGAATCAGAAGTGATCATGGAAAGGAATTTGAAAACAAGAGTTTTTCAGAATTCTGTGGTTCTGAAGGTATAAAGCATGAGTTTTCTGCACCTATCACACCTCAGCAAAATGGTGTAGTTGAGAGGAAGAATAGGACTTTGGCAGAATGTGCAAGAGTGATGCTGCATGCTAAGAAACTTCCATATATGTTCTGGGCTGAAGCAATGAACACTGCATGCTATATCCATAATAGAGTGACTCTGAAGAAAGGAACAACATCTACATTGTATGAACTATGGAAAGGAAGGAAGCCTACAGTCAAATATTTTCATGTGTTTGGCAGTAAATGTTACATTTTGGCTGACAGAGAAAATAGGAGAAAACTAGATCCTAAGTCTGATGAGGGTATATTTTTGGGATATTCAGTAAACAGCAGAGCTTATAGGGTGTTTAATTCAAGAACTAAAGTTGTGATGGAGTCCATTAATGTGGTAATTGATGATCTGACTGCTGAGAAAGATAGAAGTGAGTCTGAAGTTGTTCCAGAGTCTGAAGCATCAGAAGAACAAACTTCAGAAGCAGAAATTCATCCAGAGTCTGAAGAAGCAGATGTGCATCCAGAACATGATCCTACCAATAAAGGGCCATCCATTAGAATTCAGAAGGATCATCCTAAGGAGCTTATCATTGGGAGTTTGGATCAAGGGGTCAGAACCAGGAGATCAGAACCAGCTGCTACTGATTCATGTTTTGTGTCTAAGTTTGAACCCAAAAATGTGAAAGAAGCCCTGACTGATGAATTTTGGATTGAAGCAATGCAAGATGAGTTGAATCAATTCAAAAGGAGTGAAGTGTGGGATCTGGTACCAAGACCTGAAGGGTTGAATGTGATTGGCACTAAGTGGATATTCAAGAACAAAACAGATGAAAATGGTACTGTAGTCAGAAACAAGGCAAGGTTGGTTGCTCAGGGTTATACTCAAGTTGAGGGACTTGATTTTGATGAGACCTTTGCACCTGTGGCCAGACTAGAGTCCATAAGATTACTGTTGGGTGTTTCCTGCATTCTCAAGTTCAAATTATTCCAGATGGATGTGAAGAGTGCATTTCTGAATGGATATCTGCAAGAAGAAGTGTATGTTGAACAACCTAAAGGATTTGTGGATCATAATTTTCCTAATCATGTTTACAAACTGAAGAAGGCCTTGTATGGATTGAAGCAAGCACCAAGGGCATGGTATGACAGGCTGACTCAGTTTCTTGTGGCTCAAGGTTACAGAAAAGGAGGTTCTGATAAGACTTTGTTTGTGAAGAATGAAGATGGGAGTATAATGATTGCTCAGATTTATGTGGATGATATAGTGTTTGGAGGGATGTCTCAGAAGATGGTCAAATTGTTTGTTCAGCAGATGCAGTCAGAATTTGAAATGAGTTTGGTTGGTGAGCTGACTTATTTTCTTGGATTACAAGTCAAGCAAATGGAAGATACAATCTTCATTTCTCAAAGTAAGTATGCCAAGAACATAGTGAAGAAGTTTGGAATGGAGTCTGCTGCTCATAAGAGGACACCAGCTGCTACTCATCTGAAGCTAACCAAAGATGAACATGGAGTATCAGTTGATCAAAGTCAGTACAGAAGCATGATTGGGAGCCTATTGTACTTGACTGCAAGCAGACCAGACATTACTTTTGCTGTTGGAGTATGTGCAAGATACCAAGCTGATCCTAAGATGAGTCATCTGACACAAGTCAAAAGGATCCTGAAGTATGTGAATGGCACAAGTGACTATGGAATCATGTACTCACATAGTTCAAGTTCTGAACTGATGGGATATTGTGATGCTGACTGGGCTGGAAGTGCTGATGACAGGAAGAGCACCTCAGGAGGTTGTTTCTTTTTGGGAAATAACTTAATTTCATGGTTTAGCAAGAAGCAAAACTGTGTGTCATTGTCAACTGCTGAGGCTGAGTATATTGCTGCTGGAAGTAGTTGCTCACAATTGGTTTGGATGAAACAGATGCTGGAGGAGTACAACATGATACAAGGAACCATGACCTTATTTTGTGACAATTTGAGTGCCATCAACATCTCTAAGAATCCAATTCAGCACAGTAGAACCAAACACATAGACATCAGGCACCATTTTATCAGAAACCTTGTGGAGGATAAAGTTATTCAACTGGAGCATGTAGCTACTGAAGAACAAGTTGCTGACATTTTCACAAAGGCCTTGGATGCTAAGCAGTTTGAGAACTTAAGGAGCAAGTTAGGTGTGTGCTTATATGAAGAATTCTAGCAATTAAAGCAAACTGGATGTGAGGAAGGTAGAGTACCTGCCAGCTTTGTTAGTGCTAAGTGTGATGCTGTCTCTGATACTAAGTCTGAAGTTCAAACTGGGACAGTAGTTGAAGATGTTTGTGCAGTTTCCCTTTCCTATTTGAAGACTATGATTTGTCAGAATTTTATGGCTAAAAAGGGGGAGAAAATCTTATGCAATGTGTTGGCCTTGTTGGCTCTGATACCACGAATTAGAAGATGTATTGCTCTGATATGTGTGCCATTAATTCAAAAGGTGACTAGTTTTGCTCTGATACCAAGCAAGATATGTCCAGATATGATCAAGGGGGAATATGTGTCTCAGGGGGAGTACAAGATTGTTATGATCCTGAGTGTCTCTGTGATCCTGAAGTGTGCTTCTGATATGCTCTGATACCTTGTTTCTCTGTAGTTCAGTAGTAAGGGGGAGTTTGTGTGAGAAGCTGAGTTGCAGGGGGAGTGTTGTGGAGATTCAGAAGTAAGGGGGAGTGTTTGTGATGATCAAGAGTTGATCAGTAGCTCTGATACCTTGGAGTAGCTCTGATACCATGGTTGTGATCAGAAGTTGATCAGTACTTGGTTATGTGTGCTTCAGTAGCTGTTATGTTTTGTAGAACTGAAGCTGGTTTGTGTTTTTCATAGCTGTGTCCGCTGCTTATGTTTATGCTATGATATATTATTGTGGAGTTCTTCATTGCTGAGTTGATTATAAGGGAACTTGGATGGTTTTAGCCAAAAATTTGCCAAAGGGGGAGATTGTTGAGTATTTTGGTGTTGGCTGCATTGTTTGGCAAAACCAAAGTATTGAATAGAAGCATCTTCATATTTGAAACATTTCTTCAGTTGCAAGTTTTGTGTTTTGAAGCCATTCAGAAGCAGAAAACATCATCAGAAGCTGAATGCACTGTAGCAGTTCAGAAGCTGATTTCAGCCAGCGTTGACTTTTGTTGACCACATCAGAAGCTGGGTTTTCAGATTAATTGTTGCGCGTATCTTGGGAGATTTAGCAAGGAATTATCTTTGTATAAGTGCTTCTAGAATGCTGAATTATTTGGAGAAGATTTTATTGAAGATTTGGTTCAAAGATATGAAAATCGTATTTTCTGTTTTAAATCTTTCAAAGATACAAAACAGTTTTATTTGTTACTTGATTGGACCAATCTTATTTCAGTAACAAATCAATTCAGAAGATTAGTTTTATTTTGCAAGACTGAAGGCTATATAAGGAGGAGGGCTGCTGCTATTCAATACAAGAAATTAGAGAGAAAAATTCAGAGAAAAGAGTCTTAGAGTTTTTAAGCTTTTAGCTTTATTGTGCACCACTCTGTTAGAGTTGGTTTAGGTGTTTTGATTGAGTTGTAATCACTCTAAGCCTGTAGGTACGAGTGAAGTCAGATGTATTGAAGTTGTTCTTCAAAACAGAGTAGTTTTTGTTAAGGGATTCAGTAACAGGTTTGTTACTTGATTAGGAAGTTAGTGGTCTCTAATACTCAACGTGTTGGGTAGAATTCAAGACTAGGAGGAAGTTAATTGCTTAGGCTGGGAACTGGGAGTCAGTGTCTTGAGTCATAAGGATTAATTCCTATAGTGGAATTCCTTCCTGGATTGGTATCCCCCAGAGTAGGAGGTGTTTACTCCGAACTGGGTTAACAAACCTCTGTGTTCTTTTTTTTACTTTCCTGCACTTTAATTTGCTGCTTGTGTGTGTTTCTGTTTGTGCTCTGTTTTAAGCAATTTAGTGTGTCCTGCATATTGTTCAGAACCTGTTGGTTCAGAACCTGGTTACTCTATCACATTGCCTGGCCAGAATTTCAGTAGTGTCTCAAATATGTTAAGATTAAGAATGATATCCCGTTAGTTGGACAAAAATGAGGTAATGTATAGTGCACACGTGCTCGCTTATGTAAGTAAGTTATATGCTATGAAATATATTATATAATGATATGTGAGACGACTTAAGCCACTCTTTACTTGGACTAAACTTCCGTGAGTTTGGGATTATCGATGTAGAAAACACTTATGCTACGATAAGAAAACGAGAATAAGTAGTGACAAGGACGATGGGAGATTGGCAAACTCCTAGTATGAAAATGATTTCTAAGTTATTGAGATAAGTAACGACATAGATCCATCGAAGCAGAACGCGGGTAATTAGTAAGTTTTCGCGAGCCCTTGAGAAATTCCGTAGTGGAAGCAATGATTAAGACGATGGAAAGTAACACATCAGGATGCCTCCTCCTTGTATTTGTATAATGGAGGTAGTGCGGTAGTTTTACTCTCATTAAAGAATGGTGTAATAATGGTAAAAACCATATATGTAGGATGCCGTTGCATAAGGCAAAGATCGAATATAAGAATTTAATGGAATCGTTGAGGATAATAAGAACGTCCAATGTCGTCAAGGTAAGATTACGCGGACTATGACGAGATTATAAGAATTCAGCACAAGTGTTAGGATTGGATAACTCTAGTTTGGATTACAAGAAGTGTATGAACAAGGACATAGTCAACTTGTTGGATGCGATGGTTCGGATAACCTCATATTCTGCTACGCAAGAATTGTGGGATGCACATCAAGTATTCCAGTCAATGAAAAGATTGTCGGATACATTCGACTTATAGAGTTGAAAACTTAAGGGATTGCGATAAGTATTTCATAGATGATAGTGGATTCTAAATTTCGAGGACGAAATTTCTTTAAGGGGGGTAGATTGTAACATCCCACCTAAGACTCGAATATTTGTTAATATTGAGACGACGTATCAGAAATGTTTTAAGCAAGGGACAATTTGGTAAATTGTCAGTTAATGGGTTTCTTTATATGGCAAGTGTAATATCCCGCTTATAAGTATCGGTTAATAGTGCTAGAAACTTGTTAAGCAAGAATGGCAAACTTGTAATAAGTGGCTTGGCATTTTAGTAATTATTTGAAAAGAGGAGATTGTTTAAAAAGAAGAACAAGATATTTTCTTGTTCAATTCCTTTCTTCTTTCACTCACTCAAATCAGCTCTCTCCCCCCCTTTTCCCATCTAGCTCACACGCCCCTTCACTCTATAGCCACAATCCATCAAACTTCATTCAAGTTCTTGTGAGAAAGAGCATGCTAGCAAGCTTGTGTGGAAAGCTAGTACAAGAGGAAGGAAAGGAGAAACAAGGAAGAATCAAGAGAAGAGGAAAGAGGAATCAAGCTATGTTTGGAAGGGAGAGCTTGGCAAGGAAGCAAGCAATGTTTGAGGTGAGTTCCCTAGGGGTTATAGAACCCACCTTGTTGAGTTTTCATGATTATTTGTATATTGAACAAGTTATGACCATTTGAACCCTAATTCCATTTTGATAGCAATCCTTGATCATACATGTTGAATTCTGTTAATAAGCCTTGATTTTACCATTTAAACTGTTGTGATGTTGGGCATGATTGGATAGACCAAAATTGGTGGAAAACATGTTTTAAACTTGCCAAATGCTGTCCAACTGCAGGTAAAATCGTGTCACGATTTTACCAGCGTGTCACGATTTTACAGGCAGAAACCAACACGATTTCTGGGTATGAAATCGTGACACGATTGCCAAATCGTGTCACGATTGCCCAATCGTGTCACGATTTTGGGTTGGACAGGATCACATGATTTTTCATCTTTTCTTGCACCGTTTCGGCTATCCAATACTGCTCCGAACTTAAGGATCGACATGTAATGATTAAGCATTGTTAAAGATCATGTAAAGACCTATCCTTGAGATGTTTAAAGCAACATTATAGGGTGAGGATAGGCATATGCTTGAGAGGATAGATGGCTTAATCCACAAGTATCATAGAAAGGTATAAGACCTAGTATTGAGTTTATCTCTTACTAGGCAATTCTCAAACACTCAATTAAGTACAAGCAAGCCAAGAATGTTATAGTATTTAAGTTTAGAAACCTACTATAGGTTAAAGAGAATTAAGATGGTACTTATCATGTACCAAGCACAAGAATGATACCATGATTATAGTTAAGAACCTCTAATAGGTTAAGTTTTAAAGAATGCATTAGATATGCACAAGGAATATGAAACGTAATAGATACGTATATGAACTTAAGAAAGAATCTAATGATAAAGAATATGATAACGTGTTCATCAGACTCCGGGATACGCCGGATGGGATTTCTCCGAAAGGGCTATCCACACGTAATTTATAAGACGAATGTTAAACGTGTTCATCAGACTCCGGGTTTCGCCGGATGGGACTCTTCCGAGAGGATTGTCCACACGTATGTTAAAAGACTTAAGCATGTCCAGCAGGCTCCGGGATTCGCCGGATGGGACTTCTCCGAGAGGGTTGTCTACATGCAAGATGTGTCCAGCAGGCTCCGGATTATGCCGGATGGGGCTTCACCGAGAGGGTTGCCTACACAAAGATAAGAGGAGTCCGGTGTTAGCCTGATATGATAGGAATTTCACCGGTATGATGGGAGATGTACTTCGGGGTTACTCCACCCGGATGCACTCCGTAAAACGAACCAAGATAATGATTGCTTGTTCAACGCTAACTTCTAACTTTATGATATGAAAAGATGAATACGAATATGAAAATGAATATGTATATTTTATATGTAATACGAGACATGATGATTAGTTCCTAGTGAACGTGATGTGATCATAGGATGTTCCCAAGATCACTACGTATAAGACTAAGATAAGAATAGAGTATGAAATGCATAAGATTAGGTATATGACAAGTATAAGAAAGATAAAGACATGACGCGATCCTAGGTTTCTCCTTGATCGCGATAGATGTTAAAGAATGACAGCGATCGTAGGTATCCCCAATATCGCTAAGAGTAGGCACGGCGACCCTAGGTTTCCCCCGTGGTTGCCAACAGTAGGATGGGTTGGAGCTCACTGAGACGTTATGTCTCACCCCAATCCTTCTGGTGCAGGTTCATAGGTCAGCAGGTGATGTCCATGAAGATCCTCAGGTAGACGCTGGATGGAGTGCAGATGCTCGTCATGGCAAGCTCAGGAGGTTGATAGATTTTATATATGTATATGAAAAGTGTAATTTGTGATATTTGGATATTTATGTAAACGAGCAAATTGTACTCATTCAGTGGTTTGTATATATAAATTATTGTAAATTTTAATGTATCCGATATCAGATTAATACGGATGCTAAATATTCTAGATAATTTAGTATGGGTGTTACATACATCCTCTTGTACCTTCTGGCATCCTTTCACATTCACGGAACACACTTCACACGCTGCATGATCATGGTCAAACAGAGCTGCCTCGCACATCTTGATATGTATTGGGACCAGGGGAGTCCTGATATTTTGAACATTGAAAATAGGGCAACCTTCTTGGTCATCTTGGACCATGTTAACAGAGGATCCGTGGTTAGGTAAGGGATTGGCCTGGACGTTGGGGTTTGAGTCGGAGTCTTTGAAGGTCAGAAGTTTCGCCTGGATTAGCTTTTGGACCTCGGTTTTGAGAGCAAGGCAATGCTCAATATCATGGTCGGGCGCTCCTTGGTGAAAGGCGCAAGTTTGGTCATGCCGGTACCAAGGAGGTAGAACATCTGGGGTACGGGGAGGTGCTCTGACTTGGACAAGGTTTTTGGCGAGTAGAGCGGGAAACAAGTCAGCATACTTCATCGGGATTGGATCAAAGGTCACTTTTTGGCGATTTTGTGAGTGATATGGTTGTTGAGGGGTTTGGCGATTTTGTTGTTGTTGAGGGTATTGTGGCTGATGGTATTGTTGTGGGGGATATTGTTGTGGAGGATACTGTTGTGGAGGGTATTGTGGTTGATATTGGTAAGGGTAATATGGCCTTTGTTGGTGATATGCTGGGTTCGGGATAGTGGATGCGACATTCGCAACCTGACGGTACGGGGTGTAATTTTGCTGGGGTTTACCATGGGCTATCATTCCCACCTCTTGATCTTTCTTCTTCGCAAAGTGGTTTCCAAACTTCTTGGTATTATTTGCAGCAGGGGTACTTTCCACGGTCAAACGCCCCTCTCGGACACCTTCTTCTAGTCGCACACCCATGTTGACCATTTCAGTGAAGTCCGTTGGTGCACTCGCAACCATTTTCTCGTAATAAAACTGACTCAAGGTCTTCAAAAAGATCTTTGTCATTTCCTTTTCTTCCATTGGTGGGACAATTTGAGCCGCCACTTCCCTCCAACGCTGGGCGTACTCCTTGAACGTTTCCTTGTCTTTCTGTGTCATCGCACGGAGTTGATCACGATCTGGGGCCATGTCCAGATTGTACTTATACTGCCGGATGAACGCTTCACCAAGGTCATTGAAAGTACGGATGCTCGCACTGTCCAAATTCATATACCACTTCAGAGCGGCCCCAGTCAGGCTGTCCTGAAAGAAATGAATAAGCAACTTATGATTGTCAGTATACATGGACATTTTCCGCGCATACATCACCAAGTGACTGCGGGGACAAGAATTTCCTTTATACTTCTCGAAGTCTGGCACTTTGAACTTGTGAGGGATAGTAACATTTGGGACCAAGCATAATTCACGGGCGTCCTTCCCGAACAGATCTCTTCCTCGGAGGGCTTCGACTTCCCTTTGCATACCATCAAATCTTTCTTGGAGTTCGTCCATCTTATCGAAGGCTACAACACTTTCAACATGGTAAATTGGCTCAACCTCTTGGTGAATAGTGTGAATCAGTGGTGCTGAATAAGTCATTGCAGCTTGAGGGAAAGATGTGCCGGGTTGTGGAACCGGTGCTGACTGCTGAGCGAAAGGAGGTGGAACTCCAGACACAGCGGGCTGGGGGCTTCCACAGACTGGAGGTGGCATTCCCCATGTACAACCTGGAGGCAAAAAGAGGGGTGGAGAAGTCACTGTAGATAGCGGGGTCGTGCTCACAAAAGGCTGCTCTACAACAGCGGCGGCAGCTTGAGAGTTCTGGGCTGACAGGAGTGCATTCATCATAGCCGTCAGCCTATCCATTCCCTCTCGCAAAGTGGCAACCTCCTCCCTGAAACTCTGATTTTCTTGTTCAACGAGATCCATCCTTTTCCGATTAGCCCTGGTGTTGTAAATGCGAGTTGGTTTGCGGAGAATTCGTCGGGCCACTTTCCTTGGACGGCGGCTGATTAACCTTTGAAGTGGTGAACACAGGGTGAGACTCAATTTAGAAACTATGAATGCAATATGATGCATGATTATGCTTACACTACTACAGAAATGACTTTTTACATCAGTTGGAAATGACTTTTTACATCAGTTGCCAACCGATGTAAGGTGGCTTGATGTAGAATGTCCACATCTTTTCACATCGGGTACGAACTGATGTAAAATATGTATTTTTCACATCAGCTCTAAAATCCACTGTTGCGAAATCAATATTTTTTTTAAAACACTACTACAGAAATGACTTTTTACATCGGGTGTACAACCACTGCCCGATGTTAAATGTCACGTACCATCACACATTTCACATCGGCATTTAGTGGCCCGATGTTAAATGTCACGTTTTTTTTTTTTAAAATTTTGCTTCTGATGCTATACCATGCTTCTGCTTCTGATGCTATACCATGCTTCTGATGTTACATCAAGTAAAGAGAACAAGATTAGGCTACAGAACATAAGTGCAACTGACACATTGGATTTATTGAGGTATAAAGTCATTCTCACACCTTTCACAAGTGGACATGACTACAAACAGAACAATTGTATACAGCTCAAGCATCACACCAAATTCTCAACAAATTTACAGGTTTTTGTTATTGGATATTATGAATCAAAATTTACAAAAAGTTTCACTCTATCATACATTAAAAACCCAGAAGAGAAAAAAAACACTGCTATTTCTCAATTTATTGTGGAACAATCCATTGAAGGGGATACCCTGAAAAATCTAGACTAAGCAACTCCCTATTATGAGCTTAAGGCCTTCAATCAAATTCTAGCACCACTTTACCTTGAATGATTCTCTTGTCTTTTGCCTCATGAGCTTCTTTTACTTGTGTTATGGGAAACGTTTTATCAACAGGTATCTTCATCTTCCCTGCTTCACATAACTTTCGAATCTCAATTAAGCCTTCTATGTCAGACCTCATGAATACCCATGAGTATTCTGCATCACAACGATTTTTTAGGATTAGGCTTCACATTTCTAAAAAGAAAAGGAAAGCACAACAGACCGAGAAATTTTACCTATTCCGTTAGAGAGTTGATATTGAATCTGTTTTCTCAATAAAAAAGCTGTAGCTGCGGGAAGACCAAGAGTCAGACCAAGCCTATCAGCCAAAGATGCTGCTTCACCCTTCAAGATAAGAGAAAAAGATAGATTAAAGCACAGATGTCGCTTACTAAAAAAAATCTAAAAAATCGACCTAACAAGTATGGTGAAAACAAAAAAAGCAATAAACCTAAATGTTCTACCTGAAGTGTCATATAATGTCCACCTCTTCTCAGAAAACTAATGCCCATCCGTTCTGTATCTGGCACACCAATTGTGTCCAAAATAGCATCAAACTTTCCCTTTATAGCCAATTCATAATCCTGCCAATCAAGAATGAAGTCATAGAAGTCTAATGCAAGATGCACTTCCATGAAGAAAACATAAGCTTAAAGATCAAACTATCTTAGTATTATGACCATTTATCGTAATATTCAGTTTATAATTGGTTAGATTGGTTTTAGAATCAGTTAAATTAGTTACTACTGTGGTTTAGTTAGTTCAAGTGTTTTCCTTTACTGCATGCTATTGAATTGAAATACCAATGGAGTCAACTATGGTGTTTTGGAATAGTGCATCATACATTCAGTTGGCAAGCAGCCTAACATGTCACAAAAAGAAATTGTTCATTTTATTTCAAAAAACAAAATATAATAACATTGTCTGTGATTATTATAATACCTAAACAAATGTTTGGAAACATGATACAAAAGAAAATTCAGAACAACCTCAGAAAGATAATCAACAGCTTGCTCAGCACCAGCTGCTAACATTCGTTCAACGCTTTGACTTCCACAGGTAGTTGTGACAGGGCAGCCAGCAGCCACCGCAAGCTGAATAGCAGAAAACCCTACAGCCCCTCCACCTCCCACTACTAATATCCTTTGCCTGTTTGACATGGGCTAAAAGTTATGAGTGAAAATGAAAACTCTAAATGTAAAATGATGACATGTAAGAGAAAAAAAAATTATTTTCACAGATGGAAATCAGATCTCAGCATTATAAACATACCCCTCGGTTATTCTAGCCATACCATTTAGAGCACGCCAAGCTGTCAGTGCAGCAAAAGGAATGGCACCTGCTTCCTACAAGATAAAAAATCAAGAAAAAACATGCCTTCAATGTCCCAAAGTAAACAAAGGGGGAAAACTGATGGTCAATTGTTATATTAGAAAGCACTAATAATATTGTAACAAGTAATTGTTGAGTGATGGCGAAACCAATGAATTGGGCATAACTAGACAAAGATCGTTGTTTTTAAGAGTTAAAGGATGGAACAAGAAATAAGCACAAATTGGACAGTATGCAATCGAAGGAAATTCTAGAACACACATAAATCGAAATCATTTTACTCCAGGAAACATAACAACCAGCTCTTTCTCAGTGCACAAAACTACAGCATTACAGCTCTGTAATCCAACATATTCCGACTTGTTTACCAATCATTGGTTCTTTTTCTTTGACCAATGAGAATTTCATTCTCTCAGACTTCAGTCTACCAACCCCCAAGGTAACTGCACATGAAGGTAATATATGCAATATGTAAGAAAAGCAGGAATGAGAGAAAGAGACGTGGTTCCTCTAATACCAGCGCTTCGCTTTCGTGACATGACCAAAGTGTAGTGTAGGGAGTAGATTTTGATCAATTCATTGTTGTTACTCACACTGACTACTGATCTCTTGAAAGGAATATAGGGCATAAATATGAAAGGAATATGGGGAATGGATATGAAAGGAATATGGGGCATGATGTAGGTAGATGGTAGTGGCATATATTTCATCATTATCGTAACAGACAATTTTCCATCTAAATGTTGGTATAAGTAAGCTCCACAAGATGAAAACATTGAAATTGAAATTTGAGAAACCGAATGATATCGATAATGTTGTTTGAATTTGATACCCGAAGAAGATCAGCCATAAGAGTTCCTCGTCCGGGTCCCAGCTCGACTAAATTTACTTTTTTGGTTCGGCCCATTTGCTCCCAAATATTTATTCGGAAGCAGTGGATCACTTGCGATAGAGTTAAAACAAAACTTCAACACTAGATAGTGTATATCATCGATTATGCACATGCTAGAGTTCAAGAGACTTACCGTTCCAGCAACAGATTTTGATGACAAGAAAGTATTTGCCTTAAATCTGGACAACCCAAAATCACACACCTGAGCATAAATTTGAGAAAAATAATAATCATCTTCTACAAATATTTTAAAAAAATTAAGGAGAAACTCAGTTACTCAGTCAGTATCAACTTACCTTTACATTCCAATTTTTGTCTACTAACAGGTTTGGAGATTTGAGATCCCAGTGCACGATCGGAGGCTTCAGACAGTGAAGATAATTGATTCCTTTAGCCTACAAATCAAGGTCTGAACAATAATAACTCCAAATTCAGTTTACAGGAGAATAAAGATAAAATAAGTTTAACATCCTGAGTTAAGTATTTCAGTCAATGTAATCAAATTGCCTCAACCACAAATCACTAATCCATGGATGCTCACTCTAAAAAGCATAATGAAGTATCCAAAAGAAAATAGAAATGCAAAAATGTGCCAGTACTCTTGAAAGTGTTTCCAAATATGACCCCAACCAAAAACATAGAGACTTATAGTTTTTCACTCATAGTTTGTAAAATATGATCTCTATTAAAACATAAAGACTTAATAGTTTTTCACTCAAATAATAAGAAGTTAGCTAGTTTGTAAAACATGACCCCAACTAAAAACCAAAAGACTTTCAAGCCTCTCAATATTAACGTGTACAAAAGTGATGTTCTGCTTGACAATAACACACAGCAGAGAACTATTTGGGATAGCAGATAGCGAAATCACAAATATGTGACCAACAATGCATTGATAATTTGTTGTGTGAAATCAGCCCATCACTTTCTTAGCTATTCAGAATAAACCAAAAAATTAAATGCAAAATCAATACTGATATAACAGTGAAGCTAACAAATACAAAATTTATCAACATCATATATTACTAAGAAGCAATAAGGATTGAATTCAAGAGTTAATAAACAAACAAAATCAAGTTAGTGAAAAATCAAAACCTAACTAAAATGAAAACCTAGAAAAGCATAACACATGTACAACTTTTACTTATGTTGCTGAATCAAAACCTAAAATCAAAACCTAACTAAAGAGAGAAAAATCAAAACCTAGAAAATCTGATAAAGCGTACCGATTGGTAAGGCTTCACGTCACCAAACTGTCAAGCGAGGTTTTACTTCTGTTGATGGCGAGAACGACGACGAGGTTTGTTCGTGAGTGAAGGAAAACGAATACGATGACAGTTCACCGAAAGACAACAACAAATCTCTAAAAACGGCTGTGAAAACACAAACACTATGAACAAATGAATGAAGTGATTAACCACAACGCTATCAACTATCACATATCTATGAATAATTCAGTTCAGCAGCAAAACCTTCAAAATCGTTAAAAACAAAACACAGACACTCAAAATTAGGTTTTCAGTTGCCAAATTCAAAACACGAAAATACTGAAAACGGTGAATTGCAATTGAAACAAGAGCAAGAGAGAAAAATAAGATCTAGAAATTGGAAAAATAAAATAAAAAATAAGTAAACAAAGGAAAAATAAAAAAAATAATAGTAAAAGGCAGGCGAGGGCTTACCCAATTATAATTAGTAGTTCTAGAACTAGCCAATTATTCATCATGTTATTTATAAATCTATATGTATGAGTTTTACAACTCCATTTATCTCTAGTTTTCTCTAAAGGTCAAGCAGAAAAGAAAATATATCCTTCATATGTTTTAAAACTAAATTTAATAAGTTATTATATCATATGGTGTCACATAGTGTCCTAATTCACAAATAGTAATTGAATCCAACAAGTTGTTGTGGAAGATATTTATCATATTCTCACTTCCCGACCCCCTTCTTTATTATAATGACATAATGCCTAATGTTAGAGCTAGACATTGCATTATCATCTTAATATAAGTAAATCTCCTTACCACTAATACCCAAATTAACTTAACTTTCTACATATGTTAGACTTTCCTTGTGACATACACAGAATCATTAGAATGCCATGAAGTAAAAATAACAAACCATATATCAAGTCAATTTAGAGTCCAATCTAAGACTAAACTTCACATACAGTGTTTGGATACAACATTTCAAGGAAATCCCGCTTCATGAACTCATCATAAAGAGGCAAGCAAATGAGTAAAAACTAAAAAGACATACTTCAGAAAATGGCATAAAAATAACATGAAAGTAATTAAAACCAAAATTATTCAGACCTGAAAAACTAAAACAACAATAGTGGTTCCAAATTTCAAATAAGAAGGGAGTTTAAGACCCTTCTTTTCGAGCAAATCATTTCTCCTACAGAGATCAAAACTGAACCAACCTTTGGGAGGAATATCGACATACTTGGTCATACTATAAATTTGAATCGACCCTAAAAACGAACTGAGACAAAAAGGATGGTAATAATCGTTAATAAAATTCAACAAATACTAAAAAACTAGTGGTACCAAAGTCAAAAAATTCGTAAAGGTCTTTTCAAATGGCAAACTTCAAACTAAATTTTCAAATGCTCAACAATTGTTGTGCAACACATACATTAGCATAAAATTTATACACAATTATAGGAAAACAGAATCACAGGTTACTGAACATTAAGAAATCATAAACTTATAGGGAAAAAAATTATCAATACAAAACCCCTGAACCAAAAGAAGCATGTCACTAGATAAATTCATGTATAGTTCAGATCTGAAGCAGAGATAAATTCATGTATAGTTCAGATCTGAAGCAAATCGAAGTTGAAAAAAGTGAAGAAAAAAAAACAAAAGAACAAATAAATCTTAGATCTAAGAAGAGTACCAGAGAATCAGAACCTGTCGACATGAGAGACAAAGAAGAAACGATATGTTTTCCTACAAGGCTCAGTTCGGCGGCAAGAGGTGAATGTTTTCCGGCTCAGATCGACGGCGAGGCGCAGGTCGGTGGCGACGACGCTCAGAAGCCAAAAGGTAGGGTAACGATATGGAGAGAAAAAGCTATGGTCGCCGGCGCGAGAGACAGAGAATCAGAAGGTTTGCGTGAATGGAAAAGGGATGAGGTTTGCGTGAAATGGCCAGGTTACGAATGAGAGGGAAAAGGGATGAGAAGAGGGAAAAGGGAAAAGTCACGTTTTCAGAGAAGAGGGAAAAGGGAAAATGAAATATTGAAAGGTTTTTCCCTACAGGTCATATGCACCTGATGTAAAATGTAGTTGCTCAGTATTACAAAACTGCCACCGCGTGTATCTTTCCCTACAGGTATTATATCAACTGTTGTGAAAACTTTTTATCATTTACTTTTCCCATCAGTTATTCCTTTCAACTGATGTGAAAACTTTGTTAGTAATTTCAAAAATGCCACCGTGTTAACTATTACATCAGGTATTATTTCAACTGTTGTGAAAACATTTTTGACCATGTTGTAAAATGTATATTTTCCACTAGTGTTATGTAAAAAAGAGAAAGAGAAAAAAAAACAAATTACCATCGAAGGACTTGTTAAAGTAATTGTAAACATCATAAACTGAACACTTCACTAAAGCATTGAAATATTACAAAGAGTTTTTTTTTTGTTTACAAGTTAAGAGATTTTGGAAGCTAAAATCTAAACATAAGGTCCTAAGGACTTCAAACTCAAACTCCCGGAGTAGATGGATCCTCGGAATCTGAATGTGCACCAGAGAGTGAATCCATAAACCTCCTCTTCCTCTTAGCGTCCTTCCGACGAAGCAAATCATCCTTCTCAATTATCCTCTGATTCTGAACGAAAAGCTCATGATCTTTCTGTGCCAGCTTTCCCTTCAAGGTCTCATTCTCACGCTCGAGCTCCTGGTATTTTCTCTTCCAAGTATCCCTTTCAAGCCGCATTTGAATCAACTGCTCATTGCATTCCTCTTTGTTATCAAAGGGCACATGTAAGGATGGTGATGGAACGGTTGAGGATACGTGCCTGGGTAAGGGGTAGGGTAAACCAAGAATCGAAGCCCTGTCGACAACCCACTGAGTATAGGATCCATGTACAAAACCCGTCCTTCTTCCTAACTGATTCCTATCAAGCCTACGAACAGTATGCCAGGCTCGCACAAATCTCAATCTCATGCCTGCATGGTCCTCGTGGTTGAGGTAGAATTCACCGGTTAAGGAGAGGTTATTAGGTTTTTCTTTCATGGGGTATCCAAACTGGCGTCTGGCAAGGGTGGGGTTGTAGGTGATTCCTCCACGTGTACTGATGAGGGGTACATTGGGAAACTCTCCACAACTGTCGATGATTACTCCAATGTCACTAGCTGGTTGGTACCAAAGGATATCAGTTGGAGTGAGGGACATGATTCTCTGAGGCCAACGGGTTTTCTCTGGATTAGTTTTGAAAAGGTGGGTTTGGGGTAAATGTGAAGTAAACCACTTGTATAGCAAGGGTGCACAACAAGTGATAACTCCGCATTTCTTTTGTGTTCTGTGGTGAATGGAATGGTAGGTGTCTGCGAGTAAGGTGGGGACGGGGTTTCCGGATATGAAAATTTGGATTGTGTTAATGTCGATGAAATCGTCGATGTTAGGGAAGAGTATAAGGCCATAGATGAGTAGGGCAAGGATGGCTTCGAAGGCACCGGTACTGGCGGCTTCGGCAAAGGTGTAGGCTTTTTGGTAGAGGAAACTGGGAGTTAGGCCTTGGAAGCCCCCTTTGGTAGTAAGGTTACTGGTTATGTCGGAAGTTTTGAGGTGGAGGGCTGCGGCGATAGTTAAAGGTTTAGGAGTTGGTTCGAGGCCACTGAAAGGTAACTTGTCAAGCACCGGTAATCCAACCAGGTAGGAGTATTCTTCCAAAGTAGGGACAAGCTGGTATTCTGGGAACGTGAAACAGTGATAGAGAGGGTCATAGAACTGGACCAAGGTATTAAGGATCCCCTCTTCAACGTTTGTCTTGAGGATGCTGAGCAAATTCCCATAACGCTTTCGGAAGTCGTCCGGATTAGCTACCAAAGATCCTAGCTTCCTTAAATTTGTCAAATCTGGGTCCTTGAAGTTATACTTCTGAGTGTTCCTCTTTGTGAAGTTCATTCCTACGATGTTTACAACAAAACTTGTCTAAGTCCTTCGATACTTTGATGGAAAAATGTTTATGAATGAGTGCATGTATGCATGGTTATGCTAAAGAAACGGAGAAAACATGGTGAGGTTAAGTTCGTAATGTTGGAGCTGAGGGTAAACACGCCAATTGGTGAGGACTATGGTTTCATATGTACCTGTATCACGGGTTCTACCAAGTTCCCAAAGTCATTGACCACTTCCGAATATTGTCAGGTTACGGGACTACTCCCGGTCCGACAACGTTCGTAGGAAAGTCTCGTTTGAGTGTAGTATCGCGTATCGACCAACTCAAGACTACTCTTGATTAGCCACCGCACTACGTCCTAAAAGGCCAAGATGGGTTAGGTAACTAAAGGTCCTCAACTTCATAGGTCACTTAAAAATAGCAATGCCAAACACGACTACTCATGTCGACATGGTACTACTTTTAAGAGACCTCCATTGAGCGGGGTTATCACATGTACCAAAACCCAAGACTACTCCTGGTATGGCACGTTGATTATACCCCATCCTATCTTATGTTTCCCTCAAGTCCGGGTATAGGACTTATCTCACCACTCACGTAAAAAGGTAAACAATTAAGCACGTATTTACAGTTACAAATAAGAGTAAAGCATAAAGATAAAGAAAAACAAGATAGGTTTAACCCACTTAGGATTTTCGTCCCCAGTGAAGTCGCCATTTTTCTGTCGCGGTGATTTTTGGATATCAAGCTATTAATTAGCGTTGACTCGCAATTTTAAGATTCACCACCGATCTTTTATTTTTCCGAGGAAAAGGGAGAAAGTTCGAAAAAACCTATTTTTTAGAGATCAAAGGTCCGGGGGTTGGTTACGCAAAGGGAAGGTATTAGCACCCTAAACGTCTATAGTACTCTATAGGAACCTCTTGTTTTTAGTTATCTTTATGCTAAATTGATTATTTGTTTGTAAAATAAATGCTTAAGTGTAAAAGACTAAAGTAATGAAAATGAAAGAAAAGGAAAATGTTTTTGTTATTTTGTTGATTTGGAAAGACAAAGTCTTTTGCCTACGTACCCGAGCGGGATCAAAATCACGTAGTTCAGGGTAAAAAGCCGAGTGATTGGTTTTGATTGATTTTAAAGTTTGAAAAAGGTTTAGGAAAGATAAGAGGCCGAAAGGCATAGAAGAATAAAAAGAAGTGAGTTTGATTGATTTTAAATTGAAAAAAGGTTTGATTGATTAAAAGTTGATTAAAGTTTGATTAAGAAAGAAATGACAAAGATTGACTTCTTTTGAGATTTTGATTATAAAATGTTTTTGGATTTTGACTTTTTTATGAAAATTTTGATTAAGTCCTAAGGTCCAGAGACTAAGTTATGCTGAGAAGGTCTAAGCGCGCCGGATCCCTCAACATGACGTTGGATCAAGTGAGGGTCCTTTTCCTCGGATACGGTTAAAATTACGTTATCGTCCTCGGCATAAAGCATAAAAATAAATGTGAGTGTCGGTGCATATTCTCATTTATATTCTTTATTTACATTAGACCTAGATACATTCTAATAGCAATAAAATAAATGACAAAAATAATAAAAATTGCATTAAAGTAAATATGCTAAAGAAAATAAAAATAATGCATGAAATGCAAAACACTAAATAAATATGGTGCAAATAAATAAAGAGAAAATAAGAATGCAAGACATAAAATAAATATGATGCTGAAAATAAGAAAAGAAAATAAAAAGAATGCAATACATAAAATAAATATGATGCAATAAAAAATAAAAATGCAAGACATAAAATAAATATGGTACATAAAATAAAAAAGAAAATAAAAATGCAAGGCAAAAAATAAATATGAAGCTGAAAAATAAAATGCAAGACAGGAAATTAAATATGGTGCTGGAAAATAAATAAAGAAAATAAAAAATAAAAAGAATGCAAGGCATAAGATTAAATATGATGCGTAAAAGAAAATAAAAATGCAAGATAATAAATAAATATGATGCATAAAATAAAAAAAATAAAAAATACATGATGGACTGAAAATTAAAAAGGCAGTAAAATAAAGTGCATGAGAAATAAATAAACAAGAGAAATAAAAAGAAATGCAAAGAAAAGAAAGAAAGAAATAAAATAAAAGAAATAGAGAAGAAAAAAAAAGGGGGTGCAGAATTAAAAGAGAGCAGTAAAGTAGTAATGAAGAAGTTGGGCTTAAAAAAAAGAAATGTGGGCTTAACAGATCAAATCTGGATCGTCAGATTGAACGAGGCGTCCAGATTTGATCTTGAGGAGACAAAGCTCCAGCCATGAGATTAAGATCAGAGGGTCATGAAGAGAAAATGAACACAGGAAAGCCAGGAGGAAACGTGCATCTGATTGAAACAGGGGATAAACATAGGCCGTTAGATCTACGATCCAACGGTCCATCCCTGATGATCCATAGGAACAAAGCAGATGCACGCACACCATAACCCTGGCCAAGGTAGCAATATAAAAAGGGTTTTAACCCTCAAAACTCCCATAATCTTCTTCTCTTTCTCTCTCTTTATTTTCAGAAAACAAAAAAAAGCTCTCTTCTCTCTCTTTAAGCTTTGGCCGAGAATACCTCCGGCGCGGCGGCCGCCGGCGGTGCCACCGTGCCGGAGTGTTCCAAACCACGTTTTTTTTAAAAAAACCTCACGTTTTGGACATCCTTTTTCGTTCTCTACACAAATCTAAACTTAGATTTCAAGAAATCCTTACGAAAATCGGTAGATCTAAGCTGAAATTTTTTAGACGAATACCTCTTGGTTTTGATTCTGTAGTTGGTTCTTTAGTTTGAGCTTGATTCAAGATGACTAAGGTTTGTGGAATTTTGCTTCGGTTTTTGTATTTGATGGTGTTGTGCGTTTCTTTTTCTTTGTGAGTGATGTGGTTTTGAATCTGTGGGAGATGGCTGTGATTAGTGGCCGTGGCTGTGTGTTGTTGTGGTAGTGATTTTGATTTGTGGGATTTTTGGTGCCTGGCCGTGTGTTTTGTTTTCCGGTGGCCGGAAATTGGATTGTGTTGGTGGCTTGTGGTGGTTCAAGGGTTTGAGTGTGGTGGTTTCGGTGGTACTTTCTCTGACACGTTTCTGACTCTTTTTTGGGTACCGTGAATAGTACATTTAATGTACTATTTATAGTACTAGAGACTAGGGTTAGAAGAAAAATCTGGACAAAAATGCCCCTGGGCTGAAATTGGACCCCAAAATGACTGAAAAAATAAAGGGAAATAAAAACAGTAAAATAACAAAAATAATAAAATAACAAAAACGAAAATAAAAAGAAAAAAATTAATAATAATAAAAAGAAATTAAAAAAAGAAATAAATAACAAAAAATAATAATAATAATAATAAAAGGAAATAACAAAAAATAAAACGGTCGCTTTCGGAACAAAAATGAGGTATTTTAAAATACCTCCCTGCCGAAATTTCGTCTGAAATGACGAAAATTTCTGGCTCAAAAGACAGGAAAAAACGGAATAAAGACGGGTCAAAAATGGGGTAGGACAACTATACAAAAGTGTAAAGAAAGATGAAGATCCAAGCCTAAGTTCTTCATTTCCCAAAGAGTCTTAGTTGATTTCACACTTCAATCACTCTTGCTCCATGAAGATCACCTCCTTTAGCCCTATTTTCTGTCTAAAACTCTATCCTAAAATACTACTAAACTGTAATAAAAAAAATATCATAAAAGTATGAAACAAAGCTTAAATACTAAAAGCTAAAAGTGAATCCTCGCTCAGCGAGCTTCCATTCGACCGACGAGTTAAGCTTTCTTTGCCAGTGGTTTTCAGCCACGTCTTCAAATATCATTAAACCGCCTTTGATATCGCTGAGCGATGATAAATTCGCAAGGCGAAATCATTGCTTCCCCTGCTTCTGAAATTCCCTGCCTAAGCTCGCCATTCTTTCGCCTTTAGTTCGCTGGGCGAGTTTCCAAATTCTTTTCTTCTTGATTCCTTGCTAAATTTCAAGTTCTGGCTTGCATTTTCCTGCACAAATGGATGGGGAAAGAAGTAAAAGCATAATTTGGCATTTATTCATAAATTCATTGCTTTTCCTTGGGTAACTTGTAAAACAAGTAACTAAAATGCCTTGTAAAAAGACATGAATTTACTCATTTTCTGCCACTTATCAGGGACCCAGATCCTTCATTGCAAACTCAGATGCCAAGAGTGACATGATGGATTTGCGAAGAGAGAGTGGTCTGATGTGCTATGTCGAATCCCAATGGTAGTTACATAGTCAGCAAAGCGTTGGTACCATGCTCTAGGCGCTTACTTGAGACCATAAAGTGACTTCTTCAAACGACAAACGTAATCCGGATGATGAGAGTCGCGAAAACCCAATGGTTGATGCATGTAAACAGTCTCGTGAAGATCACCATGCAAAAAGGCATTCTGGACATCCAGCTGATGAATGGGCCATGATTTAGAGAGTGCAATGGTGAGTACTGTTCAAATGGTGGCGGGTTTGACCACCAGACTGAAAGTCTCATCACAATCCACACCTGCAACCTGTGACCTACCATCACAAACAAGACGAGCCTTATAGCGCTCAAAGGACCCATCAGAATTTTTCTTATGTTTAAAAATCCACATACATCGAATAAGATTAGCATCACCTGGACGAGGAACTAAATCCCATGTCTTATTTCTAATAAGTGCATCAAATTCAGATTGCATTGCGGATTTCCTATTCGGATCGGACAAGGCTGTTTTGTGATTTTTAGGTATGGGAGAGATGGTGTGGTTTGAGTGTGAAAGGGATAAGTTAAACACTGTGCGGGGTTTAGTAATACCTGTCATGGTACGGGTGGTGATTGTACGGGTAGGTGGAGGATGATGTGGTTGAATTGGTGGGTTTGAGGTAGAGGAAATTGTAGAGGGTGAATTGAGTGGAGTTGGATGGATTGGTTGGTCACTGGTTGTTGTTGGTGTTGGTTGGTTATGTGTAGCCGGTGGTAATGTTTGAGTTTGCCACTGATGTATAAGGTAGGGGTGTAGGTCATTGTCTAGGAAGTTATAGGAGTGAGGTGAAGGGGAGTGTACTTTGGTGAAGGGAAATTGAGTTTCATCAAAGATAACATGCGTCGAAATTATTAATTTTCTGTTTGACAAATCAAAACACGTGTAACCTCTATGATTCGGTGGATAACCAAGGAAGACACACGGCGTAGAGCGGGGTTGTAATTTATGAATGGTAGGTTACGGGAATAATGGATAACATAGATAACCAAAGACTCGTAAATGTGTGTAGCTGGGATCACGATGGTATATAAGTTGTGTTGGTGATTGATTTTGAAGTGTTTTGCAGGGAAGAATATTTAACAGATAAGTTGCCATGTGAAGAGCATGATGCCAAAATGACGGGGAACAGAAGAATGAGCTAGCATAGTGCGAATCATATTATTAATGGTTCTTATTTTCCGTCCCGCTTTCCCATTTTGTGATGATGTGTGAGGACAAGAGAAGCAAAAAACAAGGCCATTATTAGTACAATATTGTTGAAATAGCTCATTATTATATTCACCGCCATTGTCACATTGAAAAGATTTTACATTTTGCAAAAATTGTGTGTGAATAAGAGTTGTAAGTGACCTGAACATTTCAAATACTTGAGATTTTCTACTAATAGGAAATGTCCACAAGAAATTTGTGAAGTCATCTAAAAATAAGACATAATATTTATGGCCAACAAAACTTAAAACCGGAGATGTCCACAAGTCACTATGTAAAATATCAAAAGGCATCAATGTAGTAGTTTGAGAATTAAAAAATGGCAATTTAACTTGTTTGCCCAAAACACAAGAGTCACAAGTAACATAATGAGTAAAAGGTTCACAACATATAAATTTATTAGTGCGAAGAGAATTTAAAACAGACATGCCAGGGTGACCAAGACGATCGTGCCATAGACTGGACGTAAGACCGACAAAACTTTTGGGACGAGTGACTGGATATAGGTCACCTCGACTGTCACATCTCATGAGAGGGATCCCCGTCTGAAAATCAAATACAGTAAAACCAAAAGGGTCAAAAGAAACAGAAACATTGTTGTCAGTGGTGAGTCGCCTAATAGAAATTAAATTTTTAATAATTTTTGGGGCATGCAGGACATGGTGTAAGTGAATGGGTTGGTGAGAGGTTGTAATTTGTGTGTGTCCGGTGCCGTTAATTGGAATTCCATGGCCACTGCCAACAATAACTTTTCGATTTAAATAACTTAAAGGAGAATAAGACAAGAGATTACCTCGTGATGCTGTTGTGTGAGATGGTGCGCCAGTATCCATGTACCACTGAGTGTCATGAGGGTGGAGAGACATGGTGTGCATAGCCGCTTCAATGTCTGTCGGTGTTTGAGATGATGTGGAAGACGCATACGCCTGAGGACGTGGTCCTAGGATGTCTAACTGTTTCGGAGGACCGGTGGGACTTGTCCATTGAGATGTGGGATAAGGACACGGAGGCATAGCCCGTGGTGGTGGAGTCCAACCCCATGATTGCCAGGCTGGGTACTGTTGTTGCTGCCAAGGAGGAGATGACCATGATGGGGGAGTGTTGGGCGCTCTAGACTGAGGTCCATTACGGTTACCACACCCCCCTCCGCGACCCTGGCTGCCACGAGATCGAGACCGGTTGTTGGGGCGACGGTTGCCATGTTAAGAGGTGTCCTCAGAAGGTCGCTGCTGAGTGGTGTGTAAAGCAGCATGAGAGCCGGTACTAGCCATTTTAGCCATGCCAGCTTCTTCCAATGTGAGCATGGAGCGAGCCTGATAGAATGCAGGGAGAGGGTTACTCTGGCGAATCAGGGTGGCAACATTGCGGTAGGCTTCAGGAAGACCAGAAATTAGTTGAAGAACCAGTCAGTGACCGAAATTTCTCAACTGGTCAGAGAGCATCTTTAGACGCTGACAGTAAGCAAAAACATTGGAAAAATCTTCCATGCGAGTGTTGGAGAATTCTTGCTCAAGCGTGACAGCACATGCATTTTGATTGTCTTGAAAGATATCTGCCAAACGGTGCCATGCTTCTACGACAGTGGAGTTAGGTTCCAGAATGGTAGTTAAGAAATCAGTGGATATGGTGGAATAAATCCACTGTAGGATAGTAGCATCAAGGGTGGTCCATTGCTCATATTCAACGTATGCAGGTAGTGGCGGTGATTTGTCCTCAGATGGGACAATGTGATGCAAGACTCGATGAGAGCGAGCGTGGATGCGGAAGAGCTCTGTCCAGGTGCCATATTGGTCCTTTTCCATTTCAAGAATGATAGGAATGTGTTTCCTAATATTTGAGACAGCAAGAGCGGGGTGAAAACTGCCTTTGGAACCAGTGAGTGGGGCTGTTTTGTCAGTGGCAGCGGTGGCGGCGGTAGCGGCGACGCGATGTTCATTATATATGTCAGAATTGGACATGTTTGGTGGAGACAGAGGCAGTAACAGTGCGGAATGGAGAAGGAAAGGTGAGGACCGGAATCACAAAACGGATTCTGGATCGGAGCAGATGGCCAGATTCTGGATTTTAGATTGGAGCGGCGGCGGGCTCACTAGCAAGGAAGAGGGAGATGGGTAACAGGCCAGAGCGGTCGATGATCGGTGGGATGGGAGAAGGGCAGGCGGCGGCGCAAGGGTGAAGGGAAGTGGTGCGGCGGCCAATCTCACAACCGGCTTGTTGTTTTCACGCGTGAGGGAGAAGATGAATAGTGCCTACGCGTGTTTGACTTTTCTTTGCTTTTGTTATGTTTTTAGAGAGAGAGATCGGTTAGGATTGATACCATGTAAGATAATGGAATGCTTGCTTTTCTCATTCATCTGAATAGAATATATACATCTATTGTGTAACTTTTGGTCAACTAACTAATTATGATACAACATAATTACAGGGAACTAATTATAGCCAATTATGACCAAATATTCTATTCTATTAAATATTATATTCTATCAGAATATACCTCCAGCAAACAGCAACTAACTACAATTTGTTGGTCTATGGTAGTTAACTGCCACTCCAGGAACAATAGTTAACTGTCGTTGGCACCTACGACATTTAAGTACTGATCATGTGGTAAATACAATTTGCAGCATTTAAATGCACAACCAGAACACAAAACGGCATGTCTAAACAACTATAACTCATAAACACCATTCAACAAGCAATTATCACTCATAATCAACAACAAAATATTATCATTCATAATTCAATAACATTACACCAATTCAACATTACATTAACAATACACAAACTATTGGAATTAAAAAACAATCCAAAATTACGAAAATTGATAACATATTACACGACATTACATCAAATAACTTAAAACTCCATAACATGACGCGAAATCTCTACTGGCAATTTGGGCACTTGCATGTAGTAGGAACGAACTCAAAGATAGACCATATTATTTTCATCTAGAAAAACAAGGATGCTATTGCCATCATCCTGAAGCATCTCAGGACGATAAACAATATTCCAGTGGTCGTTATCAGCCCATAAATCTATGCATGGTACTTGTACACCAACATGGCGTGTTGTTTGATTTTCACAAAAATGAACAAATTATTTGTTAACTTGTGTCTTCAACTCATCCAACTTGTCAGTGGGGGTAAAAAAATCTTAATCGTCCTCCTGAAAGCTTCATGTCAGACACGAGCTTCAACTTTTCCATTCTGAGACACGATTAACTTAACAGAAGTAGATACAGTATCAAATATCAAAATAAAATAAAATAAAATGAAACAAACAATAAAATGAATTGTAGATTAACCAGAGACATATATTTATATAAAAGTCGGGAATGAATATTGAGAGAGGATAAATATATATTGGCACATTAAATATGTTATTTTATAATTATTGTCGGTGCTTTGTCCACCACATAAAACAGAAAAGACATATTTATATAATGTTAGTGATATATTGACCACAAAAAATATGCCAGAAAAATGCAATAATGTAAATGGGTTAAAAGATGTAATATGTAACATCCCGCTCAAGACTCGAATATTTATCAGTGTCGAGATGACGTATCACAGATATTTTGAGGAAGGGCAATTTGGTAATTGTTGCGCCATGATTTTTATAACAGGGGCTAAACCCCAAATTTTCCCTCAATTCTTCATTCTTCCTTCTCTTTAAACCAATCCTCTCCCTTCTCTCTTCTCCCTCTCTTGCGCCACCCTCCTCCTCCCCTCCAATATTCATCTAATCATCCTCCCTTCTTGATCTAGCCACTTGCAAGCATAACTTTGTGACTTATGGGCCATTTTGGAAACTAAAAGAAGCAAGGAAGGAAGGAAAAGTTTGAAGCTAGGGTTTGAGTAAAGCTTGGCAAGATTAAAAGCAATTAATTCAGGTGAGCTCCTTTAGTTTTAAACCCACTTTGGGTAAGTTTGGGAGAAATCCCTCATTTTAGAAAGTTTATTAAATTGTGCCCTAATTCCCAATGTTTGCCAAATCCTTGTTTATCTATGATTCAAGTCATCAACTCATAGTTGTAAATCATTCCTAATGCTGTTATGATGCTTGGGTATGAGTGGATATGTCAAATTGGTGAAAAATCATGTTTTGAACATTTTTTGTGCTGTCAATCTCGCCGGGCGAGCTCGTGGCAAGAATAGGGCTCGAGGGTTCTGGACCAACTCGCCATGGCGAGATTTAGCTCGCTGAGCAAGTTAAGACAGTCCCTCTAGGG
The DNA here is from genome assembly GCA_018208015.1 of Medicago ruthenica. NCBI lineage: Eukaryota > Viridiplantae > Streptophyta > Magnoliopsida > Fabales > Fabaceae > Medicago > Medicago ruthenica. The sequence goes on along the minus strand of CM031373.1, from coordinate 68,263,605 downwards.
CTGTTGTGATTCGTTCAGTGAGCTGCGTGCACGTCGGGCGAGGCATTTGGTAACCATTTTCAAGGAAAACCCTAATTTCTAAGGAAAACATCATTTTGGACATATCTGAAAGGTATTTAACATATAAGGAATAGGTGAACAAGGATTCGGCAAAACATTAGAGGTACAAAGGGTAAAGGTAAGAGGAACAAGAAATTATTACAAGTGGGATAGTAAGCCCTTAAGTATGACATATGACAATGATATGTCAAGAACCTACGTTAGGTAAGCAGGAATAGAGATGTATTCGGTTTAGAATACAAAGATAATAGGAATGTGTCAGTACATACAAGGACTAAGATAGGCCTAAGGGGGTTCAGGTACCCAACATGCCTAAGTGGCTTATGAGAACGATAAGCATAGAACCTTATACTATAGATTAGGTAGTTCATGGTTAATTATGTGATGAATGCATCAGATATGCATAGGTTCAGATGATGTATTAGATATACACATGTAAGTTAAGAATTATCTTATGTTATAAGATTATGTTAACGTGTTCATCAGACTCCGGATTATGCCTGATGGGATTTCTCCGAAAGGGCTATCCACACGTATGTTAAAGATTGAGCATGTTCAGCAGACTCCGGGATACGCCGGATGGGACTTCTCCGAGAGGGTTGTCTACATACAAAGTTAAGTTGTGTTCAGCAGACTCCGGGATACGCCGGATAGGACTTCTTCAAGAGAGTTGTCCACACAACGATAAGAGGAGACCGGTGTTAGCCTCAGATAGGAATTTCACCGGTAGATGGGAGATGTACTTCGGGGTTACTCCACCCGGATGCACTCCGTAAAATGAACCAAGATAATGTATTGTTTGTTCAACGCTAACTTCTAACTTAATGTTATAAGAAAGATGAATATGTATATATATTATATACTAAGAGATAAGACAAAGTAGTCACCAGCGAACAGAAAGTGATCGTAGGATGTCCCCAGATCACTAAGTATGAGTTTAAACATAAGTTCAACATAAGATAAAGACATATAGCGATCCTAAATTTCCCTTGATCGTGAAATATGTAGAAAATGACGGTGATCGTAGGTTTCCCCGAGATTGCCAAAAGTAGGCACGACGACCCTAGGTTCCCCGTTGTAATATCCCGCTTAGAAGTAACTGTTATCCGTGTTAGGAGTTAATTAAGAAGCATGGCAATTATGTAATTATGTGGCGATGGCAATTATGTAAATATTTGAAATGAGAAGAATTGTTTTAAGAAGGGAACAAGATATTTTCTTGTCCATTTTCCTTCTTCCCTTCCCCCTCCAAAATCGGTTTCCTCTCCTTCTTTCCCTCTAAACTCACGCCCTCCTTCACCTGTGAAGAAGATTTCCTTCTAACTTTGGCTGGGTTTTGATGATAACAAACTCACATCACAAAAGAATAAAAACTATGGAGGCACAAGATGAAGATTAAGAATGAAGATTAGTGTCTAGGCTTCTTGGTTATACACTTTGTAAGTATGGCAAATTATTTTTTGATTTATCATTCTTAACTTATGGAACAACTTAGAATGCTCAAAAAATAATTACAATCATTTTTTCTAAGTTCCCATATGAAGCAATGTCTAAAAATCTTTTGAAAATAAATCACACACTCACAATGTTTTCATATAAATGTGATTTTGCATAAAAAATATTTTTGCATGAAAAAACATAATTTATTATGGAAATTTTACAATAATTTTTTAGCATAAAAATAATGTTTATCATGCATTGAGAATTAAAATGGCACATAATCTTTTTGTTACCATTGGCTTTTATAAAGAAAATATTTTGTCTAATAAATCAAAGTGTGGCCAACGGCTAGTTACTATATTATTGAATCAAGTTAATATGCACATATTTATTTCATTTTGTATTAACGGCTATTTTTGGATTTAGTTTTTCTTGCAACAACTACTATATTTTAAATGCTTTTCATATTCAAATTTTATGAATGGGTGCCATTTTAAATTTGTGTCTTTTCATTTTAAACCATTTTTGAAAAATAGTATTGCTTCATAAACATCTTTTTAGCCTCTATAAATTCAATTGAGAATTAAAGCAATAACCAATACAATAACTTTCAACTTCTCAATTGTGAATTTAAATATCACTTGCATTCAAACTTTCTTTTAATTGTTTGGAAAACTTTGCCCACACTTTAACATTTATTAAAAAGGTTTTCTGAGCACTAAGTCCATTTGTTTAAAAGTGATATTGAGAAAGATAACAGCCATACAATTTATTATTCTTCAAAAACCATTGTTGTGAATTCTTGCCATAGTTTTGGTGAGAATTGTTGAAAGATAGTGGGGTGCTATCTTGTGTATGTTAGAAAGATTGTTAGGGGGTCTTGGGGAGAGATTGCTTGTAACAAAGATTCTAACATAGTGAATTCCTCACAGGGTTGTGGGGGAGTGGAGTACCAGTAGGGGAACCACTATAAATTCCTTGTGTCCATCTTCTTCTTCCCTGCACTCTTTATTTTTCCAAGCATTCGTTCATACATTCATACAAAATTCCGGAAAAATTTACAAGAACACAATAAACCAGAAAAATTATCCATTAAAAGTCATACAACCTAATTCACCCCCCCTCTTAGGTTGCACTCTGAAATTACATCACCTTGCCATCATCCATCAAACTTCATCCTAAAATCTTGTACTTTAAGTAAGCATGGTTTTGGGGAAAGTTGGAATCAAGAAGAAGTTGAAGAAGCATGAAGGAAAGCAAGAAAAGAGCAAGAGATAAGCTAGGGTTTTGAGGTTAAGCTTGGCAAAGATCGGAAGCAAGTTAAGGTGAGCTCCTAGGGGTTTTAAAACCCACTTTGAGAATCTTTTGATAAGTTTTGATGTTTATAGCATTATGAGCAAGTTTGAGGTTTTTAGTGCCCTAATCCCTTTTCTTGTTATCTCTTGATCAATCATGTTGTAATTGACCAATATGCCTTAGAAATTTGCCCTTTAAGCTGTATGATGTTTGGGTATGTTGGATAGACCAAGAATGGTGTAAATCATGTTTAAAACTTGCGCTATGCTGTCCAACTGCAGGTAAAATCGTGTCACGATTTTACAACCGTGTCACGATTTTATAGGCAGAGACTGCCACGATTTCTGGGTAGAAAATCGTGACACGATTTCCAAATCGTGTCACGATGGCACATGGGGGCAGGGCCATGTTGTTTTTCATCAATTCTTGCACCATTCTGGCTATCCGATACTACGTCAGACTTAATAACGACATGTAATGGCTAAGTGTAGCTAACAAGTATAGAGAGATCTATCCTTTAAAGAAAGTATAGATGAAATATAGATGAGGATAGACACAATGTTAAGAGAGGGATACCTTAATCCATAAGTTGTCATAGAGATGTTAAGGAGCTAGTTTAGGGTTTAACCCTCACCAGGCAATGTTATGAACTCGATTCAGTATACACGAATCCAAGAATGATACAATAGTCAAGTTTAGAACCTATTTTAGGTAAACATGATTATAGATGTATTCAGTTTAGAATACAAGAGTAATAGGAATGCTTCGGCATTTGAAGTTTAAGATAAGCTTAAAGTGTTGGTTCTCCAACAATTATAGGTGGCTTATGAGAACGATAAGCCAAAAACCTTATGTTATAGGTTGAGTGTTATAGGATTGTTATATGATTACAGTAACAGATATACATGTTTATATGTTAAAGTTAAAGAATTAAAGATCAAAAGATTATGGCGTGCTCGCACGTTTTACAGTTACAGGGCGTGTTCAGCAGACTCCGGGATTCGCCGGATGGGACTTCTCCGAGAGGGTTGTCCACACGTTTTATAGTGGAGTCCGGTGTTAGCCTGATATGATAGGAATTTCACCGGGTTATAGGGAGATGTACCTCGGGGTTACTCCACCCGGGCCGCACTCCGTAAAATGAACTCAGATAATAATGTTTGTTCAACGCTAACAGCTAACATAAAACACCTAAAACATCTTTATTTGTTTTATGTTTCACAGTTATAGTCAAAGTTACAGTTGCAGGTAGATTATAGTTATAGTTATAGTCAGTTACAGTTATAGTCACAGGAAACTCACAGTTATAGTTATAGACCGTTATCAGAAAGTGATCCTAGGTTTCCCCTCGATCACTAAGTTAAAGATATAGGCAGAATACAGATATAGTTATAGGCGGACCACCGTTATAGTTATAGGCAGTTACAGCAATGGTTACAGGCAGTTTCAAAGTTATAGTTACAGGAGGACTTATAGTCATAGGCAGATAAGAGACTTGGCGATCATAGGAAATCCCCAAGATTGCCAAGGTAGGCATGACGACCCTAGGTTCCCTGTGGTTGCCAACAGTTGGTTGGGCTGGAGCTCACTGAGACATTATGTCTCATCCCATTCCTTCTGGTGCAGGTTTTCAGGTAAGTCAGAGGTTCGTGATGGAGATCTTCACAGAGATACTGGATGGAGTACAGTTGCTCGTTGTGCATCAGCTCAGGAGCTTATTGGATGTTGTATAAGTATTGTAATAGTATTGGATTATTTGTACAAACGAGTAAACTTGTATTCATTCATTTGTGATGTATTATTATTATTGAAATTTTTAAATGTATTCAGTATCAGTTTAATGCACATGCTAATATACTAGTTAAAGTTAGTATGGGTGTTACACCCGTGGTTGCCAACAGTAGGTTGGGCTGGAGCTCACTGAGACATTAAGTCTCATCCCAATCCTTCTGGTGCAGGTTCTCAGGTAAGCATGAGGTTCGTGATGAAGTTCCGCAAGGGAGACGCTGAATGGAGTACAGCTGCTCGTCTTGTACCAGCTCAGGAGGTTGTCAGATTATATATATATATATATATATATATATATATATATATATATATATATATATATATATAAAGTGTGTTTTATGGTACTTGATTGGTTGTATATACGAGCATGTTCGTATTCATTCAGTTGTATTGTATTATTATTATTGAAAATTTTAATGTATCCAGTATCAGACTAATACACATGCTAAATATTCTAGACAATTTAGTATGGGTGTTACATAATACATGTTTCTTGAATCCTTCTTCAACGATTTGAGAGAAAAAATTTGCAATTTTTTTTTGAACTTTTTGGATTATGGATGGATTAGGGAAGTAATTTGGTGAATGAATAATGTAGGTGAAAGATAATTGTCATAGACAACACGCGTCATTTAATTGTCGTTGAGAATAAAATGATAATTTCAGGGTGTCTGAGAGCAAACCGCTGCCTAAAGAGCAATTTAATTTTCTTAAACTGACCCAGTCGTTGGAGCTTTGAGATTTTTCATCCAAAACTTTTCCATATGGGCTTCTTTTGGCCCCGTAGATTTTCCTAATGCCATTACTTTTTCCACTCTATGAGTTTCTCACGCACCCTATTCAGATTCGAAAATCCGAAATATTTTAACGTGTTTTGGAGGTTTTTATAGGGTGTTTATGGTGTTCGAATTATATAATCTGAAGTGCATAGGGCGCGCGAGATGTAATAGAGTGGGAAAAGAAGGAGTCTTTTTCTAACCCTATCTCACATGGACCAGAGTTGCATGAGTTCAAATGGGCTTAATTAACATATATATTTTCCTGCTTGTTATCACTGGCTAATATATTTTCCTGCTTGTTATTACTGTAAATGTCAGTAATTAATGTGTTATATTATTGAGAGAAATTGAACACATAATCTAGCTTTGGGTTTTCACTTCATGTTTTATAAATCTTGTCCAGCTCTAATTAGTCACTTCTCATTAGTTGTCTTTCTTTTGCTCTTTTAATTATCTTTATAATACATTATCAAAAAAATATTAATTATCTATGTCACTTTTGCATATGGCGAGAGAAATTTTTTTCTAAAATTAAAATTTTAAAAATGTCATTTGCTAACTACTATATTACAAATTTATGGTATTATCTTTTCCTTTGAAAGTCATTTCATTCTGCACATTGTGTATTGTATATCCTTCACCGTGAATAGTTGGAGATGGCAGGTTCAATGCAACCTGTGTGTGAGCACTACTAAGTATTTGCTTATATGCAACTTTCTTATCATTTGCTTTTTCTAATATGCACATTTTGTATGTGTCGTGTCATGCCTCTACTGTTTTGTAACTTTTTTTGAATTACAGTGACTTTAGTGTGGTTTCTATGCAAAACACGTCTGGATATATGATTTTTGGTGTAGGTTAATCAACACAACATGTTACTAACAAACAATGATTGATCTAAGTAGTTCGGTTTGGGTAACTAAACCAGATCATTATGTTCTTTTTTACCATTTTTCTACTAACTCTCGAACTGTCCCTAAGCGTAGCTCAAGTGATTGAAGTATTTCTCAATTTGTCCCTGGGCGTGGCTCAAGTGGTTATGACACTAGAATGAATTTGACAATAATGTCTAGGATTCAAATCCCGACTATTAATTTAAAGTTGCAACATGGATGCCTTTTCCTTCCATTAAGCCTCAATTTATAGTTTAGAGTACATAACAACAGCCATAAGCTATATAAGTTCATTCTTATTGTATTCTTTTAAGTGATGTTCATATACACTCACAATAAAAAGGGGGAAATTAGGCATAACAACCTCTATACAAATAGCACCATAACTCTTATACATATATAGGCTGAATATCCAATCTTCCTCCACCATATTCATTGTCATATCTTAGGAACCTTCTCTACAGGTCCACAATCTTCATTTTCTATTTTCTTCATAATTTATGTTCTTGTATTCTCTCTCTTTAATTTTCTTCCATTTTATGCCGGTATAGCTTTGAAAATATCATTGAAACTATTCTGATCAGCAAAAATATCCAAAAGAGACAGTGCCTGAAAGAAAAATTAAGACACAGTTTAATTCAGAGATTTAAAAAAATAAAACTATATGAAAGATCAATATTGTGCAAGTTGATGATGAAATTATACCTCAGAAACGCTCAGTTCAAGACGAAACTTAGGACCGTCATAGTGATGAAGAATTGGTCTAAAGGAATCCTCCTCTAATGGCTCACAAACTTTTCTAGTGATCACTTGTACCTGCAAACATCATGTGTCCAAATTCATTAGCTTTAGACAAATAAAGTTAAATTGTTCTCATAAACTATCCTGAAGAGCTAATGGAAGTAAGTTGAACAACTTATGGACATGTCATAACTTATTTCCAAGAATCTCTATCAAACAGTCTCTCATTAGCATTTAAGCCGATAGATAAACTCAAATAAGTCGATCAAATAAAATTATAATAATTGGATTGGAGATTATACCTGAGCAGGAAAACGAGATTCACCGGGGCACTTCTTATCCTCCCAAGCTGTTGGATCAATATTACTTCCTCCAAAACTTGCAGCCTAAACAAAAACCACCAAATATTAATATTATTACCCTTGAAGCTTGATACCTATTTCCAATTATGATAGTAGAACATAAATGCACAAAAATGATACATACCTCAAAAATACCATGGAGTTGGTGGGTGGAATAGTTGTACAGAAAAAGGGGTAACCCTGGAGTTATTGTTCTAACTGAATCTCTGTATCTTGGAGGCAGACCTACAAAATTTACCAGGTAAACCAAAAATTTAGAGACCAAATTACACAGTTAAATTTCATTGGAAGGGACAAAATACTGAAAAAATTAAGCTTCTTCCTCTACTAATCAACATAAACACCATAGACCATTGATGATTCAATTAACTTTTTTTGTAAGATCTCAGTTACATGGTTATCAGTATCTTATGATACATGTGAGTCATGTTTTGGCTCAGAACAAAACTGAACCCAATCGATACTAATCTTTAGTGTGTCTATATTTGACACGAATCTCATCTTAAATACCAATTCATTATGATGAATATCAATTCACTATGATGAATCCCGATTCATCGTAGTGAATTGCTACCTAAACTTAGTATTGTCAATCATTTTTTTTTGTGAACTTTGTAAAGCTAGTCAAGTTTTTTTTTTTTGGACACTGATTTGTGACTTGAATCTAGAACTACTTTGTTATTAGTAGATGATAGCTTAGCTTATAAGTTTGCTATGTCGCTTATGTTTACTTAAAAATGTTTTTATTGGTAATACTAACTATTCATAATAAAATTGGATTCACGGTTCAAAAATCATATCTTTCCAATAACAATTTAAATCTTGATCTGATAATCATGCTCAACACAAGTATGAAATTAAAAACAAGAAAACCTATTGTATAAAATGCCTAATCCCTATAGCTAAGAAGCACATATGTAAAAAATGAAAAATTATTAAAGCAATAACAATGATCTCATAGATAAATAAAACATACCAAAGATCTGTCTTTTGAGGTTCTCTGCCATGGTATCATTGTTGCAAACAAAGATATAGCCACCAATGGTTTCATTCCTAGGTAAGGACTCAGATGGTGGCAAAGTTTTAAATTTCTTGTCAGCAGAAGTTTTTGTAACATCAGTGTTGTCTCCATGCTTCTTGTTGATGTTGTTGTTATTGTTGTTGATATTCTTCTTGACAACTTTGTTAGGTAGTTGAAACTCATCACCACCCTTAAAACCTGACTTGTAACCATTAAGATTGATGCTGTTAAGGTTGTTGGTGTTATTGTTAAGGTTGTTAACATAAGGAGATGAATAAATTCCCTTGTTGAATCCAGCCAAAGAGTTGTTATTGTGTGGCATGGAAAAAAGAGGTCCATTGGAATTGTTCATCATCTTCCATCCATCATTGAGATCACTTGGTTTTGAGTTGAAATTAGTGAAGGAGTTGTTGATATCAGAAATTGTATTGTTTTTGACTTCAAAGTTTCTCCTCTGATCAGGTCTTTTGGTCATGTTGGTACTCCAAATTGAATCATTTAGAGATAGATTAGCCAAATTTGATGTTTGATGCCTTAGTTGATCACTAAATTGCCAAAAAGAATGTTCATTGTTGTTGTTGTTGATGTCCATGGTTGATTCTTCTTTCAAATGATTTCACTAGTTGCAAAATTCTGAAAAATAGTATAAGCTTTAACAAAATAAATAAGGTATAGAATTGAGAAGAGATGTTAGATTAAAATGAAGTATATAGAGGACAAGTGTGTTAAATAAAGATAGAATTGAAGGGAATGAAGCTTCGTGGAAAGTTAGTAGGGCAGGAGAAGGGTATTGCGTGTGTAATTGTCAAAGGTAGAAATGGAATTTGTCATTAATTTTTTATTTGATGGACGGAATAAAGTTATAAGTTTTTTTAGAGGAAAAAAAGTTATATAACATAAAATTTTATGAAATTATTTTTATTTGACTAAATCAATTTTTTTTCTAGTATTGGTTACTCTTCAATTCAATGAATATGAGATGACTACTTATTTTAATACAATTATATTTTATACATTTTTGTCTAAAACCTTTTCATGCATATTTATACATACGTCCAATTCAATCACATAAAATAAGTATTTATATTGTAACAAAAAAAATCACATAAAATAAGTATTTATATATGTTGTGAATTCGAACAAAATCACACCAATAAAACTGTAATATGTGGAGCAAAAGAAGTAATAATCAATGAGTAAAGTAACATCAAGCAGCAACAACAACAACAAATAGACATAATCTAAGTGTAGAGCAACACCACAAGCATATTCAAAGCAACAAAGATAAGCAAATAAAGAAAGAAAACAAACACACCAAAATTGTTTACTCAGTTAGGTCCAATATGACCTACTCCGGGGGGGAGAACAACTCTTCAATCCACTAAGATGAAAGTGATACAAAGGAGTTACAAGAAATTAACATAAAACTCACAAAGAACAAAACCTAATTTCTACCCATTTTTCAAGTCACCCACACTCTCAATGAATGCTAAGAGAAAACATTAAAGGAAGCTTTTTGATCTTCCCAATGGTGAAATCTCACTATCCAAGGTATTTACAATGTTTCCCAACCTGAGAACCTCACTACAAAGACACCCAACCTTAAAGTTATCTCCTTTGTATTTTCATGTTTATCTCTCTTCAAGCTCTACTCCAAAAATGAAGTGTGAAAGCTTAAATAGTACACAATGACAGACAAAATCGTGTCACGATTGTAAGAATCGCGCCACGATTATTGCGTACGACCCAAGGTACAACAACCTTATCCATAAATCGTGTCACGCCTGCCATAAATCGTGTCACGATTTGACTCTAGAAGATACAATGCTCTTTGCCAACAAAATCGTGTCACACCATCATAATCGTGAGCTTTTACCGAATCACAAATTTGAAGTCAAATACAACAATATAATTTTTTTTTAAAAATAACCTAAAAATGCGTTAGAAATTTGTATGATTTGATTTTTGTTTTTGGTAACAATTGACATGATTGTGTGATTTGGTTTTTATTTGGTAACAATTGTGTGATTTGATTTGATTTGATATTTACACTGTAAACTACTTTATTTCAATTTATTTTCTTATATGAGATGATAAAAAAAATATTCAAAGTTGTCACTGTTTTCCTTGTAGTTAGGTAGGGATGATTGACTAAGCAAACCGCGTATACAAAAGATCATACCGACATGCGAAAGTGAAATGGGACCACTTGGGCAATTGGTATTTTCTGGGTTTGATTTTGTATCCTTTTCGAGCTATAGTCCGAGATTCTAGAAGATGTCGAAGAGTTTAAGTCAAGTCCTGGATTTGGATTTAACGCGTGTCACGCGTGATGTGTCACGTATTCGGTTTAAAATTATCGGTTGAGATCGTGTATAATTTATTTTGTAATATGTAATATAAACCGTTCGATCTTTAATTAAAGGACAAGATGTAAAACTTTGGGAAGGGTTTGTCAAGTCTCACTTACTGTGCAGAACCAAACTAATTATATAATGAATCTGAAGATCCAAACCAAACCAACAAAATTAGTTCGATTATTTTCCATGTTCGGTCTAAATCAAATTAAACCAATCAAATTTAATCTCTAATGGTTTAAGTATCGGTTTTTCACACTATATTAGTAGTGTTTGTTAATCGTAGAGATAATAAAATAGGGGAAAGAGAACTCAATCCGAAAAAAATAGGGTAACGAGAAAGAAATTAGAGTTTCAATAGGGATTACATAATTTATGAAAATAAGGGTTACAAAGAGAATATATTGTAAAATCTTAAAGTACTGGACTACTAACTTATAAATATAATAAGAGTTACAAAGAGAATATACGGTAGAAAGACATTGAGTTTCAATGGTAGGGATTGCATAATTTATGAAAAATAAGGGTTACCAGTATTATAATAAACTCAATAGTCAATTATCTAACATCTATGTTCAAACTCACAATGCATTAATAAGAAGTATAGAGAGTTTGTCAATAAAAAAACAAAAATATAAGTAGTCAATAATAAATAATATAAACTCAAAACATCTAATATTCTAAAACCTAAAGCTAAAGTTTGTTAATTATTAAGTTTGTTACAAATTAAATTAACCATAAAAATATGATATTGAATAAATTAACTAACATCATGACCAATAGATATGAGCAGCCTAATAGAGAAACCATCATAGAGAGGTATCACATCTAAGATAAGAACAATAAGTCAGAAGAACCAAACCAAATAAAAAGTGAATCGATCAAATAGAAGAACCAATTGAATGAAGCAATCAAACAAAACAACCAATAGAGAAATGATATAAGAGTCAATACAAAATTAAAAAATAAACACAACAACTGAAACAACGACCACCAAAACATACTCAACTTTGCAATAATACTTGCAACAAACCTGAATAGCACAAAAAAATCCATATCGTGTCGAAACATCACACCAACAGGACCATTGTGTCGGAGAACGAAATCACACCGATACTGAGAATTGTGCTTTTACTTTTCCACCAAAATAATACTTTTCCACATGCAAGGTCCAGCAATACCGAAATGCTAACTAGCTCAAGTGTGAACTGCCAAAAAGCTTCCATAGATAATCAAAGGAGAAAAAGAAGAAATGTTGAGATACAACTTTCCAAAAGGTTGCAATGTTTCAAAACTGTTTGTCTTCAACAATGTATTAGACCCACTAGATAAAAATGTACAAAATTGAAAATAAACAAAAATCCCAAAAGGGAATGTCAATAGAAATCCACAAGAGAAACAACAATGAGTAACTTCAAACACTACTCTTTCTTAATACTAGCTAAAAAACAATTGTTCTTGTAAGACAATAAGCTACGTAGCTTCAAGCCTTTAATTGTTATCTAATTAATCAAAACAATCAAACAAAACAGAAATGGGGTTACCTTCACAATCTTTGTTCCAGCTCTACCAAGTGAGTGGAGTTGGCTTGATTCTCGGAAAGTTTTAGTACTACGTTCTTGTTCAGGTAGTGGTTATTGTGGCGGCATTTATTTCTTCCTCAATTATTTTTTCTTATCCTTCTTGCTCCTCAGTTTTTGAGGCATTCTTGTTAATCATATATGTTGACACACATACCTCTCGTAAATAATGCCTTTTTAAACTAGTTTGATGTCACCATCTCCAAACTACAGGCCTTACGCTATGCATAAGCTAGCGATCAAGGAGGGATACATCAAATGCGAAGTGATCATTCCTCTTTATCTCCTCCTGAATGATCTTCCATATGGTGACTTGGATTTCCTTCATCATGCATGCAGTATATCAATACTACTTAGTCCTTGTTGAGGGCCAAGTTGTGAGTAGTAGGTAACTCACAGTGCCTAATAACACGATGTACGACTCTAGCCAAGGTTTTCAGATCATTTGTACAAATGGTTTGGAATCTTTAAGGAATTCAGTCATCACCTTCTTTACATACAAATTTAACCATTTCCTCAACTCCATTGGTGAATTCTGCCCAAACATTATGTCATAACTGTTTTCAAGTCTAGGGTCACATTCCTTTTCAATTAGGCCCAAGTTGTTAGACTTTCTGTCCTCAATCTAGAGGGGTGAATAGATCGTACAATTCAAAATTCGTCAAAAATTTCAGCGGCTAGCGTTCTAGATTGATAAGTCTAACCTGGACATTACCAAAATGTTTGTATGTATGACGCATAAGTGAATTCAAAGAAATAGCAATTTAACGATGTTAATTAACTTTTGAGTTGCCATTATGTTACGATGATATAGATTATAGATAAGAGGAGAATAACAAAACATGTTTTTTATTGACAAACAACTAACCCACCAACCCGCTGAGAGGTAGGGTGGAGAGGGGTGGAATTTCAATCCTCCAACCTAAAATAGAACCAATTAGCCCATTTTCTCACCATTGTGATTGATACAACTTATTTGCTTATTAATAATCAAAGGTCAAACTAAACAATTGTTTTATTTATTTATTTATTTTTAAAACATAGTGTTTGGTTTTAGCAGGCAAAACAAAGGGCAAGAGGCAAAAAAAAACTAAAATTCTTGCCTCTCGGTAATTCACGAGACAGTTTTGTTGTCTCATGTACAAACAGTTTAAAATACCAAAATACCCTTTTTATTTCTATGCAAAAAATATTATCTCCCTCCCACCCCCTCCCTCCCTCTCCCCCTTGTCTATTTCTCTCTTTGTCTCGCCTCCCTCTCATCTCTTTTTATCCCTCTCTCACACTTTCTCACCTCTATTAATTTTTATATTCATAAAATATATTATAGTAAACTTCATATTATTTTGTCTACGATGTCCATTGTCCATGCGAGACATTCTATAGGACAAAAAATTGTCTAATAACTTAAAAGTTAATTTGTCTTGTAGTGTTCTATTCAATATTTATCTTTTGCGGATCAAACAGACACTAATTCATTCATGACAAATCGGCTCTCCAAAGTGAAGACTCCATCTAGTGAGATAACATGGTAGTTACATAAACCCAAATTTGCAAAATTACCAAATTTTAGTAGTAAGTACTTGTGATTAAATCATATAATTAACTAATTACAACTATTCATTAATTGTGCAATACTGTCTTCAACCTTCCAAAGAAGCCTATAAAACACCGGCATTTTCTTTTTCTATGATGAGGCATAAGTAAGCACAATAACATTGTCAAAATGGATAACATTGTTAATCTTATGTCAATACTTTTGATCTACATTACAGCCGCTGCACAAGAAAGAAAAACACTTTGCACAACCAATGATGGTATCTACAAGAAGATTATAGAGACACGATCATTCTCCTAAAAAAATATTATAGAGACACAAGGTTACATGCACGTGTGAAGAACATAAGGTAAACTACTATATATTACTAGCATTTTGCATTCCACATACCATTTCATTATAACAAAGTTTTTCCATTATAATTGGTTTATTTGACATCAATATTTATTTTTTGCTGACTCACTGTTTACACCGATTTTTGGTAATGTAAACTTCATTATCCATCAACGCTTTAGGACTTGATAAATGTCTTTCTATAGTGTCTGTTCAAGTCTCACGATTTATGATATCACTTCATTCGTTCTTTAGGAACAAAATTATTGTTCTTATTAATGTTAGAATTGCATCCAACAACTTTTAATAACAAGTTGTCTCATGACAACATAATAGAAAAACACTCAAGTTAGTATATTCAAAAGAAAGAAAAATAAAGAAGATGAAAAGAAATGCAAATTGCAAAAGAAAAAGGAAAATAAAGCAAGAAACAAAGCAATATTAAATTGCAGGGAATGTAAAGGGTGGTTGGAATCCATCTCTATTCGCCCCTGAACCCGTTTGCCAACGCGGCGTATGTAACAGCCCGATTTTTATTAGATTTATCTATTATTATTATTATTATTATTATTATTATTATTATTATTATTATTATTATTATTATTATTATTATTATTATATTTTTGTTAACTGTTTATTTGATTGGTTAGTGGATTTTAAGTGATTAAGAGTATTTTAGTCATTTTAGCATTAGTGGCATTTTTGTAACTATGTTAGAACTAGAAATTTGAATTTTAGAGAATAGTGGTGTATAAGTAAAATAGGAGGTTCCAGTGAAGTAAAAGTGTAGATAAAATAATTGTGAAAGTTAGATGTGACTAAACTCATTAGTGTGAGTGACCCTAACCCATATTATATAAAGAGTAGTAGTGAGTGTTGGTGAATTATGTCATAACACATTTCACAAAACTTTGAGAAGAGACAAGAGGGAGATAATAGAAGAGAAGAAGAAACTTGTAGAGAAGGAAGAGGGGAAAGCACTAGAAGGTAGAGATTCAAGCTAGGAGGCACTTATTGTGAAGAATTGAGGTAAGGGGAAGATTATTTTCACCAATTGGGTTTAATAAACAAATGGGTAGTCTGGGTGTTTTAGCTTATGCTTAATTTCATGATGTTTGATGTTGATTATGTGAAATTTGTGCTCTATTTCTTGTGTTAAAATTGAGTATGATAAACTTGGGTGAATTCATGTTGTGTTTATGTCAAAATCCATGTTTTGTTATAGAGAATTGATAACTTTGTGAATTTTGATGATTGTGATGAAGAACATGATAATTGATGGTGATTATGGTTGTTTAAGTTGAATTTGCTTATGGGTATATGTTTTGTTGAGAATCCATGAAATTATGTTGAATAAGTTATGTTTTAAGTTGTTGTTGTTGTGTTTTGATGAAATAGCTTAATTGAATGAAAATGATTAAGTTGATGTTGGATTAAATAAGTTGTTGATATAATGATTGAATTAAGTGATTATGAATATGTGGAACATAAAGGAAATGTTGTTGTTACTGTTGAGTCATGTTTGGTTATTAAGTTGTTGGTAAAAGTTGAGTTTTTTAGTTTTTGACGAATTGAGTGAAAAACCATGAGAATCCATATTAAATTGATGTTTTGTTGTGTAATAATTGTTTAATCAAAGTGCAATGACTATGGGTACTATTTGTATAACGATTTTGGGATGAATGAGATCAAAAATGATATTTTTTGGGGTGTTTGGAGGTCTTTCCGTAAGGGAAACCCCATTTTCTGGTCCCAAAAAATGGGAGCTCACTGAGCCACCTTAGCAGGAACAATATCTGCTGTTCTGCGCGTTTTGGTCAGTTGGGGGTGTTTTCGGACATCCCTGTACTTTCCTTTAGTGCTGTTTTGCTGCTGTTTTGACCATGTAATGATGAGTAATGATTGCTTGCAATAAAATGATTATAATTGGTTGTTTTTGAGACAAAATTGGTAGATTGTGAAACTTGGAAAGTTGTGAATTAAACTTGGGGATTTATCTTTAATTGAGTCGTGAAATGTATGCAATCATGATAATTGATTATGGAAGTGTGAATGATGTTGTAGCATAATTATAAAAGTGAACTAATGATGCATTAATGTAACTTGCTTGAATTAATCATGAAATGCGAACTATGTGAATGTTTAAGAACGTGAGCATGTTGTTTATGATATGACGATGATTACACTTGTTTAATGCATTAATATGAGATGATGATGATAGTTGTGGCTTAATGCATTATAGTTGTGATTAAATGATGATGTAGTGATAACATGAATGGTGTGGATGTATTGATTTGATAATGCAAATGATAAGTTGTGAACGTTGCATGATTTAAGATCATGAGTTATAGTTGTGTGCATTCTCGAGTCCATACGTGAATATCCATGTATTCATGGTCAGTCGATCAGTGCTTGATTTAAGATCAAGATTTATAGGTGTTTGATTTAAGATCAAGATTCATGGGTGCTTGATTTAAGATCAAGATTTAAAGGTGGGTGATTTAAGATCATGATTTATGGGGGTGTGATTTACACTACAAGAAAACTGCGATTTAGCGTCGGCCAAAAACCCACTCTAACAGGGCTAAAACCGACGCTAACACATATTTAGCGTCGGATTAGCGACGGGGTCGGGGGCAGGCTAAAAAATTTAAAGCTACTGGGTAGAGTCGTCTATCTGTCCTCCGAGGCTAACATAGCGTCGGTTAAGCCGACTCTAAAACCGACTCTTCGCGCGGCCGAGGCTATTAAATTCAAAATCCAAAAAGTCAACAAATAATTTAGAGTTTGCCAGACCGACGCTAACTATAAAATTTAGAGTCGGCTGAACTAACGCTAAAGTCAACTTCAAACCAGTCAACTAAATCTTTTAGAGTCGGCCAACCCACTCTACATTCAAACAAGTCAACTAAATATTAGAGTCGGTTTGGCCGACGCTAGATTTTTTTGTTTTTTTGCTAATGTTTACTGTATACCCTGTTCTACAAAACTGAACTAGAAATCTGCAAATAAAAGAAAGTCCTTTCTATTAACCAGACAAATGAGACACATACAGTAAAAAGGGTTTGAGAGGTGGAATCTTTAGTTGAGATATAGTGAAACTAAATTTAAATTACTAAATTATTACAAATGGTTTGGGAGGTGGAATCTGCAACTAAATGCTAATCATTGTCACAAGTGATGCAAAATGGAATACACATGCCCTTTTTTTAGAGGAGCCATTAGATATATGAACTGTGAAATTGATTAGAGTGTAAAGTGAGTAATATTAATAGAGAAACTAATGGGATTGTATATGTACATGTACAACATATCATTATTGAAATATTAACACTCTTAGATTTTTTGCTTTACACTTCACTCACTTTAGAGGAATCAAATTTGTCTAAACATTAGTTCAGTTTGTGTCGGAATACTCTTTCCTTCTATTAGAAAAGAAAATATATTCACTACAAGAAAAAAGTCATTTTGCGACTTTTAAAATGATGGATTGCGACTGTTCCCCAACATGCGCCGAAATTGAGGTCGCAACTGCCTTTTGCGACTGTTCAAGGAACAGTCGCACCAACTTAGTAAGGACATCAAACAATTAATATCAAGTATTTATTTCATGTAATCAATCATAAGAATGTATTTGTGTAATTAGGAAAATATAAAACACACAACACCTTGATATCATTTCAAATTTTAGCTTTAATATCATTTAATGATGAAAATAAAAGAAAGAATATAGTTACAGAATATGAAAATAGGAATTTTTTGTCAGATTACATTACCTTTGTATAACCACTAAGGACATGCTCAGAGACCTATTTTGGACCATATCATGACTTTCGAACTACAGCAGCACCAAACTTATCAATTGCTATTCTTACCTGAGATTCATATGATGAAAGGGCCATCAGTCCAGTGGTCATGACAAATTATAGATGGTGTCAGCTTAAGACTTGCATAAAAGTGTATAACAAGAAGCAATCTAACCATATCTTTAACATGCCAAGGTGTAAATAAGGTAAGTTTATCACACATCAGACTTAACAAATACTATGTATTTATACATACCCATTTGCATTCTGAGTAGTCAGATTAGCACCCTTGGCAATCAATAGCTGAAAGAAACAGATAATACACAATAAATGTTTACTGAGAACTATACTGCTAAGATATAGATGTAGATGAAAGAGGGGAAAAACCCACTCAGACACCAAGGTCGTGCGTAGTAAACATTAGACAAGAGGAAAACAGTGCAATGTGTAGACTAGTTAATGTGTGCTAAATTATATATAGAATCCAAACTAGTGATGAATTAATAGAGTTCAAAGATCAATTAACAAAATTAAAAGGCAAATGATTCAGGTTGCAGCTTGCAGAAACACAACAACCTGCAAACTGCAGAAGCAAGCGCAACATAACAACCTGCAAACTCGCAAGAAACCAAGATCATAGGTTAGAGGAAAACTCCTGAACCAGATCTACCTTAGACTTAGTCAAAGTCAATTGTTTCACAAACTTCCCCAATCAAAAAAGTCATAGATAGGTTCTGCATGTAGAAGTCATAGAAATTTGGATGTAAACGTATAAAAAAATTCCAAGTGAAATTTAGTGTTCTAAATTAGAATCACAAATATGCTCCATTTCTTTTAAACATAAACTTTTTTCAAGCAAACTAACCATACAAGATGTATAAGGCTGTTGCAAAAAGACATACAGAAAGAAAAGGGCTAGATCAAAAAATGTCCTCCATACAATGTAGGGACCTGCATCTCAACTTATACCAGAATATATGTTGCTGGACGGATTCTACAAAAGGTAGGAAAAAACATAGATGTAAACGTTTGCAACCTGACTGTTTGGTCCGTGTGTATTCCAACAAGAAGAAAATCTCCATGATCCCTGGTAAGCCTCAAGATCTATATAAAATGAAGAACAATTAATAAAAGGTACAACATCCAGCTACAATAAACAAATCTGATGGTAGCAGAAGCATAGAGGCAAAAATAAATATGACAGTTTACCAAGTGACCAACAATTCTGAACTTACTACTTTTGAATCAAACAAAGCAACTGATGGGAAGATATTTGAAGGCACAAAGTTATTATAAAATGCTAATTGTAATGGACCAAATTAGCAAAAAACATTTAGCACAACAATTAGGATGACTACTACATAAATAAGGGACGGAGTCCAACCTACACGGAATAGTAAACTTTATGCCTTAATTGATAATTTTCTCTGATTGTTTAATTCAATTGAGCATATTCAAAGTAATTAATTTTATAATAATTTTCTCTTTTAAATAAAATCATGGTATATTTCACTAAGTAACATTGTGTTATGTTATACCTTTTGCTTTATTATTCTGGTTTTGTTCTTGTGCTAAAAACTGTTGCAAATGTGTGGCCTACACATACTATGAATTACATGAATATAAAGTACATCTTTTATGGCCCATAATTTTCTAACTAGAAGCTATTTAAGAATTTTAGTACTCTGGCTCAGTTAAACAATTTTCAACTTTGGAAATGAAAGTTAGAATCATTTAGGCTCACTTTCTTTCTCACAAAATGAGGCAACTTATGGCTACTGTGCAATTATTTTGTGTGGGAGGTGTATGTTGCCATTTTGATAGAATGGTGTTCGTTAAGATGTGGACACTATCACAAAAAATGTGGGAGTATTGGTAATTTGTCACTACTATATTATATTCTTGCACTGTGTTCGTTAAGATGTGGACATAGGTTGGACAAAGTTGAGTCCGACTTTGCTTCCCGCTCAAAGGTTGCGAACAGGAAAGTGAAGATTGGTTTAGAGAGATGAGCATGTAACAGGTTACCTATAAACAATCACACTAGAGAGTGTTGAAGTTAAATGAAATATGCGCACATGGTCGAACCCGGATACGAGTCTGACGAAGCTGTAAAAGAAACCTGAACTCTACAACTGGTCAATGTTTCCTTGGGGAAAAGACAAAAACCAATTGGTTCGTACACAAATCCAGCTGCTAAGCCAGGCCTCAAAAGCCAATCTCAGGCCCTCCGGGTCAGAAAGGTAAATGAAGGATCATAACAGGTTCAATCATTCTTACTAGTTACTATATATGTATTGATAAAATGAATTCTGACTAAAGCTCCCCAACACAAACACCAAACCATAGTGGTTTTTAATTCAATGTCATATAAATCAAAGTTTCTAAACTAATGGCTAATGGAATTAAAAACACGTGGGATGCTTCTGTATGAAGTACGGTGGTCAAAAACATCTTCAACAAACATACACAACAAACATAAAAAATCAAAAAATATTCACAAACCACAAACCCTAAAAACAAAAGAAAAAAACCCAACAAAGAAAGAGAATAAATGTTTGAGAGAACAGGGAAAAGAAAGATACCTGTTCGAGAAAGGAACCTGAACAATGCAACTTCAAAAAACCCATACGGTGTATATATTTTTGTTTGGCAAGTTTGCGAAGGGAATGTTCGCTACTGCAAACAATAAACAGAAGAACACCATCACATTAACACGAACATTGAATCCAAATTTCAAATGGAACAGAATACTATAACTTACCTAAACGTAGTCGGCGAGTTTGCAAAGGGAATGTTCGCTACTGCAAAATGCAAACTGAAGAGATTCACTGCAAAACCCAATTGTAAGAACAAATCGAACATCAGTTTCACGTTTTTTGGGAATTTTGATATTTTAGGGTTTATCCAATTTGACATAAATCCCAATTTGAGAGAAATACAACTTACCCGGAATGAGAATGACACAAATTCATTCAAGAGAGAAGGTATGGCAGAGGTTGGACGCAAGGAAAAGGTCCAGCAAGTGAAGAGATTGAAGGTCCGGTGATGTTCGGCGGAGGAGAGAGGTCGATTGAACCAAGGTTCACCGGAGAAGAACAGAGGTTCGGTGAAAGTGAACAAATGTTCACCGGAGGGATGGAGGTTTGTCAGCCGGTGGAGCTGCGGTGGCAGATCTGGTAGGAGTGAATGAGAGGTTATCCTTCGATTGAGTGAGTAACAGTGAGATTGAGCCATGAGTGAGATTGAGATTGGGGGGAAAGTGAAATTGGTTTTAGGGTAGTATTTTTGTTGATTGAATAAAACAAAATTTATAATAATTTATATAGAAATTAAATTTTTATTGGCAAAAATTTTAGAGTCGGCTAGCCGACACTAAATATGGTCTAAAATGTCATACGTGGGTCCCTTAACCTTTAGCCTCGGCTAGGCTGACTCTAAATCTTTTTAAAAATAAAGGAAAACTAGAAATTGAATTAGAGTGCGTTAGTCCGACTCTAAAGGGACGCTATTAGCGTCGGTGTCGGGGGCCGACGCTAAATGTTGAGGCTAAAATCATGTTTTCTTGTAGTGTTAAGATCACGATGGTACCACATACACGTAGAGTTGTGTTAGGCGCATTGCATGCACATGAGTCGTGTTTGGTAATATTTTGGTGTGAACTTGTGCATTTATGTAGTAAATGGCTAATTGATGATGTGTGGAAATTATGAATGACTCATAATTGTGTTGATGATGATTTATAATTTAATTAATGATTAATTGTTGATGATGTATATTTAAGTTGGCAATTATACATTTATGAGAATATGCTCTGATTTATGAATCATGTTTTGGAATGTTGATGTATTTAAGTTGTTAATAATGATGAATGGATCATGTGTTGAAAACCAGGCTATTTATGTTGAATGCTTATATGATGTTGATGTTTTACCTGAAACTTACATGCATTTATTAATCCTTTTCGTTGAATGTATATCTTACCCTCTAGTGGCTTTGTTGTCGCATCACCTTCGTGGTGTAGACTTGCAAGTTGAGGAGTAGATTGCTTGATGAGTTGTGCTGAGAATGACGTTACGCCTACTTCATTTATGTTGTTTTGCAGATGTCTAGATTAGGTGCTCTGATCTATGGATATTTGGGAATTCATTATTTTATTTGTCGAGTATCGATGACGATATATTTATTTTGAGATTTTTATAATGAGACCCGAGATGATATTTTTGATGAGATGATTATTTTCCGCTATGCTGTGAATATTGTTTATGGAATTTTTATTATGAGAAATTTGTATGAGTTAAATGATGATTTGTAATATCCCGATTCGTTGAATTGTATCATTTATCATTTCGATGGAGTATTAAATTGACTTCATTTCTAAATATTCTTATTTGGATGGAGTAATAAAAAATTTCATTGTCGTCATTTTTGGACAACTTTTATAAATTTTAAATTTTTTTGGCCAAATTTGAAAATTGAAATTAGGGGTCAATTTGTAAATATCAAAATTTTTTAGGGTTCAATTTATAGTTTTGAATAAGTTGAGGGGTAAATTTGTAATTTCCAAAAATATTGGGGGTCAAATTGTAATTTTTGTAAATTTATTGGGGTCAATTTAAAAACTTTGGAAAATTTGAGGACCAAAATTTGAAAAATTATAAGAATGAAGAAATTTGAAATTATTAGTTTTTAGGTGTCATTTGAAATTCTCTAAATTTAACTTAAACAAAATACTTCATAAATTTCCATCATTTTGAAAATTCTCCATATTATTATCCAAACAATGGAATCCATCTAAAAATATTTGAATTCCCTCAAAACATTACATTACCTCAAAACATTCCTCCATCCAAACACACTCTAAGACTTTGTTTGCGAGTTTGGAGGGGAAGGGATGGAAGGGTTTTGAAAAAAAAAGGAATGAGCAAGTGAAAGAAATAGATGACATTGAGAGGGGAGGGCTTTGGGGGGTTACTTTTTCTTCATAATAAAAAACCATCCTTGTAACACCCATACTAATTTTATCTAGAATATTAGCATGTGCATTAAACTGATACTGGATACATCAAGGTTTTCAATAAAACAATACAATACAACTGAATGAATACAAGTTTGCTCGTTTATACAATCAATCAAGTACCACTAAAAATACTTATACAAATGTCTGATAAACTCCTGAGCTGGTACATGACGAGCAACTGCACTCCATCCAGCGTCTCCCTGATGCACTTCATCACGAACCTCTTGCTTACCTGTAACCTACACCAGAAGGATTGGGATGAGACATAATGTCTCAGTGAGCTCCACCCAACCTACTGTTGGCAACCTCGGGGAACCTAGGGTTGCCATGCCTACTTTTGGCAATCTCGGGGGTTCCTATGATCGCCAAGCTTTAACCTTACCCATATAGGGTCTATTCATGCCTGAGCCTGATAACTGTATAGTCATGAAAACTAGACTATAACCTGATAACTTGGTGATCGAGGGGAAACCTAAGATCACCACCTGATAACTGATAACCTAGTGATTAAGGGGAAACCTAGGATCACTGCCTGACATCTGCCTGATAGGTATTTCCTGCCTGATAACATAATAAAGTAATTTACTGATATTATTATGTTAGATGTTAGCATGTAGTTTAGCAGGATGTAGTTTAGTTATTATGACTACATAGGATAGCAGGAAAATGCAGGTAAACCCTTTATGGGTAAGGTTAAGACTTGGCGATCGTAGGAATCCCCGAGATTTCCAAAAGTAGGCATGGCGACCCTAGGTTTCCCCGAGGTTGCCAACAATAGGTTGGGTGGAGCTCACTGAGACATTATGTCTCATCCCAATCCTTCTGGTGTAGGTTTACAGGTAAGCAGGAGGTTCGTGAAGAAGATTTTCAGGAAGACGCTGGATGGAGTGCAGTTGCTCGTCATGTATCAGCTCAGGAGTTCATCAGATTTCGTATAAGTATTTTGGTGGTACTTGACTATTGTATAAACGAGCAAATCTGTATTCATTCGGTTATTGTATATTATTATTATTATAGAAATTTTTGATGTATCCAGTATCAGTTAACACACATGCTAATATTCTAGATTAAATTAGTATGGGTGTTACAATTGGTATCAGAGCAAGTCGATTCGGATCGTGCCTTGGGTCATTAAAGATTCAATAAAGTAGTGGGACCATTGGGTTCCGGATATTGTTCTAAGGGTCACATCTAGTTGAGCCTGATCAACTCATTCTAGTATATGACAGTTAGGACAAATATCTGAGAGCTGAATGTGACCATGGAGGAATGAAGTTCTTGAAGAGCGATGTTTAAGGTGTCATATTTAAGACAGAAATTGGCGAAGAGGTATTCAATGCCAAATGATGATCATCAGGGAGACGCTGGATGGAGTGCAGTTGCTCGTCATGTACCAGCTCAGGATCTTATCAGACTTTTGTTATGTATTTATTATGGTACTTGAAAGGTTGTATAAACGAGCAAAATTGTATTCATTCAGTTGTGTTGTTTTATTATTATTGAAAACCTTGATGTATCCAGTATCAGTTTAATACACATGCTAATATTCTAGATACAATTAGTATGGGTGTTACAACATATTTAAAAATTTGAGGGTTTGAAAGAAATATAAAAACATCTTTAAATGAGAAGTGGTTTTGAGTAGCTTCTCTAGAAAATCAATTTTGATAAGTGGTCCATTTTTAATATTTGAACATGACTTCCAATTTAATTGGGTCAATCCTTACGAGAATCAAAAAGAAATGTTTTAAATATTGTTCAAGATGTAAAATGCCGAAACTTGAGAAAATTATAAGAGATTTAAGAGATCAAGAAGGCACTGAACGAAATAACAACGTGAGCTTTTGACAGGTTATACCAATCCTTAGGAACCAAGGAGGGAGAAAACTCTATATATTGACTTGCTAAGGGATAGGAAGAAAGACAAGAGATTTTTTTTTAAAAAAAAAAAGGAAAGTGAAGTGTATTAGAAATTAAAAGGGTAAACTGGTAAAGTTTTGGTTCAGGAAAGAGACATACATGTTAAATGGAAGAATTATTTTCATAACTTATTTAATCAAGGATATGAGATCTTACACGACTTTAACATGATAGACACTAGAGAAGAGTATCGAAACTATAACTACTATCGTTGAATTCAAGATCACAATGTAAAAGAAGCATTGAAAAAGATGAGTAGTGGAAAAGCGGTTGGTCCTGACAACACACACATTGAGGTGTGGAAAAGTCTTGGATAGAGAGGCATTGGATGGCTCACTGTAACACCCATACTAACTTTAACTAGTATATTAGCATGTGCATTAAATTGATACTGGATACATTTAAAATTTACAATAATTAATATCCAAACCACTGAATGAATACAATTTGCTAGTTTACATATATATCCAAATATCGCAAAATACACTTTCATATACAAATAAAATCTGTCAACCTCCTGAGCTTGCCAAGACGAGCATCTGCACTCCATCCAGCGTCTTCCTGAAGATCTTCATGAACATCCCTTGCTAACCTATGAACCTGCACCAGAAGGATAGGGATGAGACATAATGTCTCAGTGAGCTCCTACCCTACCTACTGTTGGCAACCACAGAGAACCTAGGGTCGCCGTGCCTACTCTCGGCAATCTTGGGGACACCTACGATCGCCGTCATTCTCTACATTATTCGCGATCAAGGGGAAACCTAGGATCGCTACATGTCTTTATCTTTGCATTTCATAATCTATTCTAAAACTTAGACTTATACTTGACATATACATAACCTTATGCTTTGTGATCGAGGGGGAATCTATGATCACTTGCTGGTGTCTGATGACTACTTTGTCTTGACTCTCAGTACATAATACATATGCGTATTCATTTTCATATTCGTATTCATAATCATCTTTCATATCATAAAGTTAGAAGTTAGCGTTGAACAAACAATACATTATCTTGGTTCGTTTTACGGAGTGCATCCGGGTGGAGTAACCCCGAAGTACATCTCCCATCATACCGGTGAAATTCCTATCATATCAGGCTAACACCGGACTCCTCTTATCTTTGTGTAGGCAACCCTCTCGGTGAAGCCCCATCCGGCATAATCTGGAGCCTGCTGGACACAACTTAACTTTGCATGTAGACAACCCTCTCGGAGAAGTCCCATCCGGCGTATCCCGGAGTCTGCTGAACATGCTTAATCTTTTAACATACGTGTGGACAATCCTCTCGGAAGAGTCCCATCCGGCGAAACCCGGAGTCTGATGAACACGTTTAACATAGTCTTATAACTTACGTGTGGATAGCCCTTTCGGAGAAATCCCATCCGGCATAATCCGGAGTCTGGTGAACACGTTATCATATTCTTTATCATTAAATTCTTAACTTAAGTTCATATACATATCTTATACGTTCATAATCTTGTGCATATCTAATGCATTCTTAATTAACCATTCTTAAATGCCTAACCTATGAATAGGTTCCTGTCTTAGAGCAATAGATCGTTCTCGTTAATTCTCATCTTAAGTACTTGTAAGTACTTACTTTACTTTACTATAGTTGGCACAATAATACATTCTTAGGGAGAACAAACTCCCAATACATAACTTATGAAATTATAGCCTTAGGCTTATTGTTCTCTTAAGCCTTTGCTTGGTTATTTGGAAACATTCCATAGTTAATAACCTCTCTATGCCAACTTATGGATTAAGGTATCCATCTCTCAATGTGTGCCTATCCTCACCTTATGTTAATCTAAACATTCTCTAATGGAAATGAAAATCGGTGGCCGATTACAAGAATTCGGGGGCCGAACTTACTGAAATCGGGGGCCGATCCTATAAAATCGGGGGCCGATATTTTACGAAACAATCATGAAAAATTGAATAACAATTCGGTGGCCGATTTTATGAAATCGGTGGCCGATTTCTGCATTTTCCAAAACGTGATTTCAGTCCTTTGGGCTAAACCAACCATGTCCAACATCAAAACAGCTCAAGAGAAGAGTCTTCTAAAACATATTGATAAATTACAACATGATTAACTAAAGAATTTGACTAACATGAGGAATTGGGCACAAATTACAAATTTTATCCAATACACAACTTATTCATCAAAAATTCAACAAGGTGGGTTCTAAAACCCCAAGGGAACTCACCTCAACCATTGCTAGCTAATCCTTTAACTTTCTTGTTCCAAATTTCCCCAAGACTAGGCTTACTTGCAAGAACCAAGATTTCTGCAGATTTGCAGTTTCGGACCCCTGACTTCAAACTCGTCCCCAGACTTCAATACTCAGCCAAACTTCACGAAACTGGTACCAAAACGTAGATAATTTTGTTAGCTTTCCATAGCATCAAAGACCACTTGATTCGGAGTTATAGAGAGAGAGTTCTTACCATTTAAATGGAGCCCTGTCCCCAAATACGGGTTTCTCCAACTTCCTCCAAATCTCTACCCAAAACTTCTTCTTTCTCAGGAATCATCATGCAGGATAAAATAGAGGTTTAGGCTCAAACAATAGGCACGAAAATTGAAGTGAGAAAGGAAGATTGAAGTGATTCTTACCTTTTCTTAACTCCTTCTTGTTCTACTCTTCCAACTTAAGCTTACTAGCCAAAAAATCCACAAGATTGGATGATGATTAAGAGGATGGTGGTGATGATTGTGGTGGGGCGTGAGGCAAAGGAGAGGGAGGAGAAGAGAGCTGGTTTTGAAAAGTGAAAGGAATGAGGAAAGTGGTAAGAAAATATCTTACCTTCCTTTTCTTATAATCCTCTCCTTTGAAAGAATTACCATAATGCCATGCCGCTATTTACAAAATTGCCATGCTTGCTTCACAAGGTTCTAACACTAATAATCGATACATATTGTTGGGTTTTTGTAGATTGGCTACATTTTGCAAAAACATCTACTAGCCAGATGCTGGGACAGATGTGGTAGCATATGGAACAGCATTACGTGAGTTGTGTTTTCGCGCCAGCTAGCGCTTTATATTTGTGTACGCAATCTTCCAAAGATTTGCTTGAAGATTTATTTTCCTCTAGCTTGCTGATCAAGGCGCGTGTATCTGATTGAAGATTTGATTGAAGTTTTATTTGCCTTGCCATTTGTTCCACAAGATATTGTTCTATATTTGGAAGCTTTCTATTATTTCTAGAAGATTGTTTCAGCTGGACCGGTCAATGTTCATGCTCTATTTCGAAGCCCAGACCCGTGGTATCTCAGTACTATATATTCATGAAGGCAAACCCTAGTAGGGTAACTAAAAACCGTGTGTGTTAGCAAAGCGTGTGTTTTAAGGTTTTTAGGGTTTTGTTTGTTAATTGTGAGCCTTGCTTGTATCTCCCTGATTCAAGCTAAGGACTGAGTTTGTTTTGAGTTGTAATTTGTAAGCTACTCCTAAGCTTTTAAGTACGGAGTGAGTATGTGTTATTAGCGTGTGTTTCTCTTGGTTGAGTTTTGTGTTTTTGTGTGTTTGATAACGACACTGTCTGTGTTGTTGGTAGGAATTGAGACGGGGTCTCATATCTAGGAGTTCCTAGATAGAGTTGCCACTGGTAGGGTCTAGGTGCAAAGTCAAGTAGTGTGTCTGCGTTGGTCTTTTCACTAGAACTATAATAGTGGAATCATTCCTGGATTGGTATCCCCCAGAGTAGGAGAGTTGCTCCGAACTGGGTTAACAAACTCACTGTGTACTTTATTTTTCCGCTGTGTTCTTTTTAAATTGTGCTTTGTTACGTTGTGCTATTTTAATTATTGTTCTGAGTAGACACGCGCTCGGACAGTTGTGCCATCATTGTGCACAGCATATTTCAGTCAGGTTGCCAGGAATTTCAATTGGCATCAGAGCAGGCACCCTGTTCTGTGTGGGTGAGCTCCAGGGAAAGAAGTTTCTGGCTCAATGGATAAAGAAGGAGGACTGGTGAACAGACCACCCTTGTTAGATGGGTCGAACTATGACATTTGGAAATCACGCATGACAGCTTTCTTGAAATCTCTAGACAGCAGAGCTTGGAAGGCTGTGATCAAGGCATGGGTCCCTCCTAAAATAAAAGATGCGAATAATGTTGATACTGATGAGTTGAAACCAGAAGAGGAGTGGTCTACAGCAGAAGACACTGCAGCTATTGGAAACTCTAAAGCCCTGAATGCTTTGTTTAATGGTGTTGACAAGAACATGTTCAGGTTGATTAAACAATGTACTATTGCCAAGGAAGCTTGGGATATCCTAAGAACAGCTCATGAAGGTACTCAGAAGGTCAAGAAGTCAAGGCTACAACTGCTAACAACACAGTTTGAGAATTTGAGAATGAAAGAAGGAGAGAGTGTTCATGACTTTCACATGAATGTACTAGAATATGCTAACACTTTTGAATCCTTGGGGGAAAAGATATCCGATGAAAAACTGGTAAGCAAAATTCTCAGGTCCCTGCCTAAGAAATTTGATATGAAAGTATGTGCTATCGAGGAGGCCCAAGATATTGGAGATATGAAGGTTGATGAGTTGATTGGATCTCTTCAAACTTTTGAATTAAAGGTTAATGAAAGATCTGAAAAGAAAGACAAGAACATTGCTTTCATCTCCAACACTGATGAAGATGATGTGGAGAGTAATTTAGATACTGATGAGAGCATCTCTGAAGATATTGTGTTGTTGGGCAAACAATTTAATAAAGTTGTGAAGAGGATGGACAGACGCCCTAGGACAAATGCTCCGGACAACAGTCGCAGCATCTTTAAAAATGTCAACAATCAGAGGAAACCTAGAACTGATGACAAAATCAATCAAAGCAAAGGGGTGCAATGTCATGAATGCGAAGGTTTTGGTCACATCAGAACTGAGTGTGCAACGTATCTGAAGAAACAAAAGAAGGTGATGACTGTATCTTGGACGGATGAGGATGAATCAGAAGAAGAATCTGAAACTGCAAAACATGTGAATGCCTTGACTGGAGTGTGCACATCTGACCATGAATCTAGTGATGAAGAGGTAACATATGATGAATTGGCTGATTCTTATAAGGAGCTATATCTCAAAAGTGAGGAAGTTTGTAGAACTTTAGAAAAACAAAAGAGGACCATTACTCTCTTGCAAGCTGAGAAAGACAAACTTCTGAAAATAAACTCAGACCTCAATGATGAGGTTACCTTACTTACTTCCAAGATTGGCAATATGAACAAGCAACTGCGGATGATGAACAAAGGTACTGATGCTTTAGACGAAATTTTGGAAATAGGGCAGAAACTTGGAGATTCTAAAGGTATTGGGTTTGACTACAGTTCCATGCCTCAGCAGAAACAATTACCAGCAAGACAATTTGTGCCACCTGTTAATACTCATGATCATACTATGTCAAGACAGATGCCCCAGCATTAGGTGAGACAACAGGCATCAGGATATAGACCCAGATCAAAAGGAAGGAATTATAGTTGGGTATGTCACTACTGTGGAAGAAAAGGACATATCAGACCTTTTTGTTTCAAATTACATGGTTACCCAGACAGGACCTATTCACCAAGACCTGATCCCACAGTAAAGATCACCAAGAAGCAGTGGAAGCAGAAAAATGATAATGTCACAAGCAACACTATGAATCCTAGAAAAATGGAACCAAAAGCTGATGAGATTGCTCAAATTGCTCATACTTCTCTGAGAGTGTCATCCAGAAATGATTGGTACTTTGACAGTGGATGTTCCAGGCATATGACTGGTGATAAAAATTACTTGACTGATGTTAAGCCTTATGCTACAAGCTTTGTGACTTTTGGAGATGGAGCCAAAGGAGAAATAAAGGGTGTAGGAAATCTTGTGGAAGAGGGTCTACCCAAACTTGATAAGGTGCTTCTTGTGAAAGGATTAACTGCAAACTTAATTAGTATTAGTCAACTATGTGATCAAGGAATGAAGGTCAACTTTACTAAGAGTGAATGCTTATTGGCTAACAGTGAAGGGGACATCCTGATAAAAGGTGTTAGATCAAAGGACAATTGCTACTTGTGGGTCTCTCAAGATAAAGCAAAGTTATCTAATTGTCTAATAACCAAAGAAGATGAAGTTAAGCTATGGCACCAAAAGCTTGGACATCTGAATCTCAGAAGCATGAAGAAAGCTATTGCTGAAGGAGCCATCAGAGGTTTACCAAAACTCCAAATTCAGGAAGGAAGTATATGTGGAGAATGCCAGATAGGAAAACAAACCAAGATGCCTCACCAGAAGCTGCAACATCTGTCCACATCCAGAGTTCTTGAGCTATTGCACATGGACTTAATGGGACCAATGCAAGTCGAAAGCTTAGGTGGTAAGAAGTATGCTTTTGTTGTTGTTGATGATTTTTCTAGATATACTTGGATAAATTTCATTAAGGAGAAATCAGACACTTTTGAAAAATTCAAGGATCTTTGCTTACAAATTCAGAGAGAAAAGGATTGTGGAATTGTTAGAATCAGAAGTGACCATGGGAAGGAGTTTGAGAATGGTAAGTTCTCTGATTTCTGTATTTCTGAAGGAATATTTCATGAGTTCTCTGCACCCATTACTCCTCAACAAAATGGGATAGTAGAGAGGAAGAACAGGACCTTGCAAGAATCTGCCAGGGTTATGCTACATGCAAAGAAGCTGCCATTTTTCTTTTGGGCTGAAGCCATGAACACAGCCTGCTATATTCATAATAGAGTGACTTTGAGAAAAGGTACATCTACAACCTTGTACGAGCTATGGAAGGACAGGAAGCCAACAGTGAAGCACTTTCATGTGTTTGGTAGTAAGTGTTATATTCTAGCTGACAGGGAACCAAGAAGAAAGATGGATGCTAAAAGTGAAGAGGGAATCTTTCTAGGCTATTCTACAAACAGCAGAGCCTATAGAGTATACAACTCCAGAACCAAGACAGTGATGGAATCCATAAATGTTGTTGTAGATGATGAAGGAAATAATGCTATGCCAGATGATGCTACATTTGACGCAGCATCTGATCTACAGGAAGCAAAGAAAGCAGATGAAGCAAGTGATAAGCAAGATTCTGAAGTAACTGGCCCAGAGAAGACTGCTCCCAACAAAGGACCATCTATCAGAGTTCAGAAAAATCATCCCATAGATCAAGTCATTGGGGACCCTAACCAAGGGATCACAACTAGAAGGAACTATGATGAGGTATCTAATTCTTGCTTTATATCTAAACTTGAACCAAAGAATGTTAAGGAAGCTCTAACTGATGAGTTCTGGATAAATGCTATGCAAGAAGAATTAACTCAGTTCAAGAGAAGCAATGTGTGGGACCTAGTTCCTAGACCAGATAATGTGAATGTTATAGGTACCAAGTGGGTTTATAAAAACAAGTCTGATGAAAATGGTACTATCACTAGAAACAAAGCCAGACTGGTTGCACAAGGATATTCTCAAATTGAAGGTGTAGACTTTGATGAGACTTTTGCTCCTGTAGCTAGGTTGGAATCTATTAGATTGTTACTTGGGATTGCATGCATACTAAAATTCAAGTTGTATCAGATGGATGTCAAGAGTGCCTTTCTCAATGGGTACTTGAATGAAGAGGTTTATGTGGAACAGCCTAAAGGCTTCATTGATCCTAGCTTTCCAAACCATGTGTACAAATTGAAGAAAGCTCTATATGGTCTGAAGCAAGCTCCTAGAGCTTGGTATGAGAGACTTGCTGAGTTTCTAATCAACCATTGCTATAGGAAGGGAGGAAATGACAAGACCCTGTTTGTGAAAGATGAAAATGGACAGCTGATGATTGCTCAAATATATGTAGATGACATAGTCTTTGGAGGAATGTCTGACCAGATGATAGAGCATTTTGTTCAGCAAATGCAATCTGAATTTGAGATAAGTCTTGTAGGTGAGCTAAAGTTCTTTCTTGGTCTTCAGGTAAAACAAATGGAAGATACTATATTTATCTCTCAAAGTAAGTATGCTAAAAATATAGTCAAGAAATTTGGGATGGAAAATGCTGCTCATAAAAGAACTCCTGCTCCCACACATGTAAAATTATCAAAGGATGAGAAAGGTGTGGATGTTGACCAAAGCATGTATAGGAGTATGATAGGAAGTCTTCTATATCTCACAGCAAGTAGGCCAGATATTACATTTGCAGTTGGAGTGTGTGCCAGATACCAAGCTGAACCAAAAATAAGTCACCTAACTCAGGTAAAGAGAATTCTGAAGTATGTGAATGGTACTAGTGATTATGGTATGTTGTACTCTCATGGGGAAAGCACTGTGTTGTTTGGATACTGTGATGCTGACTGGGCTGGAAGTGCAGATGATAGAAAGAGTACCTCTGGTGGATGTTTCTTTCTAGGCAACAACCTTATATCCTGGTTCAGTAAGAAGCAAAATTGCATTTCTTTGTCTACAGCTGAAGCTGAGTACATAGCAGCTGGTAGTAGTTGTTCTCAATTGTTGTGGATGAGACAGATGCTGAGTGAATACAATGTCAAGACAGATGCTATGACATTATATTGTGACAATCTGAGTGCAATTAATATCTCCAAGAATCCTATTCAACATAGCAGGACCAAACACATTGACATTAGACATCATTTTATAAGGGATCTTGTTGAAGACAAAATTGTTACTCTTGAACATGTTTCAACTGAAGAGCAATTAGCAGATATTTTTACCAAAGCCCTTGATGCTAATCAATTTGAAAAATTAAGACGGAAGTTGGGGATATGCTTAGTTGAAGAATTGTAGCAATTAATGTGCAAGGGGCGTGCAGCTATTATTTTTTTCCTTGTCAACCGCTATTTGCACGTCACTCAAGGAGGTTATTGCATACTTGCCTTTTTCAAAACTCTTGCACGTTATCATCATTATCTCTGTCTTAACTTCTCTCAACCTCTCATTGCCTCTCTTACCGCGCACATCTTCATTCAAAAATCGTCCACTTCTCATACCTGCACATTCAAAATCATCGCCATGGCTGATTCTTCTTCTCACCAAACTACACATGATCAAGCTGCTGAAGCCGTCATCACAGATGCGCAACCCCTCACCACTATCCCTAGCGCTCCTACAAAGAAGCGTCGAACTAGGGCATCTGCACCACGAAGGAAGACACCTGCCAAATCAAACAAAGCTGCCTCCTCCACCGCTGTGAACACCAGATCAAAATCAAAAGCCATGCCCGAAACCCTAGGTTCTGATAATCCTAAGGTAGATGAAAAATTAGCTGGTGATTCTTCGAATTCTCCTATCGAGAAAGATGTTACTACTGGTTCTGGTGAAAAGGATGATGTTGATACGGCTGTGTCTGAGACACCTGCTGATTCCCCTGCCACAACAAAGAATGCTGTGACAGATGCTCCCGCATCTTTGTCACAAGCTAGAGAGGAGCCTGATGTGGTGGTTCCTACTATTTCTGGTTCTGTGAGTATTGCTGAGAGTGAGTCCTCAGAGTCTGAAGATGAAGGGACTGAGACTCAAGATGTTATAGATACTACTGAGACTGCTATTTTAGACTGTGCTGACACTATTGTTGTTGAGGAAGCTGTGCCTGAAGAAAGACCTCAGGCAGAAACTGGTGCTATTGGTGTTGCTCGGAGGACAAGGAGCAAATCTGAAAAATTTGCTACTGTTGTTAGTGAAGGAGAAAAGGATAGGAAGAAGAAAACTGTAAAGGCTGGGAAGAGGCCTGTGTATGGTCCCCCCAAGGCTGGAAGCAAGAAGGTGGCTCAAAGTGGTCACAAGAAGAAGAGCTTAAAAAGAAAAGACCCTCCCTCGAGTGACTCTGAGTTTGAGGTTGCTGAGCATGAAGCTGCTACATCTGGTGGGGCTTCCAGAAAAACAATGAAGGGTATGAAGATACCTCTGACTATTCCTCCTGCCCCTCTTGATAATGTTTCCTTTCATTTGGAAAATGGTTCCTCTAGGTGGAAGTTCATATACCACAGAAGACTGGGTCTTGAAAGAAATCTTAAAGAAGATGTTTTCAAGTGTCAAAAGCTGGTTGATTTGTTGGAGTTTGCTGGTCTAATGAAGACTGTGAGAAATTTGGGTCCTTGTTATGATAAGCTGGTCAGGGAGTTTTTGGTGAATGTTTCTGATGAGTGTGATGACACAAGAAACCCTGAGTATAGGAAAGTTTTTGTTCGTGGTAAGTGTGTGAATTTTTCTCCTATGGTGGTCAATGCATACCTTGAGAGGTCTACTGAGGAGACCCCTGAGCTTGAGGTCACTGAGGACACAATCTGCAGGACAATTACTGATAACAAGATTAGACATTGGCCAAAGCATTTGTCTTCTGCTCAACTGTCTCCTATGTATGCTGTTTTG
Source organism: Medicago ruthenica (assembly GCA_018208015.1). Classification (NCBI taxonomy): domain Eukaryota; kingdom Viridiplantae; phylum Streptophyta; class Magnoliopsida; order Fabales; family Fabaceae; genus Medicago; species Medicago ruthenica. The sequence continues at coordinate 68,228,296 of CM031373.1, read as the reverse complement.
AATAGGATCTGTGCTCAAAATTGGACTCCAACCACTCACTCCAATTCTGTTGCATCTGGGTTGGCCAAGTTTATCTATGCTGTAGGGACCAAGTCTCCCTTTGATTATGGAGCCTACATCTATTACCAAGTTTTGGAACATGCCAAGTCTTTTGCTATTAAGTTTCCAATTGCTTTTCCTACCCTCCTGTGTGGAATTATTCTTCAGCAACACCCTGATATTTTGATCAGTAGTGATGAGCCCTGCAAGAGGCCTGGTCCTATGGCTTTGGATTGCAGTTTGCTGTCTGAGACACATGATGCTGATGTAGCTGGTACTTCTGTCCGGACATCTGGTGTGCTCTCTAGAAAGCAGATGATTGCTGATCTTACTGAGACAAGTGCAGCTCTTGGAGCTAGGAAGGTGAAGATTGACAGGATCATTGCAGCTTTGAAGGCTGAAGCAGTTGCTGAGGGTGAGCAGGATGAGGAAGAAGGAGGAGATAAGGATGTTGCCTCTGCTGGTGACTCTGAAGATGCCTCTGAAGATTCTGAGGATTTTTGATTTTCTTGTTTTGTTCTGAATCCTTTTGATGTACTCTTTTTGGTTTTCTTGTTGGTGACTGGGCTATGCCCTGAATTCTTATGCACCTTGGGTGCCTCTGGTCTGTAATATGCACTCTATGTGGTTTCTCTGCACACTTTATGGTTCTATGCACTTTCTATGAATATGCCCTATCTGTTGGTTGTCAGAATTTTTGGCTAAAAAGGGGGAGTAGAATAGAATTGATTATGTCATTGATTTATGGTCATTGATTTATGCCCTATCTGATTTGAAGCTTAGATTATGTATGGTTACATGTGTTGAGGGGGAGTGCCGTATATGTTGAGGGGGAGTACTGGTACATGTTTGAGGGGGAGCTATCTTAAGTTTTTTTTCTTGATGTTTGGAAATTTATCTTTTCCTTCTCTATGTGATTCCACTATATGAGAGTTTATTTCTCTCTAGTTGTTCCTGTGAGGCTAGATGTTTGTGTTATCTGGTGCATGCCTCTGATTCTACTTGCAAGCCATCTTTGACTATTTCTCGCTTTGAAGTAATCTCACTATATGCTACAATATTCTCTTTCCTTGTTGTGTGCCTATGTTGACGTGAAGGAAACTTATTTGTGTATCTCCCAAAGAACTGGCTCTAGAGTGTTTTAGCCAAAATTTTGCCAAAGGGGGAGATTGTTGGGTTTTTGTAGATTGGCTACATTTTGCAAAAACATCTACTAGCCAGATGCTGGGACAGATGTGGTAGCATATGGAACAGCATTACGTGAGTTGTGTTTTCACGCCAGCTAGCGCTTTATATTTGTGTACGCAATCTTCCAAAGATTTGCTTGAAGATTTATTTTCCTCTAGCTTGCTGATCAAGGCGCGTGTATCTGATTGAAGATTTGATTGAAGTTTTATTTGCCTTGCCATTTGTTCCACAAGATATTGTTCTATATTTGGAAGCTTTCTATTATTTCTAGAAGATTGTTTCAGCTGGACCGGTCAATGTTCATGCTCTATTTCGAAGCCCAGACCCGTGGTATCTCAGTACTATATATTCATGAAGGCAAACCCTAGTAGGGTAACTAAAAACCGTGTGTGTTAGCAAAGCGTGTGTTTTAAGGTTTTTAGGGTTTTGTTTGTTAATTGTGAGCCTTGCTTGTATCTCCCTGATTCAAGCTAAGGACTGAGTTTGTTTTGAGTTGTAATTTGTAAGCTACTCCTAAGCTTTTAAGTACGGAGTGAGTATGTGTTATTAGCGTGTGTTTCTCTTGGTTGAGTTTTGTGTTTTTGTGTGTTTGATAACGACACTGTCTGTGTTGTTGGTAGGAATTGAGACGGGGTCTCATATCTAGGAGTTCCTAGATAGAGTTGCCACTGGTAGGGTCTAGGTGCAAAGTCAAGTAGTGTGTCTGCGTTGGTCTTTTCACTAGAACTATAATAGTGGAATCATTCCTGGATTGGTATCCCCCAGAGTAGGAGAGTTGCTCCGAACTGGGTTAACAAACTCACTGTGTACTTTATTTTTCCGCTGTGTTCTTTTTAAATTGTGCTTTGTTACGTTGTGCTATTTTAATTATTGTTCTGAGTAGACACGCGCTCGGACAGTTGTGCCATCATTGTGCACAGCATATTTCAGTCAGGTTGCCAGGAATTTCACATATAAGCGGGATACTACACTTACCACATAAATAACCCATTAACTGACAATTTACCAAATTGTCCTTTGCTTAAAACATTTCTGATACTTCGTCTCAATATTAATAAATATTCGAATCTTAGGCGGGATATTACACTCACCAAACGTTTTAACAAACTTATGAGGTCAAAGCGAATGTCGGATGAATGGAGAAAAACACTTTAATCCCGATCTATAAGAAGAAAGGGATATACAAAACTGTGCAAATTAAGTTATAGAGGAATTAAACTTATTAGTCATACCATTAAGTTATGGGAATGAGTGATTAAACAGAGACTAAAAAAAGAGACTCGAGTTACTGATAACCAATTTGGTTTTATACTTGAGAGGTCGACCATAGAAGTTATCTACTTAGTACAACATATGATGGAGCAATATTGGATGGATATAAAAGGCTTGCACTTAGTTTTCATTAATTTGGATAAGGCGTATAATAGAGTGCCTAAAACGATTTTGTGGAAATAACTTGAGAATAATGGAGTTAAAATTGCTTATATTCGAGCTATCAAAGATATGTATGAAGCGGCTTCGACTAGTTTGAAGACAAAGGATGGGGTCATCGACGATTTTACCATAAGAATAGGATTGCACCAATTGTCAACCCCAATCCTATATATTTTTACTTTAGTTTTGGATATGTACTTAGAGACCAAATCTAAGAGCTGGCACCGAGATGTATGTTTTTTTGGAGATGATGTAGTCTTGCTTGGAGAGTCGAGGGAGAAATTTATTGAGAGGTTAAAGACAAGACTTAGAAGCGTATGACTTCTGCCTGAGTTGAAGCAATACATAGTATACGGAATGTAGTTTGAGCAAAAGAAGAAGTATTTCTACCATAAAGGTGAAAGTTGGAGATCATATCATATCACAAGTTAGGAAGTCTAAATATCTCTAGTCCATTGTAAAAATGGTAGAGAAGTGGAAATATATGTAAATCGTCGAAATCAAGATGGGTGGTTTAAATGGATAAGAGCCTTTGGTGTTTTATGTGATACAAAAATATTGCTCAAGTTGATGGGAAAATTTTATCAAACTGTTGTAAGACTGACGAAGTTGTATGGAACATAGTGTTCTATGGTGAAGAAACAACACAAGAATAAAATAAGTGAGAGGAGATGAGGATGTTGTGTTGGATGTTTGGTAAGGCTATAAATGAGATATATGATTTTAAATGACTATGTTATAGAGAGAGTTACGGTAGCACCTGTGCGCTCTCGTAAAAAAAACGCAAACCCCGAGACGTGTACGAACGCTCGAAAGGTTATGTGAAGTCGCCACCAAAGTTTTTGTTTAAAGGGAACGTTGATAAACCCTTAAGTTTTTATTTTAAAGGGAAACGATAATAAAACCCTTGATGATGAGGAAAGGATGGTCATCGCAACCATTACCGGGTTCGGGAGTCGATTACGCAAGGGGAAGGTATTAGCACCCCTTACGTCCGTTGTACTCAACGGGAACCTCCTAGTTAGATAAGGCTAAAAATGTTTTTAAAGTTTTGCTTGCATGCTTGAAGATGTAAAGATATTAAAGAAAAGGGAAAAAGAAAATATGATGAATGGGAAAAAAAGTTTATTTTTTATTATTGTGCTTGACAAGATGATGATCTTGCTCCTACGTATCTCCCGGTGCGATGGAGAAATCAAAGCTACATAGTTATTTGCTAGAAAAACGTATTTGTGTTGGTTATTTTTAAAGAACGATGTTTTGATCGTATTCTTACGATTAAACATAGCTTGTGTGCTCGCACATGGGAGGCTTAAGCGTTTGTTTCGAATCGCGCTAGAATAGATAAAACACGTCCGTTGGGGAAAAGAGGTTCGAATTGGCCACGAGGGGGCCAAAAAGATTAAAATGACTCAACCGAGTCGGGAAAGGTTCGATTGATCCAACGAGATCAAGAAAGGGTTCAATGGACTCAACGGAGTCGAACATTGACCAAAGTGACTCAACCGAGTCGAGAAAAGGTTCGATTGATCCAACGGGATCAAGAAAGGGTTCAATGGACTCAACGGAGTCGAATATTGACCAAAGTGACTCAACCGAGTCGAACATTGAACCAAATGGTCACGGGGGACCAAAAGGGTTCAAATTGGCCACAAAGGGCCAAGAATTGGTTTTGGTGTGTTGGATGCGTTGAAAATAGAATGACGATTGTCCAAACAACGAGACATACGTCAAGCATTCGTTCAATCGGGGAAATGGAGAGACATACGTCAAACCATCCCTTTTTCATTCAAGTTTTGTTTGAAATTTAAGAAATCCCAAAGTTATCAAAACACTTGGTTGTTGAAACTCGATAAAAGTTTTAATGTTCAAATTAGTTGTTGCAACCTAATGAACAAGTTTGCTTGTTTGTGTGTGTGAAAAATGCACAAGTTTAGAAAATGCACAAGTTCGGCTCAATTTAAGCTTGGTCTCGAAAAATGAGCAAAATCGGTTCGAGTTCATGTTTTGATTGAAATTCATGAACAAGGTTATTGTTCAAGATTGGTTTTGAAATAATGAACTTAGCTTATTGCTCGAATTTGATTTTGAAAGTTTAATGAGCGTAACTTGTTTCGCAAGTTATCCAAAAAGTGTTGTTCAAACTTATGAATTTTCCAATATTATGCAAAACTCTTGTTATGTTTTGAACAAAATGGGTTTTAATCCTCTTAGGTTCTGAGTTTTTAGGTTAGAACCCCAAAAATTGGCTTTTTAGAAGCCTGGACTCAGGTTCTGAGTTCTGTCATGGTCGCAAAGCGACCAGGGCTTCGCACTGCGAACTCTGCGAAATTTTGAGTTCAGAAGCTGCTTCTGAACTGCTGTTCAGAAGCAACTTCTGAACAATCTTCAGAACTTTAGGAGGAGTGAAAAGCTTTTGAAATTAGCAATAAAATGAGTGCAACAACTCAGTTTAAATGTTTTTTAAACCTTGGGATTTCTTTGAAGTTCAAAAGGGGTTTTAAATCAAAATGAGTTTAACAAAACTAATGAAGATGCAAAACTGAGATTGAAACAAGTTGGAATCAAAAGCAAATGCAAACAGTATGTAAATGCAATATAAACCAATTAGAATGACTTACCAACTCCTAGCCCAAAGCTTTGGTTGCAAGAGATAGGAAAGGCTTGAAATGATGATGGTTTTGCAAGGTTTGAAATGTTGATGATCAGCACTAATCAATGACAATTTGCCTTAGTTCTTCACTCCTTGTGTGAGATTTAGTGGCTGTTTTGGCTGTGTACTGGTTTGGGATGATTTGTGCAAGAAAAGGATTGGAACTTTGCTCTAAACCTCTCAAAACCAAATTCTGTTTTCGTGCAGAAAATGCTTGCTGAAATTCACTCAATTTTCACTCACTAAGAACTGGTTTTTGCTCTAAAATCTTTGTGTTAAAACTCTATATGTTCACTTCTTTCAAGTGTTTTCAATTGTGTTGTAAGTTAGTGTTGAATCCTTATGCATAGCATTCCTTTTATAGGCAAAAACCCAAATCTATTGCAATGATGAAAATCTCTAGAATCCAGCTGATTTGTGGGCTAAAACCAGGCTACTTTGCTTTGCATTTAATGCAAAAGTGAAGAGGGGACATTGCCTTGCAATCTTGGTCAAGACTTTGCCAAATCCAGCCATTAATGAAGCTGATTTTGGATAGCAATGATGATGAAAAAGTGAAAAGCAGGGCTGTTTGCAATTGGGCTGTCCTTTGGGATTGGTCCTTGTAATCTTGAGGGGTTAAGCAAGAAAAACGTGCACTGTAATGTGCAGAGGTTGGGGGAAACAAAAGGGAACATGTGGGCTGGTGTGAGGAAGAAGAAAAGCTGCTGAAAACAGGGCAGCACTCATGGTGTTTGGGCAAGCAAAACCAGCTGTGTTTGACTGGTTTTGGGGGAGAAAGAAGGAAGAAAAACAAGCAAGCAGGTGGCTGGCAAGCTCAGGGTCAGCAGCAGGTCAATTGGGAGGGATGAGAGCTGCCCAAGGGCAAGCCAACTTGCTTGGCACATGCTTGGTTGGAAGAAAAACCTTCTCACCTTGGCTTTAATGGCACATGCTTCAATTCTTGCTTTGCTGAGCCCAAACAGCCACAATTGATGATAATAGCAATAATAATAATGATAGGTGATAATAATAATAACTATAATAAAAACAAATCAAAGAGATTAAAATCTGCAAAAAATCGCAGACTTCTCAGAGCGATGGGGACTTTGCTCTGCGAAGTCCTCAAATTATGAAATGTTGACTTTTTGTTGACTTTTGTTGACTTTGACTTTTCTCCTTTTTTTTTTTTTTGAATTTTGTTTTGAAAAAGCTTGGGACAAAATTAGGGTACAACAACACCTATAGTTAAAAAGATGGTGGAAAATATGCTTATGTGGTTTAGACATGTAGAGAGAAGACATGTAGGTTTTGTAATAAGGAGAGTACATGAAAAAGAGGATAGTCAGATTACTAGATGTAGAAGAAAACCTAGGAAAACTAAAAGATATACTATTAATAATGATTTAAAGATTGATGAGTTAGACCAAAATATGGTATATGATAGGATATTATGGCATAATTTGATTCATGTAGCTAACCTCACTTAGTTAGATAAGGCTTGGTTGTTGTTTTATACCTTTTAGTTGTTATGTTTCCCAAATACACCACTCGATTGATCCATGATCCAACAAATATTTACCCATAAGGAGTCAACCAAGTCTCTTCCACATAATTAAAAAATATGTTGCAACCAATGCATGCTTGCTCAAACTCTTGCAATAGTTGTTGATACTCCACCTCATTAGTTGACCATACAATATATCTTTCCAAATCTTGAACACCGACTCTTCTGTATCCTTAAATACACATTGCTTTCATTTTGCACCAACATTTTTGTCTAGATGAAACCAACAAAGAAAATTAACATTATCTAGAAATACAACTTCAATTGCTTTCATCAAAGCAAGATCTCTATCACTCAAAATCACTTGGGGAAATAAACAATTCTTTTAGCTTCTCTAATACAAAAATTTTCTGTCCTCTTAGATTCCATATAAGCTAATGCCACGTCTAATGTCAACTCCGTTAATAACATACCTATAATCTGGAGCAACGTCTATTTGTATTTATTAGTTTAATGTCTGTTTGTCCATAATCAACATAGAAATTTTTTCAATAACTTGATTGAATATTGACGCGCCCAAAGTATATCTCTCATTACATCAGAGTCATCTATTCTTCTACTCCAACTGACATAATTCACACCATCTATCAAATTCAACAAATGTTGTATCTTTGTTCTAGGACCTCTCATATTTTTCCAGTATACTCCTTTTATATATTTGGGTGATTTGATTGATATTCTTTATATCTCACTCTTGCAATAACAGAAGTATGTGTCTTGGAGGAACATGACACTTTGCAAAATCCTCAACATGTTTTGCTCATCTTCCCTTAGACGCCCCACAAATGCACAACCTTTGATTTTATCAAGTAGCTGGTGGTATTGAAGTCCACATTTTACCTCAACTTTCCACCCAAAACCATTTTTCGACAGTGTTGATCTAATTTTGAATGGACAAGCACACTTTTTAGTAGTACGTTGTGTTGAACTTTCAGTTTTCTTGTTCCTCAACATGTTTTGCTCATCTTCCCTTAGATGCACCACAAATGCATGACCTTTGATTTTATCAAGTAGTTGGTGGTATTGAAGTCCACATTTTACCTCAACTTTCCACCCAAAACCATTTTTCGACAGTGTTGATCTAATTTTGAATGGACAAACACACTTTTTAGTAGTACGTTGTGTTGAACTTTCGGTTTTCTTGTACTTTCCACCCCGGTCACAACCAAAAATTAATTTGTTACTTCTTCCTTTCGGTACGGTCTATGTATCTTATCTAGTAATGGTAACAATCACTTTATTTGCAATTCCAATCTCCCTAGCCTAACTTACTACAACTTCTCGTGTATCAAACCTCGATGTAGTTGTCAATCAAGCAGTGGTGTCTACACATGATTGATCTTTATCGCATTACTGAGGCATATCCATACTTATTAAAGATAATGAAAAAAATTAGAATTTTTTTAAAAAAAAATTACAAACAGAAAACCTTAATATAAGTTTTCCATAAAAGTTTATATCCATTTGTCTTGAAAACTAAATACAAACTGAAAGAGAAAATTTAAGTTTTCCGAAAAAATGTTTGCAAACCGAGGATGATTATTTGAGTTTTTTGGGAAATTTAACAAACCATAATTCTTTTTACATACCGAAAATGTCACGTGAAATGAACACATACTGGATTCAAAAAAGCTGAAAATAAAGGTAAAAAATAAAGGTGTAAAAAGTTAAAAAGCAATGCTATTTAGTAAGAATTTTTTACGCAAGAAAGAGAATAATCCACAAAATAGGGAATTTGACCAATTAGGTTCTGGCTAACCATACATTGGTAGGGGGCCGTTATTATTTGAAAGAGGAGCGGTGCTAAATCTTATTAAACACTTATGCAAGAATGGCAAGAATACAACACTGTACTGTTTTAAGAAAATAAAAAATTATTAAGTTTAACTTTTACACAAATCATGGTGGTGTGCTGGTGTGAATCAACGGCATATATCGTGCATTTCGTTTTTTTGCCTTTCCTAAGATTTAGCATTATTGAAGAAAGAGATACATGGTGCACGTATGATTCTTTCGTTTCTTGTATATAATCTTCCATAACATTTAGCATTTTCCAAAGTTAAATGCCACAAAAAGTAAAAGTGGCATTTTTAGTGATTTGTTAGGGTATTTACACTTATATGCGTATCAATTTTTTTTAATTTTATTCTTGTATTATTTGTTTTTAGTTTCTTCATAACATTTAATTTCTTATGAAAAGTGGAGTAACTTTTTGAACTAAAATGACAAAACGAAAATTATAATTTTTTTATCAATTAAACTAATGACGATAAAAATGATTAAATAGAGACACTATAAATTCAAATTGTAGCATCTGAAAAATAAGCTAGTAACAAATTTTATGAAGTTGTGAGAGAAACAGCAATACAAAATAACTTTTTTTGGGTACAAGGATACCAAATAATTTTTTTTTGTCAAGTAGCTTAGTGGTTAGAATTTAACCCTTTTAAGTTTAATAAGTGGGGAATCCAATGTTCGAACTCAGGCACCTGCATATATAATGCAACTTCTTTACCAGCTGAGTTATGCTCACGGGGACCCAAATAACTTTACTTTAACCATACAAGATTATATATTTTCTAATCTATGAATAATAATGGAAAAGATTAACAACTTTTCTATATTTGTCATATAATTTTAGAAACTTAATTCAATAAAAATAAATATTTGAAAACTTAATAAACAACTAGCATTTAAAAATTTCCTTGAATAAAAACTATATTATTAAATTTTGTAAAAAAAACTTTCATTAAACATGTTGTAGCCAATGTCATAACTATGCCTTATAGTCCCCAATCACCATGCTGCATATATTTGGACATTTTTAAAAAAATTAAAAATTAACTTCAAATGTTTGGTTTAGCGGTAAAAAGACATACTTTGAACTCATAGCTCCATATTCGAGTCCCGCTAATTCATTTGAAGAGAGGTAAAAGATAATTTCTTGGTAAACAAAATTTAAACTAGGGGACTATCCCCTGATCCTATTTTTTTTTCTATCAAAACAAAATTTAAAAAATTGTTTCGAACATATGCCTTTTTTAGAATTTTCAAAAAAATCAAACTTTATTCATATAAAAAAATTGTAGAAAGTATCATTAAAAGTCAAGATTAATTAAGATTTTTTTTAAGATACCTCATATTTAACATGCATGTTGGGTATGTGGTAGAGCTATCAAAATAGACTGGCCAAAAAACTCGAAAAATGTGGATTTGCTAAGGAAAAAAAGCTCCCTTATCATTTAAAAAAACAAAAAACTATTTTATGTGTCAAAATTTGATGACTAAATACATTATAGAAATATACATATGGAAATTTGACGACAAATTTTTTTAGAGAAATTAAAAAGAAAATTTGAGATATTTATAGGGACAAAAAATTTATTTAAACCTAATTAATATTGTGATTATATTTTATATGAATCATTTATTCCCTCCACAATTTTTTTTTTTTAAAATTACAATGAAAGCAATATGAATTAAGTCGGTTGATAACATTTTCATTAAAGTTTGACAAGTTAGAACCTTTCATCATTAAAGTTTCACAAGTCAATTGATAACAACATTGTAAAAAGCCAATGAGCCATGCAATATTGAGGCTGAGTTTATTAAGAGACAAGTCAATTGAATCTGATAATCTTGCAAAGACAGCCACATCTATATGCTAGTTTTCGTTTATATATTGAAACACCTGATCGAAACTAAAACATCATTTTGAATGAAATGGATTAGTTTCCCTTTGTAAAAAAAAAATTATAAAAGCCCACTCTCATTTTATGGTATGAAATGAAAATAATGAGTTATAATTGAATGGACGCGTAAAACTTTTTATACTAATAATACTAACAAAGAATCTTAATCAATTTTCTTAGAAAGGTATTTGTAACAGTAACCTTTTTTAAAATAATGAATAAAATTATCCTATTTTGACTCTAAAAAGAAATAAAATAATATTTATGATTCTTTTTGATGAATCACTATTTCCTTACATGTACAGTTTTTATTTTACAATGAATGTAGTATGACAGCTTAAGTCAGTTGATAGCAACATTGTGAAAGCCCACCCTCATTTTACAGTATGAAATTTTATATTGATTGTACTACTTATGTGATCTCAGAACGTTTGGTTATATATGTTCAAGCTGTTAATTTATGATCCATCTATCTTTAACATGACAGTTATGTCATCAACCCAAATTGCCTAACAAATATTTTTTTACCAAAATTGTCTAATAAATATTAATTAATTATTACTTGTAAATAAAATCATCTTAGTATTCAAACTTATCAATGTCAACTACTTTGAACGCTTAGAAGAAAATCGTTCATTCCCTTCAAAAAAATAGAAAATCGTTTATTAATTTGGACCTTATTGACTAAAAAAACTTAGAAGAACAAAACCATAAATAATTACCATGTTACAAAAATTAATTACAACCATGCCTTAAAGTGCAAATATTATCCTCAACAATTTTGCTTTGCTACCCTCCAAAGAAGTCTATAAAATACCGATATTTTCTTTTTGTATGGAGAGGCATAACTAGTTAAGCATAACCACATTCTCAAAATGGTTAGCACACACACAGTAGTAGTTAGTCTTATCTCAATAGTCTTGTTTTGCATTGCAGCAGCCCAAGGAAGAAAAACACTTCACACAAGCAATGATTTTTCAGCATCATCTCCAGTTACCAATGATTATGATGGTATCTGCAAGACTATAGTAGAGACACAAGGTTATACGTGTGAAGAACATAAGGTAAATATTATCATGGCATGCTGCATTCCACGTACCATTTGAAATTGTAGCATATGTAACATCAAGTAATATCGTACAGATCAACTATTTTTTTTTATGTAAAATAACTAATACCACTTCAATTGATATCCCATATTTTACATCAATATTTATTTTTGTGTTGACTTAGGTTACAACAGATGATGGCTACATCTTGAGCCTGCAGAGGATCCCCGTAGGCAGGTCTGGTAAGAAAGCGGACAAGCCTCCCGTATTAATCCAACATGGTCTCTTTTCTGTAAGTTTTATTGATACATATATGAATTTTAATATTGAATATACAAAGTCGAAAAATACTTGGGTGATCATGAGATTTTGGTCACAAGCTTCGGACACATGCATAAAAATACACATTATTGATTATTTTTACCTTTTTTTATTTTTGTTAGTGTGCCAAAATCTTGTCACCGCATAAGAGTTTCTCGTGCAACATCAACATGTTAATTTGACTCCTATGATTTATCTCAGGATGCTGCAATATGGTTGTTCAATTCTCCAGAAGAATCATTGGGATTTATTTTAGCAGATATTGGATTTGACGTGTGGCTTATCAACGGTCGAGGCACAAAATATAGCACCAACCACACATCACTAAGTCCCAATGACATGGTTAATTCTTATTTATGATATATATATATATATATATATATATATATATATATATATATATATACATGCATTTCACTTTTTAAATTTTCATACTTTCATTAGCTGATACATTAATTATAGTTTTATTCCATTTTGTATAGGCTTTCTGGGATTGGTCATGGGATGAATTAGCTGGTTATGATCTACCTGCTTCAGCACAATATGTGTACAACCATACTGGACAAAAAATGCATTATGTAGGTCATTCTCAGGTGAGTTACTTTCCAACTGATTATTTATTTCTTACATTTTAATAACTAGTGTGTTTGGTGTATGTAACAAATATTGATATAAATTTTTCAGGGAACTTTAATAGCTTTTGCTGCTTTATCTCAAGGAAAGCTTTTGAATGTATTGAGATCGGCTGCATTACTTAGTCCAATTGCTCATATGACTCAAATTCCTTCCGAGTTAACAAAAATTGCTGCTGAACTCTTTTTAGCTAATGTGAGTGACAGAAAAACAAATTATTATTTTGATAAAACCATGTATAATATTAAATTACCAATTGAATTAAGTATGAAAATATTTCCCTTTTTTAATATAACAGGATATATACTGGTTAGGCCTCCGTGAATTCATTCCACATGCGTAAGAGAATAAATAAACCCTATTTCCTTACTTACTATTTGTTAATATGTTTGAGTGCAAAAGAAAAGGGTAAAACCGATCAACAGTGGAAATAATATATCTTATGTTAATTCTAATGTGCAGGGATATTGGAATAAAACTTCTGGATGGCATCTGCACTACTCTATCCCTCAACTGCACAAACCGCTTATTGCCCTTATTCACAGGTACTGTAGATGTTAATAATGACATGATGCATAAATTTCACTTTTTTTTTATGTATAAATACTAATTACTACAATTGTTGATGTTATTTTTGTCTTCCTTACCTTTAAAATTTATAGGTCCAAATTGCTGCATAAATTCTTCGAAGGTAGATTCCTATCTTGATCATGAACCACAACCAACAGCAACAAAGAACTTGATCCATTTTTCTCAAAGTAAGTCTACCAAAGAAGCAATATTTTTTTTTTCATGACTAAATATAATTTGATCTTTGTCAATAGGATTTCAGTTTAGTAGTGAGAGTGCGACTTTATAACCTCAAGGGACATAGTTCAAATCTCAGAAGCAGTTGTAAAATAAATATTAGTGTGATTTTAATTAATAATATTTTTTATCTCTATTAAAAAAGTGAACAATTAGCTATCCTAAAGTTTTTAATGCCATGTCATTTTTATATTTATTTATTTATTTTTAACAAATTTAAGTTTAAAATTAATTTTCTCTACCTGGTACAATACTCAACAAAACTCTAGAACATCATATAATTCTTCTATCATTTGATTTTTATGCATTTATGAATAGGACTAATATTTTTTCATATTGACCTGATTCTTGTATTATGAAAATTGAGCAGTGATCAGAACAGGACAAATATCGAAGTATGATTATGTTGATGAAGCACAAAATATACTACACTATGGACAAAGGGTTCCTCCAACTTATGACATAACCAAAATCTCTAGTGAATTCCCCCTTTTTCTCAGCTATGGAGGGCAAGATACTCTATCTGATGTACAAGATGTGAAGGTTTTGCTCAATGATCTCAATGATCAAGATGCTAGCAAGCGCGTGGTATTGTTCAAGGATGATTATGCACATGTTGATTTTATAGCGGGTGACAATGCTAAAGAAATCGTTTATGATCCCATGATAGCTTTTTTCAACGCTCATTGATTTTACGATGATTATTCTGTATGTAGTAGCTTTCTTATTAAGTTGAATTTCATTAGTGTGTGCTTTTTCCCCTTCTCATTTGAGTATGTTAGATTTCCGTCAAAGAAGTATATAAAAATAGATTTTCCGTAGAAACTACGACTTATCACAGTAATTTCGCAGCAAAACTACGCCTAAACTTATCAAAGCAATTTCTTAGCAAATCCACAACTAAACTTATCATAGCAATTTCACAGTAAATCCATAGCTAAACATCATACGCAACATTTTTTTTTCTTTGGGTGATTTTTAATTGTTTTTTCATAAAAAAAAATTAATAGATTTAAAGCACTACCAATCAATTAATAAACAACTTTAATTGAACACACCACAAGATATCAAAAACTAGTATTGCATAACAAATTTGGTCATATAATATTAATGAAGTATGGAGTTATATAAGAGTTCTTCATACTAGAGAACCACAATCCAATTTGTCAAGGAACCACAACTATGTTGAAAAATAAAAATACATATCATCGTTTTAGTTAATAAGTCGGTTTGTCGGTTTGAAACTTGAAATGCAATAAATCCAACTTGAAGCCATTTCATACCACCTGTACAACAAAACCAGAAAAACCACAATATCATAAGAAACTTATTATTATAAAATTAAAGAACACAAATATTAAAATAGAGTGAGTGAAGAATGATTACAAAGTTTATAAGATATATTGTTGCAACACATTTTTCAATTTGCATTTCTCTTCTTGGACCCTCCAGTTCACTATCAAATCTACTCGGCCAACAACATAACAAAAAAGAAAATTTCATCATATGTTTTTTTAAATATAAATTAAACTAGAGCTATGCTAATTGAACTTTTATTCTTGATGCATATACTCATAAACTGCATGAGCAAAGTAGTCATCCACTTCATCTTCCCAAGCATCAATTACACTTTCTAAAGAAACAGGGAGATAAGAAAGTGTTCATATTATTATACAAATTTAACACAATGACAACACATCAATACAAATTTAACATAAAAAACACTTAAATCCATAATTCCTAAAGATCTGCACAATTTTTTTCCTCATTGCGCATATACACATATATATGGAACCAATTATTTGCATAACAACTAAATAATAATAATAATAATAATAATAATAATAATAATAATAATAATAATAATAATAATAATAATAATAATATATGCCTTCTGCCGGAGAGAAAATATAAATATGGTTGTATGCCTAAACAAGTATTCGTAAAATGCTTATAACACAATATAAGCGAGAACATTAACCTGATATTTATGCAATAGGCCTAGCCATTGTAAATAGTAATATTGACAAAACTAATAAAGGCGGTGAGAAATCCATTACAACAATGGGCTCAGTAACTCACCTGAAGATAGAAAAAATTATCCATGCCACCACTTCTGTAAAAGCAATAATGTAGAAGAGAAAATTGATCAGATTCTAACAAGCTGTGTCGAATACAAAATAAATATAACCGCTATATTGATGGATGAACTTTAACTTACCAACAGATGCCATATTCATCCGTGAAATTGTTGCTTTGAAATCTGGAAAATTGGAGAAATTTTCAATATTGTGTACAATAAGGCCTGCAATGAAAGAAACACAACTCAAGTTCTATCACATCTTGCTCTATGTCACATAAGGTGCAGATATCCTGAAAAATCACAAATATGAGTTATTCAATTGAGTATCATTACAGATCTGTGAAATGTGACAAAAAAATATGACCAAACACCAATCAATAAGAAAAAAACATGAAAAAAAATCCAACGAGATAGATGATGAATCACATTACCAAGATTACCCTCGGCGAAATGTAACCTTGATGACATTTAAAGCTAAATCATAATGAGAAAGCATAGAAAGTGCAAGTAAATCACAGCAAAAAAGAACATTTTTTTTCAGTATACTACTCATAAAAAGTACCTGTTACCTGACATATTCTTAAACAATGAGATTAACTAGTCTAATATAAAGACCAATGCAGCACAATTATATTAATCTAAATTATATATAAAAAATGATAAGACCAGAACCATAGCACAAAAAGTAGAGTAACAAAAATGTTCCAACATAGGGAAATATTTGGGCTAGAGTTATTTTACCCCATCAATAGGCTTGAAAACGTTACAAAGTTGCAACGAAATCTCCACCACAAGATCAACATTTTATGGTCTCACAATAAATAGATGACTCGGTAACTCTGGTCAATAAATGTTAGTGGATTAGATCTATTTTCAATAAAGAAAACATACAAATGTCAAAATCAAAGTACATAGACAAGAAAATCTAGAGAGTGAAGAGAAAGATCAACCTTGTGCTTGCAACAAAAACCATCAATTTGAGGGTAAAACATGACAAGCTACTTCTCAGATCCATAAAATTTGTACTGAAACCCATGAAAAAACACATAAACATCCCTTGAGTAGCTTAAACTATGAAAGAAAAATATATTCTATCTGCACTACATGAAGTAAGATGATAAAGATTATGGTGTTACACTATGCATATCCAAAAGACAAATTATGTAACTTTGCAATTGCCAAAATTCAACATTACTGAACAAGAAATCATACCTTGTTTCTACCATCACTGAAGCTACATCATGCAAAAGCTGAAATTGGGGATCAATGTTATACGCTCCGCATAAGCGACATTTTCCAATACATCAGCACCATTCAATCCAAACCTGTAGAATTAAGGAACATAAGTATTTAACTCACATTTCACAAACACAGAGCATCAAACACATTTAACATTCATTATACCTATCATCATCTCCTCCTTGATCTTGTGGCAACTACAATATTAATGATATATTAAATTTGTAGGTAATGACATTAAGTGTGTTCATTGAATTAACTGATACTAGTGTATCCAATATAATTTAAAATCAATATAATTTGATCTACGTAGATTGAAGTCAAACTTATGAATTATTTGCTAAGAATCTCACTTGTTCTAACAAAGCACTCAAACCAGAATCTGAGATAAATAAACAATAATACTACAATATGGCATATCTAACTATCATATCCTTATTTATGTTAATAGAAGAACTTAGCAATATTATAATAAGCTAAAGAAATACAACTAAAAATGGACAATTAAAATTAGCTTTTGGATTCACATTTGTAATAAGTATCTAGTGAACTCTACAAGTGGTTGACTCTACAAGATGAACTCTACCGTAAACACTCAAACAAATTTAAAGAAGTATCTAGAGAAATAACAAAGTAAACATGCAAAAAGATCCACCAAACTGCCACAATATCATTTTAAAATTCTCTAAATGACATTTAATACATCAAATTAATCAACGAATGTGATTTTCATTCATCAAATTAGTTTTCAAAATACCCAACAGAGACTAATTTAACCAACAAAAACATTATGATTTCAATTTACCCATCATCTTTATACTTTCAACTATTTGTCCGACTAATACACATTTAGTCACTTCAAGCATATTTCACGAATAAATAGCCTGTTTAGATCGACTTACTTGAACTTATATACTTACATAAGCACTAATAAGACCGTTTGTAAGAGCTTATGGAATCAACTTATGATGTGTCCCTGTGTTTTGTTGTTTTAAACTTATTTACATAAGCTCTCCATGACGGTTTATGAAAATAACTTATAACTTAATTATATCATAACATTTCGACACTATTTTATCTTTTGTTGTTTTAAACTTATACATAAACACCAGCAATTATAAACACTTAATTAAGTTGTTTATATAAACACTAGTAAAATACCCGTGCTGACGCACGGGTACAGTAAGAGTTTAATATTTATAAAATGGTATGTTAAATTTAAATAAAAACGTATTTATTGTTTATAGAATATTTTTGACATGAATATATTTTTGAA